>OX632359.1:37577644-38279591 GCA_951751655.1 Ophion costatus | reverse complement strand
AATGAGGGTTGACCGATCAGGGAATTCGTTAGTTTACGATGGACTGCAGGAGGGCCCCTGTGAGTGGAAAATTCCCACACGCGATGATCAGTCAACGTAGTCGAAGAGCTTTTTTGATTGAGGCTGATGTGGCTCACGGAAAAATGAGACTTTTTTGGAATTTTTCTTGAGAATACTGAAAAAATAATCAAGATGAGGTTCGGAAGGTTTATGCTACACGTGTTGAAAGTGTGCAGAAAAAAAAATACAAACTCGGCTCAGTCGCAGCGACTGAAAGCGTTTTTTAGGTGCGGAAGGACGCTGAACTTTTATGGATTGGCAGCTAGAAGAGAAAGCTAAATGTCCGTTATTTATATTAATTTTGCTACAGAAATACACACGTTTATTAAAATTGCGGGTTTTTCGCAAAATACCATCATTTTTAATAAATGTTTGTTTTTTTTGTTGAAGAATCGGCTTTACTTTATTTATAAAAAGGAGAATTGTTGATCAATCGTAAAAATAGCCGGTACTCCTTTAGAGAATCTATCCAAGAAGCTACAGTTAAGATTTTAAGTAAATCGGATGAAAGCTACCCGAATTATGCGTTTTTTTCGATTTAAAAAACGTGACTTCGAGAAAAACGTGATTAAAGTTTAAAAAGTGATTTATGGGCTATCATCCATATGATGGAATGGAAGCTCCCCTTTGAATTCTGCGTGTACTCACGGAGGCACTTTAACAGTAGGTCTTCAGTTGTTAGGTCGTTGTATAATTTTCGTTAAGTCGATTCAAAATTGCCACTTTTACCCTCTTGGCTCTTTCATGCGTTTCGTAAAATGAGGTATAAGAATTTAAAAAAAAAACAAATTTCGCGAGTAATTTCTTTTGTATATTATTCTTGTAATGTTTGTACACCATTTAATCCGGATGAATTTTTAGTAAAATGCTCACTTTCCCAAAGTTGAAGACTTTCAATAGTGTTTCAAATGGTTTAATTTGACATTTTCTGAATTTTAATTACGCAAATATATTGAGAAATGTCTCTCTGATTGTTGAATGAAAAGTGTATCTCTGATTTAAAAAAAAAAACCGACCGAACGTTCCTTCATGGCAGGTGGATGAAGTCCGGGTCAAATTCACCCACTGTCAAAATCGTAGCCAAACATAAATCTGTCGACGAAGACTTAAGCCAGTATAAAAAAAGACAGTCAAGGATTTTTTCTACTCTGAGATGTGACGATTTAATTTATATGCACATGCTCTTTACGCACGGTATTGATTCTCTCCGATTTAAAAAACGCCAAATTTTTGCTTAATATTGATAAAACCAGCGGAGTCTTCCACTATACGAAAAAGTTTCGGTTTCCACGATATACGTAGCGTAATTTAGAAATTGTCAGGTTACCATCGAATATACAAGTGACCTTTAAATATTGAGCTTCGCTCTCGACTGTTCGATTTTCTTCAAGGTATAATTATTGAATAAGCTATCGCGAACTCGAGTTGCGTTTTCGAGAAGCATACAACATTTTATTGGAGATGTAGGTACAATTTGCGAGCCGTAATTCCAAAACGGGCTTTTCGGTATCGTGTTTAGTTTAATATCCGTAATTTCATTAGCCGATGCACGAATCGATCGGCATCGGCAAACCGCGAAATAATGATTCAATGCGGAGTGAAGAGCGGGACAATTTTCGGCGTTCATGCCAACCTCCTCCACTTAATCGGATGGAGGGTGGATTTGTACCGTTTGAAATTCGATACCTGTAATTTATGCCATCATAAATTCTGTTTCTGTACAGGGAATACTCCATTTGCTCTGCTCATCCCTTGAAAATTTGTAAATTTTGATACGAGGAGTTCCATACCAAATCGACCGAGATTCAACCCAAACCCCATCGAATTTGAGTTCTGTCATTCCACCAACTTTCATTCTACCAACTCTGGAGCGCTGACTTTTATAGTTCGCGTGTGTTCGAAGTGTGTGTTTTTGTTCGAAGAATGATATTTATGAAAAAGGACGAATATCATTTGCATAAGTTGGCAATTAAGGGGGAAGATAACTTCAGGCGAGGAAAAAAAGGCTGCTTTTCATGATTTTTTTGAAGAAAAGATTTCTTCACCATCTTTGAAACTTAGGGTATACTTCATTACTACCTTTGGCTGTTACAGGGGATTTTTAAAAATCTTTGAACGGGGTGCGTCGAATGTTGCCCGACGGTGTGACACGTAGCGTCGGCGGCATTAATCCGAAAAAATCCCAATGAAGGTTTTTCTCCAACTACCACTCATACGCAACATATGAACCAAGAAAAAGTGAGAAACGTTGAAAATCAATAAAATGTTGCGCTTTGAAACAAAAAGATTGAATTTTCCAAGAAAAATAGCTACAATTTGGTATAAAAAAATTATTTTTTCAAAAAATTGTGGTTCATGTTTTAGACAATAAGGTTAGAAAGATTTTTACCAAATTTCATCAGAATCGATGGATTAGTTTTTTAGCTACAGGGGACGTCAAACTGGAAATGCAGTTTAGAAGACCGTGCCATATGGCCATTTTTAAAGATTAATTTAAAAAATACCATGTAGCAGTAAAAAATAGTAATAGGCATACCCTGAGTCTCAAAAGCGGTGAAGAAATCTTTTTACAAAAAAAAATCATGAAAATCAGCGAATCTTTTCATCGCCCAAAGGTTATTCCCCCCTTCATAATACAAAACACTAAGAGTTAGGGTGTAAAAAAAAGAGAGAAACTAGCTGACCAAATGCGGCCAGATGATCAAAAGTTGGTCCAGTTTGCATGGAAGCCCCGTTGACACGCGCTTTATGCCGTATATCGCCATGCAATTTAATTCCTCGCGACAATTGTGCTTTGTACGTATATAGCGCTGGATCCCCAGGTATGGATAGCTCATGCGAGAGGAAAAGCGGTTCGAGCGTATGTTAAATATTTGAACAATGAAAATTCCGATTTATGCAAATCCTGGGTATGCGAGGCTGCATCTCTTCCCGTTTGCGCAAAAATCGCAGTATAATTGTGACGATCTTTCACCCCTACCAACCTCCTCTGTGGCCCCCCAGTATTCATCATTTTGACAAAGAACGATATGTGCCCCACGGTGGCGAGAGCAATAAAAAAAGGTCTCATAATAACGAGCATGGACAATAATCATCCGTTGGGTTGAGAATTCGCGTTGGGTTTTGGTGTCTGCATCCGGAAAGTTTATTGTAAGCTTTACAAATGAAAAAAAAAAATATATATATATATATACATAAATATATGTATATATTGTACAAAATAAAAAAGATCTGGAACGCGTACACATCGAAACAAAAGGGAACACGCGAATGATAAACTTCCACGTTGCTTCCTCATTATTAATTCCCGCTCATAAAATTCGCTCTAACGAGCGGATGGATATTCTCTTTTCGACTTCCTCGTGTAAAAAAATGTGGTGAGTGAGGTAAAATGCTGCGGAAAAGTGTACTATTTTCTTATCTGAATGTTTTTCATTTTTCGTTTGAACATTCTCAAACCCTGCTGAACCGAAAATTATACCCCGGGTTAGCGAATCTTAAGGTATTTCTTTCGCGGAGGACGGTATTTTGTGGAGTCATGAGCGGGGCCCTTCACAATTGTCGGTAAATTGCAGTGGCAATTAATTAAAAATAAGTCAATGGCATCAAATGAAAAAATACATCAGTGTCATCAATTACAGTGGCAATTAATAAAAAATATATAAATAATTATTATACCCAACAATAAAATGGAATGAAAAAATTTCGCGCAAATGAATTGGATTTAGGCATTTTTACATTTTCTCTGAAAAGTCGTAGTTAACAAAATTCTTCTGCTAGTCACATTTTTCCAAGTTTTATCATTAAGGGGGGAAATTCCTTTAATCGCTCGAAAATGAGTCATATTTCATTAATTTTTTTTCAATAAAATAATCGCATCATTTCTAAATTTTGGCATTATCTTATTGCAACTTTCAAGTGTTGAATTTTCATTTTTTTTTTAAACAAAACAAAATGGCGATATTACAAGGTATTCCTTTAGGCGTCTTTTGAAAAACTGCTCATGCTCAAAAAGTTATGCATCGATCGATGGGGAAAGACGATCCGGAAGACACTCGACTTTGAGGTCCATTCCCATACTCAACATTGAGTAGTATAGCTAAAGTCCAATGTCTTCAGAATGACTTCGAAACAAATTTGAACGAATTTCTACAAAGGCCATTAAAACGATCGTCTTAACTTCACAATAAGCAATACGCCTAAAAAATGTTAAGGACCATCCTCAAATTGAAAGAATGTACATATAACGATCGATGTATAGATATAACGAGCTTAGAATGTCCTTTCCTTCACCATGCCCGCCACGTTTCTGTTAAGGCCTTATATATCTTTGGATAGTCGGAAAACAAGACTTTTTTTAGAATTTTTTTTTTGAAAATCCCAATGAAGGAATCGAGATGAGCTTTGGAGGATTTATTCTACGTATCTGTAGATTCTCTAATAAATTTTTTATTTCCCAAAAAATAAAGAAGTGTCTGCCCAGTAGCGGGTAGAGAGAGAACGCCTCTTTTTAGTCCCTCCACGGGCGTACTCTTTGGAGACGCACATGAACATCTATAATGAAAAGCAGTTTTTCCCCGTAATCTACATGAGTTTGGCTAGCCAAATATGCAAAATTATCACAAAATATTGATTTTTGCAAAATCAGCACCATTTTGGAAAAAAACGTCTCATTACGGACAAAAAACGGCCTTCATCTGTTTATAAAACCGTAATTGTTAATAGATCGTAAAAATCGCGTGTACTCTGCCAGAAAATCAGTCTAAGAAGCTACAGTACAAATTTGAAGTCAGCCGGTTGAAACTTGTCGCAGCTTCCGCCCGATTTTCAAAAGATGATTTTAAGAAAAACGGCGTCCATATTTTATTTTTTATTTTTCTTCGGACCATATGATTTTTGGAATGTTCATACATCATTTAAGACTATGAAAAAACTATACATTTTTGAAAATGTATAGTCCTTGATCTTAAAGTTCCTGTCGATTTTTCAAGCTGCCTATCTCGTTATTTCCCCTTCGATTCAAAGTCTCAGCATTACCGAAGTCGATGCTTACCAGTTTTTTCAACTTATTCAGGTTTGACCCCCGTGAATTTTTTTGCGCGTGCCTATTGTATAATTTCTGAAGAAAAAACGATCACGATGGTTGGGTAGAAAGTTTGCGTTTCATGGACAATGGATGACACGGCCCTTGTATTTCTGGTTTTGCCTTATGTGCAGGATGAAAGGGAACAGTCATGGCCGACCGAAATTTGTAATAGTTGTAACATTCGTGCGTCAGCTCTTGCGAACTGTAACAGAACTGGAAAGCAGAATATACCTTTACAGAGATACATATGTTTCCGATCTTTCTAGTACAGAATTTACCGTGAGGAAGTACTTTTGTACAGAGTAGAAATGAGAGAGAGAAAGAGAGAGGGAGAGAGAGAGAGAGAGAGAGAGAGAGAGAGAGAGAGAGAGAAAGGTACGTTGAACGAGAGAAAGAGGAGAAAATTAAAAGAGAGAAACCGAACGAAGTCGAAGATAAAAACGTAAGAGATTCTACGTAGTACTTGGAGAGTTTCTAGAGACTTTTATCGGGGTGAAACTAACCAGGTTTTCTGTTTACACTCACGTGGTCTTTTCCGCTACGGTCTTCGATGCTAGTGATCACGGAATGCATGTATGACAGTCTGGTCATCCACTTCTCTTTCACAAAATCGGAAAATGCTTGGAGCCCTCTGGTATCTAGTCCTTTTTTAAAATACGTACAAGCCAACGAAATAGCCGAGAACGATACGAACATTTTTTTGATTCACTGAAAAAAAACACGCTGCACAAATATTGCAATCGAGGTAGTTTTGGAGTAAACCTTTACCAGTAAAAACAAATGCCATGTTTTTTTCAACGTGGAGGAACGTAGCTTCGGGCTTTCGTATTTTTTTTACAGCTATTGGTACATTCCAAAAAAGTGAATCAATATTGGTAACAAGAGTTGTTGCGGTATTGGCTTTGGCTTGTTCAACAAATTACTCGCATCGAACTTCAAATCAGCTTTACAGACAGCACGATCGTCTGCTAGCTGAAAAAAAATAAAAATTCTTCATTATTTGGCATTGATCTTCTCTGTGGTAGATTTCGAAGGTGTTCCATTTAGACAGAATTGCAACGGGTTAGGAAAAAACTTGTTAAACAAATGGCATAGTGAGTATGGGGGTAGTAAATGTTTATTCAATCATTGCACTTACTGTTCTTTTAAGGTATTCCTTTCACGTACCCGAATATTTAACAATTAACTGCTTTTCGTCTACAACGAAGTAAAAATACATCAACGTATCGTGGTAAAATTTCCAGCTGAGTTACCGAACTTTTAACAAAAAATGACGACTCTAACCAATGTCGAATTTATACGGCACTTTACGTAGACGAAACGTTGGCCACATTTCAATTTTATTATTTATACTCTAAATAACTCTAGATACCTGATATAAACTGCTCTACGCGTGTCAAAAATTCGGAAGATTCCGAAATGACTTGAAGAAAATATTGATGATATAACTTGGAAAAACGTGACTAGCAGAAGAATTTTCGTAGCCGCGACGTTTCAGAGAAAATGTCTAAATTTACTTAAAGGGGGAGTTACCTTTAGATGAAAAAAAATGGTTCATTTTCATGACAACTTTAACTTAGAGTATGATAATACATATCCTTGGTTAAAGTTAAAAGTTGAAAGTTAAAATACCATCTATAGGTTAAATACCAGTAATAAATGACTGGCTGTTATCTGATTTTTTTATTAATCATTAAAAATGGTAGAGGTATAGCACGGTCTTCTAAACGAGTAGCGGTGGATGTTGTCAGACGGCGTGACGAGTAGCGTCGGCGGGATTAATCTGAAGAAAATAAACGAAGAGTCGATAAAAAGAAAGAAAATCGATAAAACCGCAGGTTTTGAAACAAAAACATTGAACTTTCCAAAAAAGCTACATTTTGCATTGCAAAATGCTTTTTCATTTCCAAAAACATTTAAGGTAATGTTTTAGACGATAAGGTTGGAACGATTTAAACCAAATTTCATCAGAATCGGTCGATTAGTTTATTAGCTACACGTCACACTAGTTTTGAAAATGCAATTTAGAAGGCCATGACATATCTCAAAAAGTAGTAATAAAGCATACCACAAGTCTCAATAATGGTGAAGAAATCCTTCCTTTAAATAAAATCATGAGAATGAGTAAATATTTTTCTCGCCTGAAGGTATCTCCCCCCTTAATTTGCGTGGAATTTCTTCTTCCAGTTTACCGTCGGCTATTGACTGTAACTTATGTTGATAATTAAACGCGATTGTGATTTACTGATGATTCAGAAGGGACCTGCTTGCCCTCACAAAATACGGCCCTTCGTGAAAGGAATATCATGCCGCAAAAATATGTCGTCCATTTATCGGATATGACAAGATTGAATGTATACTTTTTTTTTCTTTTAACGTGAGGCTTCAGATGAAATGACCCAGAAAAATGATGAGATTATTTTACCGTTGATACGTATAGCGGAATCCGTCTTGGATCATCCTATATACCTGTTTACCGGAAGCGCAGCCATTAACCATTTCCATAAACAACCGCAAGATTTCCCATGTTGATAAACTGACGTTTCTGATACCATTTTGTTCACGAGTACTCGATGAGCGTGAATATAAATGATTATTAACGAGCGAGGAATTTAATCGAGGTGTGGAAGATTTAATCGTCACGTTTATTGCGGGTGAATGAACAAAAATCTGACGATACAATGATACAATATTAACATCCGATTAATAGCGATAATAGGGGAAATCCGTCTCCTTTTTCATTGCGCGAAAATCAATAACTATACATGCATTATTAAATCACGCACTTCGGGTCGTCGTTTAGGACCCTACGGGATGAAATTTTGAAAGCCTCATGAATTATCCCAATTATTCATGATGGTTTTTCACGACCTAGAGTGCCAAAGTAAATTGCAATTCACTTCAGCACCCTATAGCGTGCAAACGAACGAGATTTTTATTACATATTTTTTATGCAATTTAAAAAATAAACACCCCGTTCGTCACGACCGAACGATACATTTTCACGAAATGTTCGTATTGGAAATACATCGCTTTATTGATTCGAATACTCTGTTTGACTTGGCAATACGAAGCAACGACATTGCGAATTTCGGCGCGCTTTAAATTTGGTATCCTCCGGTTGTAGCGTGAATCAGTTGGAAAATGTCCTCAAATTTCTTCTTTATAAAAAATCTTTCGTCGCTGTTATTTTAGAAATGATCGAGGGATGTGTTACAATTTCGAGTAACATACAAGCCTACCAGTTATTGGTCACAATCCCGTGAAAGGGTTATAGGTCATATTTTCCGCCGTCAAAAAACCCAGTAATGATTTATGCAAAAGTAAACCATTTTCGAAATATTAATATTGATATTTTTTTAAGTGAGGGGTAGGCAACATTAAAAATGAATGAAAAAAAACTGCTCTACGGAATCAAACTTTTTAAAATTATTTATAGTTTGACGATACAGTAACAAAGAATTATCAATAATCAAATAAGAATAATGGTTAGACTTACAGAGTTTTGGACCCCCAACCAAAAAATGTTGGGAGATTATTCTTATTTTACTGTTGATAATTCGTTGTTACTGTGTCCTCGAACTACAAATAGTAAAAGAGGTTTGATTCCACACAACATATTTTTTCCAAATTAGTTTTTAAAGTCCCAAAATGACCCCAAGCGCAACATTAAGCCAAAATCACTAATAGTTATTGGCGGCCAAGGCGACTGGCCTGCCTGTTAACTGTGCTTTGGGGTAACCCTGTATAAGTGCAGACTAGGATCGGACGTGGAGCTTTTCTTCCTAAACTATTTCCTACTGTGGAGCTATTTTTTCCTTGACCTATCACATCTCAAGAGTATCGCCCACAATTTTGTGAAAAATATTGAAAACTGCACGAGTTATGATTTTTTTAAAGTAAAAAGGGCTTTTTTATGCATTGACCTGTTACTGATTTTGGTTATTCTTCAGATAAGTGGCTTTTCCGACAAATGGGCCTCAAATTATTTTTTGCTATTTTCTCATTTATTGGGTTGTAAATGAGTCAGGGGAAGCTGAACGTCTCATGAACTAGCTTATAAATTCAGTGGGGAAAGCTGAATCCACCCCCCCCCCCCATAAAAAGTTATGGGGTTTTGAAATTCCCGGAAACGCGTGATAAAATAGATCATTTTTGAGAATTTCGACGCCCGCGTTGTTTGGATTTTTGAAAAATTCGAACTTCTACGAAACAGTCACTTATCTAAAAAATAACCCTGATTATTTTCCATCATTTTAAAATTCGATAAAAATGTCATACCGAGAATGCCACATTCTTGACCGTTCAAACTAACATCCTGAATTTTTTGTGAGTCATTCGAAACGATACGCCTAACACGGCGATCGTTTGAAACATGGCTGGGGTCATTGCGACCCCCCGTGACCAACGTTTTATAGCCGAAACGTATGAAAGCAGAGGGCTAAAAGAAATAATAAAAAAACTAATATCGCGAAAACGGTTCAATTTTGCACGAAGCATTACTGGTTTATTTCATAACGGAAAACATGTGCTGCACTACCCTTTCTCGGGATCGGCACCAATAATCAGTAGCATTATTCATGACGCGATATCGAGCTCAAATGTTTGTCACAAAGATCTTTTTCCCGTCCTCCATTTACCTGGATATTCCTTTAAGCCAGCCTCGTAATTCGTCCAAATTATCGACGACTTTTTTCCCCATCGAACGACTGAATCGTCGACTTGAATTTAAGGCCTTAGGCCACAGTAACGGGTAAAAAATCATGTGCGAATTTAACAATTTTTTTTGTATATAAAGTGATTCACTCGAAAAATTAATTACACATCTATTTAGTATGAATATCAAGCTGTTAAAAAATATATCTTTTTTTCGATGCTACTAATATTTTCTTTTATCTTTTTTAGGCGCTCCGCGGCGTGACATTTAGCATCCACAATTTTTTACCTAGAACAAAAAACCAAAATTCTCGTCAATCTACATTAGAATACGTAGAGAAGTACGTACGGAATTTGAAAAATATTGTTTTATTCAAAAGTTGTAGGTATTTGAACTTAAGAAATGAATTTTCAGTGAAAAATTTCGTTATAACTGCTCATAAAGTGCTCATAAAATGAAAAGTTTTCGATTAATCAGAAATTCCGTACGTACTCCTTTGCGAAATGCAATTAGGAGTATAACTTTTAAATTTGAAGTAAATCGAACGAAATTGTTGAAGTTATTTGTCACGCCAATTGGAAAAAAGCTGTTTCGAGAAGTTTCGAGTAGTCGGCCATTTTGTACATCGAAAAAAATATATATTTTTCAACAGCTCGATATTTATATTAAATAGATCTGTAATTAATTTTATGAATGAATCACTTTTTCATACGAAAAAAAATATTGTTAAATTTGCACATGATTTCATACCCGTTACTGTGGCCTAAGCCTTAAAAGCGCGTGTGTCTTCACCCGAGCAATTTCGAAGACGTCATTCGACATGCCGCAGCGTTCGAAAAAAATGGAGCGGGGGCGGGGGTGCGATGAAATTGCCGGTTCAAAGCGCACACGCGTTTCGTTTGAGCTTGAGGAACGCACGCGAGAGCCGACGACATTTATAATCGCGGGTGATTCCAGTGCGACGATCTTATCGCTCTCTCTCGCCCGGAGTTTTTTCTTCATCTCGCTTGGAGAGAGAGAGAAAAAATGCGACGCTGAAATAATCAACTATATTTCCTCTCTCGACTGTGGGACGAAAATTAAGGAAAAACACGCGAAGGCTACTTGCTTCTGCTCGCCATTATTACACGTATTATACACTCCGCACGTTGCAGCCGATGTTGGAGGAGGAAAGGACGATTTATCGTGACGCGAGTGTGGAGAAAAAAAAAGGAGAAAGAAAAAACACACCGTACGGAAAATATTGTGTGTGGGAAAGCGGAGATTGAGATTGTACTTCATCCCTTTGCGAGCGCGGAAAACTGTACCCAGTCACGCGAGACGTTCGAAACGTCGTCGTGTCTCGAGGACTAACCTGCAGCAGCATTGAATTAATTACACGATCGTTCAACCCCTATCTCAAATCCGCTTTGTCGAAAGAGGACAAAAACGAGACAATATCTCTACTCACGTGGAGAATTTTTTTGCCATACATCATGGAAAACTTGAAATCTTCAACAGAGACGGACGCGTCGAAATTATTGAAGAGCTGTACTATTTTCGTCCGCTTGAAACGAGGCCAACTTCTTTGCAATGTGCGAAATAACGATTTAAGGAGAGAATATGAAAATTGCCAGTTTTATACATTCTGAAAATTGATAAAATTATTGGTTTTCGGTTATAATATTATTGTCGTCAGATTTCTCGTGTCGAAGCTCGTGGGGTTCGCGTCTCATAAATGGACACGGGGGTAATCAACTTAAGCGAGGACACCACACGGTGAGGAGTCTAAAAAGCTCGTTTTTTCTTGCTACTGGATTATTTATTTGGGGTTTGGAATAAGGGTACGGTATTAAGCAGACATTCATTTTACTTTGAGAACATTTTTATTTTCACTAATTGAAAATTAAGAACGCTATCGAGGCATGATGGAGCATCTGTATGAAAAATGTGGTTCGACTACCGGATCGATAACGTAACAATGGTTGGTCCAGAAATAAAAATAACACAATTTTATGATCTATATAAATATCGTTCTCGTTGCAGATAGCCGTTTTTTTTTTCGAAGAAAAAAATCACGAAATTACGGGTGTTAAAGGAAATATAATTTTGGCGAAAGGTTTACTTATATTCGGGGACTTACAAAAGTACTAAATTAAAAAAAAGGCTACGTATAACCATAGCTACTGCAATTATGGAAATTTGGGTTCTTTTTTCAAAAATAAAAATTGGACGATTATGGCTAGTGCTGCGATTCCGGCAAGGTTGAGAAAAACGCGATTGGAAGTTGCAGTAAACATAAATCGTTGCATTACCTGCTCTCACTAAATCGTCCATACCTTGGTAAATTTTCAATATGTTACCTTGACATTTTAGACATATACTTGATTATGTATATTTTGAGAAAGTGCAAAAAAGACATTGATTTGTTTGCCCCCTCACAGTGGCGTCCCTTAATACAGTCTACCCATGTAGAGTCCGGAAAAATGGTGAATTTTGACAATTGTTTATGGATACCCGGTTGATGTTTTGCGACCTATAAAAATAAAGAAAAAAGCGTACGAGCATCAGAGTTCCACTGTTTGCTTTAGAATACAACATGCAGCTCTTTGTGCATACGTGATATTAAGGGGGAGAATTATGACGACAAATGTTGGGTGATCATGGTAGTCTGTAGTTTCGCCAAAGAGAAAATAGCCGGCGGATTATTGCTCGAAACATGGAGATGAAAAATTCAGCCACTTTGGCTCCCTCTTTTCGTCTTTTGTCCTTTTTTCTCTAGCTTTTTCTCTTTTTGCTATTCTCACTGTAGAATTGTGCTGATGGTGTACATACATGGCTCTCCCATTTTCACACGTCTGACCTAACGCGCAGACGAATCACTGTCTCACGAAACAAACGAGCTCAACATTATTTTCCAACAGGTCATGGGTACGCAAATCGTTGAAACAAGAATTTCAGGTCGAGCGCACGAGGGTGATAGAGAGAAGAGGGGGAAGGGAGACAGGGATGAAAGATGGTATGAGAGGCAAAAGAAGCAAATAACAAGCACGCGTATTTCCCCGCGGAGCAAGGCACATCCTGAAACTACCAAACCACGTAGATGGATTCACATATGCACAGACACGAAGATATCTGTCCTAGAAACCGCACGTTTATTTCCTCGTCACGGATCCAGGACCAACTTGTTATCGTCGAGAAATTTTAAACGATTCATCTCGAGACGCTTGTATTTTTTCACCGCGTACGATAAAATATGAATCGTTTTTTTTTCGCTGCATTTGTAAGAGTATTGTTAATGATTTTTTTTATTATTCACAGGAATTTTCAACAATTTACACGTCTTTGCTTATTTATTTTACTTTCTTTTAAAATAAAATTAATGTATTTTTATTTTTGTTAAGTTAATTAACTGGGGTAGCTGAATTTTTATTTTATTAATAAACCCGCCTTCCGATCGTTAAAGCCGAGATACAGACCATGAATAAGGTACATATATATATATATATATATATAATTGGCATAATCATCGCCCACAAAGTGGACGTCAGCGAGCCCACGAAAGTATTTTAGGAAAAAATCAATTAAAGAAATCCGCACACGAACTTGCCAAACTTTCTTTTTAAATGCACATACATGTAATCACAAACTCGTAAAGTACGAGTCTTCCACGCTAATTCGTTTTTCTACAACATTTTGAAGTGCTTGGTGATCTCCTTTTTGGTTTGTTTGGGATGTCGCTACGCAGATAAGATTACATTGTCGCAATTCATATAGATAAGGCAACGTGTCCTTTAATTTTTTAAATGACAGAAAAAAGTTCGTGCATTATAGGCTTTGAGATATTCCTTTCACGAACACGAATATTTAACAATTAACTGATTACCTACAACGAAGTGCAAATACATCCCGGTATACTGATAACATTTCCCGCCGAGTTACCGAACTCTTAACAAAATATTCCTATCTAATAATTTATACATTAAATAACTCTAGATACCTGACATAAATTGCTCCATGCGTGTAAAAAATTCTAAAGATTCCGCAACGACAATAAAAACAGAAAGTCACCAAACATTCAAAGAACATATTAATGATGAACCGTGGAAAAATGTGTATAGCAGAAAATTTATCGCAGAAACTTGTTATTCTTGAAGGAGAGTATATTTCAGATAGAAAATGAATTTCGTTTATCTCAATTTTGAATAATAGAAATATTTTTAAAACCGCATTTTTTACGGGATACCAATACCTATCGCGACTGACTACCGGCGATCCCAACATACATGTATGGGAAAACGTGATCTTCAAGATATTTAACTTGGAGGACAGTCTATTGTCACCATCCTCAACAATACGCCAACCCCAAAGTCCAAGAATTCATTGTAAAATCAATAGGCGAATATTTTCACAAAGGACATTCCAAGTACCGCTCTGGAAACGATCAGAGCTGTTGGTATTCAACGTTACCTAGGTATAGCAGGTTCGAAACATCGCGAAAAACTAACGTTATGCTCTGGAACAGCTGCTCGAGTAGAAACGCTCCGACGTAAATCTTCGTTGAGTTAGGCCGGAAGTTGCTGGCAGTGCTTGAACCTATTAACTCGGTTGGGTCTCGTCTCTCTTGCTCTCTTCCACTCCGTCAGTCCGTTGAACAGCAGCGATGTGCAGCCCATCAAGCGCCCGAGCAACGTACACGCTGCACGCGTGTTACTCCGATTAGCATAGATAATACGGAACGGAACTTGAGTCGGACGCGAGCTATAAGAGCCCGCACTAAATAGTGTTTGACCTGTATGCACGAGGGTGCCGTTGAGGATGCACTCCGCTGGATGGCCAACAGTGGCGAGAAAGAGGAAGAAAGCTCTAGCGAGTGAGCGAACTCGCAGAGGGACAAGGAGAGACAGCCTGCAGATAAGTGAAACGAACACTGATGTAGTCAGGAACGATAAGTCTTCAGCGAGTGTCCGTTGTGACGAACCTTCGCAGTGAAGCTGATCGATATCGTTCCCCGACTGGTCTCGTGTGGAAAATATATTTAGCCAGGCAGCTTAAAAACTGGAAGAGCCACGTGGATAATCGTGTGGCCAACGTCCAATGTCTGCCGTACAACCATAACCCATTACGTCGAACCACTGCCATAGACGGCAAGAGAGAAAAGTGGTCAAGGCGGTATAGCTCCAGTGACCTGCCAGGGTTGGCAAAGCAGAGACGGTCGTAGAGACGAGTTTGTTCAGCAGCGAGGGAAGATATGACGGAGCTTGGACGATAACTACCGAATGAGGGAGACTGAAGGGACGGAAAGGGGTAGAGAAGCGGGACCTAGCAGGATCGGTAAAAGGATAGTTGCTAACGGCAGAGTTGCAGGTAGAAACGACTCGATCTCCCTGTCTATCTTTCCCTCTGCTTTTGTCTTCGTCTTTCTCGCCATACGAGCTGCAACGCAGCCCTTAATTTCCTGACAACTTGTTGAGGTCAAACGGGCCGTCATGTCATTACCTCGTCTCACTGCGTTGAATAGTACGCTGGGAACTTTGGCACAGGCTTGAACAGAGACATTTCTCTCAAACCCACTTTCCACAGGGTCTCTGCCTCGTATGAGAACGTGGAACAGTTGGTCTTTGTATAGAACAGATTTGATTCTAATTCGAAGCTTTTTGTTCTGTCTCATTTCACCGCTTTCAAGCTTCAAGCCCGATGTTCTTTCGACTCAGCTTTGTGCAAAGCTTTGCTCCAAGAGGGTGGCAGCTGCAGAATTTTACTTCCCCAAAATATGTGGTATTTATTTTTTGATGATATTCGCTTGAGGCACCATATTGACAGGTATTTGGGAAAGTGGAACGAAACGCTTATTGATGCGTATTTCGTCGGAGTATGTGGGGAAATAAATGCAATGAAAGTTTATTGGCCCCGATGTGGGCTTCATCTCAAAATGAGGCAATTATCAAACCAATTGATTCATCCGGGTAATAGACAATTGAATTGTAAATCCAATGTGAAGTCGAATTCGACCCATAAAGTGAACTAAAGACATTGATTACCTGCTTATCGAGTTACGTCACCAGAATTGCGATATTTTGGAAAATCAAATTAAACTCCGAATGGAGATATAATAATTACGCCGACGATTCAAACCCCCATTGCAGTTTTGACGCAAAGCAATTGCATTTTCTCGTCCTCTCGTATACGAATGAACAATACTTGCAATTTCGTGGCATTTCTGCGATACGAAAGACGTGCACGGGCAATGTTGTTTTTCACGTAAAAGATACATAAGCCGTATAACTCTTGTTACCAGACGACGTCTTAAACCAATTGCACGTGACATTACAGCGTTTGATGTTGGGGGAACTTTCGTAGCCATGCGGGACGACGATTATCCAGGACTCGGTTGAAGTAGGGGACAAGCCAAGAAGTCGTTGAAACAATAATTAACGTCATTCTTCCCTCTTTCACGGGGATTATACACTCGTAATCGACTTTATGACAATGGCCGTCTGGAAATATTGGCTCTCGCATTTCCTTCGCCTTCCACGTCCGGAACTTGCGTACTTCCACTCGCGGATGCGGAAAGACCCGGTTCACTGTTCCACTCATGCACATTGCACAAGCGTCACGCCAGAGAGGGTCGTTTGATATAGTCTTAACTGCGCAATTGAAGCGAACTCCTCATGATCCATCCAAAAAATGCATTTGTTCTCCTTCTTAATTCCATTAACGAAGCTCGTTACATTTTTTCCTTCCACCTCACTTTCATATTCTCTCGCGAGAATGCCTCGTTTTCCATTCTTCTTGTGACTAATGAACTCCACTCTGGAGTTCATTCCACACCCTTCTTCCGATTATGGACGGCGAGGAAACGTCCTCGAGCGACGATGGATCGAGCGCAGCGATTGCAAATAATGGAGCGAGTCTTTTTCTTAAATGCATCTCTTTCTTGAGCTGCCTGAAGAAACAAGGACTCAGTCTATTTTCCGAGTATTCCAACTCCTAATGAATCGGCCATCACCGTTAAGGGCGATTTCAGCCCACTGTGACGGGCTGTAAAAAGGTCGCTTTTTTTCGATTTTTTGTCTACTAGATCGTTTATTTGGCATTTGGAAAAAAAAGGTATGTTATTAAACGTACATTCAACTTGTTTCGTTTAAATTTTTATTTTGAAAAATTTAACATCAATAACGTTATTCGAGTACAATGGAGGCTCTGTATAAAAAATGGAGGTAAATATTCGGAAGTGGGGCTCCAGCTAGAATCAGGCTAATTTTTGTTTGGGGTTGTTTGGGGTTTTCGGAATTGTTTGAGGTTGTTTAGGGTTGTTTGGGTTTGTTTGAACCGTTGAAGAAAATTAGCCTGATTCTAGCAGGAGCCCCACTTCCGAATGTTTACCAAAAGGTTGTCCAACAGCCGAATCGATAACTTGACAATGGTTGGTCTGAAAAATAAAAATAAAATAGTTTTATGATCCATATAAATGTAGTTCTCGTTGTACGTGACCGTTTATAAAAATCACAAAACGGCGGGGGAAAAAGAAAAGTGTAGCTTTGGCGAAATTTTTACTTATATTTGGGGACTTGGAAAATAATAAATAAAAAAAAAGCTACGTGCAACGGTAGCTACTGCTTATGTGGAAATTTGGTTTTGTTATATTAAAAATCGGACAATTATAGCTAGATATATGAATCCGGCCCGCTCGAGAAAATTCGTTACGAGAAAAACGCGATTGAAAGATTCAATATATAGAAATCGTTGCGCTACCGGCTCTAAATCGTTCATAAGTTGATCAATTTTCAATATTATCAATTGCACATTTTTTTACATATTCTTGAATATGTATATTTTGAGAAAGTACAAAAAAATCGATTTTATTCACGTAACAGTCATGTCCTGTCTTAATTGTAGAATGTAACTATTGATGGTGACGAAGATGATCGCATGTGTTGCTCTCCACGTCCCTGGGATTACACCAGCATGAAAATTCCAGGGGCTTGATAGTCCATCTCCAGATAATTTCTGACAAATATAGTTTCTATGAATATTCGCATGCGTACAAATAAAAACGATCAAAATGATTTTCGAAAAAAAAAATCATAACCGCAGAAAACTTTTTCCACATTGGTATTTTCATTTTTACTGAAATACTGCACATTGAAGTTGACAATAAACCGAGCCATGTAACTATTGTCCTTTTTTCACGATTGCTTCCACCCTATATATTTGGATTTCAGCTTTTGAGTACACTTATCGGTGCTCTCATGGTTGATATATTTCATTGCTATTATCACTGTAAAAAAAATGGTATTTTTTCTTTCAGCTCGCGTGTTATTGAAGCGTGAGTTGTGTTTTTCGGTGGATGATAGGCGGGTGAAAATAAAAAGGGTACGAGAAAAAGTAGTGAGGGTGAGGGCTGGTCAGAATGGAGAGATACCCTGCATAGAACGGTAGAACGAGAGAAAGAGAGAGACAGTGACGAAGGGAGAGAATGGACGTCCTGGTGGCAGAGGCGATTGTCGGTGGTCTGTGAAGCATTGAATAAAATCGATATCCCCCGCGCCTTGATGCCCTTTCATGCATTTTCGGGTCGAACAATATGTGATTCCAGGCTGTATGTGTACAGGTAGGAAATCGTATGAAACCAGAAAGGGAAAGAGGGGGTGGGTGGGTCCGGCACAAGAAGGAGTTGGCTGCCGGTCATCGAGAACGGGCGATTGCGCGTTTTCACGATCGGGATCGTTCATCATCCGCACGCCTGACAGGCCGGACTCTGCGAGCACATTGGCAGCATTTTCGTGCAAATTCTCCCTTCCCCCCCCCCCCCCTCTCCCTCTTCGTATTTGAATTTTATTTATTTTTTATTCTTGTATTCTTTGTTTCCCGATTCCCAACGTGCATAGAACGATCGCGATGTAATCAGCAAAGTTCAACGTCGTCCGTACGATTTTTGTAAAAAAAAACAAAGAATAGATCCTGCAATGACAAAACGTATAAAAAATAGTCTCGAGAATAATATTAGATGGTTCCATACGAACGGTTCAAGTCTTTACTAATAACGATTTGGAGTATCTTTCATTATTTTCTATTTTATTGTTTTTTATTATTCATTCTAATTCATTTTGGCTGAATTCTGATTTTTCTCTGGGAAACGGTTGGTGAAAAAGAAACGCATTTCTTTTTAACACGAAGGTCCATGTAATGAGAGCCTTTTAAAAAATCACCAACAAACAGAGAAAACAACAAAACCATGGCTACCGGCAGATGCTGACATTTTTTTCGCGACGTTTGGTGGTGGACACTCTCCAGTGTAAACGGTCTATTTGAGATCTGAAAACCAAACGGGTTATTCAAGTTAACAATAAATACGCGCTGTTGACGATCGTCGATTTTCTAAATCATTTTTTTAAACAAAGTGTCGACGGACTGAAAACCCAGCATATAAAATATGTGTAAAAAGTCGTCGTTCTTAATTAGCTATTAAAAAATGAAAATTGATTTGAAAAAAGTGAGATCGTCAACGACGTTTAAATATTTCTCATCTTATCTCTTGGAAATTTAGCAACAGTCCATTGAGTGGTTCTCGAGACATCATGTCCACCCACTTTGAAAACTGTGTTTCGAGAAAAACGCGTTTGAAGTTTGAAGTAAGGTGCTGCCATATTGCGCCGGTCCGACTCTCAGAAGCCCATTCAATTTTAGCCATATTTGAATGAAATTAAAAATATTACTGAAAAATGAATTTTTTTTACCCATCTCGGTAGATGCTGCGCCTTGAAAGCTCACGGCCACAGTATGGATTATCACGCGTTCGATTGTCTTCATGTTTTGTCTTTTTTACGAAATGCCTCGAGTGCAAAACAAAAAATGCAAATTGCAAATTGCGAAGAAACAACCTGGTGTTATTTCTCACACGATGGAGATGTCCGTGTCGGCGAATGCAAAAACTTTCCTTTGTCGAGAATTCTTCTCCTCTGTCTGTGATCCGTGCTCATGACGTAACGACTATAGCAACGTACGGTAAGGGATGAAAGATGTATTTATGCCGCACAAATTGCGGCCTCCTTTTCCGCGGCAAACACCTTCTCTGTGTCTTTTATCATACACGTAGGTACGCACGTAGCGCTGCACACCTTTGGCGATGATAAGCGAAACACACGCTTTGTATTCACGCGAATACCATTTTGATCCCCTGTTTGTCTTCTGTGGCGATCGTCGGATCTATCTGACGGTAATTTCAGTACAACTAAGAAAAAAATTGCAAAAATTCGTAATACGATATGCAAACGCGAAGGAGCTTATTCATCTTATTATTCTGTGAAAGCAGGTAGCAATATTCGAATTATAGTTTTTAAAACCTACAGATATTACACGAAGTGCAAGTATTTTACGGCATTGAAAATGAAATCAGACTTTATGGGTAATGAAAAATAGGCACATGTAAATAATATTAGTTGGTTTTTATTATTTTTCCAACAATATTGATACCTTGAGGTATGTAATTGGGTGTGTTTGGGTTTGTTTGTGCAATAATTGTTGTATAATTTTTGTAATATAAGTTGTAATATAATTTTAAAATTAATAACAAGATTAGAATGAGGTGGGGAGAGAGCATTTGCCAACCAATCACAGGCATTCAGCATGTCGCAGCTACCCCCCCCCCCTCACTCTAGTACAACACCGTGGCAGGTGAGTGGGGATAGCGGAAGTTTCGTGTGACATTCAGCCGTCTCCGACCCATATACCAAGCCTACCCGAACAAACATATACAGCTTTAAATACATTTTCAATGCTAAAACGGGATTACTTTCTTTCGTTTAACAAACGGGAAACAAAAAATGGGGAAGATAAACGCTTTTCAATTGTAAATCGATCGTTTACTCCGTCTCCATAAATTTTACAACTAAAGAAACACTTTTTAGCGTTTCTTTAATTGTATGTGTGATTTGAATTGAATAGTGTGCAAAAATGTTAAATTTTTTTTCCAAAAACTGTAAAATCACTCACAAGGAACATCCCTCAGGTGACACCCTTCGATTTTGTTGAAATTTGGATATGTCATAAAGCACCGAAAGCTAAGGGATACGTATTTTTTTTATCGGCGGAAAAGCGGTTATCAGGGGTGAAACCAGCCCTCAAAAAAATGCATCTCTAGGGTAGTTAATTAATTTTTAATTTTTAATTAAATTTTAATTAATTAATTTTTTTTGCAATGGCACTATAGTGGATTTTTCATTGCTTCGGATTAGAAGAATTTTCGTTTTTGTTTCATTAAAATTGGTGGACTCCTTGTGTGTGAAACTGCTATATTACCCCTAGAGATGCCTGTTTTCGAGGGGTGGTTTCACCCGTTAAAACCGTTTTTCCGCCGATAAAAAAATACGTGTCGCTTACTTTTCGGTGTTTTATAATATATCCAAATTTCAACAAAATCGAAGGGTGTCACCTGAGGGATGTTCCTTGTCAGTTCATTATGACAGTGATGACGGAATGGTCGTAATGTACTGAGTAAAAAACTGTCAAATCACTCAGTACATTGTGACAATTTCGTCTCCCTTTGCATCATGACAATTAGGCATCTCCCTATGTTAAAAAGTGTTTCTTCAATTGTACATATTATAGAAACGGTATAGACGATCAACTGAAAAATTCAGACAGTGCGTGGAGTATGTGACAAAGAATATACTGTATGAATTCGACTCAAATGGTAACATATCGGCAAATGTCCTGAAACTCCTTTAGCAGCGTTGTGCATGGCCGATATTCGGAGCGGTGGCTGCTTAGCCGTGCACCAGCTGGTGCAATGACCAATAACCGGAAGGCTAATACTGCTGAGACTGTGCAGTAGATACTTGAGTAAAACGTCTGTGCACAGGGGAATGCGGTAGAGTGTAACTAAAGCCGTACAGCACTGTAACGAGTAAAAAAAATCGTTTTTTTTGCCTTTTCGCAAAGTATACATATTCAAGAAAACGTGAAAAACTTTGAGTTAAAATATTGAAAATTGACCATGTTGCCGACGATTTGATGAGAGCAGGTAGCGTAGCCATTTACGTATACTAAAACTTTAAACCGCGTTCTTTTCGAAACGATTTTTCTCGATCTGGCCGTAATCATAACTCTAGCTCTAATCGTACGATTTGCAATAAAAATGAAACAATCATTTCCGTAATTTCAGTAGCTGTCGTCGTACATAGCCGTTTCTTTAATCTAATATTTTTTAGAACCCTAAGTATAAGTAAAAATTTCGCCAAAAATGCACTTTTTTAACACCCGGCATTTCGTGAATTTTTTTTTTGATAAACGCCTACGTATAACGAAAAATCTATTTGTACGGATTATCAAACTCTTTTATTTAAATTTTCCAGACACTGTTACGTTTTCGATCCGGCGGTTGGACCCTATTTTTCATACAGAGGCTCTATTACACCTCAATGACGGTGTTAATTTTTTTTCATAAAAATTCACACCAAATAAGTTCATTGTATGCTTACTAACATACCTTTTTTCAAATCCCTGCTCGTTTTCATTTCCCGACTCGTCACGGTGGTGTCTTCAAGATGGCTGTAAAAGTAACGGAAGTTATTTTACATTAGCGTAGTACGGGTCGGCAGTAATAAGAAATTCGTTAATTGGGGAGAGTAATACGTAAAAGCCCGCAAGGGTATACGTTGGAACTCGGAAAAAAAAGGAAAATCTCTGATCGATGAATCCTGATTGTTTTCAAGATCGCCAATGTTTTTTTGGAATTGTCCAACTTACGATGAATTTTGTCTAGTGTGTTTTGTAACCTCAGAATTTTGTTGTTGTTTTTTTTTAGAAAAGAATTTTAAAAATAATTTCACTGAGCCCGTCTTCTCATTGTCAGTGAAGATGCATTATTCCATGCTCACTTCCCCGTGCCCTGTCTGTCGACGTAAGACCCTGTGGAAGAAGCCTAGTAAAAGTCGTACCTCGTGTATAGTCATGGCGTTGCTGTCATACTTATATATACACACGCCCACACACTTATGCACGATCTAAATATATATATATATATATATATGTGTGTGTGTATGTATATATGTATATATGTCTATGTATCTATGTATGTATGTATGTATGTATGTATGTATATACATAACTCCGTACATAACCATATATATATATATATATATATATATATATATACCATATATATGGTTATGTACGAAGCTCCATTACCGGTATGTACAAGTTTCCCTCTACCCTGCACTTTCCAATAATGCCTCAGCACTATTACAGACGTATATGAGTACACCCGAGAAGCTATACATATACCTAGGCGGCTCGGTTCAAAGCTTACGTCTAATGAAACTAATTTGATACGTCTTGGCGGATGGTCCCGCGAGGTACTTGCACGATGCAACCCGGACGCGCTTCAACTCCTTGTACACTTTAGTCATTCTCACGGTCGATCTCGTGTCGAATCCCACAGGGCTCTTTAGACCTTCGTTGCTGGTAAACTTTTGTTTCTCTGATTCTTATATGATACAACGTCCGCAATTGGTATAAACTGCTGAATTGGTATAAATGCGTGTGTTACCTGTCTACCAGTCCAATGGAAATCTTGTGGAAATTGCTTGATGGACATAGAAACCTGATGTAATATGATCAACGCACAAAAGATCTTTTTCTAAATGATTCGTTTTAAAAATCGATCGACAAAATTCTCTTTACGAAATTCACATTCGATTTATATGCGAGGTTCGGTGGTCTTTGCTATTTCAATGCGTATTTCATACGCGTAAAAACTATTTATATTAAAAATATTGATTGACTTAAAGGAGGACACGACTGTGACGGACCGAAAAATAGTTTTTCCTATTGGATTATTTATTTTGGATTTGGAAACCAGGTATGTTATTAAGCATACATTGAAATTAGTCAGTGTAAATTTTAATGAAAAAAATAAACAATTAACAACGTTTTTGAGGTAGGTATAATAGAGCCTCTGTATAAAAAATGTGGTCCAATGGCCGGATCGATAGCTTGACAATGGTTGGTCTAAGAAAATAAATAAAAAAGTTTGTTAATATATTTATATATATTTGATTATATATATATATATATGTATATATATATATATATATATAGTTCTCGTTGCACGTATCTGGTTATCGAAAACAAAATTCACAAAATGGTAGTTGTTAAAAAAAGTGCAATGTTGTCGACATTTTTACTTATATTCAGGTGCTTAAAATTACTCAATAAAAAAAAGGTTACGTACAACGATTGCTACTGCGATTTTGGTTTTTGGAACGTTTCGCTACCTGCTGTCACTAAATCGCCTCCAACTTGGTCAATTTTTACCATTTTAACTTGACCATTACATATTCACATATTCCTGAATATGTATACTTTGAGAAAATGCCGAAAAATCGATGTTTTTACTCGTCACAGTGGTGTCTTGCCATAATATATTGGGTCCATTTGTTTTACGAAACATCGAGGAATACCCCTCGTTATTCGACGTCGAGAGATTATTATTGTCGGTCTAGAATGGGCCTCGGGACGAGTTATCACTGTACTTTAATTAATCCGAGATTAGAGAAGGTGCACCGAAGGACGAAGTTTCGCGCGGTTCAAGTTGGCTAGTTCAGGCGATGGTGCTTGCCCTAATTGTATTTATGAATGCCTATGGATACATCGCAAGAGTAATCCGGCGAGGATATTTATGAAAATACTAACGCCAATGCTCGACTATTCAATTTAATGATAATCTCGTTCAAGCTAACACGATGTTTCGATTTTGCACTCACCTTCATAATGCCCTTGAACGAAGTTCCGATAAAAGTTATTTTTCCGTCACATATTACACATATACGCTGACCATCAATATCGAATTTGTCTTAGCCAATTAAACGGTCCACAATGCGGCAGGCGAGTCCGCTTAATTATCGATTTTCAATTAAACTGCTTTACCATTCCCGGCACGCTCGGACGGAATGTTTCTCGTGTCCCACGTTTTGACTCACACGGATGCACAGACACGGAACACGGGAACAGTAGACCGCGTAACTTTGTTGAAATACAATATAACACATACGGATACGCAAAAAAAAAACAAATCTACGAAAACGAGAAAACGCGAACGGAAAATTGGAGCAGCGTACGAGGGGTACGGTAACGAGTAACGCGATGTGCAGTGGGTGGCGAGTAATAAATTATCATAATGTCGGGTGTCCAACATTACGGTAGCTTGGCGCACAATCGGCGAACGAGCAAAATTCCAAAATTGTTTATTAATTACGAATATCGCATTTCGCTTTTCCAACAGCGGACACGACTTTTGCAAGGGATGCATTCACGTATGCTTTTAAGGGGCTATACCAGTGTAAACGGTGAAAATTTGGGTGATTCTCGGGAATTTTTTGGAAGAAAAAAACTCAATTAAATGTTTCGGAAAATTAAGAATATATTCGGTTATATTTTACCTATATTGAATAATTTTTTCATAGAAAAATATTGAGATCCAAGCGACTTATGAGCTACCATCGGAGGCGCAAAAAAAAAGTTCTTCCACTGCTGACATGATTCCGGCCGCTTGAGTAGCCGAAACCGAAAAGAGAAAAAATATCGTTCAACTGGAAGGTATTTCCAGTACAATGACGAAGGATTGTCGAAAAATATCAAAATCTAACGAAATGGCGTAGTTATGAAGAAAAACGTCTGTTTTCTTGCCTACAAAATGGTCGCTTTTTTCAATGCCAAATCGTCAACTTTCATCCAATCAAAAATATCCACCGTCATTGTAAAGTAAATATATTCACGAGTACACAGTTCAAATTTTAAGTTAATCGGATAATTACTCTTTGAGTTACAATGTCAGCAAACTTGAAAAATCTCATTTCGAGGAAAACGCGTTAAAAGATTTAACTGGGGCATTTTATACCTACGAGCGGTTGCTCTTTAGAAGGCTGCTATTTGGGGAGTATTAGAGATACGGCTTTGAAATTTTTACAGGATATTTTGCAAAGTATAAACTGTCGAAAAAGGCAAAAAAAATCGATTTTTTGAAAGTGTCACACTGGTATAGCCCTTTAAATCGTAACCACGAGAATTTTCGGACCTTTTGTAGTGAATTCTGGTGTACAATAGTCTTTTGATACATTGCGATTATTCCCGCTATTTGCTACTTTTCATTTTGTAAACCAAATGAACATGGCTTTCGAAATGTATGTACAATATAGAAGCTTTTGGTTCCACGTAGTGATCAACCCTTGAATAACGAGAGAGGGTTGTTATCCATTTTGGTCAAAGGTGAATCCGATCACTAATGTATTCGACCCAAACGTGCGAGAAAACGATCACGTAAGGAATCATCGCTTTCGGAGCAAGCAGGAGAGATTTTTCTTTAACAAAGCCTACGTTTACAGACGTGAGTGAAATTTTCAATGTCTCATTTCTGCGATTTCGTCATGATTTGGCAAAGCGTTTCGTGATGTTCGACTTTAACGAATGACGAAAAATCATCAATGTCCACCGGAGTCCGATCATCGAAATAACCTGGTAGTAAAGTGGATCGCGCATCACCCGTGCAGAAATTGTCGTAGAGGTCCAGTTAAATTCTCGTAGGGGAAGGTGTACAAGATGATCCCCTTAAGGAAAAATCCTCGTAATTTCAAAGATATTCAACACAATTAAGATCTGAAAGCTTTTACTCCTGGCATATTTATCTAGCTTAAGATTGGCATATTCGAAATATTCAATTTATTAGGGTTTTAATAAGATTTTCCTTTTTAACCTTACATACCTAGGGTATGGACAAGATGATCCCCCGGATCATTTTGCCCCTATTTTGGGATTTTTGTTTATTTTGGAGAAACTGGGTAAACACAAATAAAAATTTGCTCCAGTTCAAAACACTTTTATATATATGAATCATATGTATAAAGCATAAACTGAACTTACAGTTAAATTATCTGTATATCATAAGCTTCATCTCACCCAACTAGAAATACGCTAAGCCACTCTTAAATCACTTAGTTAAATGAATTATTATTTGAGAGATTATTTATACATTTTTAATCCCACCTGGGTAGAACTAGCCCGTTAATATTCAACCAATTCCGGTTAAGATTTTCAAATAAGAATTCTCAAAGGACGTCAATCAGGAAATAGCACGGTGTCCACTTGCATTCCAATGCGGCGTCCCTGTCACATCACTATAGGTATGAGGACATCCAATCAAATTTCTACACGGGTATTAACATCAAAATTACTTCCCTGTTATTATTGTTATATTTCTATTACCCTATACAGTTCGAGAGGCCAAAGAGCTCAAATGCAAATCATGAAAAAAAACGCAGCCTGCTCGATTTTCCACGTAGAAAGCCCGAGGGATGTTTCCGTCAGATATCCAACGGGATCGTTTCTCGCTAACGTACGGTATGTCTGTAGCCCTGGTGGAACGTTGCCCGCCACTTAATGGTTACGTCCAACCGCTAATCTACCTTACCGCTGGCTTCAACCCCTCGAGGGTGGTTAAACCCTCCCCCCTTCCCTAACCCCTCGGGCCACTAGCTCGACAACTACTAATTATTCTTTCGCTTGACCTCGGCTGATCATGCCACCTACGCATACACACACATACGCACACACACACACACCTGTATATTCGGGACTCCAAGCCATATGTGCATCAGCGACAGTTCGCATGCTTTCATTTTTTAATTAATCTTTCTTTCGGTGAACCCTTCCCCAAAGCCTCAAAAATAGCTTTCCCGAAAGTACCTGGAGAATCAGCAATGCACGAATTGAGGGGCACGTGGTCACTCGAATAATATTATTTCTATCGAGCAACAAATTTGTCGTGAGCTTTCGGTCATTATAATTATTTTGTTATTATGCAGTTTTTGATACTTCTTATCTCCAATACAAGGAAAATTGAGTGGTTGAATAAAATGTGCTACAGGAAGCTATTGTCTGCATAAATATTGTGCATATAGCGATTGTATGCAGACGTATATAGTATTTCAATATAACGTGGTAAAATTCTAATGAAACTAGGATTATTTTTATTTTTTGGTCTAAATAACGAGGTCAGGATATACAAAAATGGATGTTCCAAAATGCACGAGCTGAAACGTCGGCCGCAGTCCTAATTTTAGGACGCTGATAACAGATTTTTTATTTACGTTTCGGGAAGCTGCCTTCCACTGAAAGAAGCGTTGGAAGTGTAATCCAATGAATAATAGTTTTCCGCAACCATCTACAAGGAAAATTTAGGTCATCGGCGACACCTGCTAATCAATTTCCGATTTTTTTACTCTCCGGAACGGATAACGATAATGGTAGAAATAATCAGAAATAGTTTGCGAAACCTGTGTTGGAATAAGCTCCGACTCCAAGTGGGTTATTACATATGCATTAGTGAATGTTACTGGCGGATGATTGCGGGTTCGATTTTTTATTTCTACGTCAATAACTGACAATCTAGATGGATATGTAAAAGAAAATCACGCTTCGATTTTTTTATAAACTTGAATTAGGTTGAATTGACGAGCGTCTGTCTCGCAAGGAGCATCACTTGAGTGTCCGCCTTCGATTTTATTGAGACTTATATACGTAATAAAGCATTGCAAATTATCAGACACGTATATTTTTTTATCGACGGAAAAACGGGTTTTGAGCTGGGAACCACCCCTCAAAGAAAGGCGTCTCACCCCTCAATTTAACTTTTTTCCAATATTTCTATAGTGGATTTTTCTCCGCTTTATATTAGAAGAATTTTGGTTTTCGTTTCATTCAGATCGATGGACTGCTTGTGGGTAAAACTGCAGAACAACCCCTCGACACGCCTTTTTTCAGGGGTGGTTTTCCCCCTCAAAACCGTTCTTCCTGCCTGATAAAAAAAATACGTGTCTGATAGTTTTCAGTGCTCTATCACGAATTTGATTTTTCAACCAAATCCAAGGCAGACACTCAAGTGACGTTCCTTGTCAGTGAGGAATTTATGAGCCCTGCATAGAAATACCGCGAAGACAAAGCAGCTAATATCTCGCGGAAATCAGGATACAAAGGAATGACAAAGAAGTTTCCGAAAAAAATGCTCGATCATTATAAGTCAATAATTTATCGTGCGTGAGTTTTATCATTGAAACTTGCCAGCTGGAGTATTGATTAATTTTCGGTATTTTCCGCAGTTCTGTCGATAACTTTTATACGAAACTAAAGAAAATGTTCGCTCTGCTGGCCCTTACTGCGACTCTGTCCGTGTCACAGGGATGCTACGTTTTCCCAAAAGGTACCTACGATTAACTGTAGCTCTACGTAAATATATAACGGTAAGGTAAATGTCGTTATTCACCTTCAAACGAACTCCGTTTAGAAACGACTCCTTTTTATTTTCATCAATTTTGAAAGCAAAGCAAACGAGTGAGTTTCGATTAAATTTGATAAACCGTAAAATCAAGAAGCACGAAATAACGAAAGTTCGAGGGGTTGGAGATGGAAACTGATTTTGTTGATTAACTTGAAAAAAGTGCAAAGTTGCGATGACAGACTCAGCTTCCTCCCACCCTTCCACATGAAGCGTTGACGAAGCGTGTAATTCAAAAAGTTTTCGAGCCCGGAACGATTAAAAATGTTTTTGCACCCCTTTTTGATTACAGAGCTCAAGGACCCGTGCAACAAACTAAACTGCTCTCAGGGGTCGCAATGCGTCAGAAGCAGTGACGGAACCGAGGCAAAGTGCGAGTGTCTCGAGAGCTGTCCGAGTCTCGGGGATCACGAGGGATCAGGACCAGTCTGTGGCACCGACGGAATCGATTATGACACCGTCTGCGACTTGAACAGGTCCGCTTGTATACGCGAGGTCAACGTCAGCGTCGCTTTTCGCGGAAAATGCGGTAAGCCATAGAAGCCTCGTCTTGAAATATTTTTATTTTAAAAATCTATCGAATTTTATTCGATTCAAGAAACATTCCAATGTATGGCTTGAAAATTGCTGAATTTTATGATTTTTTAATTTTTTAAAATAAAATTCGATAATTAGTCCGATTTTTTTTGGCTCATTCAAATCACTTATGTTGTGAAATTTTTTTTTTCTTTCGTTTTTCGTTTTATTTTTTATATAATTTATTAGCCACTGCAAAATGATGCCTAACAACATAGCGCCTGACGGTGGAAAGTCCTACTCCTCCAAAGTTGTCTGAAAGAAAAGAACCAAAAATATCATTAATCAGTATGAAAAACTGTAGGGCCCTGCGGAGCATTTTTTAGAATGAAAATTGATAAAACGGCGGCTATATAAAAATAAAGCATCCAATTAGCCCTTTTTCGACAGTTTTTCATTAAAAGAAAATGTGAAATTCTCAACTAAAGAAAACGCTTTCGTACGACGTTAAGGAATAGCGTGAAGAATGATGTGGCAAAATTTGAGAGAGATAGCTTGAAAACTCTTCGATTAAAATCTGCCAGTTTTGAAAAATGACGTTTCGCGCCAGGCCTGACGCGTGTGGTCGAATCCCTTTTTCTATGAAAGACTGTGGCGACCGGAATAATTCGCATTTCGCGACCAAAATTTAACATGAAAGTTTGATTCAGTTAATTCAATAAATAAAATTTAACATGAAAGCCTAAATCAAAGGAAGACATTTAACAAAATTCAAGAAAAATGTAATGTTTATGAAAGTCCATATCTTTGGATGATGCAAAAAAAAACGATTTTCAAAACGATACACTAGAATGGTCCCTTAATACGTTTTCTACTATATACTCCTGCAAATTTGAACTTTTGCGATGTGTTTCAACGAATTACACGAAAAAATCGCTGCGTAAGCAATAACAACCACGATTCAAGAAACGTTTGGTGGAACTACCCTTCATGGGCGAGTACAATTCCGCATACGCAATTTTTCCAGGATTGATTCATGCGGAAATGGAAAGATTTTTCCAGGATTCGAGGATATGAAATAAGTAGAACTCATTTTCCACGAAAATTAATTAACCGAGTAAATGTGTATTCAAAAGCAATTTTCCCCGAAGCAATTTGCTCGCTTATGACTGGGCAATGGAATTATTCGTTAAATGGAAAGAACGCACGATTGTTGGACTATGGGCTGGTCCAACAATGGCACATAGTGAAAATTTCATCCATTGTCATGGAAATTCTCGGAAAAAGCTCACTGACAGGTAAATGCAAATGGTGCTCGATAATATCAGGGTGCAATTTCACGATAGCGTAAAAACACTTTCATAATTTCACAAGAACGATTCTGGTTTTTGCGAACATCGCAGCTTAATTCAATATTTGATAATAAAAAAACTGTTCAAGCACAAATTCAAGAGACCTCCAGATCTATCAATTTTAAATTGAAAAAAAAAACACACCTTGCAAGGAACATCCCTTAAGGCGGAAGCCTGAATTAGAAGGTCCAAAAAAGCGTTTTTCAGAATTTTTTTCAGAAGGGAAGAAACAAGTGAGCCCCGTAAACTTTGAGGTATCTTTTCATGTATATTTGAAATGTATTTAAAAAAATGTTTAAGCATGAAACAATCAATGACTGCAGATTTATCAGTCTATTCCATGCGCGTCTTGCCACTGCAGTCCCCAATCGGCGGGAAAGATGCAGCTCGTAATTCTCGACTGAAACTAAATTTCGGAGCGGAAATTTCTATACCAAATTTCCCCACATAAGTACCCTCAACCTCGGATCCTTAAACGTCGCGATAATTTTCTCCTTTTATTTTTCCCTTGCGGGATGGGCGCCAGGCGCGTAACACGCCAGAGAAAATTCGACAAGGTCGATTAGCTGACGGCTAGCTGCAGCTTTCCAATGCCGGAGAGGGGCCGGGTCGAACCAACGTCAGTATTTAGAAATCACGGAAAATAAATTTTACGAAACAATATATCCGGGAACCAAGGAATCTTATTTTATTTTAATAATAATGATATTTTAAGAGAGGGAAAACCGAAGCGCTCGGAGGAAACCTCTCGTCCCAGAATGCAATGAATTTTAACATAAATCAGTTCCGACAATTTTAATATAATCGGGATTTCGCTCTCTCTCGCATACACGCGTACACTCACACACACACATCGACGCGTCACGGGAATGCTTACGATCGCGAACTTTAATAAGAACCAATCCCGGGGAAAGAAAATCGTTCCAAAAACTCAAGTACCAAAATCCAATGCGACTTTCTCCCCGGCGATATCACAATCGCCCTCACGTAAACATATCCCGCGTACGACGGCAACGAACGGCGACTTCCCGTGGGCTTAAGTCCCAAGGCGTATTCCCGACCCTAATATCTAATTTATTACTTTTGAAAAGATTGTCACGGCTACCGACTTACTAACGGGCAAGGGAATGGCGTGCACGTATCGCGGCTTTTACACAATCCAATTCTTAAATTCACCGACCTCAAAGAAACGGCCGCGACTCCGCAGGAACCGCCGAAACCGGGGCACGCGCCAACACAATTTTATTCCCGCGTCGGGAATGTGAACGCGACGAATAATTATTTAATACCACAAAATTTACAACAAACAAAAATACGCCAACCACTCGAATTAGTCCCTCGGACGAAAGAGCTCACCGATGGTTCGGAATCTTCCCTTCTGATGAGTCGGGTGTTCGGCTCGAAATTTTCTCCGCGCGGTATCCGGGATATCGATCCACGATCCAGCTCGCTCCAACTCTCAACGGAAAGTGCCGCGAGCAAGGTGTCTCTCCTGCTCTCGTTAGCGGCACCCCTACCCCTACCTAATCGCGATGATTTCCCAAAATTCGCGAACGTTCGGCCTTTTACGGCATTTGACGGTTTCCAGACTGATCACTCGCAACGCAGTAGCGCTACGGGACTTGTGATAATGGACGAACGATCTCTTCGCGGTACTCAATCCCCGCTTAGAAAACCTTCGATGATAATGTTGCTCAGCCGTTCCAATTAATTCTTGAGCTGCATCTTGAGGCAGCGACGCTGGCAAAACGAGGTTCTTTTTCCTCGTTGGATGGGCTGGATCATCATCCACTAACGACACGTGTTAGAATAGGGGAGGGCCACTCGAAGACAGTTTTGAGTCGTGCGGGAAAATCTCTGCCGATTCCTCCGTTATCTCGATGCGATGTTCGTCGGCGAAACGGTAGCTCCCTCGCGGTCCAACCATGGTTCCTTTAGCTCTCCCGCCCGAGGCGCAGTACATAAAATAATTTGTACAAAAATATAAATAATTAATGAAGTCGCAATTTTCTATTTTGGGCCCTGAGGAATCGCCTTGTGAGCATTGGAACGAGCCGAATGTAACGGGCTTGAATTTTGCCTCGTTACAACTCTCCCCCCCTTAAACCACGACCGTCCCGGTCGGGAAGAACTCTCCGTCTCCGGGGCTGAGTAGTATCAAAAGTCTTGACTAACCATTATTCAAATATCTTGTCATGAGCCCACGGTTCAGCGATTCCTGGGCACCAATGAAATTATTGAAGTACATAACGATAATCAAGTTCTTTGACATTGTCCTCACCAAGTGAATACACCTTTAGGGCATCCGCCTCCACCGGACGAACACAGATAACCCTGACTCTCACAAATACAATTTCACGTGTCTGCACCCAACATAAACAACCACACCATTCATTAAGTCCGTAGATCACGTCACTTTGATAAGAAAGCATCGAAAAATTTTCGGTCTCTGCCCTATTTCGGTCGGGAACTTCCGTCATTCTCCTGAAACGGGCAAATCGAAACCTGGACGATACGGTAACAAATCATCTATCGAGACCTTTGGAATAACTCTCCCGTCTCCGTCAGTCAATTCATAAACCACGGGAGATATTATACGACTTACTCTGAACGGTCCTACATATCTTTTCGCCAACTTTGCCGTGACAAAACGTGAAGCATTCGACAAGATTCGCTGTCTACGACGAACTAAATCTCCAACTTTAAAACCTCCCGCGTTACGATGCTTATTGAACTGAGCTGATTGCCTTTGATACGCGATATCAAGATCATGCTGTACTTTTTCGCGCAACGACTGTAACCGTCGCATGTGCTCTGACCACTCACTCTCGTCACTGAGTAACACTTCCCGGGATCCCGGAACACGTTTAAAAAATTGATGAGGTTTGGGTGTTCGACCGAAATTCAAATATGCGGGACTCGTGCCTATCGACGAATGAAATGCAGTATTGTATGCGAAACGGAACTCCGCGAGATGCATATCCCATGCACGATGATCTTCGTCGAGAAAGGCAATCATCATGGTTTTAAGTACGCGATTAACTCTCTCTACGGGATTTGCTTGCGGATGGTACGGCGGAGTCGTAGTATGAAAGATCCCATACTCGGTCGCAACCGCGTGCAAACTTTGATTGATAAACTCTGTTCCGTTGTCTGTTAGCAGAACTTCTGGAGTACCCCATCGAGAAAATACAAGCTCCTCGAGAGCTTCACGAATTTTCTTTCCATTAGCTTTACGCAAGGGACAACACTCCACCCATTTCGTAAAAAGATCCTGGATGACCAATACGTAGGAAAACCCTGCACGACTCGGCGGAAATGGTCCCATTATATCCGCGGCAACGACGGTCCAAGGTTGCTCGACCACTCTTCTTCCCATTAACCCTGGTAACGCGTTGTTTGACGGTTTAGTCAGTTGACAAATCTCGCAATGTCGTACGTAGCGATCCACGTCTCGATAAAGCTTCGGCCAAAAGTACGAGGCGACTACGCGCTTGAAGGTCTTGTCAATCCCGAGGTGACCTGACTGCGGGGTATCGTGACACTCACGAAGGATTGTGAGCCTCGCGAACCCGGGAACTACCAGCTTCCACTGTTCCTCTTCCAATTCCAAATTCGAGAATCGTCTACGCACAAATAAACGATCGTCGGCAAACCTCCAATCCGGGAATTTATCTGGCGTCTCAGTAACGTCTTTAACGCGTTGTTTATACCATCCATCGCCATTCGTTCCCTCCGCACAAGTCTCAGTATCCTCGGCGAGTGCGAGCATCTCCGGAACGGTCGGTTCCTCACTCTCCTTTTCCGCCTCCCCCGGGATAACTGATTCAAACATTCTCGACAATGCATCAGGAAGTTGATTCTGTGAACCTTTCCGATGCACGACAGTAAAATCGTATTGAGCTAACGCCCAGATCCATCTCGCGATTCTACCTTTCGGCTCTGGTTGTCTGAGGAGCCACCTCAAGCTCTCATGATCAGTTATTACTGTAAACTTGTATCCCGTCAAGTATTCACGAAACTTCGGTACCGCCCAAAGAATAGCTAAGCATTCTAATTCCCGTACGTCATAATTGCGCTCCGCACTCGAGAGGATACGACTCGCGTACGCGATCGGATGTTCTGCGCCGTCAGTAACCTGCGTTAAAACCGCACCTAATCCCGTGCTACTCGCATCAGTGTGGAGTGTAAACGGTTTCGCGAAATCGGGACGAGCCAGCGTGGGTGCTTTCGTTAACGCTTCCTTAAGAGATTCGAAGGCCTTTTGTTGCGCCTCTCCCCACATCCACGGCTGATTCTTTTTCGTCAACATCGTAAGCGGCTCTGCTTTCATTGCGAACTGATCTATGAACTTACGATACCACGAAGCTGCGCCTAGAAAACGTCTCACTTGAGTTACGGATCCCGGTTCGGGGAACTCTCGAATTGACAAGGTTTTTGCGGGATCAACTTGCAAACCCTCACTGTTCACTAAGAAACCCAAATATCGAAGCTCATTCCGGCAGAATTCACACTTCTCGGGATTGATGAGAAGACCTGCGGCCAATATCTCATCGAAGACACGCCTGAGCCACACGAGATGCTCGTCAAACGTTTCCGTTGCCACGATAATATCATCCAAATAAGCAAAGACAAAGGGCTGCATCTCGGGGGTAACGATCCGATCCAACAAACGTTGAAAAGTCGCGGGAGCAGTCGTTAACCCAAACGGCATTCGTTTGAATTGAAATAAGCCCCGATAGGGAACTGTAAAAGCCGTGACTTCGCGAGACTTCAGTTCGAGAGGGATCTGATGAAATGCTTGATTTAGATCTAAAGTCGAGATGTATTTGGCGGAACGTAGGCAATCCAAGATATTCGACATATACGGAAGGGGGTACGCGTCTTTCTTGGAAACGGCATTCACTTTACGGAAGTCTAGGCAAAACCGATAAGTGCCATTCGGCTTCGGAACCATAACAATTGGGGTATTCCAATCACTCTTTGAGGGCTCGATGACGTCAGCCTCAAGAAGACGATCAACTTCACGGTAAACCCAATCACGAACAATTGGTGTAAAAGGACGATATCGTTGCTTTATCGGGGCCGCGTCCCCCACTTCTATTTTGTGTTCGATCAAATGTGTTATTCCTGGCGAGTTTCGAAGTCTCGGGATCTGCGCCTCGAGAAAACTCTCCAACCGTTTAGCCTCTAAAGACGATAGTTCCGCAATGGGGGTACAAATGTCTAGGCCTTCCGGACCCAGGACAGTATCGAAATTAAACTCGTTATCCCACTCACCGGAAAAATACCATGTTCTTCGTTTCGAATCGACGACGATACCCAAGGTTTCGAGAGAGTCGAGTCCCAGCAAAACCGACAAGGGTAGTCCGGGAAAAATACGCGCAACGAGAGTAGAAGAACGCCCCTTCAAGTTCGCTATGAACTCTATCTCCTCGGTGCAAGCGATCACCTGACCGTTCGCTACGGTGCTAAAACGCGCGGGAGTAGTTCGACGTTTAAAACCCGCTTTTTCCAGCATCTCGAGGCCCTCTGTGCCCACGTACGAACTCGTAGCTCCGCAATCAACCAGTGCCGGACCTCGAAAAATGCCAACATCGAGAAAAATCACTAACAACGTACGCGGTTCTCCTCTCGTATTGATTGAATCCCAAAAAAACTTTGGAATTCTCGTTTTCGCCAGAGTTACTAATTTTGGGGCATCTAGTGAAAGCAGAGGAACCGCATTGCCCCTTAACGGCGGCCCCTGGCGGCATTTCCCGAGCAGTTATGCTCTGAGCGAGTTGTTTCACCGATTTTACCGCAACGAAAGCATCGAACCTCACTCTGTTGCCGGGGTTTGGCACACCCTCTTGCGAAATGGCCTTGTTCCCCACAATTGTGACACATGACCTTCCCGGATGGACGTGGGAAGCTAGAATACCGCGAGGCTTGCTGCTGTGCGGGAGCGGAATTTTCCGGAAACAACGGATTAGCGTTGCTGGCATCCCGAATCGACTGAAATGGAGCAATAGGCTGCGAAGATGCTGTAAGGTTTACTGGTGCCGTATGATGCGATACCGGCCTCACTGGGGTACCCCGTCGCGGAAAAGCTGCGCCCGAACCATTTGACGGTGGAGCGGAAACGTTACTCTCCGTACCTGATGAGTTTTCATGATAATCGGTATAAAACGCGGCCAAAGCGGTTTCCAAAGCGGCCCAACGCGAATCCTGTGATCGACACTCCCCCCCTTGAGATGTTGTCGGGAGGTTGTCGGCAACTTGGTGCAAACCCCCAAATGCAACATGTTTCCGCGAGTGATGCGGATCGCAATACGCGAATTCCGGAAGCAATGATTTTTCCGGGGGCGGAGGGGCGCGATAATTTACGGCTGCCTTATAACTACGCTCTACACGACTTGCGAGGGTCTCAAGTGCGTCAAGAGAATGGACATCCATCCGCAGGATAGCCACTTGCAAACGCGGTAGCATATTCCGGTGAACTATGTTCAGTTGTTCCTCCTCAGCGAAGGGTGGTATTACGCGGACAAAAAGATTCCGCATACATGTTAAATAATCAGTAACGAGCTCGTCATTCCCCTGAGTTCGCGCACGAATTTCCTCCCGAAGCGTAAGCTGGAAATCGGGATCCCCAAAACGACGACGCATCGAGTCGACACACGCTACCCATGTATTCCATCGAGGACGCTCAATTTTATACCAATGGTAGGCTAATCCCGAAAGAAATAGAGGTATGCAATTTAAGAGGTCGAGGTCTGAAATCGGTACAAGAGCACGTCCGTCCTCGATACGGGCCAGAAAAACGTCTATATCCTCTTGCTTAGTTCCCGAGAATTTAACCTCCCATTTACGAAGGATCTCGTACGCGGTCATACCGGGCGCGTGATAACGGGAGACCGAGTGTCTCGCTATTAATGGCGAAGAGTGATGCAACGGGACCGAGTTATGAACATTGGAAGGAGGAGGAGGACGATTCTCTCCGTCCGCGATTTTATTTCCCGATGCCCCACCGACAGCCAAAGATACCTGTTCGACGGTAATCAATCCCGAGTGTTCCGTTTCGTCACGTCCTGCCAATCGAGTTGAAAAATAAAGCCTTTCACGTAATGCGGCAATCGTACCCTCCAGCGGCAAACCGAGCATCGTAAGTTCGGTTTTGACCTGATCGTCGGTCAGAGCGGCGATCTCCTCTGGGTTATACAGATGAGCCATGATCACGCAAAAGTGATCTTACGAATTGACAGACAAATGCGAAAAAAAAACAAGACAAAAAAAAATGTTTAAAAGAAGAATTGAAGTCGGTAAATAAATAATTAATTAACAGTACAACAGATCAAATAGTTCAAACCGTCACGTAGTCAAATAAATATAATAAACAATAAAACCACGAAAAAAAACAATCTGTCAAAAATTTTTTTTTTTTTTTTTTTTTTTTTTTTTTTATCCCAATGGTCGAAAATTAAATCACATCTAAAATTAAGTCAAATCTAAAATTTCCAAAGTCTCGTCCCGAGTAATTTTCTACCAAATGTGCACCGTATCGGTAGAGAGAAAATAATAGACAAAGGCCGTTGACGGCATAAAAACAAAAAGAAAAACTTCGATATAATACTCCTTATAATATTCGGGAAACTGTCTCACAATAACCGAATGTGAACTCACTCAATTCGTCTCAATACAAATATTCCGAATATCGGACTAGGGACAAGCACACCAAACAGAAAAACAAAGAAAACACGACACGAGCGAGCCTTAAGCGTGAACAATAGACGCGGCCGTCACGCTCGAAGACAACGCTACACAGCGCACTAGCGAGAGCCGAAACCCCGTCGAGCCAAAACGAAATAAATTTTAAACCTTTCAATCCGAAAATCTCAGTACCGATTACTTCGTAAATTTTCCTTTCCAACACTCTTTTATAAATTTCATAATCGGATTCGAAAAAAATTTTTCTATTTTTTTTTTTATTAAAAATTTTTTTTTTTTTATTTTAAATTCTGAACGTTGCGTTTGCAGGATAGATTGTAAATTTGTATTTCACGCCCCACGTTGGGCGCCAATTTTTGTAGCGGAAATTTCTATACCAAATTTCCCCACATAAGTACCCTCAACCTCGGATCCTTAAACGTCGCGATAATTTTCTCCTTTTATTTTTCCCTTGCGGGATGGGCGCCAGGCGCGTAACACGCCAGAGAAAATTCGACAAGGTCGATTAGCTGACGGCTAGCTGCAGCTTTCCAATGCCGGAGAGGGGCCGGGTCGAACCAACGTCAGTATTTAGAAATCACGGAAAATAAATTTTACGAAACAATATATCCGGGAACCAAGGAATCTTATTTTATTTTAATAATAATGATATTTTAAGAGAGGGAAAACCGAAGCGCTCGGAGGAAACCTCTCGTCCCAGAATGCAATGAATTTTAACATAAATCAGTTCCGACAATTTTAATATAATCGGGATTTCGCTCTCTCTCGCATACACGCGTACACTCACACACACACATCGACGCGTCACGGGAATGCTTACGATCGCGAACTTTAATAAGAACCAATCCCGGGGAAAGAAAATCGTTCCAAAAACTCAAGTACCAAAATCCAATGCGACTTTCTCCCCGGCGATATCACAATCGCCCTCACGTAAACATATCCCGCGTACGACGGCAACGAACGGCGACTTCCCGTGGGCTTAAGTCCCAAGGCGTATTCCCGACCCTAATATCTAATTTATTACTTTTGAAAAGATTGTCACGGCTACCGACTTACTAACGGGCAAGGGAATGGCGTGCACGTATCGCGGCTTTTACACAATCCAATTCTTAAATTCACCGACCTCAAAGAAACGGCCGCGACTCCGCAGGAACCGCCGAAACCGGGGCACGCGCCAACACAATTTTATTCCCGCGTCGGGAATGTGAACGCGACGAATAATTATTTAATACCACAAAATTTACAACAAACAAAAATACGCCAACCACTCGAATTAGTCCCTCGGACGAAAGAGCTCACCGATGGTTCGGAATCTTCCCTTCTGATGAGTCGGGTGTTCGGCTCGAAATTTTCTCCGCGCGGTATCCGGGATATCGATCCACGATCCAGCTCGCTCCAACTCTCAACGGAAAGTGCCGCGAGCAAGGTGTCTCTCCTGCTCTCGTTAGCGGCACCCCTACCCCTACCTAATCGCGATGATTTCCCAAAATTCGCGAACGTTCGGCCTTTTACGGCATTTGACGGTTTCCAGACTGATCACTCGCAACGCAGTAGCGCTACGGGACTTGTGATAATGGACGAACGATCTCTTCGCGGTACTCAATCCCCGCTTAGAAAACCTTCGATGATAATGTTGCTCAGCCGTTCCAATTAATTCTTGAGCTGCATCTTGAGGCAGCGACGCTGGCAAAACGAGGTTCTTTTTCCTCGTTGGATGGGCTGGATCATCATCCACTAACGACACGTGTTAGAATAGGGGAGGGCCACTCGAAGACAGTTTTGAGTCGTGCGGGAAAATCTCTGCCGATTCCTCCGTTATCTCGATGCGATGTTCGTCGGCGAAACGGTAGCTCCCTCGCGGTCCAACCATGGTTCCTTTAGCTCTCCCGCCCGAGGCGCAGTACATAAAATAATTTGTACAAAAATATAAATAATTAATGAAGTCGCAATTTTCTATTTTGGGCCCTGAGGAATCGCCTTGTGAGCATTGGAACGAGCCGAATGTAACGGGCTTGAATTTTGCCTCGTTACAAACTAAATAACCAATAAAATTGTCCATTAACATATATTTTTCTTCTGGGTGAATTAAGAAAGAGCTGAAAAAATCGTGAAATTATAACTTTTCTCAGCGTTGAAAAAAAATGTGTATAAAAAAAACACTTTAACGTGTTCTAAAAATTGTTTGAAAAGACTTTTTCAACAACTTTTGAAATTCATTCAGAAGAGATTTTTGTATTGAAGAAAATAAACTTTGATTTTATTCAGTAGGTCCTTTCGTTTTTTTTTATCACGCCCACCATTTTGAAAAAATCGTGAAAATAAAAACTGGAGAAAACGCGGTTCAAAGTTTTCAATGGGAGGAAATTTCAATATCAAATATCAATCGGTTCCCTGCTTTTGGCCGTGTATCTTCGAAGATATTAACAATTGGCCTTTGTAACTTTGTAAATATATTATTGGATAGTTTATCTATTGATTTAAGCATTTAAAAAAAAACGATTTTTTCGATCTTTCTGAATCAGGCTCCGGTCGTAAGTTAAGAAAATGTAAATATGTATGAATCTACTCAATTTGCGCGAAACTTTTTATTCCAGTTTATTGTCGGGTATAATAATTGTTTTTAACTTTTTTTTAGTACGCGCCACTGTAATTTACCGATGATTCAAAAGGGCCCTGCTTATGCACCCACAAAATACTGCCCTCCGCGAAAGGATCACCTTAATTGTCCGCCTTCGATTTTGTCAGAGCTCATACATGTGACAGAATATTGAAAACTATCAGACACGTATTTTTTTATCGGCGGAAAAATGATTTTCAGGGGAGAAACCACCCCTCAAAGAAAGGCGTGTCAAGGGGTTATTTTGCACTTTCACTCACACGCAGTCCGCTGATCTGAGGTAAACAAAAACCAAAATTCTTGTAATGTAAAACGATGAATAATCGACTATAGAAGTATTAAAAAGAATCAAATGAAGGGGTAAGACGCCTTTATTTGACAGATGGTTGCCCACCTTAAAATCGTTTTTCCGCCGCTAAAAGATACGTGTCTAACAGTTACCAATGCTTCATCACATATATAAGTTTCAACAAAATCTAAGGCGGACTAGTTCGTTGTTAGAAATGTTCCATCAATTTTTATTTGATCGTTATCAATAAGTCAATTATCTTTTTCTCGAATTGAAGAATCAAGAGGGTTATTCCTATCCAATCATTTGTTTTTTTTAGTTTAGAACTACGTGCCATTAGTGTCATTTTAGTGCGATTGAATAACGAGGAAAAAACTTTACGATGTCGATAAATGGCTATCATAAAAATACAAACGCCAAAGAAAATCGCAATTCGAGATAAATGGCTTATTCAGAAATCGTGAAGAATTCGCAATACGAACGGCGTGGACGTCTCGAATTGCTTTCATTTCGTCCATTTTCCACGCAAAAAACGGCTTAATTATCTCTCGTTGTTCTACCCGCGATAAAATGAATATACGTGAAATCTTGTGTGCTTTGGCAGGTATTTGACGTGCTTTGTCATTGGTAGCTTTTTCGTACACCGCGATGCGTCCACCGGACTCACTCGGATTCAAATTAACGAGCGCTCGCTATCCGTCAAAGCCGATTCGTGTCAGTTTCTACAATACGGGTTTTCGAAACAGACAAGTCCGCGAAAAAAAAAGACAAATACGGGATATTGCGTTCCGAATCGAAAAGTTTTTTTTTTGTTGTACGACTCAATATGTGGGAAGGGGAACAACGAACTAAGGTGATAATAATATTGCATATAATTGCGTAGAAAGCTACAATACATGTTTTAAAAAAATTATATGATTTATGAGAGGTTGGTTGCGAAGAAAATAAATACCTACTTGATTTGATTTGATACACTGTAGGTTTCAGATGGCCTGTAGAATGTAAATATTATCGAAAAAACAAATTTCATTCGTTATAGCTGAAAAAAGTTATTCTGATAGGAATTGATAAATAAGTGTTGAAATGACTTAATCGCCAGTGAATGGATAGAATTACGAGTAAATGGACTCTGGACCGCCAGTAAATGGCCGTGTAGTATACAAAACGATTTTTTATTTATTTTTATTAAATGCTAGATTTGGAGATCACTGTGCTGCATAAAAATAATAATATTCTTATAGAAATGCGTATAATATTCGTTACAACGATTCCGTGGAAAATACACAAAAATCTACCAGTTTTGACAGAGAAATAGAAAATTGAAGTTTGTGAAAATTTTAAATTCATGAAATGCCATTGTGAGAAATTCTTATGAAATGTACATTGCCATCTCTCAACAGTAATTAATTTTGCAATTGTCCGAAGATGAGCCAATTTTTTTTTCTGCTTTGACAATTTTCAGAATAGAGCCCATATGTCCATTCGCTCGCGAGAGGTTAGAATGAAGCAAATGCAAATAATAGTGTCTAATTTGAAATTATGATCACGAATTTATTGCAAAATTTTGCAAAAAATTGCAGATTAATTCTATCTTAATTAATAAAAGTAACCCTCACCCTCAATACTGATGAAAACTATAGTTTTCGCTCCTAGAAAATCTACTGTGCCCAGCCGTATCGTAATTAAGTTGCGCGGTGGACAAGTACCAGAAACTAAAAAAATGCCGGGTGGGGTGAAAATTCGATATTGAACTGAGAAGTCGGTTATAAGGAAGAACACTACTGCGATGGGCTGAAAAGTGTCATATTTTCCGATTTTTTAAATTCTACTGATTATTTATTTGGGCATTGGAAAAAATGTATGTTGTTAAGCATACATTGAACTCATTTCGTGTAAATTTTAATTAATATCGACTAAAAATTAACAACGTTATTGTGGTATGATAGAGCCTCCGTATAAAAATGTGATCCTACTACCGGATCGAAAACTGGACAACGTTTGATATCAAAGATAAACATTAATAAGTTGTATAATCTTTATAAATGACGTTTTGGCTGTAGCCGTTTTTCGAGAAAAAAAATCACAAAATGGCGGATGTTAAAAAAGTGTAATTTTGGCGAAATTTTTACTTATATCCAGGGGCTAGAAAAATACTGAATTAAAAAAGAACGGCTACCTACAACGATAGCTAGTGCACTTACGGAAATGCCGGTTTTTGTACACTAAAAAATGGACAATTATGGCTAGAGTTATTCCGGCCGGGTCGACTTTCAGCCGCGTTGTTCTCGAAACGACTTTTCGCGACCTAGCCGGAATCATAATTCTAGCTCTAATTGTCCAATTTTCAATTTAAAAAAACCAAAGTTTCCGTAATTGCAGTAGCTATCGTTGTACATAGCCGTTTTTTTCCTGTGGTATTTCGTTGCGATACCTGCTCTCACTAAATCGTTTGTAACTTGGTCAAATTTTATAATTTTGACTTGAACATATTTCTACACATTCTTGAACATGCTTACATTGAGAAAATTAAAAAAAATCCATTTTTTACCCGTCACATTGATCACAAAAAAAACTAGTGATCCTGCCTTAACGACCCATGTGATATTTTTGCTAAATTATAGTTATTCGAGCTTTTATATACAATTCATATTCTGTACTTATTTTAAATATTAGTCAGCTTTCGTCCATTCACTGTTCAGTTTACCCTACGTACACATAGTAGTTGGCCTCGACCGAGGCGAAACCACCGGCAACTTATTCTCTAATACATACTACAAACATTCTACGACCTCAGTAGTTCACTCGTGACGTTCAATCTCAATGGCAGTCAAATTGCAAGACCCGTCACGCGATTGCGAAGATGAAAAGCTCCGATATCGCGCGGAAAAAAAAGTCGTAAAAATGCAATGCAGCTAACGAAGGAGGCAGCACGAATAAAATTACATCATGCCGTCGAGATTTTAAAAACGGTAAAAATCGGTGCAGCGTGTCGATTTATCATAGAAATTGACGCCACGACTATTCTGGGTTATTATTTCAATTTGATTAGACCCCTCATTATATGCCATAGAAAAATAAACTCTCGAGCCGAGCGCAGGCGATGTTATGGTATATGGTCGCACGGATAGTCCATTAGTTGATTAAAATTTTTATCTTCGCACCGTCAGGTATTTTTGCCTACATTATTATGGCACTGTGTGCACGAGTAGAGCGCCCTCTGCATGAAAATCGATACACAAGATGCCCTACTGTTGTAGCGAAAGCGTTTAATCGTGTACTTTATTGAGACGCTTGGCTATACAGGTATCGAGATATTTATGTTCTCTTACCTATTTGCTGGAATTTAATGCCAACAATTTTGCCGCCTTCTAGGCCAGATACGCGAGAGGCAAGCCTCAATTCATGGTGCATTTGCCAGTTTTGTACATTTATAACAAAGGCTCGGAGGCCCGAGTCCACCGTGCGTCATTTGCTGTTAAGCAAAAATTAAGTATCGTGTGTAGTAGAATAATGAAAAAAGGTTCAGGTAAGCTGGAACATTTTTTTTCATGCTTCAAGCGCCTCAAAAGACGACTTAATGATAATTTTCAATAGAAACGTATGTTCAATTTAATTCTAACAAAATTTCTAAAAAATTTCTTTAAAAAAATCGTAATTTTTTATTTCTAAAAAATATTTCTAAAAAAAGAAGCGCAGTCGCATTTCGTTTTTTCTTCTTTTCACAGCAAAAATAATATTTTCAATTCCGAAAAGTGATTTCAATAGTCATCACAATAACAGACCTTTAAAACTGCAATTCTTAAAGTAAACTAGTAACGTCATTCAGTTAACATTTTTTTTCGTTCTTTTTTCATGCTTGCAAAGAAACGTTATTTGTGCAATAGAAGAAAATACGTTGAAAGGATGCGCAATGAATTTGCCAATTGGTGGCGTGTTCCCATGACCTGCAGAATTATCTGGTAATGTGCAAATTTCGAACGATCATTTTAGGAACTATCACTACATGAATCATTGCAAAAAGGTTATTTCGTGTGAATGTTGCACCGTTGACATCAATAAGCAAAGCAATAATATATTTAGCAGTAGCGTTCAGCGCATCACTGTGAAGAGACGAAAAAGGTCGTTTTTTTCCGACTTTTTTTGTCCACCGGATTATTTATTGGGGACTTGGAAAAAATGGTATGTTATTGAGCATACATTAAACTTATTTCGTGTACATCTTTATTTAAAAAAAATAAAATTTATAACCGTTATTGAGGTGTAAAATGACTATAATTTCCGGGAAAATAACCGGACAACGATAGCTACTGCAATTACGAAAAAGTTGGTTTTGTTAAAATAAAAATCGGACAAATATAGCTATAGCTATGGTTCCGGCCTAAACATTTTCTTCTCATATTCTTGAAAATGTATACTTTCAAAAAATGCAAAAAAAAAAAGATTTTTCAACCCGACACAGTGTCTTCCAGCCTTAAGGCCTTAGGCCACAGTATCGGGTATAAAATCATGTGCAAATTTAACAATTTTTTTCGCATGAAAAAGTGATTCACACACAAAATTAATTACACATCTATTTAGTATGAATATCAAGCTGTTAGAAAAAATATATATATATATTTTTTCGATGTACAAAATGGCCGACTACTCGGAACTTCTCGAAACAGCTTTTTTCCTATTGGCGTGACAAATAACTTCAACAATGTTAACTGGACTTATTTCAAATTTAAAAGCCATGTTCCTAATAGCATTTCGCAGAGAAGTACATACGGAATTTCTGATTAATCGAAAACTTTTCCTTTTATGAGCAGTTTATGAGCAGTTATAACGAAATTTTTCACTGAAAATTAATTTCTTAAGTTCAAATACCTACACCTTTTGAATAAAACAATATTTCTTAAATTCCGTACGTACTTCTCTAGGTATTCTAATGTAGATTGACGAGAATTTTTTTTTGTTGTAGGTAAAAAATGTGGATGCTAAATGTCACGCCGCGGAGCGCCTAAAAAAAGATAACAAAAGAAAATATTAGTAGTCGGCCATTTTGTACATCAAAAGAAAAAAAAATACATTTTCTAACAGCTTGATATTCATACTAAATAGATGCGTAATCAATTTTATGAGTGAATCACTTTTTCGTACGAAAAAAAAATTGTTAATTTCGCACATGATTTTATACCCGTTACTGTGGCCTAAGTCCTTCAGCATAAAACATAAAGAATATTATCCTTCTGGCAGCACGCATCGAAAATGAACTGGTCTATATGTTTCCGTGAACGTTCAAGATATTTTGCTTCCCTGCGGTATTCGACTCCGAATTTTTTGCTCGCTCGTCAATATCACCGTCGAATGACGATAGTACCATGCATCGTTCGAACCAAAAATAATAATACCAATTGAGAAGGCATGACTTCGTCGAGAGGGAAAAGATAATCCGTATTTTTCCGGAGGTGCATGAAAAAATTCAGGAATCTCGTTTCGTCGTGGAATCCAGTTTAAAGCCATGGACGGAACAACGAGGGACGATAACACGTCGAAATCGGCGATAGCGTGTCCCACGCTCCTCCCTTCGTTCGCATATAGGCGGACAATGATAAATTAGCGGTACGAATAGCGTGGCTTGGTCTGAGGGAACAGGGGTATTAGATAGAGGGTACGAGAGAGTTAGTGCAGCATGGTGTAGTAGTACTTTCGTATTAGTCGTGGACCCAGACGTAGACCACCAACACGCTCGTGTATACCGGCGGCGCAGGTTCGTCCAGACTTGTATTATACATTCAATACGCGTATATATACGTATATAGAGGAACAGCGTGAATAAGTGGAGTTTCGTTGGTGCTCGGAGATGTTAGAACACGATCGGAACTATAATTAAATGAACATATAGGTATATCGCGGCCACTAAGATCGATTCGCTAATTATACAGGGATTCGTTTGGCGACCGTACCACAAGCACCTGACCGGTGTCTGACTACAGACTGCCTCATACTACTTAAGCCTGGATCGACTTTTCGGCCCACCGGTGGCTCCCCCTTTCGCACCGAAACGATATTTTCACGATATTCCGGTATTTTGACTTTGAGTTTACCCGCCTTACCTTCGTAGAAAAGAAATACCAGCCTGGTATTTGAGCTTCAACATGCTTGCTTCCAATTGGTCGCAATTTGATCAGCTCATTGTTGGATGATGGCTCTTCGGCGATGCTGGAAAAAATAACATTGTCAATCGGACTTCCGGTAGTTCTGCTTTTCGCCTGAACATTGGAAAAACAGTGTTTTTCAATGAGTGACACCCACTTTAAAGTGGGCCGGCTCTGTCTGAAAAATAAGCGTATCAATTTGACTCAAGCTCGCGAAGATTCCTCGGTGCAGTTTTAATACTGAATAGAAACATCAAATGCAAGATCTGCTTGGCCTACAGTGCCTACAGTGCCGCGGGCTTGTACCAACTCTGTGGCAAACTCGTTTGACGAAGCGTTTCAGCAAGCAATCATGTTGTATTTTGATTAATCTTGATGTCTATACCGAACCACCGCAAGCCTGCCTCAGATTGACGCATTTATAGTTACACCGAGTACAACAATAGCCCAGATCCATGTCCATAAATGACACCCTCTCCGTAAACAATGAACGACGAGGCTAGGCGAGCGAAACAGATTACCAGAGACATCAAAACGTCACGGTGGCCTTGGACGACTCGTGCGAGGAAGGTATAACGATGCAGATAGTCGGGGAAGCCCTCGGGCTACGAATATTATGAAAGTTCCCTGCTACGGATGAGAAACAGACCTCGGAATAGGGAGTAAGTACACACGCAAGCTCCTACTCCGCTTTGCCGTATAGGCCGCTGTAAGATTCAACATCTGATTCTCGGAGTGCATCTTTCTCTGAGGCCGGAAGTGGGATGCAAGAAGCCCAGCTACCTCATCATCGTTGCTCCACGTCTGAATCACCGCAGTCCTCTCCTTCGCTAGGTCTCTCTCTCTCTCTCTCTCTCTCTCTCCCTTCAAGCCAACGTTCATTCGTTTGAACAGGCTCTGATGGCGCTTTCGCAAAAGGACGGCAGGAGCAGAGGAGGCGCACTTCGTCTGCGAACGCAGTACAAGCTCGCCAGGTGTTTAATCAACCGAGCAGTAAAGACAAATGTTTGATCAGAGACAGGCGACGTTGGATGGGATAGAAGGTTGGTAACTGGTGAAGGGTGGAAGCCGTTTATTTAGGATTAGGCCTTCTACCCAGGTAGAAGGTAGAAAGAGAGATGAAGAAGATGAGCACAAGCATCACCGTGGCCATAATCGTAATCTTAAATGACGATTGAAAATATTCGATTGACGGGTTGTGCCTAGTTGTAACAGATGAAAACGCTCATTTTTGGGATTTTTAAAATAGAAAATCGTGATGATAAATTTCTAAAAAATTTGGTATTTGAGGAAGTATAATCTGAAGAACACGCTGTAATTTTTTGTGGAACTTTTTAAAATTATAATCGCTTCGTGGCTGATGCCCGGAAAGCACCGCTCGCAAGGGTCTTTTACTGTGAGCAATGCCCTTCTGAATCAGGTTATCTAAAATTTTTAAATCAAACAGATTTCGTCAGTAGGTTAGTTTGTCCTATGATTAATCGAAGGAATTTCTCAAATATCAAATTAAAACACAATGACGTGTGTTCAAAAGTCCTGATTTTTCGGAAAAAGTTAGACATTTTTCGTACATCAAGTCAAGAGTATCTATAGGAAAAAAAATTCTAGAAAATGCCCAACAAATTGCAGAAAGATCGATGCAGTATTTTTTCTGATATTTTTCTCAACGATTTTGAAAGCGTACGTTTTGTCGAGGAAAAAAGCGTTTTAAGGTTCGAACGACCCTTCGAGCGTTCCAACGGGCATCAACATAGCAGCCTATAGATCTGTCAATTTTTATCCAATCACCTTGAAATCTTCAGAGAACAATTGTAACACGATATACTGTCGCAATACAGGGTGTCCTGTTATGAATGGATAATCCTGCAACTGTCGATGGATCAGATCATGTCCAACTATGTGCTGGAATTTCGGCTTAGTAAAAGGCGTACGGTTTTCGAGATAAAAATAATCTGCTTCTTCTACAAATTATAATTTTTTTACCTGGTTTCGTTGATACTCTTGGTTATTTGTTTTATCTAGAAAATTCTTTTTAACCTTAAACGTTAAGGGAACTTTATGTAAAAAGATCACGTGGAAGTTTCATACAAACCGATTCAAACTTTGATAGCCTTAGTTATTGTCGCTTCGTATCATTTGTAGAAGTAGCATGCGGAAATCGAAAGCAGATGACGTTTTTTTTTAAATCGCATAAAGCCCAAAATCTCGAAAACCGTGAGACTCTTACTAAACTGAAATTCCAGCATATAGTAGGACATGATCCGATCTATCGACATTTGCAGGATTATCCATTCATACGAGGACACCCTACATGCAGGTGCGGAAGTGATTTTTCGACTTTACAACTAGGAATGACCCCTTAAACGTGTCGATCCGAAATATTCGATCTCGTACTTTCAACGTCGTTCTTCAGAGAAAAACACCATATCAGATCATCTTCGCCATTGACTGTATCCACAATCAAAGCTATAAACGGACGTTCGCCAATTGAATTTCGTTGTTACATTAAAAAAACAATGTAGTCGATTTAATTTTCACTCATTCTTACGAGCCCCTATTCGGCCGTCATTTCAGCCACTACAGTACCTCAACCTTTGCTCTCTCCAACTACTTTAATCTTGTAGCAGCCATCGTCATAAAGCAGGCTATCGATTGTTCACCGTTGTCATAATAAAGTCCACGCTCCAAGGGAGTCATAGAATTCACATTAACAGACGACCGGGCAGTTCGCTGTTGGACTTTTTCATCATAAATTTACGAGCAAGACGACGAGCTTTTTTTTCAAGAAAATGAGCTCTTGCTCATTTTTTCAAGAAAATGAGCTCTTGCTCATTTCGCATCAAACGGCCTGCCTCTTTTTCGCACCGCCTTGGGAATTCCAAAAATAGAGTCTTTTTTTCGCCGTTGTATATGGCTACCACAATTCCTCTGTGAAAACGGAGAAGCACTCGTGTATCTTCTGATCCCTTTTCCTTTATTCGTCTCTTCAAATCTACTCGCATTGCACTTGGAGCAATAAAATATGAGATCCGAGGTGGGAGACATTTTCGCTTCGGTCACCACGTAACGCGTTCAGTTATTGCGGATATTGTTTGCCAGCATTAGACACGAACTTATTCGCATCTTTCAGAGTTCATAATTAAATCTGTCGAAAACATCCTGCACGGATAATCTAATACATACAAATTACGCTTATGGCAAGAATCCGCTGTCCAGTTCCGGAATAGAGAGGTTTAGTCGAGTCTTTTTTTGCTTCAGTTCCGTCGCAATTTTATAAATATAATGACGTTTAGTAAGGACCAATTAAAATTTCGAAAAATTGATCTCTTTTCTTGATCTCTTCGCGTCTCTCTCTTTCTCGTTGTCCAGCGAACTCTATTTCCAATCTTGTCAGTGACAACAACAAAATAACTGACCTCATCTATATTTCACACTATGTTCTTTCTATGTAAGTGCAAACCATACAATTTGTAAGAAAAGAAAGAAGCAACAGTCGATTTCAATAGAGAACTCCACCCGGTATGATAAGACATTCGGACAAGGTACTATTTTTGCTCAACAGTTTATGTCTGAAATTCATTTTTGAGGTTTTTTTTATAAAATCATGATGATAAATTTCAACAAATATTGAGTACTTAGAAAAGTATCACTTGAAAAAACAGTTTGAACCAGCTTATTTAATATAATAAAATCAAACAAATTTTATTAGTATATCAGTTTATCCTATGATTAATCGAGGGAATTTCCGAAATATCAAACTTCAAAAAAAGTGCCACGTATTCTAAGTGAGTCTTGATTTTTGCGAAAAAGGGCATTTTTCGTTCATCATATCGAAAGTATACATGGGGAAAAAACATCCTCCGATCAAATCCTTTATTTTTATTATACATCTAGAAAAGGCCCTGAAAATCATCTAGGAAAGCCCTGGAAGTATCAATCCCTAGACATCCCAAGATATAGACGACATCTGGAAAAGCCCTGAAAGCTTTTATACAAAAGCTCTATGCAGTAGTTTTCAGCATATCTTGCTCACTGACTTTGAAAACGTACTTTCAAGAAAGAGGGTTTAAAATTTCAAACAACGCTCCGAGCGTTCCGACGGGCGTCAACCTAACAGCCTATAAATCTGTCAATTTCGATCCGATTGCCTTGAAATTTTCACAGAACATTCACAAGATTACATGCTGTCAAAACATATCGCTATTGAAAAAAGCTATTTTTCGACTTTTTCAACCACGGCTTACCCCTTAAGCGCAGCATAATTTTTCAATCATTATTTCCCGAAATACTTACGTCATTAATTTTGGGCGATACCGACCTCGTTCCATCGTTATATTATTTTTTCTCTTCATTCCATTATATTTTGTGCATCTATCGAGCGCGCATGCCAATATTTCGATCGTTTTTTTTGCTCGATAACAAAGGAACCCGCGTTTTTGTTCTTCCATTATTTTTTCGCTCGTCTTCTCGCAAATCTTACACTCCCATTCGTCAAAGCACTACTCCCAATCCTAAGAGAAAAATGGGCTCGCGCATACTATGATCGGGAGCCAGACCTGCAGACGTTGAGGTCTTGCTTCACGCTCGAGCATTTTAAAATAAGGGTCGGAGGCCTGTAAAAAAATCTGAACATAAAGGGTGTCTCAAAATGACCTGACATTTTGATTTATTAGTGAAACGTATTGTTTATTCGAAAAGTATGAATATTTTCTAGAGATTTAGAGTAACCTCGTTTGCTTGGGCAGTTTCCGCAGATACGATTGACATTACGAACAAGTTTAAAACGTCCTGTCTGTTACCGAACAATTCTCCAGGCCACGATATTGCGTGTTTCAGCTCGAATTACACTGCGTCTGGAAAAATTTGTTTACAACTTTCACCCCTCGTGGGAAGGAAAAATGTCAATGATATTCATGGGCCGAGTACTCTCGAGAGAGAGAGACTTCGCGCTTAAAAGTACGAGTTGTATTTCGGAATAGGAGAAGCGCAAAGTAAAATTGCCCGGCGGCTTTTCACGGAAAAGCGCTCTCCATGAATACATGCTATTGCGTCCTTTCCTTTTCACAAGTTACCGAGAGAAATATTAAATCGTGTTTCCCAAACCCTTTCCGACTGAAACTCATCGAAAATGTACAGCATACATTTGTGTATGCAATGCTAAGTTTACGGGAGTTCAAGTATTTCGAGGGCATAACTTTTAAACGAGAGATAGTTTCAAGTATTCCCAGTGGCCAAGGTTCGGAAACACAGGAAAGATTATACGAAATTCTCTCCTCCGGCACACGATGTAATAATTGTACAAGATTTAGGAAGAAACTTCCTCTTACCCCACTATTCAAGTTTCTCTCCACCCTATCGTTATTTTTCTTGTCAAGTGGGCGAAGCCGACGAAATTAACTTCGTTTCATATTTAACACTTTGAAATTAAACCTAGATTTGCTCTGCTCTCTGGCGACTTGACATTCGGAGTCCGCATCCGCTTTGAAGTACGACCATTAGGATGGAGTTAAAAAAATACAAATTACGCTTATGGCAAACAAGAGTTGCACCGCAATAGCACAGAGGCGTAAAAAGAGATATCGAAATAGTATACGCGGTACAAAAAAGATAAAGAAAATCGACATTTTAATTAATTAATTTAGTTGATGGATAAAGAGTTTTTACTCGTATAGTCTCCTGTTTTATTTGGAGGCAATGCAGCATTGTCGTAGGCTCGAAATACCCTTGCTCCGGGAGCAAAATATGCAATTATGCTTAAGGCGGGATTCCTTATTAAACTTATCTTTTGTTACATCATGTGGCATTATACTTTCACGGCTTAAGGGAGGGCACCACTGCGACGGGCCGAAAAAAGTTCGTTGTCTCCGATTTTTTTTTCTATTAGGTTATTTATTCGGGATTTGGAAAAAAGGTATATTATTAAGCATACGATGAACTTATTTCGGGTACATTTTTATTTTAAACAATTAAAAATTAACGTCGTTAAAGAGTCTCTGTATAAGAAATGTGGTCCAACGGCTGGATCGATAACTTGACAATGGTTGGTCTGAAGAATAAAAATAAAACGAGTTTTATAACCCATATACATGTAGATTTCGTTGTACGTAACCGTTTTTCCAAAAAAAAAATCACTAAATGGCGGGTGTTCAACGAAAAAAGTCAAATTTTGACGAAACATTTACTTCTATTCGGGGGCTTAAAAAATACTAAATTAAACAACAACAAAAACCGGCTACGTGCAATAATAACTACAGCACTTACGGAAATTTTGGATTACTTATTAGTTGAAAATCGGACAATTACAACGAGATTCCGGCAATTCGAGAAAAACGTGATTGAAACTTTTATTATAGGTAAATCGTTGCGCTAGCTGTTCTCACTAAATGGTCCGTAACTTGGTGAATTTTCATTATTTGAAGTTGGACATTTTTCACATATTCTTGAATATGTATACTTTGAGAAAATGCAAAAAAATCGACCTTTCCACCCGTCACAGTGGTGCCTGAAGGCATTAATTTGATGATCACATCAACATCACATCAACACATTATGAGGAAATTCGACATTTCTTCAAAATAACAAAACCCTGTCAAACGCTCAAACAAAAAACCGAACAGTATTGGCAAATATATACAGTAGCAGGGGTTCTTTCAAATGTCATAATATAAAACTTCATCACCATAATTTGTGCTTTTTTAACTTGCTCGGTCAATTTTCAAGACACGCTGTATTGCGTGTTACAGATACCGCGATTCCAGCCAATTAATTGTTCGTAGTGTTCATTTTGGAAGTTCGTAGAGTATGAATTGTTCATATATTACTGTAATATATATATATATATATATATATATATATATGTATTTTATTAGTATTGTAATTTACCCTTTCATCCAGACGCAACATACCAGAGTACCTGTACAAACGCATCGAGAGAGAGGGAGAGAGAGAGAGAGAGCGAGAGAGAGAGAGAGAGAGAGAGAGAGAGAGAGAGAGTATGAAGTAACAGAGAAGGTAGATTGAGCGGATGTAGGTTAGTGCAAGCATACTTTACCCGGAAACACCCGACCTCATGTTGACATCAAACCAGTCGCTCCTGTAACCGGTTACATTCCTTATCCGTCTATATATGCTACATCTAGCATACATGTACTCATCCATGCTCATGTAGACACACAGATGGTAAACAGGAAGCCAACTCTGTCTTCTACACGTTCCGTTCTTTTTCTCTCTTCCTGTCTCCCCCGCCCCCTCTCTTTCTCTCCCGCTTACCCATGCCCTCCCTTAGCATGTATACCTCAGAATACCTTTCCAATCTGTATTCTCCAAGATTGGTGACGTGTCTCGTCGAAACGGAAGTAGAAATTTCTCCTTGAGAAACAACCGGATGCATTACTCTCTTGATTCGAATTGTGTGCTGTCTGGTGGCTCTCACGTGTTCTCGCCGCTTCATCCCCAAGCAAAACGTCTTTCCCGAATTCCTCAGAGCTTGACAGACACTCACACGTAATCGTACATCCTGACGAAATTGCTTTTCCCGTTAGAACAGCCAGTTGAATGAGTATCCCCGAGGGCCTTAAACAGCCTTAACAAATTTTCCCCCGAGCCCGGAAGAATCCACATTCCATTCGGTCGGTCGAATAAAAATCGCAAGTACGATATTTATTTGAATTTTGTTTGGGTTTGTTATTTTTTTGTTCGATTTGCACGTCAGAGGTGGACGACAAATGGAGAATGATGACAATCGCTTTTAGAAAGTTGTACATACGTTTGGGTGTGTGCATGCACGATATTCAGACACATCATGGCTGTGTACGCTTCCGCTGGCGTTTCACAGACGTTTTTACAGCCTGACTTTTTTCGAAGCCTGCTCGTTCGCGAATGGCTCGGATCAGCGATAGTGTGGGCAATGCAAGAGGAAAAAGTATTACGGTAGGGTAATGTCGTGCGAAACTATTGCACGAGTAAACGGCTGTTGCTTTCATTCGACTCTTGCCGAGCTTCTGCAGTCGGTTTGCCAGTTTTTGGCTCCTTTCTGCAGAAGACCGTTTGCATCTCAAGCAGTGAGGAGCCATTGAAGAAAGCCATTACGACATTTTTTCGTTTCTTTTTTTGCAGAGGCTTCATGTTTCTTCGAACATTCCCTAGTCATTACTGTATTCAAATTGCAAAGATGCATCAGATGACACTTTGGGGTGTCATCAGATCTACTATGTACTGTAAAAAGTAGATCTACAGACTCTACTGTAAAGGAAAGATCAGTTTCACATATTCAGCTTTGTGGATAGCGCTGAGCATCAATACTTGAATGAACGGTTGGATATTCTATGAGGGCAACTGACTAAGCTCATATTACGTTCGAGTCTCTCGGCTGAACATCAGACCAAAGATGTCAGCGTTCTGCAGATAATAAAGGCCCAGGACTATTTGTTTTCCGTTTTTGTATAAGTTGACATCAAATCTTTTCTCCCGCATAATCGTAGTCATTGAAGAGGGCGCCGATGATAAATGATGCGGCACATCAACTTGCCACCCTATACACATTCAAATGTCCCTAACGTGGCCCGAAGTTCCGGTACAAGATTGGCGCACGGTTTCGCCAGGGCTGGTTAATGTTCAGGTCGTACGAAGGTGGATTGAAGATGTTCTTAAGTAACTAAGAAAAACATTCTTTTGAGCCTAAATAATTTTTTTTGTCCTCATCGCCCCCTTCAACCTAGTACACTTGATGCAGCGTTCCTCGTTGACCCTCCAGTCCCCTTTGTCATGGCACGATACTCCAATTCGTCAGTTACTGACAAATCTTTTGACGGTCGCCTGCTAATCTTAGGAAGGACCTAGAACTCCGCCCTTTCCGTTCCCTTCATTGCTATTGGAAAAGTATCGATATTCGGCTAAATCTTGCTCCTTCCCAGTCAGGTCGGATACTTTCGGATCCACCCTCGTAGCGGATCCCAGAAACGGCGGAAACCTGCGCTACCGTCGATGAGAGAATTACGCCGGTCCACTGGACTGCAACTTTAGCTAACCCGACGAACCTCGCGGGCATCTCTGGCACAAGTGCGAGAAACCTACACTGCCTGCAACTATGATAGGGATACTACCGAAGGCAACGGAAGATGTATTTTGTCCAGGAAGTTGCCTCGTCAGCCAAGCGAACCACGGCAAACCCTATCGCAAAGTACACAACTCTTTTGCGGCCTCTACAAACGGATAATGAATTACAACTTCCTTCCTCTCGTCCTGGCCAAAATTAATCCCGCTCTAGTGATACTTCCGAGACAATCTTCGCAATATCGTGTACAACACACCCCCGTGCCAATTTCGAATCGTCGCACAGGAATAAAAATCATTTCATTGATTTTCTCTCTCCCGTTGGGATATAAATAACTCATTGCCGATTTGATCGAACCGCCGATCATGTAGGACTACCGTTAAGTATTCTCTACGTTTGGGTCTCTTTCCACGTGGCGCGATTAGATTTCATTATCGCATGTGAAATCTTGATTGAAGTTTACCGTCACGCAATCCACAGTCATCAGATTCCGCGCAGATTCTGTCCCATCATTAAGATAATGACCGAATCACGTGATCCTTGTTATTGACGTTGGGGGTATTATTCTACTGTAGATGATGACGAACGAGAAAAAACTAGTTTGGGTGTAATTTCCATTCTGCGTTGTATTGCATAGGCAGTCAACTTTCGTGATATGCATCAGCAGCGTTCTTTCCTGAATTTTCAGCTGCTGACCTGTTTTTGTTCGATCGTGAGCGGTTATTGCCGTTGTTATTCCAAATCACCACTTGCCGGGTAGATTGATTTAAACAATCCCAAATGCGACCACAGAAATGGCAGGCCGCAGGTATCCAACGATGTCGCTTTGGTGGTTTATCGGCTGGTCAAACCAGTCTAAGTGTAATCAAATATTATTCACGAATGACCAACGCTCCAATGATGTATGACAACCCTGGTAGGATTTACTCCTACTTTCGGCTCATCAACGGCAAAAAAAGGCGTTTATTCAGGATCTCTGTTGATTTTCAGATAATATCGAAGAATGTTAATTTCGTTAAACGTTCAGAAATCAAAAGATATATGTGTGAATGTTGCAAGGCAGATTGCAACGCACATTTACTGTTGACATTCAATGACGTTTTCAGCTGATATTCTATCGTATACATATCCAAAGTGCCAGAGACACACTGTCATTGATATTAAATGCGATGCTTCGCATTGGTCACTTGATGTTTGCAGATCCTTGCGGCAGCGTCGAGTGCTCGGAGCCGGAAGTTTGCCAGCTAGACGCGTCTCGACAGCCTGGCTGTCGCTGTGGCGAACAGTGCGGCATTGAGTTTTCTCCGGTCTGCGGAAGCGACGGTAAAACTTATTCGAACGAGTGTAGCCTCCGGCAGGAAGCGTGCAGATCACGATTGCCTCTCAGGAAAATTTACTCCGGTGCATGCAGCTCAGGTGAGTTATTTCCCGAACTAATTTCACTTTTGTCTCTTAATCTTAACCGGCCTTCATCTTAATCCAAAAATAATTTACGACAACGGCAAACGTATTACTCGTGTGGATGCACATTTTTTCGCTTCTGACACAATGAGATGAAATATCAAGGAACATAGCGGAAGATTACGTGAGTTGACTGTGACGGATAGTAAATGAAAAAGCCTCGGAGAAACTTATAACGGGTTTCGTTCGTTTGGTTGCACTAAACAAATAACGAGAAATATTCTTCGGTTCGCACGACCCACCTGCAATGGGTTTTGATGTATTTAATCATTGTTTCATCCTCATTCCATAAAAGTATTTACCGACATTAGCGATGGTACGCGCAAGATTATAAGCAAGCTGTAGTTCTGCAAACTTGAATATATTGAGGGAGACTACCAGGCTAGAACGCGGAAAAAAGGTGGATCTCAACAATTGTTTATGGAGTTCCTGTTAATGGAATTCAAATTCTGTTTTATGATCATTATTCTACATATCTTCATGCATCCTTCAGAATGTTCATACAGGATTTTATAACATAACGTCAGCGCTAGAGCTGGATGGAGCGAGTCACTGGCCTGCAAAAATCCTCCAATTTTTTACCTGCAACGAAACATCGAAATAATTTAGGTTCTAGATAAGATTCGCCTCCGAAGTGCATAGGGAAATCGGAAAACATCGATTATTGATCAAAAGGTGCATGTTTCAAAAAAATTGTTTTCGGTAAAAACAAATTGCCGAAAATAATCTTTTTCGAACATAGTTTCCAACTCATCAAAAGTCCCTTACATATTTCGATGTAAAATATTGTTTTGAGGCTTAAAAAAATTCAAATAAATCGATGACGAATTGACGATGTGATGTTGCCGGCCATAGGACACTATCAGAAAAAGATGACTCGCTTGATCCAACCTCAGCACCGGTTACAAAATCTTGTGAAAAAATTTGCGAAGATGCTTGAAGATATGTAGAATAAAGGCCACCGAACAGAATTTTCATTAACTGACAAGGAACATCACACTAGTGCCCACCTCTTTTCTCGGGCCTCAGACTGGTAGTCTCCCTCAGCAGCGTTGCAATGGATTATTTTACAAAAGTATGAGGATTCGAGGTGAGAAAACGTTTCTACGGTATGTTCGACCGCAACAGGTACGAATCCTTGCGACGGTGCACAGTGCAGTGTGGTCCAGCAGTGCGCCATAGATCGTTACGGAATTGCAAAATGCGAGTGCGGTGCTGAGTGCGAGGCCGTCATGAGGCCGGTGTGCGCAAAAGGCGGAAAGACGTATCCCTCGCTTTGCGATCTTAAGAGGGAAGCATGCATGACCAAAACCACGATCGAGCTTGCGTACACCGGAAATTGCGGATCGAGAGGACCATGCTCCGAAAAGGTGAGTCGAACAATTATGCTTATGGAGAAGTAGACCACCTGACAACCAGTTTGGCTCTTTTCATTCAATTGATCGTCATCATGGTGGCCTTCGCGTAATCCATTCTTGGATGTGGGCTTCTTTTCCTGGTCTTCATTGCTGTCGGTCTCCTGTCAGCCTTAAGCCCAGAGCTTTTAATCTAATTGACACACATCAGTGTATGAACTGTTCGAATGAGCAACCCAAACGGGTATACATTATTCTTGAAGTTGTGGTTGATGCTTCCATGAAATTATTTTGAAAAACTCTCAATGGTATTCCTGTTTTATTGATACAGGTATAGCCATCACCCATCCTTTAACATTGATGCCTTTTGTAATGAAGATCATTCTGGAGCTCTGAGAATATCTAACAAAAATCGCGCGGGCCGATTTCAAGTGCTGCGAGTACTTTTGATGTGAAACTTTTTTTATTTCAAATGTTCCCCAAATTTAGCGTTTTTTGATAGCCAAATTGAAAAATAACAGAAAACGTCATGCTTTTTGGAGGTAGAATGACGTTTTGGCTTTCGTCAGAATTGTCATAATCTCTCGGATTTTTATGAACTGTTCTTCTAACAGAAGGATCGAAGATTTCACATGGCATTTCAGGCCAAAGAGGACTTCGAAAATCATATTGAATTGCCACATGTAAATGTGGCAATTCTATGTGATTTTTTGTGGTTTTTTAAACACTTGCATCTATGCACATTCAACAAAATCGATACCTACCGGATGCTCCAACGCGCGGTGGAATAGTTATTGGCTTTGGCGAAGGACATTACGACCCGTGTCGTTATTAATTGGATTCCAATCCTTGATATCGGATACCGTGCTGCTGACGAAGTAAAACTAGACGGCTTTCTCTCCATATGAATTAAATAACTTTGAATATCGAATTTTTTTAACGTTACATTTCAACGTACTACATCAATCCGCGATCTGGAAAACTCTCGAGTGCGCACCGAACCGCAGCATAATGAAAATCGTGACGCGATAATGGTTACATCAATACCAAACGATCCGCAGGCGTCGACAAGCTAACACGATTTATGATTTCTCAAAAACTTTAGATGGAAGTTAGCCTTGTTTAGCGACAACCGAGCCCTACAAATTTCAAGAAAATGCAAGCGATCATCATTTTCGGCAGTGGTCACAGCGTTAATCATTTTTTTCCCTGCACAATTTCCATACTGCCATTTTTTCCTAGAGCGCAAGTGATAATAGTCGCATTTTTTGGTACGGTTTTTTCAAAATCCACACTCAATTCGAACGGAAATTTGAAAATTTCCGATAAGTTGAATATTTCAAAACTTTTTCTTTGGAATTGATGCACAATGGTATAATTTCGAAACTGGACGAGATTCGCAATGACAAGGCGAAATTTAAGGGTGTTTACGTGAGATCACAGAATAGAAGCAATTTTTGCAGCAATGACATCTCTATTCGAATTTTACTGATCGAATTTCTCGTATCTACATCGAATCCTACGAGCAGCATCAAACGGACGAAAAGAAGTATTTTTTTCGCTCGCTTCGTCTCGTTCTTCGACAACCGGATACCACCTCTGCCAAATCTGTCCTCTCTATTTCCGTTTCCCTGCAGACTTCCCTTTTTTATGCTTGCCTCTCATTTTATAACGACGACATCGTTTTGCTCCCGGAAACCGACTTTGCCTTTCTCTTCCCACTTCGTCTATCCTAACCTCTCCAGCTGCTTCATCGTCGAAGCTTCTCTCCACAAAAGATGGACAAAATAACGAGGATTAGATACAGTAGTCGAGGAAAACTTGACCTCGAACACAAAATCGGATATACTTGCACCAGTCGTTCCGGAGATCTCAATATAACATATAATAAAGGGTGTCTCAAAATGACCTGGGATTTTCAAATTGCGCACCACTTTTTTCGTGGCGAACTTTGAAGTACGAATCTTTGACAATTGGCATCAGGAGGTACTTAGATTTAGTCATGGAGAATTACACGATCAATCAATGCATATAAATTGTTATTTGGTGCATTGTTACTGCATAGGAATTGCAGACGAAGTTTCATGGTCGTGTTATCTCATACCGCGGTGATGTGAATTGGCCACCAAGATCGTACGATTTGACGCCATTAGGCTTCTTTGGGGTTTTCTGGAAGGAAAAGTGCCAATGATCCATCGGCCATTCCGAAGCTCAAGGAGAAATCGGACGCACCATTCATGAAATTAGTCAACGATTAGTCCAAATTTGTATTGAAAATTTCGTCAAAAGAGTGAACGTTTGCAAATACGGATGAAGCGGTCATTTATGGGATATTGTCTTCCACACATAACCTCCATGTTTGTACCTTGTATTAAAATAAAAATATTCGTACTTTTCAAATAAATAATACATTTTATTAATAAATTTAAATGTCGGGTCTTTTTAGACACCCTATATATACTGGCTGTGCCCGTGACTTCGATCGAGGGAAATTTTGATGCTTATCATTCGCTGATTTTTCTTATTCAGATACATATTGAGGCAGTATTGTTATCTAGATCGCTGTTTGGGAGGTGATCTGTTGGATGGAATAACCTTTAAACCCTCCATACGATAGAGACCTAAAATCCAATCTCTACATAAACCCGAGCAAAGCCGAGCGCGAAAGCCAATTGAATATATTAGGTGTAATAAAAAGAAATCCATTATTTTTGCATGATTTTGAAGGCAAAAGTAATGGATTCCTTTTTACTACACCTAATAATTTGTTAAATACGATTTTCGCACTTGTTACCGTTGCTTATTCACGTTGCATTTTGTCTATGAAGATAAAGAAATACAGGAATATTTTCGCATAAAGTTTTGTTATAAGTATAGATAATTGCATTCGACCGAAAAATTGATTTCTTAGATTGCTGCAGCTTCAATAAATCGAAAAAAATCGATCGCGACCCAATATTGCATAACGATTTTCGAATCAAACGCAACCGTCATCTATACAAATAGCAAGCAAAGAAAGACTAATAATTTGAAACGAAGTTTCGTAAAAATTCCCGGAATTTATCATCTGGAATTTCACGAATTCCAAAATTGGCGAATACTACGGTTGTCAACCCTTCTCCTACGATCGTTTTCGTACCCCGTTAGCACGTTCCGGCTAAGCTGCAAGTTTCAGTCGAACCCAGTACCCACGGTCTCAAAGCTCTAAAGACATTCGTGTCCGATCCTGGTGTTCTTCCCAGATCTGCCAATGGGGAGCAATTTGTGCTGAAAACGGAGACACCGCTACCTGCGAGTGCCCTACGTGCTCTGTGGAGTTTCATCCGGTTTGCGGTGACGACGGTATCAGTTACGGAAACGAGTGCAAGCTCATGCTCGAGGCCTGTCAGCATCATCGCGAGATACGGGTCCTATATCAAGGGCTTTGCAGTGAGTATATCGAATTGAATAATCCTATGAAGTTGAAGAAAAGAGATGAAAAACAATATTGAACAAAAACTAAACATTATTTATCTATAAATGAAACGCCGCGTAATAATGATCCATGAATCATCATTCGACTTCCACCGACCATAGCATCTACCTGACACATGTGCAAACTGCCTTAGCTCAACGATAGTGCCGACTGATTGGCTATACGTATGACGTAGAAATGTCTCCAAGCAAACCCAATACTTTTTTCATCCCAATTTTCTTTCTCTCTCTCTCTCTCTCTCTCTCTCTCTCTCTCTCTCTCTCTGTACCGCTCTGACGTTAATCAATGTTTTGCTTTCTTCCGTGACAATATCCATAACGGAATTTCAATTGGACAAAGCCTCTCGTTCGTGCAACATCCCCACATGGCCGGGAATAAATTTCTCGAGAATATCAATGTGCATGCATATACGCCTACACAAGGGGAAAGAGGCAAACGAGCTGTATAAATATCAGGTCAAACGGAAGAGTCGAGAGTATTTGGGATACAAACCGCACACATAGGAGCTTAGGTATAGTGGAGGACCGTGTTATGGGTGCACTGTTGAACGTTCAGAGGGGGATTTGTACTTCTGTGCCAAGTCCTCGCTCGCGGTCGTTAACGAGCAGCTTTACACGTCGAAAGAGTGTTTTTCTTTCATTCGTGATGCAATTATTGGCGCACTAGGAAATGCGAGGGCCTCGGTGGAGTTTCGCGAATGCATGGTAGACCCTCTGCACGAGACTTTTCCTTGTCAATGATACAAAGAGTGGAGAATGGCGATAAATAACCTGCCAATCACTGGTCAAGTGGATTGGTCCTGTTGTGGTAAGGCTAACTTGCTAAGCTGGCTTATCCGATTTCCGCATGGTAAATTGTGCTCCCGACCAGATTTCTCGTTAGACCGCTCAATATTCCACCCCTCGACTTCTGCCGTTTAAAAATCCATTTCAAAAAGTGGCAATTTACTCGTATGGTCGGAAGAATCGTCTGCCAGGAAATAACCACTTTGCAGGATGTTTTACACGTCATTTCCAACGCAAATGTACAGGATGCCTGAGGTAGATCCAGACGTAAGATCAACAACGAGAGGTAATAACCAGGCCTTGCGCTGTAAAAGGCTGCGATTGCGCCAGTAGACGGCCAGTCGGTAGCCTAAGTGAAAATATACAAGAAAAATAAGCCGATGTTCGTTATTGGCTCACGGGCTGTCACTTTTGACAGTGCTTAGGGCTCTGTGCCTACTGGAAGCTCTTATCATTTCCGTCTGCCTGTCACAGCTTTGTCATTCTTGACGTTGATTATTCAGCGCGCAGAAATTTGCCACACGGACGCTTCAAAGAAACGCCACATCATGTGTTGTGATAAATTTGTAAGTACCGTTATTAACGTTATTTTCTCATGGATGAACAATGTTTATGTAAAAAAGGGACTGGCTCAACTTTCTGGCGCTCTAGATAGTTTCAGACTATTCCCGGCATAGCGATCATGACAAGCTCAAATGCATACAATCTCGTACAACCCCACGAACAACACAAACCACATACGGAACATCATAGGCAACAGGCAAACAGACCGAGATATCCTGTTGGGTTCATATGATCCCTCCATGTCGAAAATCATCCGCGCGATCTTTTAAACGATTAGCGCAGCGGGATAGAAGCTGCTTTGTATTATGACGAACAACCAGCGCGGACTTAATATCTTACCAGAGTATAATGTCACGATTCACGAAGATCCTGTAGTATAGCCGGGCTTGTAAAATACCGTGGACAGATAGCTATTTTGGCATGCAAACGGATTGCGACTGGAAAGCACCTTCGTCAAGTACAGCGACTACTAAGCGGAGTATTCAGCAGTATTATGCGTACTCAACAATGCCAAGCCATCGGCGTCGTTACATCACGAATGCCGTCACATTAAGCCGCATTCGGCGACCCGTGCCACAGAACCTTTTCCGCTTGGCAAAAGCCAAAACGGGCGAATTTTTTATCGATCACGATAAGCCGGTACGAGCAAAAAGAGAGAGAGAGAGAGAGAGAGAGAGAGACAAAGTTTTGTCTCCATTAATCTCTTCTACCGTACTCGATGTCCATCGCAATGGATACCGCATTATCGGGTGATCCAAAGCGAACCGTTGACATCCTTTTCCAGACTGCGCCGATAGGCTTCTTCGACTGAGAGTATCCATCATTTTTTTTCCACCCCAATCGCAAATGCAAACAATTTCATCATCGAGTGCCGATTCCATCGTAATATCGCGATTACTCTGCAGATTAAAACGTGCTTTCATGCATATTACGAAGTACGGGAGACTTTCTCTCGTTCGTTCGGTAGCACCGACGGCAGCGAGCTAGGCTTTTCTCAAACCCGGGCGTGCCTTCAGCCGCTGCTATGAGTTGTTACCCCAAGGCATGCACGCTGCATATGCATGCGGTGCGGACCACACTACGGGCTCACCAGCCCCGGAGCAGAGCGTTGGGACGGAGCTCTACTACATACACCCACGAAATGCAGTAGCTGCAGCATGAGTGCACCACCCTTGTGCCTCGACACCCCCACGGCAACTGTACAACCACCCCTTCTGCTTTTAGGAATTGCACAACCAAGCTATACTTGTAGGTCTGTGTGTGTCTGTCTGCATACCAACACCCACCTCACGACGTGCACCCTCCGGAGATTCGCGTCGGATTTCAATGAATTCTAAAGATAACTTCTCGACTTCCATTCCGACTGTCTACCACCCGCTCTTGCTGTCTCGTTCTAGTTTCAAATCTTCGCGTTTCTCTGTCGCTCTTGAACGTTTCATGCCTTACACCCACGTACCTTTGGCTTGTCAGTTATTTCCTAGTCCTTACTGCATTTTCACCCTCCTATGCACTCTCTTATCAACAGTTCTATCTTTCCATCCGTTCTTCCTTGGCTGCTTTCTCCGTTTCTCTGCACCTTTGCACCTCTCTCTCTCTCTCTCTCTCTCTCTCTCTCTCTCTCTCTCTCTCTCTCTCTCTCTCTCTCTCTCTCTCTCTCTCTCTCTCTCTCTCTCTCTCTCTCTCTCTCTCTCCCTCTCTCGGTGAGCCAGATTCTGTCCTGTTGTTTGCCTGCTGAACTACTTGTTCGTTTCCCGTCATCGATGCTTCGCCTTTCCGCGGGAATAACATTTTCCCCCGATTTACTATAACGTTATTTTTACGATAACGGTATTCTTTTAGGTTCACTGAACGCCGAGAACTCTTCATATATGGGTCAACTACCTCACTCATATTTAAATTATGAAAAGTCCAAGGGGAGAAGAACCCAATACTTATCTTCACAACTGATAACGAATAATCGCGCAAACTATTTTTATCTCGCCCGAACGTTCGTTTTCTTTTATTTTTTCGTTAATTTTTGATATTTTGTGACTTTCCAGACGGTTGCGAAAACAAGAAATGCGAGCACTATGGTAAGTGCGAGAACGACAGTAGCGGCGAGGCGAAATGCGTCTGTCCGAGCAAGTGCGACGAGCCGGTGAGTTTTCCCGTACCTCTTCTTACTTCTTTGTGCGATAACCACGGGCACGTATACACACGTATGGGTGTATGCATCAAAATGTTATTTCGAAACAACAATACCTCGTTACCATACGCATCTACTACGTCGAAATTGCTGTGGACGTACGACCATGCAAATTGCAAAGTTTCGAAAATGTTGGCTGTTTCGCAACTCATTTACATATTGCGAATAGCAACCGCGCGTTTTGACCAACGGGACAATCATTATTTCACCTACCCAACGCGATACGCAATTTTTTTTCAACATGTTGTAGCGAGCGTGGCGAACTTTTGATATCGCAATCAATGTGTCTATGAAGCTTGTTTATTTGTTTCGATAAAAAAAAAAAGGAACGGACGTGTAATCAATTTTCGTTCGTTCTTCGTACTCGAGCGAGGGGATGAACCTTCGAGAGGTGTAGCACGTATACTTTTCAAGTTATCTATATCGACATGGGAGGTTTTTTTCCTTTTCGCTTTTACGGGTTCTCGAGTTGTTTAAAATTCCTCAAACGTACCGAAGAAAGACGTATACGTGGGCAAAGCGAGATTGAGAGACGGGTGAACTGTGCGCGTGTGTATCTGAAGCTTTGCACTGAAAAAAGAGCCGGATCGGATCGGAAGAGTCGCCAACTCATCCGAGAGAGAGAGAGAGAGCGATATTTGCGGAACGCCGCAATCCAGATATCTGTCCTCTTGGATCATACATTTTTCTTGATATAAATACTGAGTCTTATCGCCTCAAAATTCAGAATATATAGATAAAATATATAATAATTTATATTTATATTTTATATATTTTATATATTTATATTTATATAATAATATATATATAATATATAAGATATAATATAATATATATATAGGATGTTTGGCACATGGCCCGACACATATTTGGGGGGGATTTGGGGGGTCATTTGCTCACTTTTTCACCCTTAGACCCTATGGCCTAAATGTAACGGTAAAGGAGAAAGGATTTTTTTCTTTTATTCCAATCACCCTTAATTTTGCCTTTGAATCACCACAACTTTTTTTATTTGTGGTTCGAATAGCACGAAATAGCTTTTCTCATATTCTGCAATGTGAGTTTATCATCAATAAATCGTTATTTGATACAATTTGGTTGAAGATAATGACTCATGAGCTTCACAAGTCTTAAAAATGCGTAAATGGATGGAAAATGTTAACTTCGAAATTCATTCTGGCTCCAGCGTTGGGCGTTTTCTCGGGTCGAATTGTGTCAAAAGTACGAATGCAATTTTTTCCAACTGACTGGACTATAAAAAACGAATCCTCACGTAAATGACAAAATCAAGACAAAAATATGAAATATGAAATATGAAAATTTGAAAAATATATCAAGAAAAAAATATACTCCAAACATATTCATGGTTACATTTTTTGTGTTCATAAAGCCTATCGCTTTGTAATTCTTAAGGAGAGGACTCCACTCTGACGAGCCGAAAAAGTCGTTTTGTCGAATTTTTTCGTCTCCTAGGTTATTTATTTAGAATTTGGAAAAAAGATATGTCCTTAAGCATTCATCGAACTTATTTCATGTGATTTTTTATAAAAAGAAGATTGGTAATTGACAACGTTACTCACGTATAATGAGCCTCTGTATAAAGAAATGTAGTCCAACGGTCGGATCGATAACTCGACAAAGGTTGGTCTGGAGAATAAGAATAAAAAGGTTTTATAAATTATATAAATATAGTCGTATGTGGGCAAAACAAAGTGTGCAAAAAAAGAAGTGCAATTTTGACGAAATTTTCACATATACTCGGGGGCTTAAGAAAAACTGAATAAAAATAAAACGGCTACGTACAACGATAGCCACTACAATTGCGAACATCTTTGAGATTTTTAACTTACAAATCTGATAATTATAGTTAGAGCTTTGATTACGGCCAAGTCGAGAAACGTCGTTTCGAGGGAAACGCGATTGATAGTTTTGGTATATACGTAAATCGATGCGCTACCTGCTCTCATTGAATTGTCTGTAACTTGGTCAATTTTCGATATTTTAACTTGACATTTTTTTCACATATTCTGGAATTTGTATACTTTGAGAAAATGCCAAAAAAATCGATTTTCTTATCCGTCACAGTAGTGTCCCGCCTTAACTCACTTTTGGAAACTCACCTTGTTACATTTTTGTATTTCGTCTATATAATGTTACATCTCGATGGGTTTTCTGATCTTCGTGGGCATCATTTCAGTTATATGTGAGTAAATAGGTATACATGCTTTATAGGTTTTATATATTGTTTTTCAGGAGATGGATATTGCTTTATGCCAGCGGTTCACGAGCAATTTTTATGGAAGCATCCCAATTGAAAAAACCCGTTATTTATATGCCTATGTATATTTGTTATGCATATATAAATATTCACCTTACACACACGCATATACACACGCGCGCGCGCGCGCGCATGTGTGTGCGTTCCGTAACTCACCCCAAACCGTGCGGGCACAGCTGAGCCGGCTAACCCACGATGAATGCTTATCGAGTGGAAAATAGTGGAAATAAAAGTGCTAGGAATTTTTCCCGTACCTTTGGAAGCAGCCTCGATGTGGTGTAAATATTGCATCCATTGCTTATCGGTAATCGAGGATGGCATAAATTCAGACACTCAAGCATGCCTGAACGGACCGTGAAAAAAATAAATGTAAAAATTCATCCTTCATTTTAAGATCATTGCGTGCAGCAATAAATTCAGACTCCACGGCATACGGTTTGCTACAAAACCAAGCCAACTACTCGGTTTCTCTATGGCATGGCCCTTAAAAATGTACGGTAGAAAAATGTATCACGGAAAAATCCTTGCTCGATAACTTTCACGAATATTTTTTCTCGCGAGGAAAAACAGCGAGGAAAAACAGCGAGGAAAGCAGCAGCGAACTACATATTTCGCTCGGTGAATTTGCTGATGCTTACAGATTTTCAATACCGTAAACGATATTCGTGCCGCTGTCAGCAATTTTTATCGAATTCCTTCGACATTGTTGAGAGGGGAAAAAGTTGTTTGATCTCTCGTCTCTGATCCCCCAACGGGGCGTTACAGTGTAGAACTACCATATCCCGGTATCTTTGCAAAATGTGCAGTAAAGGATCGATGAGGCAAGCATCCGGGCGAACAAAGAAGGTTTCCTGCGGGTTCCTTCCCTTCAACTCCGATATTAAGGATGTTGAGTCCCTATGAAACATGTTAATTTTAATTGTTCAATAAATAGCTTCTTAATCGTCATGAAATTTTTCCACGACCTCCTGAATACTTCATGTAAAAACATACCAAATTTTCAGAATTTTATCATCATTACTTCAACCTCCTGACGGGAGGTTGAAGTAATGACGACCAACCTGAAATAAAAAATGATAAGAAAATTCTGAACATTTGGTATGTTTTTGTATGAAGTATTTAAGAGGTCGTGTTAAAAATTCACGACGATTAGGAAGCTCGTTATTACAAAATTAACATTTTGTTAAGAACAATTTAAAAAAAAAATTAAAAAAAAATATCAATAAACTTCGTTTTGTTTCCGTTGCTTTCAGTATATTGTAGATATTACAAAATTGAGAGGTCAAAAAAAAACTTATTGCAAAGTTACATCAGTTTCCATAAAACAACATTTAATTTGTGAATGTTAATTGTTCAATAACGAGCTTCCTAATTGTCGTGACATTTTTACACGACCTCTGAAATACTTCATACAAAAACATACCAAATTTTCAGACTTTTATCATCATTTGCGATTTGGGACTCAACATCCGTAATTGATATTAGCCTACTCGGTTGAGAGGGACCGCGAAGAAATAGATCTGGGATGGAAGACTTTCTTTGCAAGGAATTTCAAGACTGAGGAGTGCTTTTTTGAAACGACCGTTTATGGACTTCCATTAATGTTTTTGTCCAAAGCGGAAAAACGGTAGTGTCAACTGGTCTGTCGACGTCAGACAGCCGCTGTACATTGTCCGAATAAAAGAACTTCGATACTTTTGTATCTGACATTCGCTATGTGAAAAATTCAGTCGGAAATCGATGAATGGTAAATCGTGCTTTCGACACAAGTCTGATTCTTCGGGCACAAATGTTCGAACAATTTGCCAGTAACTTTTACAAATCCGTGAGAAGTACCATTCAACGTTGAGTGAACGATGAATAATTTGGGTTATGCGTCCAATGTCCTGAATTGCCGGAACGCAGTCTCGAATTCCAATTAGAACTAATGGAGCCCTGCTTGACATGAGCGAGCTGCAAACTCGCCGATACGACACACGAATGGCATATTCTACTGGAGCCTCGACTGCGTTCAGCTATGGATCTAAAAAATTATTCGGTCCCCAGTGTATCGGGAAACCGAAAGGTTGCACGATAATTGCACTTCGCGTGAAACCATTTGTTTATTCATGTGTATACTTGGCGCTAGGAAGATATTACTATTTTCATTGCCTGATGTGACGATTGGGGATATCGAATCAAGGGGTTATGCCTAGTTGAAAAAGTCAAAATATCGTTTTTTTTAAACTGATATATTTTGACAGTATATTATAAATGTTGAATGCAGTACATGAATGAATCTAGGTTTAACAACTCGACGAGCCCGTCCGTAGTGATCTTCGGTTTTTCAGGCATTGCATGAATGCTGATCCCTCGTGAATTTTCTAGCTCGAGGATTTGTTACTCCAAACTTTAAATTTGTTGTCATTTAGTTTGTCGTTTTTAAAAGTAACGATTATTACGGCCATGCTGTGATTACTAAGTAAATTCGGATAAATAAGGGGTTATGATTGGTTGTAAAAGTCGAAGTATGGTTTTTTTAAAACCGATCTATTTTAACAGTATCATCGTATAAATGTTCCCTCAAAATTTCAAGGTGATCGGACCAAAATTTAAAGATTTATAGGCTGTTACGTCGACGTTCGCCGGAACGCTTGGAGCATCTTTTGAAACCTTAGACGCTTTTTTCTCGAACGTACGTTTTCAAAGTCGGTGAGGAAAATATCTGAAAAACTACTGCATCGATATTTCTGAACTTTTTAGGGCTTTTTGTAGATGTAATAATATTGTATTTGATCGTAGAATGTTTTTTTTCGATGTACACTTTTAATTTGATAATCGAAAAATGCCATTTTTTCGCAAAAATCAAGACCCTCACGCTGAACACGTGCCATCTTGTTTTAATTCGACATTTCGGATTTTTTTTCGAGTAATCATAGGATAAACGAATTTCGACGAAATTTCCGAAATATCCAATTAAAACAAGATGGCGCGTGTTCAGAGTGAGACTTTTTCTTCCAGTTTCATATTTCATCAAATTTCTTCAAGTAATCATAGAATAAACTAATACTTTATCCTATGAATACTCGAAGACATTTCCAAAATATCCAATTAGAACAAGATGGGGCGTGACCGAAATCCGCTTGATTTTTTTTAGTTCAGACAACCTAGTTCAGAAGGGCACTGCTCACCGCAAAAGATGTTTTCGAAAGGTGCTTTTCGAAGATCAGTTGTACATCGACAATAATTAAATGTTTCTACACAAAACAATTACCGCGTGTTCTTCAGATTATACTTTTTCAAATACCTATTTTGGACATTTTTATCATCGCAATTTTCTATTTAAAAAAAACCAAAAATGAGATGTTTTCGACTGTTACAACTAGGCATAACTCATTAAGTCATAACGTCTGGACCATGTTTCGTACAACTATTGCCTTCAACCGTGATTGCCACCTTTCAGACGAAGGACAACGAAGCGGACACGAAAGTATGCGGTACCGACGGTGTCACTCACATCAGCGAGTGTGCCATGAAAAAAGCTTCTTGTGCCGCTCAAACTCACATCTCCGTTAATTATCGAGGTGACTGTGGTAAGTGGATCTAAAAAAGAGTTCTCAGCGAGCGAAAAATATTTATACAACTGGTCTCCATGGTAATAATACTCGGTGAACCATGTTCGAGAGAAAAATGTAACCGGCGGGAATTACGATGCGCCGGGCGAGTGTTACTTGATATATTTTACCTCCGGCAGAATTGTGCTCGAACGTTGAATGCGAGAACGGTGCACGTTGCGTAGCAGGAAACTGTGTATGCCCGGAGAGTTGTCCGGATTCTGCAACCGAGATGGCTTGCGGAAGTGACGCGAAAACTTATCGATCCGAATGCGAGTTACAACGCGCAGCTTGCGAAAGAGATCAAAAACTTCCGCCTCTTCACGTTATGTTCTACGGCGAATGCGGCGAGAAATTTGCCGTCGCCGCAATGAGTGAGTTCCACATAGATTTATTTAACCCTTCTCTCCTCTTTCTCGTGTCGTGACTATCGCGAAAGTTACCCCGCGACGAGTCCCAGACGAAGCGCTTGAGACTCAAATTTGACCATTGACTGAAGGCGCCCGGCGTTTGGTCGGAACGAAAATCAAAACTGACATAATCATAAAATTCCAATGATTTCGAACGATTTTGATTGCCAGTGTCTGAAAATCAGCAGACAAGTACAGCAGAGTATCGTACATGACGTATCAACCGTGGGAATGTTAGGAAGCGTTCACAGAAATCTTTTCGACCCGTACCAAGCATCCATGAGTATTATCCATGATTGATACGGCGTCTATTATTGCGTCCGCTGCGTTACGACTCAATATTGTAAATCCGACCGAATGATAACTTTGAGATAAATCAATCTTGATTAAAGCGAACGTAGGTGTGATTGAATGTTCCGGATCACTGGCATCTTGGATGTCGAGAGCCCTACACGAGAGCATACAGCCTGACGAGAGAGAGAGAGCAATAAAACCAGGAACCACATCCACGTGGATTTCGCGATCTCTTGTCTCCCTCTCTCTCTCTCTCTCTCTCTGTCTCTCGTGAGGCTACATATGCCTCGTTAACTGTGAGACACGGGCCAAAGCTTAGCACTAACCTGCGATCGTCACTGGTGCACTAACCCATTAACAACCTGCACATTTCGCTCGATCGCAGCGACCATGTCCACACCAACGATAACACGACTGCCAACGACGATAGCCGAGGTTACCGTGACGCAGGAGCGCGAAGCTTGCAAGGACATACATTGTGACTTTGAGGCAACCTGCGAGCTAGGACCCGACAAGTTTCCAAGATGTAGCTGCAAGTTCGATTGTGCCTCGGTAGCGCCCGAGAACGCTATACCCGTTTGCGGAAGCGATCTCAAAACGTATCCGTCGATATGCGCCATGAAGATGGAAGCCTGTCAGAGACAGCAAGAACTCAGGCTCAGGCCCTTGGACCTTTGTCAAGGTTCGATGGACTTTGCAGTTATTCGAATAACAACTTAGCCCCAAAGAAGTTTCCATCATGCTGCATTAATTGCTTCATCTCGCCTTGTTCCGTATCATCGAACGATTGAACCGTGGGTCATGAGTCTGGACTCACCGGAGCCGTACCATCCGTCCATCTAGCTCTCGTCGTTGATAACATTCGGGCTTTTCGAAACCCAATAGAGACGAATCACTCGTACGAACGGTCACGTACGAAGAATGGATCCTTGGCCACATCCGAATCTTGATCGCGTCAATTCGAGTCTCCGATTGCTTGACCCAGGGTTCATTGTCCTTCCTTTGATTCCTTCGCGCTTGTCGCTCATCCACACTGCACGTTACTTGGCCCGTGATCAGTACATAGCGTTATTTTCGCCAGCTAAGCCGTTCGTCTATCGTCGCGATCTAATCGGCGTTTTATGAATGAATATTATTGTCACAGGCATGGAAGTGAAGCCGTGCAACGGTGATACGCCGATGATCGACGCGGATGGACAGGAATACGATTGCGGTAGTGGCCCCAACAGACGCGACTGCCCGAGCAACTCTTATTGCCATCAGACGCCACGTTTCGCCCGTTGCTGCAAAAAAGGTACGCATCAAACAAACCCAAATGAAATCAAGGATCTCATAAGCCTCGCGACAAAAAGTATCGTATTTTTAATCCGCTCGCAAATCCGTTTAATCCGTTTACAAAACTCAGTAAGTACTACTAGCCGACAGAAGCTAATGGTCTTCAATACCCTAAGCCAGACAGGGAGGTTCAAGTTACTATTGGAACTCTTGCGGGCAAAGAAGTCATGTTTAACAATGTTTCGTAATATATAGTAGCCATCAACTCGGGTATCGTTTTTAGTTGAAGGGTGCCTGCAATTTGAAGATGACCCGTAATCATTCTTCCAATGTAACCATTGATTGGTCCACGGATCAAGAATCTTCCTTTCTAACTCAGCTGCCCTGAATGCGGATGCGTGTCTGATCAGCCTGATTTACATTACTTAGTTCAAGGTATCCAGGTTGTCAAGTGTGTCGATTCATGGCACGGTTGCTGTCCCGACGGCAAGACCCCAGCCTTGGGACCGGACGGGGCTGGTTGTCCCAGTGTATGCAATTGCAATCGCTTGGGCAGCGTATCGGATACTTGCAATCCCGAGACGGGGCAGTGCGAGTGTAAACCGGGGGTTGGTGGTCTCAAATGCAATCACTGTATGCCCGGGTATTGGGGGCTTCCGAAAATCAGCAAAGGACATCAGGGATGCATACGTGAGTCGCCGATTGAACATGAATTGAGAAATAACTTCTTTGGTAATCCGTGTCAATTGGAGAAGAAATGGGTCCGGTGACTCGATGTCTCATGCCTGTGCTAATCGATGTCACATTGCCATAATTACGTGAAGATTCGGCGGCGACTACTGTTGCTTTGCCGCAAATGAAGACTGACCAAAAATTGTTTTCATAGCTTGTGGCTGTTCGCTTTTCGGATCGGTAAGAGAGGACTGCGAACAGATGTCAGGACGATGCGTCTGCAAACCTGAGACGATAGGTCACAAATGCACCATATGCAAGGATCACAACAAGATGTTGACAGCCACGGGATGCTACTCAGGTATCAGGGCAGATGGGAGATATCAGCTAATTCGACTCTCACACGGAGAGAATTTTTAAGTATTTTTTACGGTGAAATCTCCGTACAAATTACATTAAAAATTTGAAGCCGGTGACAAATGTGCACATAGTCAAAAATTGACACTAGCTTTTAATATTTTGCTTTCATTCATGTAAAAATTTAAGCAAGTAGCATAATTTTTTACATTTCTTTCAGTAAAAATTCTGACACATTCTCATGTAGAATTTTAACAATGGGCTGCCTCAAAAATTCCAAGTTTCTACAGTAAAAATAACCTGGACAAACTTGAAATTTCTAAAATCCCTAGCGAAAAATTAATTCCCTATGATTAAATAAATACTTTTTTCATCGGCGTTTCTGAACATTTGTGTTCTTGATTGCTACTTATTTTAGCATATCATCTTTCCGTACCATTGTAGACGTCCTTTATCGAAGTTTCTTTTCACGTTTCTTTGTTTTCTTGCGTAGAACTGCGTAGAACACGTTAGACTGCACGAGACCACGAGGCTTTCTTGGCCCATGCTTCGTACTATAATGCGCATGCGCGGTACCGCTGTTGCTAAGCGACGCGGGTCGGCGTCGTTCGTGCTCGTCATACTGCGTCATACACAAGCACACTCTACAGCTTGCGTTCACGTATATGCACGCTCGCACACAGAGCTCACGCGTACGGTCAGGCGACCTAGCCCTAACTGATTTTACTATAAAGAACGTAAAATTCCGGTGGACGCACGGAAAATTTCGGCTTCCTTTTTTAAATTTTTATGGAAAACACGCAAATTTCTCAATGTTCCACTGAAAAATTTCATTTATATTAGCACTTTTTTAACTTATTGTCGTAATCTTTACGTTTCATGAAATTTTACTATTAATTTCAGTAAAAATTCTGGAAAATATTTTAAATTTCTGTTACGCAAAAGTACATTTTGATTCATTTCCATGAAAATTTATAATTTATTTCCTAAAAACCTGAAGAATTGCACATTTGTCACCGAGTTACTGTGATTTCACAGTAAAAAATACGTAAAAACTCTCTCCGTGCAGACAATACATTATGTAGCAATGGTGCAATGGATTCGTCCATTGCCCGAAAAGCTTACCCGCCAACTTTTCTCGTGCTTACTCGCTCTCTTTGATTTCACTTCGGTCACGAAACATTGTAGAATGTGCTGAATACTATGCAACCGGGAAGTGTGTAAGCGTTACCAGAACCGCCTAGGTCTGGCAATCAAATGTCTGCTTTATTCTTCAAACTTGTCTTCATACACTAACCAAGTGAAATACTCGTTTATAGATGCTACCACTGATCAGAAGTTACTTTGATTTCTCTTTTCGGGATGTTCAATAACTTCTCGCTGTTTTTTTCGTGAAAATGAATGCTTGATTTAAACGAATCGTTTCCTAATGCTTTCAAACGTTTCGAAACTGTTGTACGATCAACTCCTCATGATTCTGCAAGTTCAGCTAGCGTCTGACATGCGTCTTCATGAAGCAATTCCTCCAATTCAACGCATCAAAATCATTAGTTTTCAAACCTATGAACCAATCTCTGCATGTTGTTTTCGACGGAGCATGATCGTCGTAAGTTTCAACAACAATTCTGTGCATTTCAGCTGCATAATTTTTGTAATAACCTAGTGCAGTAAAATTATCCGCGAAAACTCGTTTTCCGCCACGATATCTGACATGTTCAAGACTATGAAAAAAAAGCTGTTTACACTTCGGCGGAATGACATACACTGAATTTCAAGCTTGCTCGCCGTAGTTTTTTTTTATACATGCGCTGCCATCTTAAACTACCCGCACGCAGTTCTGGCAACGCCATCTGTTGGAAAACAGCGAGAACTTATTCAACGCCCTCGTATTTTCTCGCTCCCTCATCTGGCTGCCTTCGTGTCAATTCGAGTGCCAAATTCGCGTACTATCGTACAATGATTTTCCCCGCAAATACGTACCGCAACATTGGAGAAAAAAACAATATGCGGCCGAGAAAAAGTAACGATGATCGGGTCGTTCTGCTTTCAGCGGACACGAGTCCAACGATAGCAACAACCTGCAACGATTTGGAATGTTACTCGGGTGGCAATTGTTCCGAGATCGGTGGTCCTCACTGCGTCTGTCCGTCGGCCTGTCCGTCCGATCTGCCATCGGTGCCAGTCTGCGGCAGCGACGGACAGACGTACGACAACGAGTGCGAGCTCCGCCTGTACGCTTGTCGTCATCAAACCGACGTCGTCACACAGGCCTTTGGTTACTGCATAGGTGGGTTTACCGAGCGTTCGCATTACGTCCCGCTTTACATTCTACGCTATTGAAGCAACGCGAAAAATGCCCGTTTTTTTTTTTCGTTCAATTGAAAAAAAAAAAACGACCCACTGACAAACGCACAAATCCCAATGACCTATGTCTTCGGAACGAGTGAACAGTAGCGTGTCTGCGTAACGTATTGTTAACGTCATAGTTGTACGTGAGAATCATCGTTAGGAAGATACTAAGGTGTAACTGTAGTTGTGAAACGGTGACGACAATTGTCGTTTACTGACTTTGGAGGCCTTGCGGTTCCTCGCGAGATCAGGAGACCTGCGACGTTATTGTATTCGATCGAATATTCCAATAAAACTCTTAAAGTTTTTACCCGATATCTTATACTGTTTTTTATGCAATATGAGTTTGCGTGGGTGTGCCTCTCAATTCCCTTGGATGAAGAATTCGCAGCGGGTGATGAGGACGCACATTCACAGTATGGTGACGTATCAGGGTCCTTCGCTTAGGATGCCATCGGGTTCTTCAGTATCGGTACTATCCGTAGCTCCGACAAGAAACAGAAACTGACGCGTTGACTTTTTATTCGATTTTACTTTATTATTCATTCGAAATTTTCGGTTTTACTAGTTTTCATTTTTCATTTTCATTTTTCACGGTAACTGGTTGGTTGCTTCTTTTTGATCATGAGCGAAACGATTTTTTTTTTTGCTCGTTTCGTAAAATATCTGTGAGCTTATACATTTCGATATTGCCTTGGGCAATTACACTCAATTTCACGGTGGTTTTAAACTTTTTTTTTATTAATCGAGCCATTTTGAGGAATTTACGATTCGCTTAATCTTCTCTGTGTCAAAAGAAGGCATTCGAATCGAATGCGGTCTGATGAGATTCTGTGAATATTGAGAATTCGGCAAAAATGTGTCAGCTGTGCACATACTTGTCGACGCAATTTGACGTCCCGAAAAAATATTCTCCAAATAAAACGATGCTGTGGTACCACGGACGATAGGATTTTGGCAGATGTGCGACGAAGTTGGAGTGAACATTTCGATGAAATTACTTGCACGTATGCTTACTGCCTGCACATTATACTTTCAAATTGAAGATGGTGATGACATTTTTTTAATTCGATAGGTCATCGGGTAAAACATTTGGAAGGTTGTGTAAAAACTTCACGACGATTAGGAAGCTGGCTACTGAGATATTGGAATTCACGAATTACACGCAGCCTTATGGAAACTGAAGTAACTTTGCAATTATTTTTTTTTTTTTACAAAAAATGATGCTAAAAATACAAAAAACACTTGAGGAAAAACATATAACAATATAGCGGCAACGTTGCATAGAACGAAAGTAGCGGGAAATTTAAATACTCATTTTCACCACTTTCAGCCACTTTTGTTTTTAATATATTTGAAATAAAAAAAACCATCATTCATAAATATTTCTTTTATTTCTCGAAAACAAAAAGCAAAGTTTGCTATTTTCTAATAGAATTGCAAAGTTACTTCAGTTTCCATAAGGCTGCGTGTTATTTGTGAATTCTAATTTCTCAGTAGCCAGCTTGATAATCCTCGTGAAATTTTTACACAACCTTTCAAATGTTTTACATAATTGCCTTTGAAATTTTTGAAATTTTATCACCATTTTCAATTTTGGACACATCCTTAAATGCCCTTGGATAGTCGGAAAACAAGGATTTTTGGGGATTTTCGGAAAATACCAATAATGCCATCAAAACGAGGTTTGCAGGGTTTGTTTTACATATGTGTAAGTACGCAAACTAATTTTTTATTTTCTAAAAATATACAAAACGGCGGCCCCGTGACCAGTGAAAAAAGAACGTCTTTTTCTTGAGTCCTCTACGAAATTTTCTTTCTTCGTAATCTATTTCGTAATACATGAGTTTTGTTTGCGAAATACCCACGATTATCACGAAATATTGAATTTGTCGAATTTAGCACCATGGTAAAAAAAATCGCCTTCTCGAGTGAAAAACGGCCTCAATTTATTGATTAATAAAAGCCGTAATTGTTAATGGATCATAAAAATCGTGTGTACTTCGCAAGAAAATTAATCCAAGAAGCTTCAGTTGAAAGTTGAAATCAATCTGTTGAAAATCGTAGAAGCTACGAGTCCGCCCGATTTCAAAAATATGGTTTCAAGAAAAACGCGCTTAAAGATGTTGAGTCCCAAATCGTAAATGATGATAAAATTCTGAAAATTTGGTATATTTTTGTATGAAGTATTTCAGAGGTCGTGTACGAATTTCACGACAATTAGGAAGCTCGTTATTGAACAATTAACATTCACAAATTAAATGTTGTTTTATGGAAATTGATGTAACTTTGCAATAAGTTTTTTTTTCACCTCTCAATTTTATAATATCTACAATATACTGGAAGCAACGGAAACAAAACGAAGTTTATTGATACATTTTTTTTATTTCTTTTAAAAATTGTTCTTAACAAAATGTTAATTTTTTAATAACGAGCTTCCTAATCGTCGTGAAATTTTAACACGACCTCTTAAATACTTCATACAAAAACATATCAAATTTTCCGAATTTTCTTATCATTTTTTATTTCAACCCTTAAGGAGGTTGAAGTAATGATGATAGAATTCTGAAAATTTGGTATGTTTTTACATGAAGTATTCAGGAGGTCGTGTAAAAATTTCATGACGATTAAGAAGCTATTTATTGAACAATTAACATTAACATGTTTCATAGGGACTCAACATCCTTAGAGTTTTAAGCCCATTTCCTTGGTATGCTTATACATAATTGAAGTCAATTAAAAAAACGATTATTTTTCCCTTTTCTCCATGCTATATAAGGCCTTAAATAAATATTCAGCTATAATCCGTCCGGTGATTCTCGGTAACGTGACGCGAAAGTAGGACGATTTTCCTTCGTCGAAATATCGAAATATCGAAGGTCGGGGAAAGGGCTGCCGAGGGATTCTTGAGGGCGAAGTACAAGCTGGTACGTAATTCGTTGAAAGCTCACGACGTTAACTCGCGAAACCGGGGTTCCTCAAAGGAAGATGGCTTTAAGTAAATCAGCGAGCTCTTAGGAGCAGCGACGTTGCTGCTTGGCGTTGGCGTTCTTTCGCTGTATTGGCTCCTGACGTTACGCCGTCCGATCTTTTTCGATATAAAAAAAGTAAGAAAAAAAAGCATGCCAAGACATCGACGAGTTCGTCGTCACGGGAAGAATATGGCTTCAAAAGGGTCCCCTCAAACGTTTGACAGGCCTGGAACTCTGCGCTGGACGTTGAATCATTTATTTCCCTTTGAGTGCACCCATCAGGCTCTCGCTGCGTTGCCTTTGAATCGCCGAATCGCATAATCGGATCAGGCTGCCTCTGATTCATGCGGCAAGAAATTGCCGCAACTTCGTGACTTCTGCGAGTAAGATAAGCGTCAATATACATTATGGATGAATCCTCAGGAAAGTATTATTTTCGGATCGGATGGACGAGAAGCGGAAGGACGAAACGGAGGAATCGCGATTTGGAGGGCAAACGCGAGATTTGTTATAAATTTTCGAATTACGTAGCATCTCGACTTCAGTGTACTGGCCGATTAGCCAATTGTCGTGTCGAAAAGTTTTCTACTCTCTCGTTGGCCTCGTCGAAGCTACAAAACGGTTGGCGGAGAAAAAAGTGAGAAAGACAGCTAAAGAGAGGGAGCGAAAGAAAGAGCAAGGGAGAAAAAAAACAGGATGTAGAAAATCACTTTGCGACTTTGCGTCCCGTTGAAAGTCCCTAAAGGTGAGGGTTTGGGGCGCGAAAGGGATGGTGGGTCGTCCCCGTCCATGCTCCGTACGAAACGTCTCCCCGATGGAATCTATTAAACTCCAGCAATATACGCTACACGCGGCCATCCCTTATTTCGATTGCAAAAGCAAAAGGAGCCCGAACAACCCCCGCCCTCCCTTTCTCTCTCCCTCACTTCCGATCGCCCTCTCGAAGGTCCACGGGGGTCTCCAGTCAATCTTTGAAAAACTTTTGCCTACGAGGGACTTTTCGACCGACCCACGTCCTCCTGCAAGTTAATCGCAAATTACATTACCCCAGGAACAGTTTTCTCTGGGGGGGGGGGCAAACGGGACGAGAATCTGCCACCGGCGACACGAAACTGCAAGAGACTTTAAGGGAAGAGTCTCAGAGTCGTCGGGAGACACGTGAAATAGGATGGTTCGAGTTGAAAGTTTCGTATGTTTCTTGACTTCGGACGGCCACGGGTCGTCGACTTTTCGACCATTGCTCGTATCCATTCGCAACGAAATTTCATTCGAGCTGGGAAAATGCAAACATGCCAATGGTAAGAGACCCTGTAATTATGAATGTCCAGGGCCAACAAAAAAATCACGCGCAGGAACAATGTGAAGAAAATCTCAAAAATTGCTAATCTACGTATACGAAAGATGATGAACAAGAATTTTAGTAGTCTGCCCGCGAGAAGCCAAAAACTCTTTAAAATACGTTATTCTTGAAAACCCGAATGAATGATGTTTTTTCTACAAAAATCTGTGCATTTTTTAACACGCGCAATTTTGTAAAAAAAAAGAGCTTTGTAATAGCAGCAACCTTTCAGCCGGATTCGACAATGAAGCTATAGAAAAATTGGATGACTTCGCGAATGAACGATCACGTAATTACCGGAACAATTTTCCTCATTGATCAGTAATGTCATAAGCTCAGTTATAAACGTGGGGCTCGAGGAATAACGCTGGCATTCTCACATAAACGGGACTGTGGAAATTTGATCTCATCGTGATCCGTAAATCTCTGCAGGGAATAATCATATTACAAAGCGGCCAACAGCTATGCGCGAAGACCAGTGAATGGTGGAGCAAGTCATATTTGCGAATGGAGTAGAGCGCGGAAAGCTGGTACTAACTTATCTCGAGATTTCGGCCGTTCTTCAGCACTTCGCGGTGGTTAAATAATGCATGACGTAATTTGTGAGGGAGAGATGAGAAAAATAGGGGATAAAGTGTTCGGAGAGGGGTAAAAAACCCCCAAGAGACGAAATCCCGTCGAGGGTCGCTGAGCTGCGAAACTATACATATTCACACGTACTGTATCCATTTGGTCGCAAAAGTCAGAATACTCCGTGGAAAAAAGGTTTTTTTTTTGTTCGCGGAAAACAAGTACCCGTGTACACCGCTGGAATCGTTTGATCCCGTGACGATTGAGGGAGTAATAATAACCACACAGTGAAGAGAAAAAGAGGAATGGAAGAAACGTCAGGATCAAACGTATCACGAGCATCTGCGAATATAGAACGAGGAACTCTCTCGTTTTTACCCCTGAAGGAACGACGCAGACGTCAAGATTCCCTTACGAATCTACGTTTCAGCGCTGGTTCCTGTGATCCATATATTTTTTTAAATCCAAGTCCGGCCCTCCGCAATTCATCTGGTCCACGCTCTTTCAAAGGTGAATTCTGTGATCCGCGTCGGGAAAAATTTCCCTCCATACCCGGCTTAGACACTCAGATAGATTACTTTCGATCTCGCGAAGCAAAACGTCCATGACATTGATTCATCACTCCCTTCCAGCCAAACATCCCGAATGAAAAAAAGGCATTGGCGAAAAAGAAATTATCGGTAAAAACTTTTGGGTCTACTTGAAGCTTTTGAAAGTCGGGCAAATTGACATTGGCGAGAAGGTAATCTCCAGAGAGCTTTTACGAAAATCCAATGATGCACGGAATATCTATCGATTGTCCAGTTTTGGAATGATTAGTTTTGCAAGTAATGGTTGGCAGTTGTAGAATTTGTCATTATTTGTATCATTTATTTGAAACTCCACACTAAAATAAGCACCGGATACTTTCTAACAAAGTCTATTCGTTGGTTGACTTGTCACTTCGTACGCCAGTCGTATCTGCACGTAAATCCAACTGGAATTCTCTTCCTTGCGAACTACAGGACATCGCTTATTTCCGGAGGGGCCTTTTAAACACTACCGTTCAAGGCGAAAGCATCAACGGGGCATACATGGATTACGATGTAAAAATCGCCGAGTCGATAGCATTGCTCGAAAGGGTTAAGGCCTTAGGCCACAGTAACGGGTATAAAATCATGTGCGAATTTAACAAATTTTTTTCGTATCAAAAGTGATCCACTCATAAAATTAATTAGACGTCTATTTAGTATGAATATCAAAATGTTAGGAAATGTTTTTTTTTCGATGACCGACTACTCGAAACGTCTCGAAACAGTTTTTTCCAATTGGCGTGACAAATAACTTCAACAATTTTCACTCGATTAACTACAAATTTAAAAGTTATGCTCCTAATTGCATTTCGCAGAGAAGTGAGTACGGAATTTCCGATTAATCGAAAACTGTTCATTTTATGAGCAGTTAATGAGCAGTTGAAACGAAATTTTCCACTGAAAATTCATTTCTTAAGTTCAAATACCTACAACTTTTGTATAAAACAATATTTTTTAAACTCCGTACGTAATTCTCTAGGTATTCTAATGTAGATTGACGAGAATTTTTGTTGTTTGTTCTAGGTTAAAAAAGTGGATGCTAAATGTAACGCCGCGGAGCGCGTAAAAAAAAGATAACAAAAGAAAATACTAGCAGTCGGCCATTTAGTACATCGAAAAAAATACATATTTTCAAACAGCTTGATAGTCATACTAAATAGATGTGTAATTAATTTTATGAGTGAATCACTTTTTCATACGAAAAAAATTGTTAAATTCGCACATGATTTTATACCCGTTACTGTGGCCGAAGGTCTTAATGGATGTTATGTTCCAGTATGATTCAGCCCAAATCAAGATTGAGTTACATTTTGGCTAATAATTTGAGTTTTCAAATCTCTAGAGTCCCGTTTATGTGAGAACTTAGCGGACCTCGAGTCGTACGCTTATAATTGAGCAATTGGGTTATGACATTACAAATCAATAAAGAAAATTGTTCGCGTAATTATGTCATCGTTCATTTGCGAAGTCATCAAATTTTGCATAGCTTCATTGTCTAATCAGGCTGACAGGATGGTGCTCTTTCAAAACCCTTTTTTATTACTGAGTGCGTAAAAAATGCAAAAATTTTGTTTAAAAAATATAATTCATTCGCTTCTTCAAGAATTACGTATGTCAAAGAGTTATTTCCTTCTCGAGAGCAGACTATTAACATCCTTGTTCACCCTTCGTGTACGTAAATTTGCAGCCTTTAAAACTTTCTCCACGTTGTTCCTGCGCCTCATCTTTTGTTGGCACTAGGCCAAATTTTACGAGACGTATACGTGTAAACGACAGTATCGAGGTAGAGGAATTCCATCATTACAGGGGCTCTTTCCATTGACAGGTTTGCATTTCCCCAGCTCGTATCAAATTTCGTTGAAAGTGCATACGACCAATGGTCGAAAAGTTGACGATCCGTGTAGTCAGTCATCCGAAGTCAGGAAAACACGAAACTTTCAACCCGAATCATTCTATTTCATGTGTCTCTCAACTACCCAAATCAAGATTAAGGATGTATTGCCCGTACATTCCGTACCAAAAGTACGTTTCGGCGAGATTTTTGGGCACTTTGCGACGAGAATAAAATTTACAAAAAATCAATCCCATTGAAAATGCTAAGAACAATAATTTCTGGTTATAATAATGCAAAAAAGTTAAGCATAAATTGTTGAAAAAAAAATTTGTTCAAAAGATGCCCGGTGACCTACTTTTTTATATTATAAAATAAATTCATAGATTTTTCTGAATAGGGGTGAATTTTTTAAAAATTTTCGTTTTGTTTTAATTTTAATTTTTTTAATTTGAAAAAATGTATGAAAAGTCACAAATTTTCAATATGTTTTCGGAGTAATGTTCCATATTAAATCGAAGAAGTGTCCGGGGTATTGCACGAACAGTGCCATAGGTACAGCCTCCGAAAAATTCGAAAAACGGGTTTTTCGAAATAGAGAGAACATTCTTTAAAAAAATCTCTTGTATTCAGAAAAATATCATAATTCATTTAATGTCACAAAAAATCAAGTTTACCGGAGATTTCTTGAACAAATTTTTGTTTGAACAATTGATTGGTAAATTTTTGACATTCTTATTATTTAAAACCAATGTTCTTAGCATTTTCAATACGGTTGATTTTTTTCAGATTTTAATGTTATCGCAAAGTGCTCAAAATTCTCACTGTAACTCACTTTTGGCAAGAAAGGTATGGGCATCCTTGATTTACATTTTGGCTAATAATGTTACTTTTCTGAATGGGTATCACTAGCCAGCTGCACAAAAAATGAAAGGGCGCTTTATGATACGCAGAATATAATGCAAATTCAAGAGACTGGAATCAAGCGATCAAAAAACGAGATGGAACAAAGTTTCTACTATTTATATCAATTATATGCATTTTTCCATACGTATATATATATATATATATATATATATACGCAATACGAGCCCTGAGCTTCCCCCACCATTTGGTGCATAAATCGATATGCGATTGTGCGCAGCATAAAGGAGAATGTCATTTGAAAGGCCGTTTGTGAAATTGATTTCTTGTAGTTCCCAAAGGGCTGCCGCTAGCCGCAAACAGCAATAACTGAACCATATAACGGATGAAGGTCCAATGAAATGACTTACAGATGATTCTACGGTCAACACGGATTTTCCGGTTAAGAGATTCACCGCCGTCCAGTACACTCAACCAGCCGCAGCTATATCACCGCTCTCGAAATCGACGAGGCACCTTTTGGGTCCGGAACCTGATCCACGCTACTATTACACTCATCGTGCGCAGCAGGAGACCATCACCATCGATCGTGATAATCTGAAGCACGGTAATAACACGAATTAACATAATAAATACTTCGAATATACATCCATCGCGCCATTGAGAGACCATTCCAGTGTGACTGGCTTGGAAATAGCTGATACACATGATTTTTTACATAAAGTACGATAATCAGTCTGATTTTTTTTCGTTTATTCAAATGATTTTTTTGTGCATAAAAATATATGTGAATGTTTTAGTTTTCTCTTTTATATAATTTTGGATGGCCACTGCACAATGATGCCTAAAAAAGTAGCGCCTGATGGTGGAAAGTTCTACTCATCCAAAAAAACCGAAACGATTATTAATCAGAATGAAAAACTATAGGGGAGTCCGGAGGATTTTTTTTCAATGAAAATTAACAAAATGGCTGCCACTTCAAAATTGAGTACCAAATTGGGCCTTTTTCGACAGTTTTCGGTCAAAGAAAATGTAGAATATTCAAATTAAAAAAAAAAAACGATTCCACACGACGTTAAGAAAGGACGTGAAGAATGATGTGGCAAAATTTGAGATGGATAGCTTGAAAACTCTTCGTGTGAAATCTTCCATCGTTTTGAAAAACGACGCTGGTCGAATCTCTTTTTCCAAGAAAAGCTGCAGCTATCCAAATAATTCGAATTTGGCAACCGAAATTTAACATCATGTTTATGAAAGTCCATATTTTTGGACAATGCGAGTAAAAAAACGATTTCCAAGAAATGTTACACTGGAATGATCCCTTAATCCATGGAATTTATTCGCTGACATAATAATTAAGGTAGATTCGTATAGTGCTTTACAAATTTTGAGAAGTCTTTTTGTAACGTCTGCTCACACTCCCTCTGGAATAATGATTGTTCATAAGTTTTCACTATTTTATAAAAAGTGTTGATTATAAACCGACTTTGGTGGATGAACAGCCGGGGTTCGGCTCCGACAGTACTACGAGTTGAGATACTCGGAGCGGTGACTGCTCAGCGGGACGTTGGTACTCGGGAAATAAAAAAAAGGCTCTTAATTTTGTCTTATCTTTTTATCATAGTTGTATCGTGCAATTTCTCAAAACGTGAACTTACGTGAAAGAAGATAAAAGAACTTCCGAAAGAACGCCTCTTTTTTCGTTTTTCGAAACATTATCCCATAAGATGGTTCACTTTTAAACTGAGAGATGAATTTTTTGCTGAATATGATGGGGCAAAAGAATAATATACGGAACTCACGCTTATGGTGGAAAATATTGTAAGGAACTGGCGCTAGTAGAGTATTCACCCAATTCACAAATTTCTTCGCCAATGAAGCATCTTCGAACGGATTTACTTTAGATTGATTAAAGCCTTTATCTTTATTGAGCAAAATCGTTTTATTGTATCGCCTGCATCGCAGGAATTGCAGCTGCTTCGCGACCAACACCAGCAACGATCAGAGTCGTCACAGCGCTGCTCGGTGATTTGTGCAACGAGGACAAGGATTGCACTATACCGAATAGCGAATGCATCAACGGTGGATGCGTCTGTTCCGAGGGCTTCGCTGAGACAAGCGACAGGCAGGAATGTTTCGGTAAATATTTTCACCAACTTTCCCGTTTGTAAAAAATGGCGATCGCAAACCTCGACTTTTGGGCCATCTTCTAAATTGACTCGGAGAGACTGACTCTCTGAAAATCAAATTGTAAAGCTCAGATCTCAATTCAGTAAAATATTTGAATATTCCGAAAATATAAGATACAAAAAAAATCGATATTCTTTAAACTACTTCTGCCATGTCTTTTTAAGAACCGCTATCATTTATTTTGTTTTGCACGATCTTCTTGAAGCCAATTACGACTCGGTGACTCCGGTCGAGGAATTCAAAGCTTGCCTCTCCTATCCGTGTCACATGTCGTCGACCTGCATCGATCTGCCAAGTTCGACTTTCGCGTGCATCTGTCGGCCGAATTATACCGGTCTACTTTGCGACGAGGAAATAAATAAGAGGGACTACGAGATTCCCTCGTTCGACGGGAAGAGTTACGTTCGTATGTCAAGACTCAAGGCTTATCACAAATTCAACATCGAAGTTGAGTTTAAGACGTACGCGGACAATGGAATTATTCTCTACAACCAACAGAAGAACGATGGAACCGGTGATTTCGTATCACTCGCTATAATAAATGGGTGAGTCGTCAAAACAAGAAAAATCAATTTTCAACAATGAAAGTGGTCATTTCAACATCACTTCCAACGATTTTTAATTTAAGGCTTATATACCTTTGCATGGACGGAAAATAAGGCTTTTTTGGAATTTTTATTTGAAAATGCTAATAAAGTTATGAAATGTCCAATTTTGTTTTCTTCTTTTTTCCAGTTTCGTCCAATTCCGCTACAATCTTGGAAATGGTCCGGTAATATTAACATCAACGGAGAAAGTGACCATGAAGAATTTTCATCGCATCGTTGCGAAGAGGTATCACAAAGACGGTGTTTTGATCTTCAATGACGGCGATGACATCGCTGGGCAGAGTCAAGGAATGCTCAAGTCGCTGGATCTCAATCAGGACACCTTTGTTGGAAACGTCCCGACGAATTTCAGCCGGTAAATGAACAACTTTTCTGCTCTAATTCATGAAGAAAAAAAATGGAAAATAGGCATCGACGCCTGTTGAGAATTTCTTAAAATTGCAAGATTTGCATCAACAATGAATGCAGGGAAAAAAATGTTTTCAGGATATACGACAATATTGGTACTAGTCACGGTCTTCTCGGGTGCATTCAAAAATTGAAGATCGACCGTGTCACGGTGGACCTTCATATCGGTAAGGACAAAGAGGTCCTGGAGACCCATCGCGTAAAAGAGTGTCGTGACAACGCCTGCGCCAATTTGCCTTGCCAAAACGGTGCAACGTGCTCACCTATATTCGAGGAAGATTTGTGCAACGGTCGGGAATGTAGAAACGGACCGAGGAAGAGCAAAGGCAGGAGAAAAGGGAACAAAATTCACAACAACGGCAATGGTAAAAATAAGAACCGAGGAATGAATGTCGTGAGGTGCAAAGGCTCCCATTGCACGGAGTCCGAGCAAAAGCAGAAGAGATCGAAGAAGAAGAAGAGCACGTTGAAATCATCGAGAATACGGTGCGCGGATTCAAACTGCGACTACGATTATGACCTCGATTACGAGGCCAATTATGACAACGATAATTACGCCGTTACGAAGTACGAACCGCCGGAATACAAGTGCATATGTCCAGCTCAGTACACGGGCAAAAATTGCGAGGAATCTCTGGATCCTTGTATGGGTGAACCCTGTCAGCATGGTGCAACCTGCGACATATTGCCACAAGGTGGCTATGTCTGCAAGTGTCCACCTGGCAGGGCCGGGGAACATTGCGAAATACGTGAGTACAATAGCTGTCCGTTACTTCGAGACAAATCCAACAGAAATAGGATCGTTATAATCTATATAATCAAGTCGTCAAAGAGCGAATCATATAATTAATGTTAGGCTGGAAAGATTACTTTGCAGCACTTTCACGATCCCATCAATCACATGAGGCGCGCATCAAGTGATGTCCTGCCGAAATAGGATTATTCGAGTGAAATCCAGTAGAAATAGGGACGTTATAATCTATGTAATCAAGTTGTCAAAGAGCAAATCATCTACCTAATGTTAGGCTGAAAAGATTACTTTGCAGTACTTTCACGATCCCACCAATCACATGAGGCGCGCATCAAGTGATGTCCTGCAGAAATAGGATCATTCGAGTGAAATCCAGTAGAGATAGGATCATTCAAGTAAAATCCAATAGAAACATGATCATTATAAAGTACGCAATCAACGCGTAAAAGAGCAAATCATGCACCTAATCTTAGGCTGAAAAGGCTACTTTGCAATACGATCCCATCAATCACATGCGATGAGCATCAAGTGAAATCTCATAGAAATAAGATCAATCAGGTGAAATCCACTAAAAATAGGATCGTTCAAACGAAATCCAGTAGAAACAGGATAATTATAACCTACGTAATCAAGCCGTCAAAGAGAAAATCATGCACCTAATATTATGCTGGAAAGGCTACTTCGCGATACTTTTACGATACCATCAATCACACGAGGCGCTCATTTGATGTACCTCAGGGAATAAACACAATACAAACCTGGCAGGGATATTAGAAGTGACACCATCAGGAAGATCAATCTCTGATATACTTTGCCGGTTATCCTAACCTCTACCTACGTACCATGTAACTGTATTTTAACCAAGTATATTGTCGGCTAGCTTGATCAACGTTAAGAAGGGAAAGAAGGCTACATGTGCGTCTATGCAGACGTCGCACTGAAAATCATACGAATTTCATTTTGAGGTATTGCGGGCACAATTGATTGGAAAGTAACGAGTGCCGCCACCACCTGACATCATTCATCAGCTCATCCTAAGAACTTCAAACCAAACTAACACCCCTTCCCAATGATAAAATCACAACCACATAAGAATATAATTTACAGTCGATTCCGAGCTGACGGAGCTACTAATTCCCGAATTGACCGGTGACGGTTTTCTGGAGCTACCGTGCCTCGAGAGTGTCGCCAAGGCATTCTCCATCGAGCTGTGGTTTTTGACCCGCTCCAACGACGGCCTACTCCTGTACAACGGCCAAATGAGCAACGGGCGCGGCGATTTCATAAGCCTCAATATGGTACAAGGAAAATTGGAATTCCGATTCAACTTGGGCAGTGGTATCGCCAATATAACGTCGCCGGATATCGTGACCCTCGATACGTGGCATTGCGTGAGAATCAGCAGATTGGGAAGGGAGGGTCTTTTACAATTGGACGACGGTACGATCGCCCGAGGCTTTTCCGGAAACCCGCTCGCTGAGCTCAACCTCGAAATGCCGCTGTACATCGGTGGTGTCAAGTAAGTTGTTCCATCTTTTCATTAGTCGGCTATTTCATGCACTTCCGAGCTTCTTTCGGATTGATAAGTATCAAAAGGTGCACCTAAAGACACCGTTGCGTTATCAAAATCGCCCAAGCATTCTTTCGTAGAGCGGATAGCAACATCGTCCATACGAAATCAATTGAACAAATGCATCCCATCATTTGATTTATCAATCTATCGACTTTCATTCTTCGCCGTCTGATCTCTGAACTGTTCGGATACGAACCTTTGGCCGGCAGCTTTGGCGACGTCTCGAAGACATCGAGACCGTGCTAAAAGTCCAAGACCGCCTTGGACATTCCGTTATATTAATCTATGCTCCAGTTTCTCGCAACCAATGCCATTTATCAAATCATCCCTTTCGTGCAGACACTGGCGGGAAGTTCATCATCTCGCGGGAGCTTGGACCGGGCTGGTAGGCGCCGTACAACGACTGATGGTCAACGGCAAAACTTATCAGAATCTCGCCGTAAACGTGACGCAACACAACACGGATCTTTACGATGGCTTGCCGTGTCCAAGCAACGAAAATCCGTGTCACAATGGTGGCGTCTGTTTGCCCCTGTTGAATAGCTATCTTTGCAAGTGTGCCAGCAGCTACAACGGTCTTCATTGCGAATTCTGTAAGCACAGCGATGCCCGTTAACCATTCCTTCGGTAGACTCCTAAGTTTTCCAATGCGAGACCATCGATCATCTCGCGTTACGTTTGCTTCGGACATTTGCAGTTATGGGCTACGATGTTTCCGGTGGAGAGATATCGGAAAGACCTGTACGCTTTGATGGTGACAATTTCTTGCAGTTTAAACATCGCTTTAGCAGAAGGTTAGTATGATCAATGTCACTTGCCATAAGATACTTGCTGTTTAGTATTGTGCGTATGATTCATAGGGAATGGACGAACTGCACCATGAAACCGAAATGATGGTTCTGTCTAATTGAGACGTTGTTTATCGTTCATATAATATCATACGATTCATTTCGAATCGCGCTATTTCATATGGCGTAAATACCAAAAATTCGTGAATGATTCTTAAAAATTTTACACATGCAATCATTTAATTTTTTTATTTCAACAGCTCGGCTTTCTTTACGATGAACAGAACTTTCACGTCGTTCAGTTAAATATATATATATATAATAAACCTGTATATGCAAGGTGACCATTATAAGATGCCCATGGACTTTTCAAGGGCATGACAAGATCAACATAACCTCACACACTTTCGACCACAGTTTCCTCACAGGAGGTTAAGTTTTTCGGGAATGCATCAGGCTCTGTAGAACTCGCTAATGCAGAGCTCGACGATTTTCTTTCGCTCTGAACGTCATTCCGTTCTGAGAAATCTCTGTTCGAAAATTTCAGCTATCTCTCTCGTAACCGTATGTCACGAGGTAACTCTTCTACTTTGCCTTAAGAATCTGTCACGGGGTTTTGCGAGCGAGAAAAACATGATATTCGACGGTTTTCCGAGTCTTCGTCAAAAAAAAATATAGCGTATTTTTGTGATGGGTAGTGTTTTCCAGAAAGAATGTAGCATTCTGGAAAGAATCAACATTCCAATTTGAGTTGAGCGGAATGAATATAATGAAAGTCCGGAAGCGAAACACTTAATTTTTTCGTTGCAATGGAATTAAATTCCATTGATGGACTTTAAAATGGATCTTTGATCATTTTTTTTTCTCGATGACGTGAGCACGCTGAAAAAATTGAGAAGTGTCTTGTATTTGGAAATTATTTCTTTTTAACCTGATCCACTCAAAATGGAATGATGCTGTTGTTCGCGAATGTTCCTTTTTTGTAGCAAGTACTGCTGATTGCAAAAAATGCTTAGATTTTTTCCGAAGTGACATGGAAATCTATTGAAAATAATATTATCCTCGATTGAAAAATATCTGCACCAAACCCTCAAAAACGTATGGCCACCTTATAATGATTACCTAATACCTTGCAGGCCTACTGGTTATTGTTCTCGATTCCGTACAAGTGAACCCTTTTCGAGATATTATTTTTTTTTCAAAGCAAGGGGTAGGCACCAAAAAAATTAATTAAAAAAATCGGTTGTATGGAATCAAACGTTTTTTAAAATTATTTATACTTTGAGGACACAGTAACAAAGGATTATCAACAATGAAATAGGAACAATTGTTAGACTTGCAGAATATTGGCCCTCAAATTCACAAATCTTTGCAGATTATTCTCATTCTATTGTTGATAATTCTTTGTTACTGCGTCCCCAAACTACAAATAATGAAAAATTTGATTTCATAGTTGTTTAAATTAATTAAAAAAATTGCCTCACTTTAAGAAACATAATAAAAGTAATAATATCTCGAAAATTGTTCACTTTTGCATTACTGGGTTATTTGATAGCGGAAAACACGCCCTACAACCCTCTTATGGGCTCGTGATCAATAACCAGTAGCCTTATGCATATGTATATACCACAATTTCTGGAAGTTGAATATATATGTATTCCTATACTCTTCTTCCACATAGTGGAACTTAGCGAAAAATAATTGCCATTAAATTCTAATTATCTCTCTAGTTCTAACACTACCCTTGCTACTAACACTACCCTCTCTGAGTACTTTGACGAAACCTACCCCGACTACGACTTCGAGGAGGATCTCGACTTCGAGTACGAAAATTACGATTACGCGGAGTAAGTGATACCAAAAACACGACTGTTTCTCCTCTATCCGTTAGTTCATATGACGTACTAGATGATCCCGTTGTCCCTTAGGCCAGGATCATTTTTCTTTACTCCGTGATACCTATCGAAGCTTGGCGATTAATAAAAACAAGCAAATATGATTCTACTCTCCAGACGCAGGGGACAGCAATCGAACAAGTTCGAACTGAGAATACGAACCACCTACCCGGAGGGCTTGATCGCCTGGATTGGCAGGGGGAAGATTGAGCATCTCTCATTATCGTTGCACGAGGGCCACATTGTGCTCACGTACAAGAGCAAAAGCGAACAAATTTCGCTAAAAAGCAGAGTAAGTTTAGTTCACTCATAATTAACCCTTCGACTGCAAACTTTCGCCACGAACCGCTGCCTTCATATGGGGTCCATCAGACCCCAGGCATTTTTCCGATCTTTGTATTCCGGGAAAAATGCATTTTTTTGTAGAGCCGTTTTTTCTAGCCAATGATCCTTGCTTTATGGCCCAATACTTGTTTTTCAAGAAAAACAAAAATTGTGCCCAACCATTCTCATAGCGTTGAAAAATACGTGATTGCGTAAAAAAATATCATAATACTGTTTTTCAAAATATAAAAAAATATTCTCTGAGGTTTTAAAAGAGGAAGGTTTGTACATACGAAAAGCGGACAGTGTCGAGCGACTTTCCAAAAAGTATATTCATTCGGAGGTTTGAATTTGAGCATTTTCATCATAATGAAAAATGGAAAAAAATGTACTACTTCGGCGGATTAATTGTTGAAAATGTATATTTCCAACTATTAACCGTAATTGTGAAAAAAACGTATTACAATAATCAAATATACAAAAACATCCCTGTATGACAAATTCTACGAATATTCCAGTAGCCTCCCGTGAAAGAAATTAGGAGGGCAGCCATAAAAAATTCGAGGCCTATAAGGGTTTGAATATGGATTCCCTACTAGGGCTTTCCACAACACAATCGGACTAGGCCCCGGCAGGAAAGTAACAGGGTTGGGTAATTTATTCAAAAAAGGTCGTAGCGAGGAAAATGATAAAGGGCCCAGACGGGATTCATCAGGGCAGTGGTTGTTACAGGGCATACAATATATTTGCAAAGTTATTTTTAAGAATTTCTAATTTTTAGACTTACTTCCATAGATGTGATATATTTAAAGCTTAAACTATCGATAAAATATTAGGTTAGGTCACTTCAAATAAACATACACGTAGAATTTTACCATAAATAATTCGTATTCTATAAACATTCAGAATGATTGAAAAATAAATTTCGCAATACAAAAATCGTTTTTTTTTTAAATAATTCATGCATGCAGGAATGACAGCACATATGTACGTACAGCGCCGTTTGGTTGCTTCGACATTTTTAATTGAACTAATTTCCGTTCAATGATCGTGACGGGATAAACAACATCCACCGATTTTTTTGAGGTAATTCGCCATTCGTAAACTTTAGATGACTTTGTTGGGTACATGAATACATTTGTTTTTTTTTCCACACTTTTGTTTCATTGTACAAACATTCTTCAGACTCGTTACGTCCGAAAATTTTGTTAATCTCCGCGACGCATCCATAACGCAAAAGCACAACGTTATCTGGCGCTCTCGTACCAATAAATGTGGAATGATTAAAGACAACATTTTTTACAATCACGTCTCCATTTTCGAGATACTTCTGACCAATCTCGCTTGACATGAATCCATTAACGCGTTACCCCCACTTGTAGCGCAAAAAAAGGCCTTTTTCATGAATTTTTTTAAAGAAAACTACAAAACTTTTTTAATCGATCAATACACCATCTTAAAGAACACATCTTGAAGAACTTTCAGTAATTTTTTGATTGAAAAATATTACATTGTTTAGTGGCAAATGGCCGTCAATGAAATAATGTCTTTATATACACGGTTTGCGGTGACTAACATTGCGGCGAAGTGGATCATCTGAAAAAAAATGCGCATGGATTTAGTCAAATATAAGTATAAACTAGTCTTTAATCGAAGGATTTTAAAAAATATTCATTTTTCACAAAATGGCGGACAGTCAAAGTTAATGGTTCGATTTTAACGAAAAAAAACGGCCGTTTTTTGGCTATAAAACTGCCATTTTTATTCGAAAAAAAAAATCGAACGATTGAAGAGTACATTTTTATGTATTAAATAAACCTGCAAAATTTCAAGAAGATCGGTTCATTAGTGTTCGAGTAATCTTGGTCACCGACTTCAGAAATGCCATTTTGAGAAAACCGCGTTTAAAGTTTGAATTTCAGTTCTTCAACTCACGGATTCTTCTCTTTCAACGCTCATATCTCAGTCAATTTTGTTCGAATCGACTTGAAATTGTCAGGACATATTCTCAGATACTTATACTTCAAAAAGATGCAATAAAAAAAATCGATTTTTTTCAAAATCGCAAGTGGGGGTAACCCCTCAATAAAGCCGATAATTATAGGGCAGTAGTAGGATTGCTTCACGGCTTCGATCGGATTCTGTTGAGGCAACCAGTCGGGCCCTGATTCGTAAGCCTCTTTAGGCCCTCGTCGACAAAGTGTGACCGGCCTCCAAGGGACCTGGTCGGGTGCCACGTTAGGGCCCTCGCAGAGTACGGGAAAAATAATCGGGGCCTGGTCAAAGCCCTGGCTGAATTCTTTCACGGGCTACGATGACGCAAAAGCCCACTCCATATTCTTCCACCCCATTAAGGGCGGGGTAAAGTTAATTCGGCGAAAAAAAGACATGTTTTTAAGATTTTTTTTTTGGCGTAACGAATAGTGTTCGTTTATTGAAAAATTTACATATAATAAAGTAACATTTGAACAACATTCTCCTAAATTTGCATTGCAAAATATTCAAAATTGAGCGAGTGAAAATTAAACCCCGGAGGCGCCTCGAAAAAAAGTTGGTTTGCGGTGTGCACCATAACTCGCAACAGAATCATTTGAAACAAAAAAATCAAAATGCATTTGTTAAAGGAGGTGTTTCTCGAGGTAATGACGGGGGGATTTATTTTTTTTTCGATTTTTGGTAGCACTTGGGAGCCAAAACCCCGATTTTCGCTAAAAAACATCGGCTAATTTGTTGTTGAAAAATTAGTAATTATTTTAAAAAAACAAAAAAGCTCTCGACAATACCTGGTGAATTATGTGAAGAAGTACTGTGCGAAATTTCAAAGCGATTGGTCCAGTAGATTTTGAGTTATCGTGCACACGGACTTCAAATATGACAAGTCTCAGAAAAACGGTTTGAAAAACGCAGAAGAGTTTGGTCGCTTAGCGCTCATTGCACATAAGTTTGAGAACACTTCTCGATTGCATAAAATTCTGAGAAAATTCATGCATATTAAAGGTACTCAAAAGATTAATTTTGCATAATAATAATTCCAAAATGTTACTAACAAAATGATGCAAAAAAAAAAATAGTCAACAAATTTCCCCGCAACCCAATTTTTTTTCGTGATTCGTTCATTTTTGTGAATACGTATGAATTTTTTCAGATTTTTCAATTATCTTTGAATTTTTAGAAATTCAAAATAAAACTCGATAATTTTCTTATACTCACTCAAAGTCGTCGATGCCAGGTCCGTAGAGCAAAAGGCTTCCATCAAGATGATCGAGAGCATCTTTTTGCGTTTGTCTACGCAAAACTCATAAACATAACTCATAAACATGAACTCAAAAAACATAACGGGACCGGAACAGGCCCGTTTATCAAGAAATTTATTCGAGGTCGAAAGACACAATAGCGCGCCGCGCAGCTGCCGCCCAGGTATAAAACCCGGCATGGAGCAATAGACGCTCAAATAATCATAACTTCGTCAATTTTACTCCGATCGACTTGAAATTTTAACACAATGTTCTTGTTATATTATGCATTCATTTAAAAAAAAATTTTAAATGAAAAAAAAAAATTCAATACTTTACCCCGCCCTTAATAAAGTGGTAGGGCACCACACTGATAAATAACGCCTGCGATACGCGTTGGCCGAACATCAACCGCAAATATACCAGCGACATCAACGTTTTCAATAATCCTTTGACACTATCCGCGTCACAGGAAAAAATCGACGACGGTGTGTTTCATCACGTGAAAGCGTTTCGGCGAAGACGAGCAACGATCGTGCAGATCGACGACGAGACGCCCGTAAGAATAGCCACCGAAACGACCCTGCTGACCACGAACGGCAAATTATTTATCGGCGGCAAGCCCGGGCATCGGGGTATTAAGGCTTGCGTTACCGATTTCATCGTTGACAAACGACGTTTGCCGCTCACAAGACGAAGGATTGATTTTTGTCACGACAACGATGTATGATACCAAGTAGCTCGTTCCACCCTGTCGACACCCAGAATCTCACCGTCGCAATATTTTTCGACGGGCTCGCTCAGATCTCCGATTTCGTCGACGACCTGGCGCAATTACGACGTTACCAGTTAACGAAAAGTAATCACAGCGTGAACAAAAGTTCTTATTGGCGTTTTTTATCCCACAATACGATTTTATATATATATATATATATATATATATATATATATATATATATATAAAATTGATAATCTATAATAATAATGAGAATAAGATATACATAGCAGCAGTATTGATAACAATAATAATAATGATGACGTTGCTGATAATAATACTCGTTAAGTGAAAGAAGAATATATATATATATATATATATATATATATATATATATATACATATATATACATATATATACATGTGTGTGTGTACATATGCCGACTTTACGGTGTCAGTGATAAAAAGAAACGCCTCGTTGTTTTGTCGTCGAGAGAAAGAACGTGGCAGCGCGATTGCCCGAAACGGAACACATCGAATAAAAAATAATGGCGCCATCTGCTCCGGATTTTTGCCCTCGAACGAATTATACTGCCCCAAACAAGGACGAAAAACGAAAAGAAAAAAACAACACGAAAATGTTATTTTCTCGCCTAAAAAATGTTGAAAAAAAAAACAGGAAAGCTCGAGTGATCCGAGCTTTTTCTCGAAGGACAATAATATGTATTAAGTGAAACTCGCGATTTCGTTGCGTAGTGTGTATTGAGAATAAAAAAAACAAACGCGATCGCGCGAATAATCGTTTGCTGAACGCGCGACCGCGATTTTGAGAGTTCGTACAAACCGCGGTTGAAAAAGATACATAAATAGTGAGGAAAATGGGCAACGCTAAAATGCGACGAATAATAACAAAAGATCGAACGCGTGAAGAGACGCGTCGATTCGATGAATTAATCGTGAATAAGCCATAAAACGCACCTAAACGTTATTTAATATAATATACCAAGACTGACTAATACGGACAAAGTTGACGAGTTGTAGAAATAATTGTAACATCGATAACGATAAAAATAACAAATAACGATAATAATGGTAACGATCATATCTAAAAATTCTTTGGAGCACAGAGAGTGAAAAAAACAAAGAAACAATACATGAAATTGGTGTTATGTTTGGGTGTAACATAGAGAATGTGAGAGAGAGAGAGAGAGAGCATGAGAGCATGAGAAATAGAGAAATATACATTTGACATTGTGGATTTTATGATATATGAAAATGTATTTTAATGGACCGTTGATTTATGCCAGTAGAACACATTGTTTGAGGTAGGCGAAGCTTTTTATAAATTGCGCAAAGAGTATAGAGAATATTATATATCACGATGTAATAATAATTATTAAACTACAATGTAAACAGACACACACGAAAATTCATATGTGTTTATTTATATATATATATACATATATATAAAATGAATATTGCATTCCATGTAATGGAGAACCTCGAAGGATAAATTTCACCCGAGTCCATAAGACCTATGTAATATGTCATGGTGATAACGGATAAGGGAAGGATAATAATTGTTAAGCGCAATTTGTGTCAACCCCTATCTTCGATACTCACAAGGAGGATCACGTGAGTGTCCGCCTTCGATTTTTCGTTGAAACTCATATATGCGATAAAGCATTGAAAACTATTGGTAACGTGTTTTTTTTTATCGGCGGAGAAAACGGTTGCAAGGGCGAAAACCACCCCGGAAGGAAATACATGCCAAGGGGTGGTTTTGCATGATCTGCACGAAACAAAAACAAATATTCTTCCAATGGTGAAACATGCACTATGGAAGTATTGAAAAAAAATTGAATCAAGGGGTGAAACGCCTTTCTCGAGGGGTGGTTTCCTCCCTTAAAACCGTTTTTACGTCGATAAAAAGAAATACGTGCCTGATAGTTTTCAGTGCTTGATCACATGTATGAGTTTCAACGAGAGTGGAGGCGGACACTTGAGTAATGTTCCTTGTAAGTCGTCGAGGAAAAACAATAACCATCGAAGCGGACTTCTTGCCTAAGTTATTATTCGCTCTTGTTTCATTTACAAATATGTAAATATCATTGGCAATTGGCAAATACATCGTAACGATTAAGTTCAAGTTAGTTCGAGGGATATGAGTGTAAACGAGATCGCGTTGGCTTCAATGGAACCCCAGTATTCACCATGTAACTTTTTTTGCGTCTATAATTCTTCCAAGCTATCTGAATCGTACCAGTGGAGGAAATGTGGAATGTTCGGTTTTCAACGAAAATTACGTACACTCAGGAGAAAAAAACTGATAAATGAATTAAGGAAGGACACCACTGTGATCCGCCGAAAAAGGGGTAGTTTTTTCCGACTTTTTTTTTGTCTACTCGATTACTCATTTGAGATTTGAAAAAAAGGTGTGGCCTGAACATTTTTCGTGTAAATTTTTATGTACAAAAATTAAAAATTATCTACGTTCGATAACTTGACAATGGTTGATCGGGAAAAATAAAATTAAAAACGTTCTACGATGTATATGAATGTAGTTATTGACGTAGGTACCCATATTCGAAATTTAACAAAAGTTCACAAAATGGCGGCCGTTCGAATAGAAAAAGTGTAATTTTGGCTAAATGTTTGCTTATTTACGGGGCTTGAAAAGTTATTAAATTTCAAACGAAACAAAAAATGGATACGTGCAACGATAGATACTGCGATAATGTATATTTTTGTTTTTTTTTTTAAATTGAAAATCTCACTGCCTTCACCAATCGTCTGTAACTTGATAAATCTTTAATCCTTTAACCTAAACATTTTTTCACCCATTCTTACATATGTATACTTTGAAAAAACGCGAAAACATCGATTCTTTCACCCGTCACACTGGTGTCCCGCCTTAACGAAATTTTCAATGGTTATTTGGTATACATTTTTTTCATTCTCGAAATAAGCCAGAATGTTTAGCGAAAAATATTCCGCATCCTCGAACTTGTGAAAAAAGTCATCGTAAATTGGCCCGCATCTCCGTTGAATTCTGACAGGAATTTTTTTTACGGAGGACGTTGAAATGTTATAAATATAAGGTGGCAACGTTGACACAGTGCCCGATGCGTTCCGCGAGGACTCGAATGTCAGTAGTAACGTGGACTACCGTGATGAAAAATGTATGGTTTGTTCGATGACAATCCGATCGTTTTTCGATTTCGCGGCGAATTTATTATTCCCTTCGTTTTTGGCAGTTTTCCTTTTGCGCCCGAAGTCGGTGTATTTCGCCTAGAAAGAGAAAAAAACTTGACGCCGGTAGGCTTCGTATTTTCAGAGTTAGAAAGAACCGGAATAATATAAAAATGGATTGTTTGAAGTTGGAATTATAATGGCACAGGGGAGACTATGGGCTAACGGTGAGTTTCCTGCCCACAGACGTGAAATTGAAGTCTCAGTATACCATGAAGTACAAAATATAGAATGAAAAAATCATTTTTATTTTTTCATGTAAATCTGAGCTCGTAGAAGAATTTTATGACATGTGGGAATGTCAGCTTAGATAGACGGAAATTGTATGGCCGGATTTCCACCAAAATAAGACACTTGTTCGATAGAACATTTTTACACGTTTTTTTTTGTCGCCGTTTTTCACAACAGCAATTAAATATCCCGCGAAATTCGACTGACACGAATTAAACGATCACCACCGTATTAACGATTAAATTGGTACGAACTTTACGAATTTAACCATTTTTTTCGTACGAAAAAGTGATTCACTCATAAAATAAATGACACATCTATTTAGTATGAATGTCAAGCTGTTAGAAGATCTATATCTTTTTTTTCGATGTACAAAATGGCCCACTACTGATATTTTCTTTTATCTTTTTTTTAGGCGCTCCGCAGCCTGACATTTAGCATCCACAATTTTTTATCTAGAACGAAAAACAAAAATTCTCGTCAATCTATATTAGAATACCTAGAGAAGTACGTACGGAATTTAAAAAATATTGTTTTATTCAAAAGTTGTAGGTACTTGAACTTAAGAAATGAATTTTAAGCGAAAAATTTCGTTATAACTGCTCATAAACTGCTCATAAAATGAAAAGTTTTCGATTAATCAGAAATTCCGTGCGTGCTTCTCTGCGAAATGCAATTGGGAACAGAACTTTTAAATTTGAACTAAATCGAGTGAAAATTGTTGAAGTTATTTGTCACGCCAATTGGAACAAAGCTGTTTCGAGAAGTTTCGCGTAATCGGCCATTTTGTACATGAAAAATATATATATATTTTTTTTCTAATAGCTTGATATTCATACTCAATAGATGTGTAATTCATTTTATGAGCGAATCACTTTTTCATACGAAAAAAAAAATTGTTACGTTCGCACATGATTTTATACCCGTTACTGTGGCCTAAGGTCTTAAGCAAACGACAGGATATTCTTTGAGACACATTGTTTCCGTCAAAGTTACCTCATAAGAGTCTCTCAACGAGCAAAAAAATTGATTAAGTTCGTAAAGTCCAACTATCGAATTTTCGGACACCCCAGTATCTTTCGTTTTACCTTCTGAGAATACGAAATCAACGCGTTTCAGAACTCTTTCACATCCAAGTACATTGACTTTGGGCTTCGCAGAGTTTTAGAAGTGCGAACGATACTTCGTATGCAATTTTATTAATTGGCTCGCTTTGTGGGGAATACCCGATATATTTATATATATAGGCAAAATTGACGAAAAAGCCCGTGAGTAGCATAGAACACACGCGTAGTTATTGCATAAATACCGCGAAGGCATTTCACGATGTAGATACGTTAACGAAGGATGCGGAAGTTACGACGGACAGAGTCTCCATCATCCGGAATTGCATTCCGGATGATTGAAAAAAAAACAACTCATCAAATACGAAAGCAACTCGTCGAATTCGAAAATGATTTCGAACGATAATTAATACCGAAGAGAAAATGTACATCACGTGTGAAAAGGAGAAAAAAGAACGAATTATTTATTTATTCCACAGTGAAGAATTATTTAAATAATTCATTCGTTTGTACAACGAAGAATTACGAAAATGCACGAATTCGTTTTTGTGACACATAATAATCGCTGGCTTTTCAGGCAATTCACATTCTATATACACAAAATATGCCTGTAAAATAAAATGAAAAAAAAAAGCGAATTCTTCTTGAAGTTTCGAAATATTAGGATAATCTCGTGAATATCCTCAATCGCTAACTTTTTTTTCAAAATTGTCCACCGATCGATGATCGTTCGAAGTGCAATCTGCAAACGCGACGAAACAAAAGCGAGGCATGATATCCTAAAGAGAAAATCTGAATTGTTTTCATCGTTCGAGATGCGATAATTTTAGAGGGGGATTGACAATAAAGTCGATGATAACCCTGCGAATCGTTTTCGATAATTCGAAGAAAAGTAAATTGATTACGGAACAATTTTGCACAAAGATAAAATGTCTGTTAAGATTACGCTATGAAATGACATACTCAACGTGCGTAGAACTGTCTTCTGAAAGAGCAAAAAAGAGAGAGAGCAAGATTGTACGAAGTTTGAGAAACATAATTTTTCAAGTCATTTCTTCGTGAATGTTTTTTTTTTTAATTCACAACAAAATATCGACCCTCGCGCACGATCGGAATATTTTGTAGAGTTCGATCGAGACGAAAGAAAATAAGAATCGTACATGTGAATCGACTACAACTACTGCCAACTTAGACAGTGCGAAAAGGGACTGCGATGCGAGCTTTCGAATCCTCCAAGATCGGCAAAAAAACCGTATGATTTCGTACCACTTGATCCTATCGAATTACTTATCGAAATTACTTGATCGTATCGAATTCAGAGACCCTATACGATTTCACAATCCTGAGAGGCTACGCCAGTACGTATTGAATTATGAAACCCTTCATTGGAAAATATTCATTTCAAAAGGGCTTCTCGATAATCTTCGTTGCGAATAATATAAACAATCATGCGCGAGGTGATCCTTCTCTGCCATGCTCCTGATTAGTTTTTTACTTTAATACTGTCATCATACGCTGTGACTGCTGAAACTTTTGAAACCTAACGGAGCTATATTGTGGAAACGAAGCGTTGTAAAGTGAATGTGTATATAAATATATCATATATATGTATATATATATATATATATATATATATATATATATATATATATATATATATATATATATATATATAAATTATGCGATTAACTTGAAATTATTTGTCATTGGTGTATCTTATTTTCTAACACTTGTGATCCTCGTCCCTATTATTAAGCATCGGTGCATGGGGTTCATCGATATTTATTCGGGAATATATAAATCAACATCTTGAAAATGAGCGATAATGGATGCGAAAAATATGAGATGGCTTAAGGTAGAACGAGCATGCGTTTTTGATTTCTATACATTTTGTTCAAATTTTAGCAGGTCTATGTTCATATCATTATGCATGTTTGAGAGACATTTCAGAACAGTCGAATATTTAGATTGGGACATAATGGGTTTGAAATTGCCACTTTTAACACTGCAGGGTCTGCATTGACCGAAAGTCAGGGGGCATAACTCGTCGTACCATTCAATTGTGTTTATAAATTTTGAGAAAAAAAAATTGTTTAGATAGCAAACTAGTTAGGGAAAGAGTGAAAAACGTTTGGATCGCCTTTACTACTCAGTTTTGCTAAAAACGTTCAGTAAAGACAGAATAATTCTCCGTGAAAAATATTTGTCCCCTATAATAAGAAGACATATGGCAACACTGCGGAACAGTATTGTTCAATATTTCGAGAAAAGAAAATTATCGTGTTCCTAATGTCAAAAACTTTGATCATAAAAAGAAATATTTTCGTATGAATAATCATATTTTATATTGTTGATGTTATCTTCATTCACAAATAAAAGTGGTAGTTAATCCATAGCTAATTTAAAACTTTGTTAAATTAAAAATTACTTCCAAATAAAAATTTGTAGTGCAATATTATTTTAAATATGCTGCGCAAACTTACGTCATTGGATGAGTCGAATAATAGGGTGTTGCCATATGTCTTCTTATTATAGGGGACTGATTATTTTTACGGAACATTATCCTGTCTAAATTTCAATGCAGACCCGGCGGTGTTAAAAGTTGCAATTTAAAAACTCATTACCTCCAATCTGAATAATCGACTGTTCTCAAATTTCACTCGAACATGCATGATGATGCATGATATCGTATGTGAATAATGTCTGGTTAAAATTTTAACAAAATCTATAGAAATTCAAAGGGCGTGCGCGTTTTACGTTAAGGGGTTATGCCTAGTTGTAAAAATTACTTGTTTCAAAACCAGTATCATTTGATAGTATATGGTCTTATAAGAGTTCCCTGCAAGTTTCAAGATGATCAGATCAAAATTGACAGATTTACAGGCTGTTGTGTTGACGTCCGTCGGAACGCTCAGAGCGTCGTTCGCTTTTTTCTCGAATATACGTTTTCAAAGTCGGTGAGCAAAATTTCTCAAAAACCACTGCATCGATGTTTCTGAAAATTTTAGGGCTTTTTCCATATGTAAAAATATAGCATTTGATCAACAGATTTTTTATGCGGTGTACACTTTCGATTTGATGAACGAAAAAATCTCATTTTCTTCGCAAAAACCACGACTCTCAATTTGAACACAGGCCATTTTTTAAATTTGGTATTTTGGGAATTTCTTCGATTAATCATAGGATATAATAATTATGGAAAATAATTATGGAAAAAGGCTTTTTATAAAAATTTCTTTACTACTTTACATCTATATCACATTTCGTGAATCGTTCACGAAACTTTCGCCGCGATATTTACATCGGTTTCATTTTTTTTTTCCTTCAATTAATCACTCGTTCACATTCTCGCTGGTGTTCAGTCAGGACAGATTCTCACAGCTACGACCGTTATCGAATTCTCAAATTTATGGCGTCGTACATGAAATTTATAAGATCTCTAGGATATTGGTCAGTCAGCATTTCGTTGTATGGCACAAACGACAAAAATCGCAGTGTAAAGCAACAGCGATGCCAAATGGATGCGCTAAAAATTGAATAAATCGCCTTCCTTTTATCTGACCTCCGGTCAATATTGCGGTGTATCCTTTTTCAATTCCTCCAGTCGTTCTTTGAAACTTTGTCGAATTTCGCTGATCGGTTTGACGAGAAAAATGGGCACGTCGTCGTCCCTTCGCTGCGAATAAATAGTTATTTGTACATGAATATTTAATTGATAAGAGAAAAATATCTTCAAGCAGACTTTTGGAGTCCCTTATGTGGAGTCTCTTATTTTTAATATTTGTGCAATTATCATTATTTCGTCAATAGGATAATGTTACGGATAAAAAAGTTTTGCTGTACCTGGAACAAACATTCGCCCTCGAATGTGATAAGTTTTTGCCTCCGCGCTCTGAGCAGCAAGCCGACGCATTTATCACTGATGGCAACGTAAATGTTGAAAAGATCGCCAAATCGTATGCCCGTTATTTCCGGCTGATCTTTGCACGGTGTGCCGTTTTGGTGAATAATGTCGCACAGGTCGAGGATTTCTTTAAGGACGTGAGCAGTAGCTTTTCGACCCCGGATATCCGACAGGGAACCAGCCGCTGGTCTGATTGAAAATCAAGTTGATTCGTTTAAAAAACGCGACGTTTCGAATATATATGCTTCTTGATTTTTATCTGTTGGTCAGCTTCGGGCCACGCGTTCCGCTGTCGTAATTAAACAAGACTCACTTTCCGTATTCCTCTTTAGAAAATTTTGGCCTGTCGAGATTCAGTCCACTGGTGAAAGGATTCTTAGCCTGGCCGTCCATGTGTTTGTTGGCGTGTTGATTGAACATCGCCACCTTCTCACCCAAGGAACACTGCAAGAACGAATCCATTGAAATTATTAGCACGGATAATTATCGTCCAGTTACAGTAGAAATTATTTCGAGAATTATTAGCGAGGAAATTTTTTACTGAATTTCAAGTTTTTTTTTTAACGGTAAAATTTTTCGAGCATTTTGAGATAGGTCTCACTACTACTTTGTTTGATTACTATTTTATCACTACTAAGTGGTTTATTACTACTAATTTATTACGACTACTGTTTCATTACCACCAACGTATGTTTTATTACTAATTTTGGCTGTCACAGGGTGTTTTATTTTATTTTTTGCTCATGATTAAAAATGGAGGTACAAGTATGGCACGGTCTTTTAAACTGCATTTTTTAAACTGACTTTACGTATAGCTAGGAAAATAATCGACCGATTCTGATGAAATATGGCATACATCTTTCTGACCTCATTGTCTAAAACAGGACACTACATTTTTTTAAAGATCTTTTAAACGTGTTCTTTATTGCTTTATGTAGCTATTTCCTTTCGGAATATTTAATCTTTTTATTTCAGAGCGTACTATTTTATCAATTTGCAATATTTCTCACTTTTTCTTGGTTCATATTCCTCGTATGAATATTAATAAAAGAATGCTTTATTTAGATCAATCTCGCCTACGTGTCACGCCGTCTGACAACATCATCTGCAAGCCTTTTAGAAGACCGTGCCATTCCTCCGCCATTTTTAACGATTAATAAAAAAAAATATTAATACCACGTAACAGACAAAAGTCGTAATGGAACAAACCCTTGGTCTCAAAAATCGAGAAGTAATCTTTTCTTTTGAAAACAGCATCATGAAAGTAAGCCATTTTTCCTTCGCCTAAGGTTTTCCCTCTCCCCTCGATTTCAAAATAAATGAAATTTGTCAAACGTGCACTCTATTACTCTGACTTTACTGAATATTTGTGTTCGTGTATTGTCGTATCAAGATGCGTTTTATGAAAGAAAGCTGCGGAAATATGCAAAAGCCACTCAGAAGGTACATTCGAAAAAATTTCAAACGCTTATAATAGTCGAGGGTTTTTTGTATTGTTTAAAATCACGTTACAGTCGACGAAATCTCACTCGTTATCTATAGGAATATAATATATTTCATTACAATCTCATCAAGCAAATGCGTACAATTTGCGAAATACTTTAAGGCTTTAGGCCACAGTAACGGGTATAAAATCATGTGCGAATTTAACATTTTTTTTTCGTATGAAAAAGTGATTCACTCATAAAATGAATTACACATCTATTTAGTATGAATATCAAGCTGTTAGAAAAAATATATATATTTTTTTTTCGATGTACAAAATGGCCGACTGCTCGAAACTTCTCGAAATAGCTTTCTTCCAAATGGCGTGACAAATAACTTTAACAATTTTCACTCGATTTACTTCAAATTTGAAAGGTGTGTTCTTAATTGCATTTCGCAGAGAAGTACGTACGGAATTTCTGATTAATCGAAAACTTTTCATTTTATGACCAGTTATAACGAAATTTTTCACTGAAAATTCATTTCTTAAGTTCAAATACCTACAACTTTTGAATAAAACAATATTTTTTAAATTCCGTACGTACTTCTCTAGGTATTCTAATGTAGATTGACGAGAGTTTTTGTTTTCTGTTTGAGGTCAAAAATTGTGGATGCTAAATGTCACGCCGCGGAGCGCCTAAAAAAAGATAACAAAAGAAAATATTAGTAGTCGGCCATTTTGCACATCGACAAAAAATATATATTTTTTCTAACAGCTTGATATTCATACTAAATAGATGTGTAATTCATTTTATGAGTGAATGACTTTTTCGTACGAAAAAAAATTGTTAAATTCGCACATGATTTTATACCCGTTACTGTGGCCTAAGGCCTTAAGTTTATAAGTATGTTTTTTATAGTACTCAGTTGGTCAAATATTCACGCAGATTGCCACATTTCTGTAAAAGCTTGCCGATAATTGATTCATCGAATAATCAGTCGCCAGTCATAAATTGACTACCAATACTGAGACTGCATCCGATATAAATTGAGTTTTTCGAAATACACAAAAAAGGTATGGAGATTCGACCTACACGAAAAGTCACTAGATGCCAAAATTTCGCCGTTCATTTCAACGCACACGTGTACGTATCCGCACGATATTTGCGCTTCGAGCATCAGCCGAAACGAAAAATACGTCACAATGAGACTACGCGAGATTTCAGACGGACGTGAAGTTACGTCGAGAGACCGCGAGCCTAACTGTGATCACGAGTATGAAAACGCGTCGCAGCTTGAGGAACTTGCGGGGCTTCTTTAATCCATGATCATATAAGTCTGTCGACGATTTTAGCTTCCTGGTTTAAAAAAAGCGACGACGGGGCGGAGAGGCAGCTCGACTTGGTGAGGCAAACGAAGAGAGCGAAGCAGACGGATAGGGAGAGAAGAAGAAAGCTAAATATAGGTTATTATCGTTAGTCGATTTTATTCGCTCGTTTATACAATAATAGTGTGCAGTTGAACGAATCTTTTTTACCCTTAACATCAGAGTAATTAATAAACCGTGAAATAAAAAAAAAGAAACGCAAAAAGATTATATTCTTCGGTTCTAATAACGGAAAACAAAAAGCCGGTAATTCTTTGGATACGGGGCTTTTCCCAAAAATTCGCTGTAATTTTGTTTTTCTATTTTCTCATTTATTGGGTTATAAATGATATTATTCAGTGAGGGTAGCTGAAATGTTTCATTAACATCTTTTGACGAGCAAAAAATTATTAAAAATAATTTCGAATTGTTCAAAAAACCCAAACAAACTCAATACAGGCATCGAAATGTTCAAAAATGCCCTATTGTATTACGTATTTCTACGAACTTCAAAACCCCATAACTTTTTATGGAGGGAAGGTGGATTTCACCTTCCCAAACCCAACCAAACCCAATACAGGCGTCAAAATGTCAAAAAATGCCCGATTTGATCACGTGTTTCCGCGAACTTCAAAACCCCATAACTTTTTATGTGGAGGTATGCATTTCAGCTTCCCCACTGAATATCCCGTCCCCCCCCGTCCCCCAATCAATGAGAAAATAGCAAAAAAATAATGTTAGCCTTATTTTTCGTAAAAGTTACTTATCTAAAGAATTACCAAAAGGCCTTGATGAAAAAAACCATTGTCGGCTCAGTTATAGGAGAAAACAATTTATATATTGTAATTAACACGATCGACACTCAAATAAGGCTACTGTCACTTCACTCCCAAAATGAATAAAAAATTCGCTCCTCGTAATGAATTTTAAAAAACATTGATTCATCAAGCAATCGATTGAATGATATTCGCGATATTTCTCCACAAAAACCATCTTCACCAAGTCTGCAGTTTCGGTAACAATGAAATTCACAGTGACGATTGTTCGGTGATGCAGCGGCGTTCGATGATCGAAGACTAATAAATGCCGAATGCCGCCGACGGCAACTACCTTTATCACGAAGACTGACAGCTCGCGAACGTTTTATAACGGACACGAAGCTCGCGGGAAAACGCGTCGAACTCGCCCAGGTATGTTAAGTAGATCCGTGACGTAGCGAGGCGAAAAGCGAGGGAGAGTGTTTTAGCGAGTGGTTGGGCTGTTGGACCCCACTGAAAAGAACGCGGAATGCTTTGGAGAGCGTCCAATGTTTCTGGCGGGACATCGGACTGTGGCCCTGACCACAAAAGACACCACGGTGGCAGAGTGACAAAAAGTAACGAGCTTTTCATACGAGAACGTAATTCATTTGGTACGAATATTTACAGTCATTGCTTCGTCTCGTGGTATCAGCACGTGCAAAAAAAAACCTTTTTCGGGCAAAAAATAATTCATATTCTGACAGCTAACGGAGGCGTAGAGCATGAGTAAGAAATAAAAGTGAGACGCAACTTATGAACAAAAGAAAAACGAAAACATGTATAGGTAGTAATGTTAGATAACACAATAAGATAGAATTTGAAATATGGTTTTAAGCATTATTTTTATACCGACAGAGTGTATGGTATGTCGGTATGAAAAAAATTAATAAAAAATAAAATCGAGTCCGAGAAAATGAATAAAAAGGACAACAAGAATTTCATGGGTGATGAGAATCAGAGATAACAAAATAAAATCAAATAAAAAATAATGAGCAACAATTTTTCATGTTAAAAAAATATGCTATCAGGATGATGCGAAATCATTAGTCGTAAAAAGGACAAGAAGTACATAGGTGACAAGATTCACAGACAACAAAGTCAAGTCGAATAAAAAATAATTAGCAATAATTCTTTATGTTAAAAAATTATGATATCAGGATGATGCCAAATCATTAGCAGAGTGCAATTTAAAAAAAACTGAACGTTTCCACTTGATGTTTACATTTTTCAAACGATATATACATATTCGAAAACCAAGAACTTTCATTTTCCATTAACATATCGAGTGCTCAATCTCATCACGTGAATAATCACACAAACACATAGCCAATAACCCACGAAACTACAAATTCACAATTATTCTACGACTACAGGATTCTTGCGTATAAAAAAAAACTTGAGAAATCGCCGCAGGACACGAAAGCTGTTCACTCCATTAGATCGAAGTTAATCAATCAAAAGTTATTTCTTCGAATCGTTATAATGTACTTACCCAAATTGCCGAAGACATATTTGCACTTTGTACAGTGAAGCTTACAAAAGCAAGCTGGTTCGGCGTATGTTCGTTAAAAAACAAATGACGGAGAACAATCGAACAAATACAGTTTTGGTTCGTATAAAATGGAATAAATCACGAATCGGTTGAAGCGCGCGCTCCGGTATCTATTTATTATTGGCAAACGCAGAACTTGTCGTAGATGTGTTACCAGACCGGCGTGTGGTCTTTTGGCAATTGTGCAAAAATATGTGCCGCGTTGGAAGCGCGCGTCTCGTGAATACGGCATCTTCGGAAGTCCATCGTCTTTTTATATGAAAGCTCCGTAAAAAAAAATCTCCCCTCTCCGTCTTTCTCACCCAGCCCGGTAAATTTTGCCGCAAAGTCCGATGTGGCCACGAACGTGAAATATTTCAACTGCTCGAGCCACGTGTGAGAAAAAGAGAGAGAGAGGGAGAGAGAGAGAGAGAGAGAGAGAGAGAGAGAGAGAGAGAGAGAGAGAGAGAGAGAGAGAGAGAGACAGAGAGAGAGAGAGAGACAGAGAGAGAGAGAGAGAGCAAGAACATGAGGCTGAAAGGAGGAACGATAAGGGGTAAGCTTTTCCGGAGCCAATTTCGAACGAAAATCTCGTATGCCGTTTGATTTGCTGCCAACGGACAAAGATTCGTGATCGTTCCGGAAGCCGTTCGTCACAATCCACCCGACAGAGACAGTGGCGCCTCGGCAAATTTACATATTATTGTACCTTCATAATCGCAAAATCTAGAAACAAAAATCACTTTTTCTTATAGTTCACGCTGGTCGCCTCCGTGGCGGATCGAAAAATTCGTCACGTGGAAAAATCCATTGCGCACGAAATTCTCCGATGAGATCGCCACTTCGGAACGACAGTGATGGAAAACTCATGAACCACTTGTAACCAACTGACTCATCGATGAATTGCAAAACGATAAAAAAAAATTCTCCAATGCATTGTTGAAATTCTTCAACATTGAGGGAGGCCACTACTGTGACGAAAAAGGTCGTTTTTCTGATTTTTTTTGTCTACTAGATTAGTTATTTGGAATTTGGAAAAAGGTATGTTATTGCGTATACATTAAACGTATTTTGTGTAAATTTTTATTTCAACGAATTAAAAATTAGCGACATTATTGAGGTAGACAATGGTTGATTTGAAAAATAGAAATAACAACGATTTATAGTCTATATAAATGTGGTTTTCGTTGTACGTAGCCGTTTTTCGAAAAAATAAAATTCCACGAAATGGCGGGTGTTAAAAAAAATGTAATTTTGGCGGAATTTTTACTTATATTTGGGAGCTCAAAAAACACCAAATTTCAAACTAACAAGCGGCTACACACAACGATACCTACAGTTGCGGAAACTTCGGGTCGTTTAAATTGAAAATGAAATCGTGTACTAAAATGTTTAGTACACGTAAATCGTTGCGTCAATTTTCAATATCGTAATTTGATTTTTTTCACATATTCTTGAATATGTATACTTTGACGAAAAGCAAAAAAAAAACTATTCTTTACCCGCCACAGAGCCCCCCCTTGAATCACGAGTTGGTCATATAATGCATCAATCAATCCCCATGTCGAAAATATATATAACGTAGCCATTTTTCAACTGCGACGATGAGCCAGTTCTCTGAAGAATTTACCGTAGGAAGCGTTTCGGTTTGTTTCGTAAAAAATTTATAAATTAATAAGTTTCGCTCACTAATTGAGTGTGAAGTTCTGAAAAATTGATCAAACCGAACGAAAACATAGTAATTTTTTTAAATGAATATCGCTCATTAATAACAGTATGCAAGAAAATGTCAAACATGAACAGTTACATTGCAAAAAATTGTAAACAAAGTAAACCGTTTTCAATAATACAGATTAAATGACCTATGTTTGTTTCCGGTTTGTTAAGTAGTCGTGATATTCATTATTTTGTTTCTGACACGTGCAATACATCACACAATATATGTAGACGATGTCCATATACACGTAAAGCAAGATATTTTGGTATAGAATTACCTACGTACCTGAACACTCGTGCCCGGGATTAGCTATAGATTCCTCTGGCAGGAGTGCAAAAAATCATTTCTTAAAACGGTCACGTGATTGTGGCGTGTCTGCGGGTTTCCGGAAGATTTCATACGCGACCGTTTCTGCTGCCTTCAAGTGTGGCAAATCTCTTCTCTCTCGAAATGATTATCATTACTTTTTGTGACACACGTGACTGCGCCCAAGACGAGAAATCATCGGGGATTTGTGGTCTGCACGTGAGATTGCTTCACAGAATTACGTGACCTAGGTCGAGTTTAACGCCTCCGAGAAACCCCACCGCATACGCTCTCAAAATTCTGGCATTTTTCTCTCGAGGGAGAGAACGTGCAAAAGCCTCAGATTTCGCGATTTCGCGCATGATTTTCGTAAGGGAAATCGTGCGTCTCACGAAAATCCAATTTCACAGCACATCAACACGGTTTCGTTATTAAAAGTGCGAATATCTTTTGGGATCTACACAAATCTTCGATATTTTTGTTTATTGCAATTTTCCGACGTTAAGGGGTTAAGCCTAGTTACAAAAGTCGAAAAATCACTCTTTTAAGAACCAATTTATTTTGACAGTATATAATCTCATAAATGTCCCCTGAAAAGTTCAAGGTGATCGGATCATGATTGACATATTTATCGGCTGCTATGTTGACGCCTGTCAGAATGCTCTGGAGCGTCGTTCGAAAGTTTAAAGGCCATTTTCTCGAAAGCACGTAATCAGAGTCGGTGACCAAAATATCTCGAAAACTACTGCATCGACCTTTCTGAAAATTTTAGGGCTTTTTCTAGATGGAAAAAAACTATTTGATCGAATGATTTTTTTCTCTCCGATGTATACTTTCCTTTTGACGAATAAAAAATGTCCATGTTTTATTCGCAAAAATCAAGACTCACTTTGAATACGCGACATTTTTTTTAATTTGATATTTCGGAAATTTTTTCGATTAATCATAGGATTAATACGCTAACAAATTCTTTTTCATTTTCCGATATTGGATAACCTGGTTCAGCAGGATCACCGCAAAAGACGTTTTTGAAAGATGCTTCCCGGGCACCGGCTGTAAATCGATTATGATTAAATACTTTTACCCAAATAATTACAGAGTGTTCTTCAGATGATACTTTTTTAAATACCTATTTTCTGTAAGAATTTATCATCCGATTTTCTTTTTTTTCCAAAAAACGAGCTGTTTTCGACTGTTGCAACTAGGCAACCCCATAAATACTCATCCCCTATTTTTTTACACTATGACCTGACCGCAGAATAATTTCGATTGCCCCTTCGGAGCATGAATAATTGAAAACTTCGGATCAAGAAATATTCGTAAAAAACCTTGATTTTAATTCATACATACGAAATCAAATTCGATTCAAATGTGCATAATGTGGATGAACGAAGAATTCATTTTTCGCGCCACTCATGACGCGCCAAGTAATTTCGTTGCCTAATTTGTTTTCAGTTCTAGCGTAGACGAATTTCGTCCGCGCTCAAATATCCATTTGACAAAAAGAAACCGCAAACTTGGCCAAAACTCGTTCGATCAATAAATCTGCCCGGCCGTTAATACAACGGAGGGGAAGACATCGTAAATTAGGATGCACATGTTCAGGACACATTAAGGATCCCTGAGACTCGATTTGGTGTTCATTCTCGTTGTAACGAACGAACACACGCAGGTACGACTACGGAGCATCTTTTGTGCGTGAATGTCTGGCCGGAAGTACCGAATTAGATGTGTTTTTCGTTCGTCTGCGTCTGAATGAACGTGACGCAATAGCGAGCGGAAAGCATGGGCCAAGCGTGTACTATAATAGTAAATGCAAATTCCAAGCGCGCATATTCCCCCGGTCATGCTCACATCTCCAAGGCTAAACCAATTTTTAGCCACATAAACGAATAAACACATGCGTTCGCACATACGATATAGATTGTAGAAGTCAAAGTTCTATACAGTATTTATTCCGAGATAAAATTAAACGAAAATTACTCAGCGGTGCATCATCGAACTTTCCAACCATTGAATCTTTTTAACTATTAAAATGGATTTTTCTCTCAAAAAAGCCTGCCAAAAAATACTGACTTCAAGGACTCACACGTGGGATGCACCGAAAATTTGTAAATCACAAAACGCAGGTGACGGCGATTTGGCAAATTGGAGAATGCTTGTATCGTAAAAGTCTCGCCTGCTATATCGACGACCGATTATACGGATTGATTAATATTATGCAATTTAGAAGTAAACGGGTTTTTGACCGATTGTGATGGGCCGAAAAAAAGTCGTTTCCTACGAATTTTCTTGTCTGCTAGATTATTTACTTGGGACTTGGAAAAACGGTATGTTTATTGAAGATACATTGAACTTAGTTCGTGTAAATTTTTAGTAAATAAAAATAAAAATTAACACCGTTTTTTAGATACAATAGAGCCTCCGTATAAAAATGTGGTCCAACCATCGGAACTAAAATAAAAATGTTTTATCATTTATATAAATGTAGTTCTAAACGTACGTGACGTTAAAAAAAAAAAAAAAATCACGAGATGGTGAGTATTGAAAAAAAGTGAAATTTTGGCGCAATCTTCGACTTATATTTGGAGGCTTAAAAACACTGAATTTAAAAAAACGAGTACGAACAGTGATAGCTACTGAAATTATAGAAATTTCGTTTTTTTTTATTGAAAATCAGACAATTATAACTAGAGTTATGATTCCCGACAGGTCGAGAAAATCGCGATTGAAAGTTTTAGTATACTCGTCCGTAAAGTGTCGCCTTACCTGCTCTCACTGAATCGTCTGTAAGTTGGTCAATTTTCAATATTTTAACTTGAAAATTGTTTCACATCTTCTTAAATATATAATTTGAAAAAAAGCACTAAAAATATATTATTTCACCCGTCACTGTGGTGTCCTGCCTTGAACTGAACAAGCTATAGCCAGTGGTATATACGCGTTTTTTGTTGTGGACTTAAATCCACGTGTACGTGTGCCTGCCCGAGCGGATATCTGTATATTGCATTGGGAAAACCACTTGAAGCATCTCGCCTTTTTTCTCGGGTTTCTTGAGTAATTGCCAGAACACGATGACTTATATTCATCGATGTAACTTTTATACACGATTTTCAGTCTATCGATGAGAGGTGCTACATCTGGCTAGCACATTTTGTATGATAGAATCCTGACGTTTTCTTATAGAAATATGATAACGACTTGTTTTGAATTTGTTCAAGGTCTGAAATGTTGAAGGATATCGAAATCATAGTATAGAGAAAAATAACGTTCTTTTAAGTTTATAAAAAATCAATAAAATCGTCAAGTACCAAGTATTTATTGATAATAATATTGTCGACTGGTGCCTCGAATAATTTATAGCGTTACAGCTCCACTTGGCGAATCTGTTCTCGCGTAGGAAGTGCCGGAACTTGCCTGACCATTCGCACTGATATCCCACTACTATACTAGTTACAAAATGCACGTTGCTTACGTTTCTATCAGCATGCGTATACACTACAGAAGGTGATTTTTTAAAAATCATATGGGCAGTTCTTGCAGCTAAAAAATGAGTTTAACGACGTTCACAAACTTACAAAAGTGATCGGAATTCGGCTTGTGACGAGCAGTCGTGTTTATACAAATTCGAATGATGAGAACTGAGGCGAAAGTGTGATCTATGTATTCCAGCTCAATGACGTATTGCAATATTTATAAGAAACCACAAATTACGTTGGATTTCAAGTGCTGCAAACTTGTTGCAGTCCAAGTGCACGGCATCAGAGAGATCTGCTCGAAAGAGATAGGATCGTTCGCATAGCTCATGCAACACGTGCTCACTGCGCGCTACGTCTATAAATAATTCCAGAGAAAGAGAGAGAGATCCCAAAAGCGTTTTATATACTCTTGCGATAAATTCCATTGGCGATATGTGTGTATAGGATGTTCAGAGTAAATTGTACACTTGGTAATAGATTATTTCTACACTAACTTGAGCTACATTACTCACAAGGAACCCATCGATTTTGTCGAAACTCATGCATGTGATGAAGTATCGGAAACCATCAGACACTATTTTTTTTACCAGAGGAAAAACTGTTTTAAGGGGACTAGGCAGCGAAAATAGATCGAAAATAAGATAAAACATATAACATAGAGACATTTTCTTTTTTGCAACATGTTGATTGGAGTTTTTGCTATTAGATACACGATATCTACAAATCCAGAGATTACGCTACAGGCATCTTAAAAACGAGTGCCAAGTCCTATAAAAAATGTTCTCCAAAAACGTCTCCGACAAAGACAAAACCCTTCAACATGGCTGTTCCTCCTATGAAAAACAGTGCGAACTCAGCAAACTTTGAAAATTCTCTGAAATGTTTTCAAAATTTACTTTTTGCAAGAATTACGAAAAATGAAATCGACTTGAATAAAAATTGAAAAAAATCGGTTTCATTTTTCGTAATTCTTGCAAAAAGTAAATTTTGAAAATATTCCATAGAATTTTCAACATTTACTTTTTGCAAGAATTACGAAAAATGAAACCGGCTTGAAAAAAAGCGGAAAAGTATAAAAACAAATATGTTTGTTCGGGTTTGTGTTTGTTTAGATTTGTTTGAGACAACATTTTATGTTGTTGTTTATGTCTTTGAGATAATGTATTATGGTTTATGATACTGTGGTATTATGGTAACATAAAATTTATGTTTTTATGGTTTGAGACAACATAAAATGTTGTTTCTTATCTTACGAAAAAAACCCCTATATACAATACTTTTGAACGTTCGGAAAATGCACCCTACCTCAAAATCGACCATCCCAAGTCTTAGCTGTACGAACTTTCATGTTTCTTTGTTCCGAATAAATTCTGTCCTCATTTCTCAGAACCGTCGCATTAGCCAGCTGCAACGATGCAGTTGGAATGACGAGGTTCTGACGATGTTCGTCATTGAAAACAAATTTGATTCATCAGTTGCTTGATGCGAATAACACGAAGAAGATGGCACGAGGATAGAAAAAAACTATAGTTTACATGTTTAAGGGTGCGGGTTACACATGGTTGGAATTTGGCATAGAGAGCTTGTAAATACGTGGATTATTCAACGACTCCTCACAGCTCGGGTGTGCGTTTCGAACTGTATGCACGTATTTTGTTGTGAGGTCACGTACAAGTAAAGTGGGTGTATGTTGAATTCTTCCGTCTCGAGCGTGCTTTTCGGAAGCCTCGGTAGAACATTCGAGAAGTGACTCACGACGAGAAAATGTTGGTGGAAGTTGTTAGTGGAGCTTATACTTGTGCGTTTCATTGAGAGATGCGTGCTGCTCGCATTGAAAGCACTTCCCGACCATCGCAATCGTCGTAATTTTCGAATTTTTCCGATGACTGTTCAAAGCTAAATTTTGCCGCCGATTCAGCGCTCACCGGGAACGCGAATGGTGGATAATCAAAGAGACCGTAGCCTCCTGTACAGTTGTATGCCTTCAATCTGCGTCGTACTTACGATATGTCAAGTCGATACAGAAAATTCCGTTGCATAATCGACAGGCTAGCCTGCCAAAAGAAGCTATATTACCGAGATGAAAAATTAATGTCACACAAGCGTACAACATATTCAGCGCCTGCTGATCACCGACGGTTTCGGAACGCCGTTTCCACTATGTCACGAAGACCTTTTTTCGTTGCCAGTTGGTTTGAGGGGGGGGGGGGGGGGTACCTTTAGGCGAGGAAAAAATTTGCTGATTTGTTTTTTAAGAAAAATTTCTTCACCATTTTTACACTTAGAGTATGTTTTATTACCACTTTTGGCTGAAACATGCTTCTTTTTTATTTACATTGATCTTTAAAAGTGGCGGAGGTATGGCACGGTCTTTTGAGCTGTATTTTCAAAACTGACGTGACGTTGGCTAAAAAGCTAATCGATTGATCCTGGTGAAATTTGGTATGAATTTTGTCCAACCCTATTGTCTAAATCACAACTCAAAATGTGTTTGAAAATAAAAATTAAGGTCTTTTTTTATTTGAAAATGTAACCACTTCATTCGGAAAATTCGATCTTTTTGTTTCAAAGTTCCGTTTCATGGATTTTCAACATTTTTCACTTTTCTTGGTTCATATTCTGCGTATGAGTGTTAATGAAAGAAAATTCTTCTTTGGTTTTTCTCTCATATTAAGCCCGCCGACTAAAGATTAATAAATAAAAAATACCGCGTAGCAGTCAAACGTAATAAAACATACCCTAAGTTTAAAAAATGGTGAAGAAGTTTATCTTTTTAAAAAAATCATGATAATCAGCAATTTTTTTGTCGCCTAACCTCGCGCCCCTTAACGCTTATGTCCGAAGCTTTGGTCAATCGTCCATATGGGATTTGACATTTTCATACGCTGTTATCGCAATTTAGCCAAAGCTACAGGTCGTTTTTTTCAATTGGCGCTTAGCCAGTTTCATAAGTATAAGATTCGACATTTAATTAGTTTCTCACATGCTTAACAATTAGTGCAAAACCTTCCTACATCGCCGAGGTTCGTTGCACGTGCGAAATTTTTAGACCTATGTCAATATGTTCCTATAACGATGATCGCTCCTTCCGCGAGAATCGGTGCCAGAGAAAAGAGCGTGAATATTCGCAAAAAGATAGTTGCATCCGCTTTTGGCGCAATAAAATCCACAACTATAATCCCACCCTGTTAAGTTTGGCACGGTACAAGAAATATTTAAGCAATTAGGCGAATCCGCACGTGTGGACTTCGTAATCCCTCGGCTTCTTTTCGCTCTTGCTCAACCTCAGCTTGACGAATGACGAATACTCGGGAGAATGCATCTAAACCGAAAATACAATGTTTACAATCCGAGCTTGGGGAATAATAATAATAATAATAATAATAATAATAATAATAATAATAATAATAATGTACTTTCCGAAAAAAATGGCTAATGGAAAGTAGGAGAATGATGCCTTTTGGACAATCTAAAGTGCTCAAGGCCATAAGCCACAGTAACGGATATAAAATCATGTGCGAATTTAATAATTTTTTTTCGTATGTAAAAGTGATTCACTCATAAAATTAATTACACATCTATTTAATATAAATATCAAGCTGTTAGAAAATATATATTTTTTTATGTACAAAATGGCCGAATACTAACATTTTATTTTGTTATCATTTTTTAGGCGCTCCGCCGCGTGACATTTAGCATCCACAATTTTTTACCTAGAACAAAAAACAAAAATTCTCGTCAATCTACATTAGAATACCTAGAGAAGTACGTACGGAATCTAAAAAAAAATCGTTTGATTCAAAAGTTGTAGGTAATTGAACTTAAGAAATGGAATTTCAGTGAAAAGAATTCGTTATAACTGCTCATAAACTACTCATAAAATGAAAAGTTTTCGATTAATCAGAAATTCCGTACGTACTTCTCTGCGAAATGCAATTAGAAACATAACTTTTAAATTTGAAGTAAATCGTGTGAAAATTGTTGAAATTATTTGTCACGCAAATTGGAAAAAGCTGTTTCGAGAAGTTTCGAGCAGTCGGCCATTTTGTACATCGAAAAAGAAATATATATTTTCTAACAGCTTGATATTCATACTAAATAGATGTGTAATTTATTTTATGGGTGAATCCCCTTTTCATACGAAAAAAAATTATTAAATTCGTACATGATTTTATACTCGTTACTGTGGTCTAAGGCCGTAAGGAATTTTACATATTTATTATTCATAATTATCCTTTTGCACCTGAGCATAGTTTTATATAAAGCTTTTTTGCATTTCTCAAAGTATATATATTCAATAATGTTTAAAAATATGTTCAAATTGAAATATGGGAAATTGCCCAAGTTACAGACCATTCGGTGAGAGTAGATAGCGCAGTGGTTTACGTATACTGCAACTTTCAGTCACGTTTTTCTCGACCCGCCCGGAATAATAACTCTAGCTTTAACTGTCCGATCTTAAATACAAAAGGACGAAAAGTTACGTAATTGTTGAAATTTAGTATTTTTCACGCCTCCAAATATAAATAAAAATTTCACCAAAATTACACTTTTTTAACACTGGCCATTTCATGAATTTTTTTTCGAAAAACCATTATGTTCAGGGAGAAGTACCTTTATATAGATTTCCAGACATTTTTGTTTTTCAGACCAACCATTATCAAGTTATCGATCCATCCGTTTGACCACATTTTCCATGCAGGGGCTCTGTTATACCTCAATAACATTGTTAATTTTCAATATTTTTCCCGAAAAATGTACACGAAATAAGTTTAATGTATGCATACATACCTTTTTCCAAATCCCAGGTAAATAATTTAGAAGAAAAAAAGAATTCGGAAGAAAACTATCTTTTTTCGGACTGGCACAGTCACCCTCACAATATTTTCTCGAAAAATAAACAATCATTTTAAATAGTTTGTTAATAATAAATTGTTTTTCTACAATTGGTATTCACTTGGTTGCTGATATAATGAGTATGTCGTCCGCTATCGTATTCATTCATTTATGGTTCGTCCAATTGCTACACATCGCAGCTGCAAATACCGGCATTTCCATGTCCCCAATATTCCCCTCATTATATTCGACGAGTGGCCTCGAGAGAGGAATCTCCCGACGTACGTTGCCTCCAAAGTGGTGGGTTTTTAAACACTTTAAAATAAACGCTAAACAGAGAAAACGTAAGAATTTCAAGGAAAGCTCGGCCGTGAGGTTCGAGACTGTGCACAAGTTGCAGGAATGTAGAAGGAGATATTCACTTCTTCGTGTTCGATGAGCGTTTCGATATATTTATATGGTAACCTCGACACGAAATCGTATGGATCCTCAATCATTCTCGTTAATACATCAAATCTAAGTCTACATTTTTCGAAACTCTGTGGCAAAATATTTTTTTTTTAACATATGTTATAATGGTTCACAGTGCAATAAATAATACATTATAACGAGCAGTACACGAAGAATAATATATAATGTTTCAAGTGCACGGTCTTCTGAACTGCATTTTTTAAATGGCGTCACGTTAGCTAAAAAACTAATCCATCGAGGCTGGTGAAATTTGGTATAAATATTTCTAAGCCTATTGTCTATAACATGCCCCTAAATGTTTTCGAAAATTTTTTAAAAAGTATTTTTTATTAGATGTTGTAGCCATTTTTTTCGGAAAATTCGATCTTTTTGTCTCAAAGGGTACCATTTCATGCATTTTCAACATTCCTCACTATTTCTTGGTTCATATTCTGCGTATGAGTGTTAATGAAAGAAAAATCTTCGTTAGCTTTCTTCAGGTTAATCTCGCCGACGCCACGTGTCACGCCGTCTGACAATATTTGCCGCAACCCGTTTAGTAGACCGTACTATATCTCTGCCATTGTTGAAGCTTAATAATAATTTTAAAAAATACCATGTAAAATTAGTGGTAAGAATGAAAAGTAATAGATGGTCAAATATTTGTTTGAGAGAGAGAGAGAGAGGAAATAAGAGGAATCTGGAACAGGACGCCTTCGAAATGGGGAAAAGACTTTATGAAAGTATCAAGGGAATTAGAAATTGAGGAAATAATAGATATGATAAAAGAGGGGAGAGAAAAAAAATAATGGAGAATTTGGTAGACAAGGGATTGAAAAACTTAAAAAGAAAGACCATAGAGAAAGAGAGAGAGAGACAAAAAACATTCAAAAATCGACGATGCGATCATAGACAACGATAAAGCACCGTGGAAGTATCGGTCGACAAAAGACATTAAATAAAAGGATAAGGAGACATGGGTGAGGGTAAGGTGTGGAAACATAGGGAGGGATGGAAAACAGGGCGAAGTGGAAGTGGACTTGTAGTATATGTAAACGAGAAAGAGAAACAATGGAGCACCTGATTACGTGTGAAAAAGGAAGAAAGGGTAATATCTACATAAACGAAAAAATATATAGAGAAGTGGTTAAAGGGGTGAAGCCACAAGAGGGGAGTAAGAAGTGTTTCATTCAGATCTGCTTGTGAGTGAAACTGCAAAGCCATCCCGCGACATGCCTTTCTGTGAGGGGTGGCTTCCCCCCCTTAAGCCCGTTTCTCCGCAATTGAAAAAATACATGTCTAAAAGTTTTGAATGCTTTATCACATATATGTAATAACGGGGTATCCGTCTCCGGAAGCCCAATTTGAAGGGTCAGAATGATTGATTTTTTCTCGTAACACATTGGTTGGAATAAATTAATTTTTTTATCGCCCTGAGGTATCTCCCCTCTCAACGATACGTGCGATATTTTTTCTCCAACAATACAATAAACGAAATGACGAAATAATTCCCTCCTCTGTTCGGCTCGAGATACTCTTCTAAAAAAGCAAGTGTTCTGCAAACTGCCAAACGACAAGATGTACTTGTAGTAACAAGCTCAGTAAGCAACAGCCTCTACATTTGTTTACGAGCACAACTGAAGAGTTGTGCCACGTCGCGAGTGTCCTGTGCGAGAAAATTTGCATCCGTCGAATACTTCGCTTCTCGACGAATTTGCCGAGGTGTTCAATATTTTCCTTGACATTGAAAAAGTGGCTCGTTTCCAGATGATGATAATGCGACGAATCGCGGCTGGCGTTGCACAAAAACCGACGATCCCACATTTTTCGTTGTGCTCGTTGTCGTCGGTCTCGCGGTCTGTATATATCGCGACTCTCGAGAACGCAGTTGTGACTAATATCTCTGGCGTGAATCGCGCACACGGAAACGGGGATGCCAAAAATTCTCGGAGAACACAGAACGGTGACGTGTGCGACAACGATGCGATATTTCTTCGCCACGAAACACGCGGAATGTGTCATTAACACGCGTTCGAAATTCGCCATTCGAAGATACGAAAAAAAAAAAATATTTATACGAACAGATAGTTCGTCAATTTTTCAGGAATGATTTATAGACGGCGTGATACGAAATTACGTATTTACGATGGAGAAAATTTCGCATTCGGTAAGTACGAGCGAAATGGTTGGTTCCGAAAATACGAATTTCGATCTAGAAATAAATTTTTCGACGTCACTATGAATGAATGCCACTCGCATATGGATGTATATGTGGTTGTGTGGGACGAGTTGGACAACCCTAAAATCGTACGATGTTCCATTTATTTACGTCGACGAATTTAGACGTCCCATTAATAATCATTGGTATTTAGTCAGGGACCCTGCGGATATTTTCACTCCGCAGACGCACGACGATGAATTTCGCGTAGTGGGGAACAGGAAGCTCACGTATTCGGGTGCGAAAAATGCTCATATAAGGTATCCGGGGTTTAAATAAATCATCACTTCGGAGTGAGAACGATAAAAAAATTCTATGAATATAAACAATTCACTATTTCGGTATACGAGGATTGTTAAAACAAAGTTGACTTTTCAATATTCGCGCGCTACGTACATTCGATTGTCGATTTTTTTTGTTATGTTGGTACACATGTCACCAACATATGTTAACATTGTCAGTCATTTTGCATATTTAGTTTGTTTTTGACAGATATAAAGGATAGACGTGTTTTGGTGTGCTTGGTGATTTTTTGCTACCGATTTGTGGCAAAACAATTCATGGCTTTTGCATCACGATAATATTTTTGGCCAATTTTTTGGCCAATAACAACATCGTAATCATACCTCAGCCACCGTATTCGCCTGACTTGGCACCCCGCGACTTTTTTCTGGATTACTTTGAAGGGGACAAAATAGATATTGATAAATAAATAAATATTCGTCGAGAAAAATAAAAGTCAGCGAATGTTTTTAACAAACCTCGTATAAGATCGATAGAAAAGGACATCGCTTTTACAAATATAAATAATTTACGATCTCAGTAGAAGATTGGAAAAAAATGTTTTTTCTGTACCAAAAATCAACGCAATAACGGTTGATGATCGTTGAGATAATATTATTGAATGGGAAACAATAGTAGTCAAACTATTCATCGTTAATTAAATCGGTGATGTTTTATTATCAAAATAAATTATATTTTTAGTGCATTTTCTGAATTGGGCATCCCAAGCTCAAGCCGATGCTCGGTAGTTCCTTTTTTGGAATATTCAATATATATATAATTTTATAACCAGAAGCAAATACATTTTTAATCGATGACGACACTAAAAGTCGAACTTTTTATATATGGCTTATAAATAAATAAATAATAAATTAATATAACTGATTATTGTCATCCATTGATAAAACATTTATATCGAAGAAGTTAGAAGCCCTGGTTTATTGTTCGTCTCATAATTTTGTAACGAGCCCAACGACCTACATACGTTATTATAAAAAAATAATTGTTTATCGAGCCGAGGTTAAGCCGGAGCGATTGCTCAATGAACCAAAGTGCTTGAGCAAGGTGGAAAAATTACTACTCATATAGAGTCGCTTATTTTACTCTAGGTGCAAAGTTCCGATAAAAGCAACATCGTCAACCGACCACAAAGCCTGCACCATTTCATATTGCTAGATATTTTTATATACTATTGCAGCGAAAAGAGAACCCCCTCCCCCCTCCACCGACACATATATATGTATATATGTATATATTTAGCGAACTTCTCGAAAGCTCTGGTATCATGGTATGTTATGGGAATGTTATAGAGAAAATGTATACTTTTTTTTCGAGAAAAAATATCTATCTTTGCCCTCTCTTGAAAAGCTTTCCCATCGATTCGTTGCAGTAGGAAAGAGTCCGCCTGATTCGTCCAATTGTTGGGTCGTTGTAATTTCTACAGTCCAGGTAGGCAAATCAATCTCCTCAAAACTAGATTATTCTTAAAAAAATTAGAATAATTTGATATACTTCTACTATGTAATTAATGCGGGACTTAAAAGTCGGGTTTCAAACATTGATTTTTAAAAAAGTATATATATATTTAGAAACATGTGAAAAAAAATTCAAGTTATAATATTGAAAATTGAGTACGTTACAGACGATTTAGTGACGTATACTCGTACTAAAACTTTTAATCGCGTTTTTCTCGAAACGACTTTTATCGACCTGGCTAGAACCATAAATCTAGCTATAATTGCCCGATTTTCAATTGAAAGAACCAACATTTTTGTAGTCGCAGTATCTATCGTTATAGGTAGCCGTTTTTTAATTTGGTATTTTTTTAGACCCCCCCCCCCCCTCCGAAAACATCGCACATTTACGTTTTTTTAACATTTGCTATTTTGCGATTTTTTTCGGAGAAAACCTCTACGTACAACGAGGACAACATTGGTACAGATTATCAAACTTTTTTATCTTTATTTTTCAGACCAACCAATGACAAGTTATCGATCCAGCCGTTAGACAATATTTATTATACTAAAGCTCTCAATATACCTCAATAATGTTGTTAATGTTGCGTTTGAAAAAATGAAAATCTACACGTAATGAGTTCAATGTATGATTAATAACATGCCTTATTTCCAAATCCAAAATGAAAAGTTTAGTCGACAAAAAATCGAAAACAAGACTATCTTTTTCCGCACGTGACGGCTTCCCTTAAGCAAAGTGCAAAGTTGTCAAATTCACTATTTTAACTTTTCTAACGGAGATAAAAATGTTAACCCCCATCTTATCCATTGCCATTTCACTTTTTTTCGCTGAGTTTGCTCGTAATCATATTCAGTCGAAAATACCCAACTTGAAAACCAATATGATTGTCGATAGTGAATATATTTCCTCTATTTCGCTTTTCATCTCTTCCCGTTCATAGCCTCGATCGACCGTACTCCTGACAAACGCATATCAGTACGCATTTCTCATTGAACAATTGACCTGTATATTTTATTATGAATGGTAAAAAAATTGCAGATGTATTAGAAATAAAATGTTCGCATGCATTGTCTTCTTTGTCTTCTTGTCGTCTTTTATTTATAGTGCTTTGTCAACCTTTTTGAACGGATAGTTCACAAGACCACCAGACAGCTTATATATATTTTTTTCTACCAAGCATGACTGTTCATTGATAATCACCCTTTTCTTATACTCATCCCAACAATAATATTCATAAAGCCGTCAATTTTTTCCCAAGCGTGCTCTTTTCTACACTTCCCCATAATTATCAATCAGCAAATAATTTATGGTGGTCTCTACTTTGTTGCGACAATCTGTTTTATTTTTATTATGCTGCATCGAAAAAAAGAAGTAGGAGGAGGAAGGTGTACATATGGCCTGGAATCGTGAATTAGGTCCAAGTATGAATCTTTCCACTTTATTCGCATATAAACTTCAGTTTAACTTCAAACGCGTTTTTCTCGAAGCCACGTTTTCCAAGTTTGGGTCCCCCTTCGATCGCTCACAATTTTTTTATTTTTCATTTTCTTTTCATTTTCCCACTCCTGGTACCACGTTTTGTAAAACTTTAAAAAATATCATCACATTATATTAAACTTTAAAAACATACTAAATTTCAACATTCTATGTTTAAAATTTTCGCAAAAAAAATTGGTGAAAAACTGCACATTTTTTGGCCCAACAAAGTAGAGCCCTCCCCTCTATGTAGTCGATAGAATTTTTCTCTAACATGCATTTAATTGAAAACAGTTGTGCGCAAGGTCGCTTCAAGACTGCGAAGAATTGAAATTTGATCCTTAAGGGGGTGAATTACAGCGGTGTTAAAGTTTATATGAGACACCATATCTTTTGTCAGATTTGATTGAAACTTGGCGCAAATACTCTACCACACAAATAATTAAGCACGTATTTCAGCATTTCCTAAAATTCAACCCTCAAGAGGGTTAAACAGGTGTGTTAAGATTTATATGCGACAACATATTTTTTACCAGATTCACCTGAAACGTACCAAATGAATTTGATATATAAGACTGTTTTCCTCGCTGTTTGGTGCGTGTAGACAGTCGAGTAGTACTTTTAACCCCTTAACTGCGTTTGTTTGGGTTTGTTTGGGTTAGCATAAATACCCCAAACAAATACATGTTTAATTATTCGTATTGGAGTGTATTTGTACTAAGTTTCAAGCAAATTGTGACCAAAAACATGTTATTTCGTATAAGCTTTAAAACTCCGGCTTCACCCCCTCAAGGGTCGAATTTCGATCTTTACCACTGTAATACTGCCGTAACGCGTTTTCCACGTCACAGAAAATTGCATCCTCTCTTCCTCATGCATTGCAAAAAGATATGGAAATTGCACAGTGGTCTCGAGCTTGCACCTCGGAAAGGCAAAGGGTTGGATTTCCTCATTATTTTCTTTTTCCCTTGCCCACACCAGACCCCGCTGGCGGCAAAAAAAAAGAGTGGATAATTCCCAGGTTGCATCGGAGCCAATGAAAAAACATGAAGGAAAAGCGGCGTATTCCGGCCATATTTGTCGCGCCGGCGCGTAGATCGCTCGTTTTCGCTCGGCGGTCAGAAAGCTTCGATTCACGCACAGGGGGCTCTCTCTCTTGTTGCGTTTTCATCGTGTATTGTCGACGGTCCTATCGTCCCACATAGTACGAATTGGTGATTTATTACTGGTTTAAAAAAAAACAACATACATCGAATACACGAGTGCAGTGTACGCGACGTCCCGAACGGACCATCAGAAGTCCAAACGGCAAGTTTTCGGTTGGTGCGGATGCCGTTTGTTTATTTTTATTTTACGAAGTCGAATGGAAATTCCCGGCTTGTCCAACTAGAGCCTCCGTACTACCGTATCGTAAATATACCGGCCGTCAGGGCATATTGATTTCCGGGTCTCCGTTCTCTGTCTGTCAGTCTCCCTATCTTATTCTGGTTTCATTGGAAATTTGTTTTCATGGCTTATAATGGATATTCAGATGCATTCGATATTCCAGCATAATTTGAAGGTCAATGCAAAGGCTGAAAAATTTAACACGGTAGATGGAACTGCTCCGAAACTTCTGGTCAGAGTGGAATTGCAATTATTTATTACTTTTCAATGAGCTTTTAAAAATAGACTTTTAAATATCTATATATACACATAAATTAATGCAAAATTAAAATAAATTACAAGTGTTCAAAATTAATTCCACTAGAATGAATGTATTTTTATATAAATATATAATATTTATATATATATATATATCTATATATATATATTTTTTTCATATATATGTATGTATACATGCAGCTCTGATGGTTATTGGTCACAATCTCGTGAAAGGGTTGCTGGACATGTTTACCACTATCAAATAACCCAGTAATGCTGCAAAAGTGGACCATTATCGAGATAAATATTATCATTGTTATCCTTTTTATAGTTAGGTGTAGGCAGCTTAAAAAAATAGTTTCAAAAAACTGTTACATGAAATCAAGCTTTTCATCATTTATAATTTGAGGACAGAGGAACAATGAATTAACGATAAACTACGACTAATTATTAGACTTTCAGAGTTTTAGACCCCTAGTTCAAAAATGTTTGCATATTATTTTTATTTTATTGTTGATAATTCTTTATTACTGTGTCCTCAAACTACAAATAATAAAAGTGTTTGATTCCATACAACAGTTTTTTGAATTAGGTAATTTCTAAAGTCGTCGACTCCTCACTTAGAGAAAATAATAATATTTCGATAATGGCGCATTATTGCATGAAGCATTACTGGGCCATTTGGTAGCGGAAAACATGTTCTACAACCCTTTCACGGGATCGTGACCAACAACTAGTGGCCCTGTATTGAAACTAGTGGAATCAATTCTGGACACGTTTCAAATTTGTAAAAATTTCGCATTCATTGATTCTTTTTGCGTGATAATCACTTCTTATATTATTATCTAAGTAGGCTTATTGAGGCTAATATTGAGTAAAAACATTATTGATTGAAATTTAAAACAAATACCGTATCATTTCGACGTAGCAGAATATTCATTTTCTGCGTAAATATTTTTTTAAATATATGGTTCTATTAAAAATGTCCAGAATCAATTGCACTAGTATATACAGGGTGAATCAATAACTATTAGCACCTTGGATACATTCCAAACTATAAGGTTAACAGAAAATTTTGCTGAAATGAAATTGCACGGCACAAAAGGGGTCATCCGATAGCAGTAATAGTTTTTTTGCAGGTGGAGGTACTTCAGACGTTTGAAGGTCGACTCCATTTTTTTAAATGGATCGGTATGTTTTTTTTTCTGTATCGTGAAAGAGGAGCTTAAAACGAGTTCAACAACCTATAACATAAGGTCATTGAAGGTCATAGAAAGTATAGAAAGGCGATAATACTTACAGTTTCGGTAGTAAATAAAATTACTACGTTTATAGTAAGTGTTCGAAATGACGACCATCAGAATCAATGCAGCATTGGATTCTTTTTTCGATTGATTGACTTGCAAGTTTTACAGCGTCAGAACTTATTGATGCACAGGCTTGTAATAATTCTTTGTTGCATGCCGTCAAGTGTAGTTGGTACTTCTTTGTACACTTTATCTTTCAATGGTCGCCATAGAAAGAAATCTAAAGATGTTAGGTCTGGGGAACTTTCTTTGACCTTCAATGACCTTGCGTTATAGGTCGTTGAACTCGTTTTAAGCTCCGCCTTCATGATACAGAAAAAAACATACCGATCCATTTAAAAAAATGGAGTTGACCTTCAAATGTCCGAAGTACCTCCACTTGCAAAAAAACTATTATCGCTATCGGATGGTCCCTTTCGTAGTGTGCAATTTCATTTGAGCAAATATTTCTCTGGACCTTATAGTTTCGAAGATATCCAAGGTGCTAATAAATATTGATCCACCCTGTATATACTGTATACAACTTTTCAGTTACTCGCATATTTGCCTCTGGTTCGTGATGAAATATAAAGAGATCCAAAATAGGGGAAATATCTGTATTCTTATTCTTCTTACACATTTTATCAAACGTTATACATTTTCTCACATGAAATAGAAAATGAATTGGACGTGATAGGATAAAATGTCAAATCATACAATTTTTTTCCGATGGTTTTTAGCCTCCTCACCCCTATTTTTCGAGGCACAGGGCGAAATTCAATAGTCAATAAAAGAACCACATCGAATGCAATGTAAGATCATTCGCAAATTCGAAAACACTCGTAAAATGATATCAAAGGATACATCATTGCAAAGGGAGATGAGAGCATACAGGATAAGATACTCGCAGTAGTGATAGTCCGTTATGGTCAGCCATTGTGTCAATGTCTGACTGGGCGCTAGAAAGATAACATGCAAAAATTGTATCAATAACGTTTTTTCTTTTTTCCGAGATATCTTTAAAAATGTGTATTTTCTATACAGCTCATATATCTAAATTTTTAAGTTAATTATATACTCACTTGACAAAATAAATCACGCACGAATAGCAGATAAAAAATATTTTCGAGACGAACTGAGTGAGACTCATTGTCGAATCTTCTCAATAAGGCTGCTCAAAGCCATGACCTTGCTTAATCGTTTTTTTGTAGTAAAAAAAAAATAACACTGCACGCTTTTGGCAAAAACCTTCGGCCCGTTTTGGAGACGAAATTTACAAATCTTCTAAATCGATTACTTCGAGAATCATCAAAAATCAACTAGAACCTTCTAAAAACTAGAAACTTCTAAAAAAATCTCCAAATAAAATTTAATTCTGACCAGGATACAGGCATCAAAAAGTAAGTATATGGGAGTACAAATAACCAAAAAATACATGCAAGATGTGCATTCCATTTCACGCACTCGAAATATTTCAGAAGTAGTTACAGGGATCCCAAATTTAAAAAAAAAAACCAAAAACAACCCAACCTTTTCCGTCCTTCAAGACAAGCCAACGAAGAATAGGATTCCAGTTTTAAAGAATCGAAAAATTGCAGGCCTTGATCGACAATGGGAAAGGAAAAAATCCACATAAACATCGTGGTGATAGGCCACGTTGATTCCGGAAAATCAACGACAACGGGACATCTCATATACAAATGCGGGGGTATCGACAAACGCACGATAGAAAAGTTTGAGAAAGAGGCCCAAGAGATGGGCAAGGGTTCGTTCAAGTATGCCTGGGTACTGGACAAATTGAAAGCAGAACGGGAGCGTGGTATCACGATCGACATTGCATTGTGGAAGTTCGAAACTGCGAAGTATTACATAACGATAATCGATGCGCCGGGACATCGTGATTTCATAAAAAACATGATAACGGGAACGAGTCAGGCGGATTGCGCGGTGCTGATAGTGGCAGCTGGAATCGGTGAATTCGAGGCTGGTATATCGAAGAACGGTCAAACGCGGGAACACGCTTTGCTCGCTTTCACCCTCGGTGTGAAGCAGCTCATAGTCGGTATCAACAAAATGGACATGACCGAGCCACCCTACTCCGAGACGCGTTTCGAGGAAATAAAAAAAGAGGTTTCATCGTACATAAAAAAAATCGGCTACAACACATCGTCGGTTGCATTCGTGCCGATATCCGGTTGGCACGGGGACAACATGCTCGAATCATCCCCCAAGACTGCTTGGTACAAGGGCTGGAAAGTCGAGCGTAAAGATGGTAACGCTGAGGGCAAGACACTGATCGAGGCCCTCGACGCTATTTTACCGCCGTCGCGTCCCACCGACAAGGCACTTCGCCTTCCACTTCAGGACGTCTACAAAATCGGTGGAATTGGCACTGTGCCGGTCGGTCGAGTAGAAACTGGCATACTTAAACCAGGTAAGTTATTCTTAGTTCCAATTTCCTCTATCCCTTATTCCCCTAAAATCCCTGCTTCCTTAAAATCCAATCGAGGGGGGACCTTTAGGCGAGGAGAAAATGGCTGATTTTCATTACTTTTTTTTAAGACGAAACATTTCCTTACCATTTTGAGACGTAGATTTTATTTCTTTACTGATGATTTTTTTCGAATAGGGAAGATTTCTTCACCTTTACAGAGACTTAGAATATGTTTGGCTATCTTTGGCGGTTATATTGTTTTTTTTTGTGTTTAAAAGTGGCCAAGAAATGGCACGGTCTTCTAAACGGGCTGCGGCGAATGTTGCCAGACGGCGCGACACGTAGGGTCGACAGGATTAATCTGAATCAAACCATCGAAGATTTTTCTCTCATTGACACCCATACGCAGAATATGAACCAAGAAAGAGTGAGAAGTGTTGAAAATCTATGGAATGGTACGCTTTGAAACAAAAAGATTGAATTTCCCGAAAAAAAGGCTATATTTTGCAACAATTTTTTTTTATTTTCAAAAACAATTAAAGTTACGGTTTAGATGATAGGGTTAGAAAGGTTTGTACGAAATTCCATCAGAATCGGTCGATTAGTTTCTGAGCTATCCGCCACGCCAGTTTAAAAAATGAAGTTTACTCCCGAAACGGGTGTGACGGATGAATGATGGCTGGATGATGAAGGATAGCTCGTAAATTCTTCCAACAAAGTAAAGAGGTTCTAAAGAAGACCGTGTCATACGTCCGCCATTTTTAATCTTTCCTTGGCACCCTCACATTTGGCCACGATTTTGACACATTGGGTCAATTCGACCCGGAAGTACTTCATCCACTTGCCCTTAATAACCCTTCGGTCGGTTTTGATTGAAGAAAATCCAGAAAACAGTGTAAACATCTCTCAATATGTCTGCATAATTAAAACTCGGAAAACATACAATTGAATTGTTGTAAAAAATGATTAAAAACATTCAATTTTTAAAACGTGTGCATTTTGATTAAAATTCGTCCGAGTCAAAATGATCCAGTGTGTCAAGGAAGGGTTGACGATAAATTTTAGAAAAATACCATGTAGCAACCAAAAGTGGTAATAAACATACGCCAAGTCTCGGAAAAGGGAAAGAAGGTCCTCAAGAATTCCTCAAGAAGGTATCTGCTTCCTTCAAATTAATGTATTTCAAATTTTGAATATTCCTAATAGATGACCTGAAATTGCCTCATCTGAATAAGATTATCCCAGTTCAATGTGATTGCAGATAAAAATCAAGCGGTGCACCAATTAACGAACACCTGCGAATTATTTTGACTTCGACTGCCAAAAGAAAAACGTCGCCGTGATGATTTCGAATTGTTGCAGGCATGCTCGTGACCTTTGCACCAGCTGCGTTGACCACCGAGGTAAAATCCGTGGAGATGCATCACGAAGCTCTGACAGTTGCGATGCCCGGCGACAACGTTGGCTTCAACGTCAAGAACATATCGGTGAAAGAGCTTCGTCGCGGTTACGTGGCCGGTGACTCGAAGAACCAACCGCCTCGCGGAGCCTCGGACTTTACCGCCCAGGTCATCGTTCTCAATCATCCAGGACAGATAAGCAACGGTTACACCCCCGTTCTCGACTGTCACACAGCTCACATAGCTTGCAAATTTGCGGAAATAAAGCAAAAATGTGATCGTCGTACCGGCAAAGCCACGGAGGAAAATCCCAAGAGTATAAAGAGCGGCGACGCCGCCATAGTTGTTCTTCAACCTACGAAAGCGATGTGCGTCGAGGCTTTTCAAGAATTTCCACCCCTGGGACGCTTCGCTGTTCGCGATATGCGTCAGACTGTTGCCGTTGGTGTGATCAAGGTAACGTTTACGATAAGCGCTAACAAAGAACAGTTGTTAGGTGACACCCTTCGATTTTGTTGAAATTTGGATATGTTATAAAGCACCGAAAAGTAAGCGATACGTATTTTTTTTATCGGAAAATAAACGGTTTAAGGGGTAAAACCACCCCTCGAAAAGGGCATCTCTAGGGGTAATATAGCAGTTTCACACACAAGGAGTCCACCGATTTTAATGAAACAAAAACTAAAATTCTTCTAATCCGAAGCAATGAAAAATCCACTGAAGTGACATTGCGAGAAAAAAATTAAGGGGTGAACCACCCTAGAGATGCTTTTTCGAGGGGTGGTTTCAGCCCTTAAAACCGTTTTTCGGCGGATAAAAAAATGCGTATCGTTTACTTTTCAGTGCTTTATAACATATCCAAATTTCAACAAAATCCAAGGGTGTCACCTGAGGGATGTTCCTTGTAAGTGTGCGAATGATACGGATTTCTCCTCGTGAGCTTATTAATAAAGCCTTAGGCCACAGTAACGGGTATAAAATGATGTGCGAATTTAACATTTTTTTTTCGGATGGAAAAGTGATTCACTCATAAAATTAATTGTACATCTATTTAGTATGAATTATCAAGCTTTTAGAAAATTTTTTTTTTTCAATGTACAAAATGGCCGACTACCAATATTTTCTTTTGTTATCTTTTTTTAGGCGCTCCACGGCGTGACATTTAGCATCCACAATTTTTGACCTAGTACAAAAAACAAACATTCTCGGCACTCTACATTAAAATACCTAGAGAAGTACGTACGGAATTCGGAAAATATTGTTTTATTCAAAAGTTGTAGGTATTTGAACTTAAGAAATGAATTTTCAGTGAAAAATTTCGTATAAAACTGCTCAGAAAATGAAAAGTTTTCGATTAATCAAAAATTCCGTACGTACTTCTCTGCGAAATGCAATTAGGAACATAACTTTTACATTTGGAGTAAATGGAGTGAAGATTGTTGAAGTTATTTGTCACGCCAGTTGGAAAAAAGCTGTTTCGAAAAGTTTCGAGTAATCGAGTAGTTTGATATTCATACTAAATAGATGTGTAATTAATTTTATAGGTGAATCATTTTTTCATATAAAAAAAAATTGTTAAATTTGCACATGATATTATACCCGTTACTGTGGCCTAAGGCCTTAAGTTACATTTTAGTCGTAATGAAAAGTAAACTGCTTTTTTATTGACTTGAGCGACGTATGACCGTCACAAGAATGTTATACACAAGGAGTACAACCCTATGCCAAACAAACTCAGACAAAAGCGAAATATAAAAAGAAAATTACATCTCAATTTCCCAAGCACCTCTAGTGACCTAACAATAACCCTAATAACTGAGGACGTACTATCCAAATGTCTCCGTGGTAACACAGAATTCAAATGAGAGCTTCTATTCCGTCGTGTGGACGAAATTGAAAAATAAAACGTCGCTCTTAAATAATTTTTTAATCTTTAAACGCGTTTTTTCTCGATAACACGTTTTTGGAATTGGGCGGATGCAAAAATTCGAAGGTTTCATCCGATTGACTTGACATTTTAAATGTAGCTTTTCGGATAGATTCGCTCAAGAAGTACACACGATTTTTACGATTTATCAAGAATTCTCGTTTTTATAAACCAATTAAGGCTGATTTTTAGCAAACATTATTCACAATCCTGCTATTTTGCCAAAAAATCATATTTTAAATTAATTGTGTGTACTTTTCTAGCGAAACTAATGTAAATGAATTCTTTTTTTTCATTCTAGAGGCTAATTTATGAAAGTTCTGCGTCCTCCCACAGAGCCCCTAAACATCGCTCTCAGAGTAGCTACGATTAAGCCGCCGTTTTGTATTTTTTTCCTGCAAGTCCACTTATGTAGAATAAAGTACCTCGTTTTCATTGCTTTGCGCTAAACCTCATTTTCAATGCATTGTTAGGATTTTCAAAAAAAAAAAACAATTCCAAAAAGTCTCATTTTTCGATAAACCACGTAGTCTTAACGTTCTTGTCAAACTGCCAAGAAGGGTTTTTTTCGTTGTTCAATTTCTCGCCAGCGAGATGGAATGCCCTAAAATTTATTCGAGACGTAACCAAACCGTTCACTAAATACCAAAAAAAATTCAAAATTTCACAGAAGTAAAGATTTTATAATTTTTTCGAATTCCGAATATTTGTTGGTGACGTTACAGCACTAGTGCAGTGAGGGTCGAATTAGATCAAATTATAACCTATCAGTTAGTTTTTGCGAAACTGATATTTCTATTCGTCCGTAGCGTTTTTCTTGGATGTCCGAAATTCGATCATTTGCGACATATCAGCCTCGAAACCTGACGGAAAAAAATTCAGCGAGAGCATCTTGTCGGGCGAAGTGTCATAATGTCATTCCAATTTTGCAGAGTGTCAACTTCAAAGATACGCAGGGCAAGGTAACAAAGGCCGCGGAAAAGGCCCAGAAGAAGAAGTAGCCATCAAGCTTCCTCGGAAGCTCAGGACAGCAGGACGCTCGTTTCTCTTGGGCATTGCCCCACCAGATTCACAAGTCCGCAAAAACGAGAGCAACAATCGCCGCGGTCTCAGCCAGCGCTTACTACTCAAAAACCAAAAGTGGCAAAATATTGTGTACCCTGCTGCCACCTTTGAACTACCCTGTAGTATTGAATCCACGTATATATCCAAATCTTCACATACAATTCACTCATGTTCCGCGAACCCCGCACATATGTTAGCGTTATGCACAATTTCACAAGTATAAACGCAATGATTGTCAGCGTCCGCGTATTAAACGGAGAACCGAAAAAGAATGAAGATGAAAGTCAGTCTACTGTATCGATCAAGTGTCCCATTTACAATCGTAATACTCACAAAGAACATCACTCAAGAGTCCATCTTTGATCTTGTTGAAACTCACATATGCGATAAAGCATTGAAAATAATTAGACACGTACTTTCTCTATCGGCGGAAAAACCGTTCTAAGGGAGGAAACCACCCTTCGAAGAAAGGCGTGTCACCCGTCAATTAAATTTTTTCACTACTTCTATGGTGTTTTTGGTGGGTTTTTGTTTCAATCAGATCGATGGACTGTTAGTGCGTGAAACTGCAAAATCGCCCCTCGAGACGCCGTTTTTTGAGGGCTGGTTTCCCCCCTTAAAACAGCTTTCCCGCCGATCAAAAAAATACGTGTGTAATAGTTTTCAATGCTTCATCACATATATGAGTTTCAATAAAATCGAGGGTGGACACTTGAGTGATGTTCCTCTTCAGTACTCTACGAGCTTACTTCGCGCATTCGAAATTCTTTTGAATCGTAACAAAAGAAAGTAGAGGAGGAAAACAAACGCAAATCTCAATAAAAGGGACGGACGAAAAAAAAGAGGGAATTCGAGCTGTTTGCCTCGCCGAAAGTACCGAAGGAGTATGAAGAAACTTCGCGAGGAGAGTTGAGTTGTTAAAAAAAAAACATCATTATGAATAGCTTACGTTTGCCAAGCTATTTATCTGTTTCTACAACGAATTGTCTGAGTGATCCTAAGAACGAAAACTACGAATAACAAGAGCAAAAGCCCAAATAACCAATAGCGAGGAAAAAGTCGACAAATATTGGAACGACATTTCATTGTAGCTCAGCTCTGCTCGAAAAACATCCCAAATCGTGCGGACGAGCCTGCGAAACTGGTGGGCAATGCCAATTGATTGAACTTGCAACTTTTCTGACCCGAGTCCTCGGAGTCGACGCTTTAGGAATCCCACGAAAAAGATCTTCCTCACTCGAGATTCATTCCCATAAGTTCGTCTAAGCTGACTCCGTCGCAGAGTGTACGATGACAGTCCTACAGATACATCGTGACGATTTTTAGAGCGTAATTATTCTAATCGTCGGCGAGCGTTTCACTCGAACCTTTCAGGACCATTGTATACAAGAACAATCTTACCGCTCACCGTGTTTCCTTTTTTTTTTACTACGTCCGTTTTCGATGCGCACGAGTGAGAATAATGTTAATTTTTAATCCTGAAGTTTTGTCTCCATTGAAAAATCGCGTTTCCCCGATCAACGAACTAGAATGACTACGTATTGTCGTCTCAGTCACTCGTGATCTATGAAAAAACGTTCTGTGATTCTTTACACTCTTAGACTTATTAAGTTCTCGTAATAAATATGGAGAGAAAAAATGTGTACGCTTCGTGTCCTTTGAAATAACTTCGCTACCTATGTCCTCTTCTCTATACCCCACCGCGCAACCTGTCGTGACCCGGAAAGCACTTGATCGAACTCTACCAGCAATGAACAGAACGTACGATCTGAAAGAAGAATTATCAAGGAGCTACATCTACCTAGAAGCCCGAAAAAAACGGCCCAATTCCGATTTTTTCCTGGAAAACGATTGGCGAAAGAGAAACGCATTTTTTTGTAAACAAAAAGTTACATATATTTAGAAACTATAAAAAATCACCATAGCATACAGAAACAAACAACAAAAACATGGCCAGATGATGAAATTTTTTCGCCACGTTTGGCGGTGGACACCCTCTAGCTTGAACCGACCATCCGAAATCTAAAACCCAAGCGGGTTATTCAAATTCACAATAAATAGGAGTCGTTGACGATCGTCGATTTTCGAAATAATTCTTTTTAACAACGTGGCGACGAATTGGATCTCGTGCATATAAAAACTATTTTAAAAAACGTCGTCATTTTTACGTACCTATGAAAAAACTGAGATAGATTTTTTAAAAGTGAGATCGTCAACGACCTTGAAATGTTTCTCGTCGTATGTCCTGTAAATTTGGATGCAAACCATCGAGTGGTTCTCGAGATATCATGTCCACCGACTTTGAAAATAATGATTCGAGAAAAACGCGTTTAAAGTTTGAAATATGGTTGCTGCTACCGCTCGCTGTGGCTTAACCAATTTCAGGAATATTCCAATGCAATTTTCAGAGATTATAGCTGAAAGGTGTGATACTATCGAATAAAAATATTTTAGAAAAATGCAGTTTTTTAACCCACCTAGATAGATGTAGCCCATTAACAGCAATAGTTATAGTCAGCAGCTGTCAAGCGATTCTCCATCATCTGTAGATTATGCCTGCAGGCCTAGACATGCCTTGATTCCTGCGCATCAAACGCCGCAGTACAATCAAGAATAACAAGCATCATTTACAGTAAATATAATTTATATTTCATGATTTCTTCGTTAAGATCACAACTAGGCGTGGTATGTACAAATATATATTTAATGCAACGAACTTATAAGAATTTAATGTAATGCAGGTCTCAGTCAGTCTTTAGTTGCTGATGGCCCCAATAAACGGGGCGTCGAGCAGACTTTGATCCTTCTTCCATCGAATCATTTCTTTCCATTTCCCTTTTTGTCTGTTCACTCTGTATGTTCTTTTTTTGTTTTTCGCAAGTTTATGGCTGTCAGCATTCCTCGCTGGGACAGAATTTTAAAAAACCCTCGATGATTTTCTTACATTCCCGAGTATGCGACTATCAATGAAGGAACGCGCTGTTTCGAATAGTGTTCGCGTTTTGTGCCCGCTTGTTTGCTTTCTCCTTGTCGGTACAACCGATTTACCGAAGTCGTACGCTCAGCTGTTTTGTGCCAACTAGCTAAATATTACACGAATCCGCCAGTGTGTTATAAACGAGCGCGGCATTTTTGCCGCGAAGATCGACGAAATTCATTTTGTTTTTCTTTCCAATTACACGAGAAAAATCAAATCTCAAGTTGCCACTGCCTCACGTTGATCCGCTTGCGACTTAATTCTACGTGAGATACATTTGAACGCCAATTTATACATAATCGTTGATTTTATTCGTACAACCGTTCGATTTCCTCATATCGCTTGTTCGATGAACCCCGGGACGTTTTTTTCTTCGTCAGCGGTCGTGGGTGACGTAAAGATTAGGCTATTTTCGGTAAGTGCGTGGCCCCCTTCCTGCCCCACTCCCTCCCATCGCTTTCCTCGCATAATCCTAACGAGGAATCACAGAAGAGGAAAAGTACGGAAATTTGTCACCGATCAAACATTCCCAATCATCGCTATTATCACGAGCATTGTTGTCAAAAATATCTCCAATAATCGAGCATCGACGTCGAGCATCATTCGTGCGGGACTCCTCGATGTAACGACGCAGAGGGCATATAGCGAAGCCGCGAAAAATGTCCAGCAATCTTGAGAGAGTCGGTACAAAAATATCAGGTGTCAATTGAGAGACAAAACGAATGGCGATAGAATTAATACTGTTTGGTGAATGTTCCTCGCCACTGGTGAAAAAAAGGAGCGAAAACGTGATGGAAGGGGGCTGATCGGCCATGGTACGAAGACACTTCCAGTAGCCAACTTCGCAAATGCTGGGAACTACGACATCCTCGCGCCCACACTCCATACGATGGTATTCAAGTTTCCATCGTTGGAATGCAACGAAACTTTTTTTCCCGCATTGCCCAATTCTTTTTTTGGCACACGCAGGCTAGAAATGTCACTGAATTTTTTTAAACATCCCCATTAGGAATCATAACCTAAAACTGCAAAAAGAGAGTTCAGGTAGCAGTTGGAATAACGAAATGAAAAACGAAGTATTTTCGTTGCGTTCCAACGATGTAAACATCGTGCATACGTCTGTCCTCTCAATAGTGTCCTCAAAGCGTTGAGCGAGTGTCGCCTCGATACACCGGGGTAGTTGCTACTTTTTTTCCGTTTACGTCGAGTACATCGTCAATTGGCCCATTGCAACAAAAGAAACCAATGGCGAACGAAGAATTTAAGCAGAAAAGATTTCGCACTCGGAAGTTTCGATCTCTTTGCACGTGTCGTCGGTGAGCACTTGTCATCCTGCCTGACCGTTCGACCCACTGCCACGAGCGTTCGACTTGAGCGCGAGGTCTCGAAAAATAAGCTGTCAAACGCCATTCGTATTTTCTCCAAAACGGTCCACGTTTAAAAACCCCTAAAGACTCCAGTGACTTCTTTTTCGCGAACATTATTCGTTAAGAAAATCCGAGCTCGACCGGTCACGTCAGTTTCGGAGAAAATAGGAAAGAATGTTTTTTTCGAATGTTCCAATCGCGCAGTAGACATCCCAATGTGATGCTTTTCAATCGTAGTGTTATACGATGACGTTTTGGTGTCGACGACATCGTAGTTCCTCAGGAATACAAAGCCGTTTGAGGTTCGATGGATTACAGATGCTCGTGATCGGTCGGGCTGTGATGGGTCGGGCTGTGATGCGACCACGCTGGTGGCGACGAGTGATTAAAATTGACGGATATCGTGACCGGATGAAGCACCTGATCGGGTCCCGTGTCCGGTACGAAGCTCAGATGGGGCCTCAGTAGGGACGACTCGACTGTCAAAGGTACGTAAAACGAGCCTGCATCGTGAAGCGCGAATATCGGTACACCGTGGGCCTTTTCCGAACACGATGCCGGGCTCGACTTTATCCTTTCGGCCGAGAATCTCTGTTTTATCGAAGATTTGAATTTGTAATTGGTCGGCCTCGAGACCGAGGGTGGACTCTGCGAGTGCGTACTGTGATTGCTGTCGTCGCTGACGATCGTGGGCGGTGGAATGATCGGTCGCAGGGGACGCTCCGAATCGCCGAATGAACTGACACCCGAACTCGAGCCGTAGTCCGAGTGACTGTTGGGCGGACAGAGGGTTGGAATGGCGCTGTGAGCGAAACCCGAACTCGATGACCCGTTCAACGTTGGCATCTCCGGATGTGGAAAACCCAGCCTGTCGCCTGTGCATCAACAGAGGACAATGTGTGATTTAAAAAAAGCTCGTTCGCGACACACCGATGCAGTATTTGCACACTTTTTGTCAGTTTCGTGCATCTCGGGGGGAGGAAAATAAATGCTTGGTATTGTCTCGGAAATGTTGTGATGAAATAGCGGACTATCGACCCAGCACGATGATGTTCAGTCGATTTTGAGGGGGAGATGCCTTCAGGCGAGGAAAAAGTTTGCTGATTTTCGTGATTTTTTTTTTAAAGAAACTTTTCTCTGCCGATTAATGGTAATATTGTTTTTAAGAAAGGTTTCTTTACCAAAAAATGGTAATGTTTTCTTAAAGGAAGGTTTCTTTACCAAAAAATGGTAACATTTTTTTTAAAGCAAAGGTTTCTCCACCAAAAATGGTAATATTTTTTTAGACAAAGGTTTCTTTACCAAAAAATGGTAATATTTTTTTTTAAGTAAAGGTTTCTCCACCAAAAACGGTAATATATAAAAAAAAAAGACTTAGAGTATGTTATATTACGTCGTCTTGTATTTTTCGTTTGATTAATCTTTTTGAATGGCAGCGGTATAGCACGGTCTTCTATACTGCATTTTAAAAGCTGGCGTGACATATAGCTAAAAAAACTAATCGACCGATTCTGATGACATTTGGTACCAATCTTTCTAACCTTTTTGTCTAAAACATGGCTCTCAATGTTTTCGAAAATTGAAGAAGAAAAAAGTATTTTTAGTTGCAAAATGTAACCATATTTTTTCAGAAAATTGACTCTTTGTTTCAAAGCGTACCATTTCATGGATTTCCAACATCTCTCACTTTTTCTTGGTTCATATTCTGCAATACCTTCGCCATTTTTTAAGATCGATTTAAAAAATAATATGTAACAGCCAAAAGTAGCAACAAAACATTCCTCAAGTCTCAGAACGGGTGAAGGAATCGTTCCTATTAACAAAATCATGAAAATGAGCAATTTTTCCCTCACCTAAAGGTATCTTCCCGCCTAATATTTCAATTTAAAAAAACCGTCAATTTTTCAGATGCCTGCACTCTTTAAGGGTTGGACGCGAAATAATACAAAATTTCGCGGATAAAGCAATCCATTAACTCCTTGAGAACTTTTGCAAGGTAAAAATGGTACGACCAAGGGACTTGAAATTACACAGTCGATCCCTGATCGCTTGAGAAAAGAGCTTTATCTCCCTGATGTCCGTGATTCGGAAAGAAATGACTACCAGAGCCGCGCATTTTAACACTTGACTAACGCAATCCTCGAAAAAAATAGATGATAGTCGCAGTGTAGGTGATTGCTCGTAACGCAGCATCGTTACGTCACCAAAAACCGATCGAGGGTGGCGTTGGAGGTTCTCAGTGTGTGTCATTTCTGCTTAAGGGTGCCTGTCCGCCAAAGCAGAACGGAGCAGAGTTTCGGAAAATCAACCAATCAATCCCCAAATTCGTATTTAAAAAATCATGTTTTCTGCGAGGGGGAGGGGTAAAAAAAGTGATTTCGTTCACAATTATCTTGTTTTTAAATAAAATTTAAATAATAGTCAATAATCACGTAACACACATAAAATATGACGCTGTGATCACACGTTCATGTTAACATTAATATCAAACTCTTACAATAACTTAAAGAAGAATTAACTAATCATTCATCATTCTTTAATCCAGTTACCAGTCTTTAAACTTTACTTTCAGTTGGTACTTTATTGAATAAGTCTTAGCTTCCTATTTTTTCTGCAAATCGATCCAACGCTTTTTTCCTTGTTTTTTTTAACAATGTGTTATAGCGGTTTAACAATAAGTGTTCTATGTACAGCAGTGACGTATGAGACAATCGTGTCAAAGCATTGAGCTTCTAGGCCACGTCTTCATCCGCCTCATGGCAGACGGGGCTGCTTGGAAAAGTTTATATAAGTCAGGACAGTACTCCTTTTTCATATACTTCCTTGACTTTCCACCATTGATATAATAATTTTTAAATGAATGTATTTTTTTCATGAACATCGCTTCAGCTTCCAAGCCTAACGTATAAATTATTGAGATTTTTATATAACTATTGATAAAATCCTGTCCGTTCTTCATATTCAATTTTAAAAATTCGTCAACTGCGTTTTAGATTTACAATGATACTATCTATTAATTGGTAGTGAATGTTGATTTTCCGGTATTTTTCTAGTTGTGTATCAGCCGGCAAATCTACCGTATTTCTTTGGTCCACAGTTGACTTATTGGGAAATTTTAATATCTATTTAATGCACGCAATGAAATAACTACTTTTCATATAAGTTATGAAATCACGACGAAGAAAATAAGTCAAGTTTCATTAAATTATTTCTTCATGCTTGCTTGGGTGAAACAAATAAAATTAATCGATTTATTGAGTTTAATTATGTTGGATCGAGTTTTTTCTGAGATGGCACCGGAATTTCTGGGGGGGGGAGGAGGTTCACGGGTGGGCACCCTCTCCTGGCTACACAAATGTTGACTTTGCTTTCCTATCTCCACTCTACTCCGCTTCGGTGAGCAGACACCCTAATCCTTCGTGGTTCACTTATGCAGATTCTTTTTCAAGTTGAACGTGCGTCATTTCAAACCAAAACTGGAAGATGTCCGTGCGAGTGAAGGCTAACGACCATGTCACTCACGTTGACAATATCGGTTATATCAACTTTTCATAACAAAAGCGTCAAGACAATGCCTCAGTCCTGAAGGTTGGATTCTCTATGAAAAGCCGATTACGAGCGACCACCGAATAAGAGAATGCAGCCCCCAATAATTTTCTTCTGACATTTTCAATCATCTCCGGAGGGCATTGTCTCGGACCTTTTGTCATCGAGCGAGTTATTAGGATTTATTCAACTGCAATGTCTGCGAAACGATTTGTCTTTGTTCTTGCAAGTTGAATACGACAAACCGAATAAGCAAACCGAATAAGAAAATGCAGCCCCGAAAAATTTTCTTCCGACATTTTCAATCATCTCCGGAGGACATTGTCTCGGAGCTTTTGTCACCGAGCGAGTTATTAGCATTTATTCAACTGCAATGTAAGCGAAGCGATTTGTCTTTGTTCTTGCAAGTTGAATATAAAGAGTGCTCGAAATATTGGCAACAAAGGAACAAGAAATGCCGTAACCATTCGGGCCAGCTGAAGCTTACTTGTTGCCAGGATCTTCTCGCAGTGTTGCTGAAGATGACTAATCAATTGAACGCATAAGGAGTCGCGAGCGAAGAAGCCTTCAACGTCAACGAGGAAATGCATCGCTTCGCTCAGACACTCCTGAAATCCAAGCCTGTAGTGTTCAGCTGCTGAGGACGAAGTTGCCGAGTGGGAAATGCTGTCGACGCTGTCTTCGGCGTGTGAATGAATCGGCGTTGTCGGATTATGCTTGGAATCTGATCAAAGACGAAGTCAAATACCACAAATCTATAGAAATTCGCGAGATACGGAGTCGACCGGAAATTTACACAAATTCCCATCCTTCGTCGTAATTAAAACGAAGCAAAATCAATTTACCTTGACGAAGTCCCTGAAGATGTTTCATGTGACGAATTGCCATTTCGATTATTTCCGTTTTCTCGACTCGTCCGCGGCCCTTCTTCAAATAATCGGCGGGTATTAGCCGACTTAGATCGGCCAGACAATTATTCATGCGATCCCTTCTTCGTTTCTCAATGATCCTGTGTGACATAGGATCTTGCTGCAACACGAAAAACGGACATTCTATGAGTAACGTTATACGTGACTGAAATGTTGAAAAATGTAATCCTGTTAATGACTTCAAGATTCATAATATCACAAATACATCAAAATCTATCGACTCGTTTAAAAGTATCCATGAAAATATCGCTTGTGGATTAAACCTGTACTGGATCCCTTGCAAGGAACATCACTCAAGTATCCCGCCTTCGATTTTGTTAGAATTCACACATGTGGTGAAGCATTGAAAACTATTAGACCCATATTTTTTTCATCGATGGAAAAGCGGCTTTAAGGGGGAAAACCACCTTTCGAAGAAAGGCGTTTCGACGGTTGATTTTTCAGTTTCACCCACAAGCGGTCCACCGATGTGAATGAAACTAAAACCAATATTCGTCTATTGTAAAGCGATGAAAAACCCACTATAGAAATATTTTTTTTAAATAGTTTAAGCGGTGACACGCCTTCAAGGGGGGGTTTGGTTTCCCCCTTTAAAACCGTTTTTCCCACCGATAAAAAAAACACTTGTCTAATAGTTTTCAATGCTCCATCACATATATGAGTTTGTACTAAACCGAAGGCACTCAAGTGATGTTCCTCGTTAGCGATGAATCCTGATGTGCAGACTACCATTGTGATTTACACACGTGGGACAAGAAATAAAACACAGCGGATGCGAGACACCGTTCAATCGCTTTCACTGATCGGAAACGATGAAAAATAAAAATAAACGTATGAGCGTCATGTTTTCGTGAGCCCACGCGCGATCAAATTCTAGTGCGCCTTGCGAAAACGTCACTCTGAAATTCTTGCCGCGTCATCGAGGGCATACGGTTGACATTTTTTGAATAACCGTAGAGCCAACGTTCGATAGAGCCACAATGTCTCGGTCATTAAAAAACGATGGAATTTTCATTAAACGCAAAAAGGAAGTCCAGAACCGTATATACGTATAAGTACGTGTCCATATGTTTATGAAAAAAAAAACCACACCTCCTTGTTTAAAGAACGTCGCTTTCTCGAGGGTGGCGAGTGCACCGAAGCCTCGTCCTGGCTACTGGGCACGTAATACTGCATGTTCAAAATGTTTTCCATGCTGTGAGTTACCATCGCGTCAGCAATGATTTTGAAAAACACCTCGGGCGACAGAACGATTTTTTTCACACACTGAACCGAAGATAGTCACTGAACTCGACCAAAAAACGAACTGTTCCCACACTCACGGACGCTTGCTATTACGGAGTACGCGATAATTCGTTTATCGCTGTCAACAATGTTCTACCTCAGGATTTCCTCCACATCGTGCAACTAACGCAACGAGTCAGTCGAGCATGACAACTACATTCGTTGCGCGAAATTTCGATTCCGAATGTTCGATCGTTATTGAATTGTTCGGATCGTTCGATCGACCGAATGAATCTCGTGTGAAATTCGTTTCGTCCGAGCGCTCTACGTATCGGAGGATGTGCGCCTCCAACTCAGGCGAGACTACGAGTCACACTGACTGGAGGCCGCGGCGAGCTATCGACGAAGTTATGCATCAGTCTCGGACGATATCGGACGACCGCGAGGGGTTCTCAACGTACCGTAAGTCTTCCTATTGCCATACGCGTACGTCTTCTATATCGTTATATTCGCGGTTGGCGAGGAAACGGCTCCCGGTTGCAAAATCACGTGTACGTTTTAGCGGCGTCGCTTCGAATGACACGTGAGCCCGGAGAGTCGGAAATTTTTCGTACACACGAGCACGACTCGAGAGATGCCCAACGTGCCACGCCGGCTTTTGCACGGCGCTGCACACTTTGAAGTGTGTTTGAATTGTCGTCGGTGCCGGTGTGTCTCGACGGGCACACGACTCGGGTGTAAGAGTATGAGTGGCCGGCAGCGGACGTTCGTCACCTGGCACGTTGACGGTGCTCCCGCTCTCGTATAACGCACGTGAAAACGTGCAAGCGACCTCCACTTTGCAGTGGAACAGGCGTTATATGATCAGACGCCTCGACGGGGTTTTCATCAACAATGCCTCTCAACGTAATCACAAGGGTGAGTGCAACTTATGCCTACGCTCCGATCATCCGTACACGATCAACTACGTTTTTATTTGTTACCTATTATGGCGGTCGAATGGCCCTACGCCGGAATACAATTGCCATCTGTTTCAAAGCTTTTCGCGACTTTCTATCGTACGCGCTTTCTTGTCATATGTGGTATCTTATGGGTGAACGACCATATACAATCGCATCAAATTCAATATTCTTCTTGAGGGGGGAGATACCTTTAGGCGGGGAAAAAAGTCGCTAATATTTATAATTTTTTTTAAAGACAAATATCTTTACCGTTTTTGAGACTTTGGGCAAGTTTTGTTCCTTTTCAAATTTGGTGGGAATCTTCCTAACCTTATTGTCTCAAACATGAAGCGAAATGTTTTCAAAAAATGTTCAAAGAGTATTTTTTATTGAAAAAAAAGCGATTTTTTTGTTTAATTGAATCTTTTTGTTTCAGAGCGTACCATTTTATTGTTTCCCATTATTGTGGACAAATGGCCTTACGCATTGCCACCTGCCGAGGCTTTTGGCTACATTCTATCGTACAGGCTTTAATGTCACCCGGGGTATTTTATTTCAATTTCAAATTAAAATTCAATATTCTTCTTAAGGGAGGAGATATCTGTAGGCGAGGAAAAAAGTTTCTCCTTTTCATAATTTTGTTTTAAGGATTTATTAACTTTTTAGTATTTTTTAATTTGTTAACCTTTGAAAATAGCACAGGTATGGCACGGTCTTCAAGACTGTATTTTCGAAACTGGCGTGACGGATACCTGAATAACTAATCGACCGATGCTGATGACATTTGGTATGAATCTTCCTAACGTTATTGTATGAAACATGAACCTAAATTTTTAAAAAACAACTTCAAGAAGTATTCTTTATTGAAAAATGTGGCTATTTTTTTTTTGGAGAATTCGATCTTGTTGTTTTGAAGCGTACCATTTCATCGATTTTCAACATTTCGCACTTTTTCTTGGTTCGTATTCTGCGCATGAGTGTCAAGGAACGAAAAATCTCCGTTGGTTTTTTTTTCAGATTAATTCTGCCGACGCTACATGGCACGTCTGACAACATCCGCCGCAACCCGTTTAGAAGACCGTGCCATACCTCCGTCATTGTTAAAGATTAATGAAAATTTAAAAATACCGTGTAACAGCCAAAAGTAGAAATAAACATACCCTAATCTCAAAAATAGAGAAGAAATCTTGCCTTCAAAAAAAGATCACGAAGATCAGCAATTTTTTTCCTCACCTTTTTTCCTCCTTGCCCTCTTAATCGCGGCTGTAATTTACGGATGATTGAGAAGGGCCCTGCTTATGTCTCCACAAAATACGGCCCTCCGCGGAAGGAATACCTTAAGGTGAGGCTAGTATTCATCGGTATCTTACGTAAATCATGCATGGAAACAAAAAATTGTATTCTGATGGATGAATAGAAAATAATCATACAGCCTGCAGAGAATATAAGTTCAATGGACTCGCATAGAAATCAGCTGCCCGCCAAAGCCAAACAAATTAACATTTGCTACGATAGGATACACTTTTAAATTATTTATTTTCCAAAGATTTGGAAAGATTTATTTCCAAAGATAAGCTACGTATTGGACGATCGTTCTGACCGTATTACTGACGCATGCTTAAGCGTATGCGAGGCTTTTGGGGGAGAGACGAAAAGTGGGAAGGGTGGTGAAGGCGAAGATGAGAGGCCAGCAAAATCGCCAATCACTGTGAAGATACATTTGAGGGGGTGAAAATAAATTTCCAACCAAGTACCGAGGTCGAGATGCGATAAGAAGAGTTCTCGGTGTCGAGAAACAAGTTGATCGTAAAATCCGGATATAGCTGGAAACACTAGAACAATGACTCTGCACTTCTTCGCAATTAGACTTACCGAAACGTGTGACTTCTAAGATTTCCAAGTATTAAAAAGTCATGGTACTTTGCTTTCACGGGAAATATTGGACAATTATAGTATACTCGCAATTATTTTCTGATGATTGTACAAATATCGATGGCAAATAAAGAATTAACGATGAATATATAATTTTATCGTGTCTTCAATAATTCTTTCGAATAACCATCAACTAAACTTCTTCAAGGATCAAAATACTTCTGAAGATACCGTTGAGCGAAGGGAAAATTTACCCATTTTTATGATTTTTTCTTTTGAAGGAAATATTTCTTCACCATTTCTTGGACCTAGGGTATGTTTCATTACTACTTTTGGCTAGTACATGCTTTTCGTCATTGATCTTTAAAAATGGTGGAGGTATGGCGCGGTCTTCTAAACTGCATTTTCGAGACTGGCGTGGCGTATAAGTAGTAAAATTGAATAAAGTAAAATAAAGTAAAATTGAATAAGTAAGTATTTTTTATTGCAAAATGTAGCTATTTTTCGAAAAGTTCAATCTTTCGTTTCAAAGCATACCATTTAATCGATTTAGTCGAAATTTCTGACTTTTTCTGGGTTCATATTTTGTGCATGACTGTCAATGAAAGAAGAATCTTCATTGGCTTGTTTTCAGATTAATCCCGCCGACCCTACGTGTCACGTCGTCTGACAAATACTCGCCACGACCCGTCCAGGAGACCGTGCCATACGTCCGACATTTAAAAAGATTAACAAATCAAAAATACCGTGCAACAACCAAAAGTAGTAATAAAACATACGCTAAGTCTCAGAAATGGCGAAGAGTTCTTTCCTTTAAAAACAAAATCATTAGGATCAGCCATTTTTCCTCGCCTGAAAGTATCTCTTCCCTTCAATCCCTGTGAATAAATAGTCAGCCATTATCTTGATGCACATGTATGCGTATGAAAATGGTTGTTCAGAATTGTTTACTTCGTGTGACAGCCCCTAGCATCGTAGGTATCAACGTCGTTCTTCTAGTTTATCGATTTCATGTTGCTCGCGAAGTAACTTTGTCGCGATCGAAAATTCCTGTATGTATGCACATATATACATATTATTTCACGACAGGGGTACTTTTATATCCAAGTGGCATAGGGAACTTCCGATAGATTTCTCGTTATTGCAAATGTATAACTTATGTATCGATCTTCTCATTTTACTTGTTACGGAATTCTCAATTGAATTATTTGTTGGCACGTGTGTACAGCTTATGGATCGTAATATAGACATATCAGGCATGTCGTAATTATTTGATGAGAGGGGTCAATTATCGTGCTTTGAGGTTCCTCAGACGAGAGGATTACGTGACAGCGTACAGATGGGTGAATTTAATGCGGAAAAATGACATGGAAAGAAAGATCAAGGTCCGACAAACCGACAGACAGATAGGCAGACAGACAGACAGACAGATAGACAGACGGATAGACAGACAGATAGCCAGAAAGATAGACAGATAGACAGACAGACAGGCAGGTAAACAGCAAGACAGATAAACAGACAGACAGACAGAGACAGAAGGACAGACAGAGACAGACAAAGCGTGGGTACAAGGGTTGGAAGCAAAATACGAGAATGACTTTAGTGACGAATCGGGATGCAGACACTCATACTCACATGACAAAATACTGTTCGATAGAAAATAATGTTGCAAAAAAATGCCGATCGGGGCCAAGTTATCGTCAAGTTTTCTGGTTATAACCGGACTCGTTGAACTCTGCGCTCGTTATAATCGAGCAGGCAGTACTTATCTCTCCTCAGCCGACGAGATGACCGCGGTGGTCCCGGAGCACAGACTATTTTCAAACGATAACCGGGACTCACCGGATTCTCACTATAAAGTGATAATAATAATAAATTCGATAAATTCAAGCGAGCACCAGTATGCATGAGATATATTTTGTTTTTATTTTTTTTCCTCGTGTTTTGCAGTTTCCCGTCGTAAAGATCCCCCCCCGTTTACACTCGACGATATCTCGTGTCACGTTCCCTCGACTGTCGCTGACGTTGCGTTGTGGATTTCCCGCTCGTTGTATCGTGGCTCGCCTGCGGCTACTGAGAAACGTACTCCGGAGATTTAAGATCGCTACAATGGCGATGGAACAAAGCGTAGAGGTCAAACTTCGCGAAAGCTGTGGTAAAGAGCGGAAGAGGGCGGGAAATCGATTTAGCTTGGAGTTTGATCATTTATAGGGAAGCTGTAGAATAGGCAATATCGTTGCACGAATTTTCGATATCTGTACTCATTGACTATCGAAACTATGTTTATTCCATCGTGGTAGGATGAAATCGGGGGTCGTCAAGTAAGAAAGGAAGAAAATTTATGTTACGAGTAGAAAGAGAAACTGAGGAGAGACTGAGGAGGGCAAGACAGAGAGGGAGAGAGAGGGAGAGAGAGAGAGATTGATTGATGATTGATGATTTATTATTATGCCTTGGTAAAAACCTTTAGGCAAGCAAGTACAGATAGTATGAAATAATAATAATAATGAAATGAACAAGAAATACTACTACTACTACTTATAATAATAATAATAATAATGATTATAATTTCGTGCATGTTAGCTAACAAGAGAGAGAGAGAGAGAGAGAGAGAGAGAGAGAGAGAGAGAGAGAGAGAGAGAGAGAGAGAGAGAGAAGTGCGAGGGAAAGTCAATGTCGTAGCAAAAGTTACGCAAGTAGAACGTCCCGTTTTCGGGCAGACGTGTCAGCGCACCGTTCGTGCACTGCAGGCTGATATTCCAATCACGTGATCGCGGTACGTTTCTTCGTATCGTTCATTCTCGCGGGTGGTCACACCACACGAGGAAACTTCACACACGCGACTATCACGATATGCCTCTCAGCACGAGATGAAAATAACAAAACAAAAAAAACCGATAAAGAAATAAACTCTCGTAATCATCTGCCATTTCTACCACGTCGATACGTGTGACCCGAAGTGCGCCCATGTACGGGCGGCAAGAACCGAAGCACTTAGTTGAAAAAAGATCTGTAAGGAGAAGTGCAAAGTAAATAAAAGAGTGCAACAGTCCGTTGTGAGCACATAAAAGCTCTATCTCTGTCGTGCAAGTAATGACGAGTTTTATAAATACGACTCGACGCGGGCCACGTACGGCCTTGCTGTCACCGTATTCTCTGTAACTTGACGACGCGTGCGATCGGAAAGTCGTAGGCCACCTGTCTGTTGTGACGGTGTCCGATACGTATGAATATACATTACTTTGACAAGCATGCGACACGAAGAACAAAAACAAACGTACATTTTTCGATAGACATGCCGATGCATCGGTTGGACTGGATAATCGGCTGATGAATTTTATTATTCGCGAAATCTGGTCGAGCATTGGCGATCGTTAAGGGGTTGCAAAAGTCGAAAAATCACTTTTTTCAATAGCAATGTATTTTGACAGTAAATCTTCTTATAACTGTTCCCTGAAAATTTCAACGTGATCGGATCAAAATTGACTTTTCGTCCGATTAAATCCGATTTGATCCGTTTTGATTAGGGAGATCAGACTGTCGTGTCGTTTCAGTCGAGACAAATTGTGCAATAACGTTCCATTCATCTATCAAATTTAATAGGATTAACGGGGTCTGCCTACTTGTACCAGTCGAAAACAGCTAATTTTTGGATTTCTTTCTAGCAAATCGTAATTATCAATTTCTAAATAAATTCGGTATTTGAAAAAGTATCATCTGAAGAACACTGACATTTTCGTGTGAAAAATATGTAATTATCGATTTACTGCACCGGAGTTTACTGCGTCCGGAAATTTCTGAAATATCAAATTTCCAAAAAACGGCGTGTATTCAAAGTGAGTCTTGATTTTAGCGAAAAAAATGAGCATTTTTCGTTCATCAAATCAAAAGTACACATCGAAAAAAAATCCTTCGATCGAATATTATACTTTTACGTCTAGAAAAAGCCCTAAAATTTTCGGAAAGATCGATTCAGTAGTTTTTGAGATATTTTGCTCGCGACTTTAAAAAAGGTACTTACGCGAAAAAAGCGTTCAAAGTTTCGAACAACGCTCCGAGAGTTCCGACAAGTACAACAGCCTATAAATCTGTCAATTTTGATCCGATCATCTTGAAATTTTCACGAACCATTTATAATATGATATACCGTCAAAATATATTGATTTTCAAAAAAGTGATTTCTTTTTCACACAACTCGGCGTAACCCCTTAATTATCCGAATTTACTTACTAATCACAGTACAGACGTAATAACCGCTACTTTTGAAAATACTTAACTAAATAAAAACAAATTTTAAATCTCGTCTGATGAATCCTCGAGCTAGAAAGTTCACGAGTGATCAGCATTCATATGTAGTGCGTGGAAAACCGAAGATCGCCAGGTACGGGCCCATCATCGAGAGGTCGAATCTAAATTCGTTCATGTATCGCGGCTTGCTAGTTCAATTTTTTATCCACGTAGTAATAGTGCCTCTTAAATTAATTTGATTATTTTCAGATCGTCAGTATCATGATAATAAGTTCAACATCGCGTGGACCTTATTTTTCAACTCGCTAAATGAACTTCGCAAAATCTAAATATTAAAACGAGGTCAGCTTTTATTCGCCAAATTGAAAATATTCAACTTTTATTCATGCGTGGTATACATAATTTAAAAAAAATGCTGTAATAAATCACGAAACAAAAATCATTCGGTAGCCACAACGCATTATCAAGAGATCTCGACATCGAATTACGGATTTCGTCGTTCTACCGTCGCGAAATTCCTCGACGAGACATAGCATGTAACAAAATATCACGTGGCCGTATTTCGAGAAAAGATTAACGATAACGATTGGTACGAGGTTATGCCAAGCTCGCCCGACGCGACCAAACAACCGGATGTTATTCGCAGGGAAACCCATAACTGAGTCTAGCAAAAAAAAATAGTTACGTAGTTGATAATCTTCCCACGTCACGTGTGATCAAATAAAAGGAAATAATAATCATTCGGACCAGACAGTTCGTAAAAACATTAAGTATGGAACGAGAAAGAAACGGGCTCGTGTCATCCGCGAGTGAAATATCACTTCTGATTGGTCGTTTGTATGATCGATCGAGGGTCCTCTACAAATCCTGCAAAATTCGCCAAAATCTGCAAGACGTGCCCACATGTTCCCTTCAAATATATCCACCACTGGAAATGGAAATGGAACTCAAAATTGGAAAGCAAAAAAAGCCTCGTGACTGTTTTTATTCGCACACAAAAGTGCATTTTATTTTATAGATAACGTTTGTATATATCAACGTGTATAAGTCGTTAAAAAAAATATATACACTAGCAGTCAAAAGTTTTCCATCACTTTGGATAATAGCAAAATTTTCGATCGCTCTGGATAACTTCAAAATTTTAATAGAATAATATAATTAATGTTTCTATAGCTATAAAGTATCTTCATAAAATAAGAAATCAAATGAATTTTATTATTCGAATATAATTTCGCAATTATCCAGAGCGATCGAAAATGTTGGTATTATCCAAAGTGGTGTAGAGCTTTTAACCGCAAATGTATGTATATGGATACGTCTGCTTGTTTCTTTTCGTAAGTTTGGCTCTTCTTCGATAAAGAAAATGCATTTTGTTCAGACCCAATATTAATTGAGCAGCGCGATTTCGATAAAAAAAACACATAGCCATGATTTATTTCTTAAGTGATATGAGCAAGCAATGCAGTACGCAAATTGACTAATCATCTGAGGATTACAGCATGAAATCGTCCCAAAATTGAATATCTATTATATTTTCAAACCTGAAATAAGTACAGACGTTTTAACTAGATGTATTCAGCCCGAAAATTTCTTGGTTGAAGCTACTGCGAATTATTCATTGGCTAATTTAATATTGATTCGAAGCAAAGCTCGAGTTTTCTACCGCAAAAAATAATACCCGGTCTTTGAGTTCCAAGGCATTGAGAACTCACCGATGACGTCAGTGGTGAAAAATATTTTCGTGACGCATTTGGATTTGTTTGTGATCGTTCGACACGGGAACAGCAGGCTCTTTCTCACTCGCTGCGTCTATCTCATTTATCGAATGCTGAGCTATTTCCGAACAAAGTCTATTTTAGCGTATTGCCGAGAGACACTATTAAATTCACCGACTACAAAATTCTCGTGATGTTTTTCGTCAAACGGCAACTGCTAAAATTGTCGTTCAACCCGTGCACTGCGAGGTGATTTATATATTTTCTGACAGCTGGTACATTGATGTGGCATCTAAAAATGGGCTAAATATCGTTCCAAAGATGACGACTCATCTTCAGTAATATTATAGTTATTATTATTCAACTTGTCCCTATTATTATCATTGTCAAAAATGGTATGATGATAAAATGGACAAAAAAATAGATGGACTGAATAAAACAATCGGTTCATGAGACCTGCTCTTCGAATACTTTGCTTAAGGTGGGATACCACTGTGACGGATAAAAAAAATATTTTTTCTGCATTTTCTCAAAGTATATCCCTATATCCAAGAATATGCGAAAGGAATTTAAAGTTAAAATATTGGAAATTGACCAAGATACAGACGATTTAGTGACAGCAGGAAACACAACGATTTGAATATACTAAAACTTTCAATCGCATTTTTCTCGAATCGACTTTTCTCGACCTGGCCGGAATAATAAATCTAGTTGTAAATGACCGATTAATAATTTAAAAAAAAACAACATTTTCGCGATTGCAGTAGCTATTGTACGTGGGTCTTTTTGTTTTATTTGGTTTTTTAAGTCCCCGAATATAAGTAAACATTTCGACTTTTTGACACTCGGCATTTCGTGAATTTTTTTTTCGACAGACTACTACGTACGGCGCGAATAAAAATTATAAAAGAATTTATATAGATTATAGGACATTTTGATTTTTAGTTTTCAGACCAACGACTGTCAAGTTATCGATCCGGCCGTTGGACCACATTTTTTTCTTTTATTTCATCTTTTACTTTTTTAAATAAAAATTCACACGAAACAAGTTTATTGTATGCCTACTGAGATACGTTTTTCCAAATCCCAGAGAAATCATCTAGCAGACAAAAAAATTGCAAAAAATACCTTTTTCGGCCCATCACGGTGGCCTCCTCTCTTATAAGCTTCGAATGATAATAACAATAGTAAACAAAAATACCAATCGGTGGAATAAGATATAATCCAAGAAAAGACTGTAAAATAACTTTAGAATGAAAATTATACGATGTTGGAGTTGAGAAGGCAGAATATAATATTTCGTATGATTCACGAACCTCGTGTATTTTCGAAAAAAAATCACGCTATATAGTATCGACCACGTGACATGCAAAAATAGTACAAAAGCATTGCTCGACCAGTGAGCTCGTGCTCGTGATTTGTTATATATTCCGTGCACATACGATGTATCCACGGATGGGCCACCGTTGGCACTAAATTAATTCCTGTGCCTTTGCATACTCGATACGCCCTTTTGGTATCAAGGTCTAAAAACGGAACTTCGTATTTCGAACGATGGAAGAAGCGCACGCCAATTTGAGTACAAGGCCGTTAGATGTCGCTTGAACATCGCGTGAGAAATGACGATGAATAAAAAACGAGAAGGATAGCAGAAGCACACGAAGAATACACGTTTAGTGGTCATACACGTGCGGTCTTCGAGCACGAGAATTGATATTGACACGCTATATATCGCCTGTTGACTCGATGCCAGACAGAAACCTGAACAGAGTGCAAAATGAGTTGATTATTCTTTTTTTTAAGTGTATTTATCGATAGGACATTCGAATGCAAGGACGAGCTTTGTTCGGAAGACGTTCATGTATTTATTGTTATTTCAAGATTTTATGGAGCTTTATAGAAATGAATATGTAAAGAAATATGTTAAAGAAATACTTCAATGTGATATTTGAAAATATCTTTATAATATTAATAATACAAACATTAATACATTTATTAATATTAATATTTATATATTTATATGTATAATATATAAATAATTTATTAATTTAAATTATATATATATATATATATATAACATATTATTCATTTATATATATAAATATAAATAAATAAATAAATAATATTATAATAATATAATTATTAATAGCAATATTATATGTTAATAATAATTTCCATATAATATTAATGTAAAGCAATATATTATACAGAAGTACTTTAACGACACCGAATAAAACTCGAAATTTCAATGTTTTTCATTCATCTTAAAATGTTCGAACAGTTTTGTGGGATATTTTGATGATTTGATGATTTAAAAAAAAGCCTAAGGCGGTCGATTAGTAAACGTGATCTACAGACGAATGATAAAATGTTTGTTGAAAACGAAATGTTTTAAGCAAATGTGGCAATGTCATAGATACCTTCCAGAGGGTTCGATACCGTACAATGTCAAATACGTTCAACAATTTGTATTCGCACATGTTCATATACACTAGTGGAATTAATTTCAGATACTTTTGATAAAAATTAGCTTTTTTATATTTTCGAGAAAAATGTATATTCTGCTACGCTGCAATGAAACTGCATTTTTTTTAAATTTAAATTAAAGTCAAATAATATCAATATTATATATTTATCTACAATGTTGCTACTTGATATTCGCCTTGATAAGCCTACTTTGATGAGAATGTAAAATTAAGAAGTGATTATGACCTAAAAATTACCATTAAATACGAGATTCAAAAAAATTTGAAATGTGTCCAGAATTAATTCCACTGGTGCATATGAACGTATTATGAACAGCGAACGAATTTATGAATGGCTGTAGGACGTCGGCTAATACATCGGAGTGATAAAAAAAAATTCAGTCGCTGTATTGTCAGTAGTTGAACAAAAAAAAAATACTGTGCGAAATCAATAGTGATTGGTTGATTATCGCATATAAACGACGTCATTATCCTGTTGGTTATGAGATGAGGAGAAATTTATTTTTAATTGAAAAACAGGAATTGAACGATTCATTCAAAGCATCTATTTGGGGTTGCCGTTGCTATACACGAAGACTTGTATAAATATCTGTGTCCCGTAATAAATGTTGGTAGTCCATTGACGTAACAAATTCCACCGGCCGCGTACACATATTCATCGAATAAACATCGAATAATTCGTATTCAATTACACTGGGCGAACGTGCACCAAAGTCTAACAAAAATTTAGCCATTTTGCGGATTATTACGACAGCGCAGAGAAGCGTGTTTTCCTTTCGTTTGTGTAACGTGACCTGCACGTGAATCGAGAATATCAAACTGATGACGATCCACGAGTCAGAGGCGTGACCAACAAATCGCATAAATAAGCGTTTAATTGATCGAACGCGGACACTTCCCGCGTAACGCAACCAGGTATTCATGCATTCCAATACATGCAGTCCATTTATTTTTCACTCGCTATGATACTCAGCAATATGTATCATTAATTTATATAATATTAATTTTTTGTTTGAGTTCTAGGCTTTCCAGGCATCAACATTTCGTGAATAAGAAATTCAAAATCCAATCAGAATAATTGATCTGTATAATTTTTGTTGGCTCTGTAGATAATCAATTTTCATACACGTCAAAGACCATTTTTCCATACGTCTTATGAGCCGTCGCTTCAGGAAATTCATTTTCTCTGCAAAATAAAACTAATAACAGAAATTCTGCTTTTTTTCTTGGATGATTTCACTCAACGATTTTTCAAAACGAATACAAAAAAGTATCGAATCGGTCGCTTCGATATCTGGTATAGGGCAAATTAATTCATATAAACACATGTGCCCACCTTCAATTTTGTTGAAACTCGCATATGTGATAAAGCATTTAAAACTATTAGGCGCGTATTTTTTTATTGCCGGAAAATCGGTTTTGAGGGGGGAAACCATGCCTCAAAGGAAAGCGTGCCAAGGGGTGATTTGCAGTTTTTACCCACAAGCAGTTCATCGATCTCAATGAAACTAAAACCAAAATTCTTTTAATCTAAAGCGATGAAAAAACGACTATGGAAGTATTGAGAAACAAATTGAACTAAGGGGTGACAAGCCCTTCTTTGAGGGGTGGTTTTCCCCTTGAAACCGTTTTTCCGCCGATAAAAAGGGGTCTAATAGTTTTCAACGCGTTATCACATATAAGAGTTTCAACAAAATCGACGTTCGTTGTAAGTACCACGCAATTACTATACAGGCAGTAAACCCAACACTTGATGAAGAAAGCTTATGGTTACGGATGAAGTCAAGAACATTAATACCCGGTTTATTCTTTTCCGAAATATATAGGTATGTGTGTGTGCGAGTGTGAGTATTTATCTTAAATACAATTGAATTACATACGCAAGGATAACCGGCCATAAAGTAATCATTGTATTAAAATCGTAAAGACATATAAAAATTTTACTATTATAAAATGCTCGCTTTTCCAAAATTGAAATTTTTCAATCATTCTTTTGATCGGTTTGATTTGATATTTTTCGAATTCTAATTATACAAACATATTAAGATATGTTTATAGTGTATATTGATTATTTTTTTCAATAAAAAGGTTTAACAAAGAATTCCAATAGAATATCAAGATTTGACTCATAATGATTCGAAAGCTTCAAATTTCCTGAATATAAAAAAAATCAATCTGAGCCGCACATGGGCACTAAAAATATTGTAAAAAAATACTTCTCAGAAACTATTTGCGCATAATCAAAAGTTGAAAAGAGACGATTTTAATCACGGAAACATTTCTGCACACATTGACATCTTTCGACCAGGCTGGTCGACGATTTTCGAATATCTGACAAATACTATCGTAGTTTTATCATTGTTTGTCCGATTTTCCAGAATGTCAAGAACCATATTGAAAAAATTATCGTGGCAAAGTGTAGCGAACAAAAATCGTCAGGTAATTGTCAAAGAAACTTTGATTTGCATCGGAAAGAAATTGATTTTCGAACCAATTCTCTTTTTTCTTTTCAAGCGCTCTTGATCGATGGTATTTGGGCTGTGACGGAAGCGCAATCTGGAGGAAAGGAGATATCGAGAAGAATAACGATACAATCTCAAGATCGTCCTTACAGCAAGATAGGAGATAGATCGCCTATCAGCTGCGATTCTGTAATTCTTTGATCCATTCGATCAAAAGAGGTAGATACATATGTGACGAAAAGGACCTGGAATACGTGATCTTTGTCGGTTCCTGCGATCGATATCAGTTACGGAGAGAAATTTGCGTCAACGAGCCCTCTTCCGGCAATAAACTGGACCACGCGGATGGTCGAAAATAAATGTGACTGCGCCCCCATTACGCTTGTTATGTATACTTATAAAATGACTGCGTGGTATTGATCGAGCTGTTACGTGACGTTGAAAGTGTTATGTGTACAGCCGAATTCTATTTCTAAAACTCCGATTCCAGACAATAAATATGCAGGCCAATAGATACTACCTGATATACTGTTTTTAAGTACAAATATATGGTTGTGACATAAATATCACGTCACCGTGTGCGAATAAGGGAGCACTTGCTTGTCCTACATTTGAAGTAAATTTGATTGGGGCGAGGGTCAGACGAGTGAGTTAGAAGGTTATTTCCGTTGAATAGGTTACGCATTCGCGTGTACGTAACTGGCCGAATAATATTGTATAAATAAAATAAGATTGTCATCCGTAGAGCGAGTTGACGATTTTCTCGACGCGTATAAGTGTAATTACGTGATGGTGAATGGCATTACAGTCGCATAGCGAAAATGAAGTCGAATATCAGACGTGCATTGAGACGCATGTGGGATTGCACTTTGAAGTTTTATCAAGCGCAGCCATGCATTTTGCCGATGACCTTTCTTCCGCAACCCTTTCCTCGTATCAGTGAACGAATATATTTATTATTCTGACGATGAGTACATATTTGGACAAATTCAACATCCCTCACGAGAATGCCTCCAGCATTACCATTTTGTATATTTTTTTAGCATAAGTTTTCTTTCGTTTACTTGAAGATATGATTAATAACATCATTGAATATTATTATCCTCTCCTAGTTCTTCCACAAAAAAGTCGCTTGATTTTTTACGTTCACAGTGCGGGTACCCTTTAAGGGCTTAGACTGCTGTGAGAATGTCGAAAATCGATCTTCGCATTGAGGCAACTCAAATTGAAGAGGAAGGTCCAAGATATGGTGCAGGAATAGCAGGTTGAAGGTAAAGTTATAATTACAATAATAGAACTGTCAGTAAAACTTTAAACGCGTTTTTCTCGAAACTATGTTTCTTAAAACGGTGTACACGAATTCTCAACATCTAATGAACGGATTGACTTGAAATTTGGTAAACTCATTCAGTGTCATAGTCGTTTGGTCTCAACCGACGTTCTTCTTCTTGACATTCTTCTCTCATCCGTGACCAATAGTCATGTAATTTTTTCTCAAAAGACCGAACAAAACATTCAATTTTTTTTTCGATGATTGAAGCACGACGACAAAAAAAGATTGGTCAAGTCTTAGGCAATATTATCTATTTTAAGAAAAAAAAACTCTTCTTTTGTTTCGGATTAACCGGGTGGTCAAAATCAATTACGACGTTGAGCCGCTCACGTTTAAAGGTCCTTCACGAGATCATTTATAACTTATGTAATTATTAATATTTTTTATGTTATTTGGCACACAACTTTGTTACTCTACTTACAAATAAATTTCCCAACGATTTATCAATCATCTTATTCATTTGGTCAAATTTTTTTTTTTGTAACCTTGACTTTCTTCTTGCCATAGTAGAGCAAAAAATGAACCAAGCAACTTTGCATTTATAACTCGTACCGGACTAATTAAGCTTCTCGCTATTGACAATGGCTTTCTATTTGTCTATAAGATACTAAAGCGTGAAAACTTATTTCAAATGTACGAACGACTGAAGAATAATTTTCTTTCGATTTTACACATCAGGGATAATGTGTTCAATTTCTAATGAAATTCCAGGTCATTAAGAAAAAGAGAAGTTAAGTTTTTAGAATTTAAAGAAAAAAGAAAGACGTTTTTCAAATTCGTGACGTCAAAATTACAACACAAAAAACACGTTAGAATTCCGATTTTAGCGTGAAATCTGAATAAATTCGAAGCTCGAAAGTCCGTACGAAGCACGAAGCCACATAAGGCTCGGTATTTTCGTGAATGAACGTTGGCGGCTCTGCCAAAGTTTTGTCAGGCGACGCATCACGTCGGAAATTGACGGAAATCTTCGTATACTCGGAATAGAAACCGTCGTTGCGCAATATTGGTGCCGCACGTTGGCTCACGCGAATACGGTCCACAATTTTCTTCCACGTGCCCTGTTGGATCGCCAATAGCCCGATGGGCACGATTTTCGACTTTCTCGTCACCGTCAACGAGGCCCGCCAAATACGTAACCGATGATTCTCAGAAAAATTATTTCGAATCTCGTTCTGAGTGAGCGTGTTTCTTTTCATTTGTTAAAAATATAAAAAATATGAAAAGTTAAATGTTTATGTAAAGTGACGAGGCGAATCTAAACTTGACTGAACGCGATGTGAAGTTCACGTGTATGCCACGTGTCGTAATTATGGCGAGGCATTTTCCACTAACGGGCCACCAATTTCTTACTATCTCTATATGTAAACTAGAATAATGTAGGACGAATAAACTAACGACGTACATAACGTTGGTCAAGATTGATCTTAAATTCATCGTAATTTGATACATTCGAGGGCAGGATGAAGGGATATATATTTGATATATTTGGTATATTATCAAATTTATTATATTATTAAATTCAATCAAATTAACTAATATAATAAATCAAATTTATTATATTATGTTATATTATCATAATATATAATTATTATAATTATATTTATTATATATCATGTATTTATTATATTATCAAATGTATAAAATTATATTTGATATATTGAAAATGTCTAAACAACAATACTGCCTCAACGGAGTCGTTTTAGAATTACACCTTGTAATAAAAATGTATTTACAGCTGCATGATTCAATGCTACTTCAGAGGGCGGTATGCCCTCACAAAATACGTCCGTCCGCGAAAGGAATATCGTAAAACTAGACGACTATGGTCAAGATTTGTCAACTATGGTCTAAATTTCTCAACTATGGTCCAGATTTGTCAGGTTTCAAATTGGTATTTCTTCCACTAAAGAATGGATTTATATATTTAATACCTCGCTTTTATATGTTACCTTGGATTTATATAATTAATAGTGACCGCCAATCCAGTTTTGTTTGATGAGGTAGCTGGACTGTGGTTGAGGTCGTGGACTATAATCGTGTAGTTTTACGATACCCTACAAGAATTCCAGCAGTGGTTACTTACCCTTGAGACTTTCTTCTTGGTGTAAACCTCGTCGTCTTCCGAGGCAGTGGTAAAATTGAGATTTCCCTCGCAGTATCCATTCCCAATTCCCATTCGGTAAAGCTCATCTTTGCACGATCTACCGTCCAGGCTGAAATCACACAATCGTATTGGAACGTTAGATAGTGAGGTGCAAACTCGTCTCGAGAAGTTGTCGGCATTTAGTACCAGTGTTATTTTCAAATTTCATTAAGTTTAAGGATGTTGAGTCCCAAATCGCAAATGATAATAAAATTCTGCAAATTTGGTACGTTTTTGTATGACGTATTTCAGAGGTCGTGTAAAAATTTCACGACAATTAGGAAGCTCGTTATTGAACAATTAACATTCACAAATTAAATGTTGTTTTATGGAAATTGATGTAACTTTGCAATAAGTTTTTTTTTGACCTCTCAATTTTGTAATATCTACAATATACTGAAAGCAACGGAAACAAAACGAAGTTTATTGATACATTTTTTTTTTATTTCTTTTAAAAATTGATCATAACAAAATGTTAATTTTTTAATAACGAGCTTCCTAATCGTCGTGAAATTTTAACACGACCTCTTAAGTACTTCATACAAAAACATACCAAATTTTCAGAGTTTTCTTATCATTTTTTATTTCAACCCTTAAGGAGGTTTGAAGTAATGATGATAGAATTCTGAAAATTTAGTATGTTTTTACATGAAGTATTCAGGAGGTCGTGTAAAAATTTCATGACGATTAAGAAGTTATTCATTGAACCATTAACATTAACATGTTTCATAGGGACTCGACATCCTTAAAGTTAATTTATCGATGCGATAGGTAGACATGAATACTTGGGATCGAAAGACCTGTCGTCTAGCTCCGTTGGGTTTTACTCAAAGTTTTCGTTTCTTTTGTATTTCAATGATCAACATCGAAAAACAGTGAATAATATATATTTTTTAATTCGCAATTTTCATACGATAGGATCTCGTAATTTTTCTGTGCCGTAATCATTTATATTCTATGCAAAAATGTGTTCTATTTGTCTAGCATATTTGTTGGCTTAAGGCGAGCTATACATTTAGACGGGAAGAAACTAAGCAATTTTGAGAGATTTTCGAAACTGAGAAACAATCATTCTTCATTTAACAAACTGTAGGTATACATTCATAGTATATTTAGGCATATAAATACATTTATCATCAAAATGGCGGAGCTGTGGCAGAGTGTTACAGCAAAATTGCCGCGAGAGTTGCGAATAGGCGAACAGTCTAGTTTTCCGTAGACGTTGATTTTAAAAAATCAAAAAAATTTTGAGTCGGATCATGTATAGGTTCTTTTTGACAGTAATTCAAATGAAGGAAATGCAAACTTAAGAGAATGGAACGAATTTACAAAAAAAAAAATTCCACGCCAAATTTCTGTAAAATATGGATTAAAAAGGTAGTTTTTTTTCTAATTAAACAAAAAATTCTCGTCAACTAGAATGTAGTAATATTGTCAATTTTTCTACCAAGTTTCAACTCAACTTAATCATTTATAATGAATTTAGAAGCTGACATTTTTCATACATTTACGCATTTTCAAGGCTTTGGAAGCTCATGAGTAATTTTCTTGAAATCAATTGTATCAAATAATTATTTATTCATAATAAGCATACATTGCAGAATACAACAAAAGTTATTTCGTGCTATCACAACCACAAACAACAAAGTTACGACCAATTAAATGTGAACTTCGGGTTATTAAAAAAAATGAAAAAAAAAAACAAAATCATATCGTAGGTACCGTGACACTTAGGACATAAAGTCTAAGAGTGAAAAAGTGGCAAATGACCCCCCCGAACTCCCAAAAAATTGTGTCGGTTATGCGACCTACACCCTATATATAGTTATATAGCTCAAGGAGAAAAACAATCGATTTTTTTATTTTTGTAAATGTGGGATATACATTTAGAACGGTCAAAAAATCGATTTTTTCCCCTTAACTTCAAGTAGTACGTCAACATCGCTCCACGAAGTTGAACAAAAAATATTGCACATTTCGCTGTGCGTAACGGCCTCTCCGCGAACATAGACGGATCACGTGGACACCTCGGCGGCCATTATTGTTAGCCGGTGGTGACACGTTGCCGTGCTTAAATCGTGAATTGAATGTAATACCGCGTGAAAACGATGGTGCTATCTTTGACGAGTTCCGGTAATAACAAAACTGCGGTTCACTGCTTTTGATGGGTCAGCGTATAGTAAGAATTTTAAAAAAAACGTATAGCTTTCCAGCTGGGTTGACACAAAACATTCCATTTGTTTTTCACCCAATATTCATTTATTGTAAAAAGTGCAATCGCATGAGAAAATATTTCGTTCAGATACTCGTGGGTGGAAATTTTTATGTCGGGGTGTTAATTTTTCGACGGTGCTAATTTTTGTTTTCGGAAAATTTTGTTCTTCGCCATATCAGGTACGCAACGACTAGACGCCAGCTTATCTAATCAGTCGGCCGAGAGTCACGGGTATTGTCATAAATCTGAAAGAACCTCCGTGTGCCAACAGGGGACTCTAGGATCAATGTGCCACGAGTACAAGTTAATTTGTGTGTATAAATATGTATGTATATATGTCGTATAGTTCCTTGTATGATTCATCGGTATTAGGCGTGGTGTCTCGAAGTCGTTTTGCTCGTCTGCCATGTGATGTGTTGCGTAAAAAAAAGAAGCACTCCACGTGAACTCGAATTTCATCGGTGGTACAGAATGGTAGACGCAATCGAAGGAAAAAGAGCCGGGGAAAAAGTCACGCGAAACATCAAGATGGTCATGTCGATAATTCCGTATACGCTTGATTGAGAAAGCCATGACATTTAATATGGGCACTTAAAGAAAGGGCTAATCTATAAAAAAAGCTGAATAAAACAATATTCAAATATGATGTTTTTCTCAAAAATCATATGTTCGGACGCAGCATAAACGTTTTTTCCAATGGGTATTTTTATGTTCAATTCATCAATGAAACTTTGCGATTGAATATAACTTTTATTGAATGTGTCGAAGATAATGAAATTACATTTTTAATGGGAGAAATGGAATTCCTGTTTTTTTATAAAAGTTTGGTTTTTTATTTGCAATGAGCTTTACTTCCGATTAATTTTATTGTAAAATACCTTATAGGGAGACAGTTGAGGTATTGGGTTGCTTGCTGCTGTTTAAAACAAAATCCATAACTGTCGTTTTTGCGAAAAGAAAAGTAGTAGTAGACGTAATGCTTTTTATTTTATGGCTATGAAGCGTTTTTTTTCTCGATAAACCAGATCGAAGGCCGCGGTAAAATTGTAAAAGGAATAAGTAAATTACATAGAATTGTAAAATGTGAAAATAGATCAGCATAAATGAAAATTGTTAAAAGAATAAGTAAATTAGATGGAAGGCCGTCGAAAATTGTACATGAAGTTATGTTTCTTGTGAGTACGTATTTCCATGAAACATTTGGAAAATGATGAAATTATATGCAAAATTGGAGCTATTTAATCACAAAAGTTATTACATTTTCATACACATTAAAACGTAATAGATTTTATGATCAAATTGCTCCAATTTTGCATATAGTTTCATGATTTTCCAAACGTTTTATAAAATAGGTACTCACAAGAACCATCACTTCAGTGTCCACCTTCAATTTTGTTGAAACTCATATATGTGATTAAGCATTGAGAACTAATAGACAAGTAGTCTTCTAACCGGCGGAAAAACGGTGTCAAGGGGGGTCACCACCCCCTAAAGTAGGCGTATCAAGGGATGATTTTGGAAGAAGCTTTTGCAAAAAAAATTTAATTAAGCCGTAATTTACCCCCTCCTTTTTTGAAGGATGATTTGCTAATTTTTCAAAATCATTTTTCCGGTGATAAAAAAAAAATGCGTGTCTAATAGATTTTTTAATTGGTAAGTAATGTTCCTTGTCGGTCGAGAAGAAAATATTGATAGAGTGTTAGTTGTGTAAAATCAAAACAGCCATTACCCAAGACAACAATGGAGAACTAGTGGATTAAATTTCCGCTCCAAGTGGGGGCAGCCACAGTAACACACGATTTTTAACAATAAAATGAGAAATTAAATGCGTTGGTCGGAAAGATTCATCGTGGAGCACGTACTTTCTCCGCTGGTGGGAGGTAGCCCGCCCCCCAAGCCTTCGGTGTCTAGTTCAGTTTTCCATTGCTATTGTTTATTCATGCCCTCTGAATACTAAAAATAGAATCGACAAAGAAAGGAAAATGACAATTCCGGTGTTATTGCCAAGAGAGAAAAGCTTCATTAATCCTCCCCTTCTCACGTCTTATTGCAAACATGTATAGTTTCGATTGAAGTAACCACAAATTTGTATATAGTGCAATACGTGGAAACGGAACAAGAGAGAGCAGTCGCGATAGGGCCTCATGAATCATGTACATCTATCGCTGTTTTACTTTCCGTTTGCTCGCTGACCACGTATTTGCTATAACTTTCGTACTAAATATAAGCCACCTTAATACGCAAAGCACGGAAACTTTACACAGTCAGTTCCGTATATAGATCTGCATAAAAATGTCGACAAGCCGAAGCGTACCGCATTGCTTCCTCGTAAGTTCTTTTAGAATGGGGACACTTGCCTACGAGCGATTGGATTTTTATAGGTGATGGTAGGCAACGCTGGTTAAGTAAAAAGAAAAGGAAAAGCCAATTACCTTAAATTTGTATTTCGGTATATCGGGTTCATCATATCCCCAAATACAAAAGTTTGCGACATCTGAATTATTGCTTTATTGATTTTATGGTGGCACTCTGTCATTATAAAACAATTTGGCTCCACGTATCAAAATTTTATAAGACTACTTGACAAATATTCGAAAATTGCTGACAATGATAAACAGCTTGTTTATTATTTCACTGTTAAAGATTTTTATCAGTGTGTACGTGAGTCTCATTTAGTTTTATCAAATTCAGCCACCATCTTCAAACGGTAGGTAAAGAAAAGATTTTCACGATGTCACGTTAGAAGTAGTGAATTGTACGTTTTTATAGTGTCTCGCTCCACGTTGCTAGATTATGGAATCGATCGAAAAAACAATGGCGTTAAAAAATGTTAAAGCTATTCCACGGGATCCCAACAGAAGCTTGAAACAACTATTCAATTCCGACGTAAAAAATAATTCAACTCTTCGTTCGTGGCATCTCCGATGTGGCCCAACATCAGCGACCTCGCAAGACTAACCTTGATGCTTTTTGCCTATTCTTCAACCCCTATTTGTGAGAACGTTTCTCACGGCCTGCAATTGTGTCGCGAGGTTTGAATGAAAAATTCACCCGGCTCGTTTTGACGCTCCTGACGTGACAAAAGACACCAAAAGGGTGCAAAAGTACGCATGTGCGGGTCAGTGGGTCGCGACATTGTGGCGTCGGAGAAAAAGTTGACGGTACATTCGCCACTCACCTAAGCCCAAGTTGTTCCGTTTTCTCTTCCGTTGAACAGTTTAACCAGTTTGTACTACGCTCGATAGAAATAAATGCACATGCTGTGAAAATAGACCGATAAAAATAGATATACAGAGTCATGTTCAGATTTAAATTCCGTTCATATCTACAAATACTTTCGGATTCATGCGACAAGGTAGGAATTTTTTTTCAACCTTTGTTGAAAATTGTGGCACAGTTCATACACAAACGATATTTCAGTAAGTCTGTTCGCTGAATAACTTAAGGGGGTACCTCAGTGATGGGTGAAAAAATCGATTTTTTTTGCATTTTCTCAAACTATACGTATTCAAGAAACTGTGAAAAAAAATTAAAGTGAAGATATTGAAAATTGACCAGCTTACAGACGATTTAGTGGGAGCAGGTAGCGTATCCATTTATCCTAAAACTATCAATCGCGATTTTGTCGAAACGATTTTTCTCGACCTCGCCGGAATCATAACTCCAGCTATAACTGTCCAATTTTAATTTTTTTTCAAATGAAAATTTCCGTAATTACTGTAGCTATCGTTGTACCTAGACGTTTTTTGTTCGCAATTTAGTATTTTTCAAGCTCACGAATATAAGAATAAATTTCGCCAAAATTACACTTTGTTAACACCCTCATTTTGTGTTTTTTTTTTTCGAAAAACAGCCACGTACAACGAGAACTACATTTAAATAGATTATAAAACGTTTGTATGTTTATTTTTTGGATCAATCATTATCGAGTAATCGATCCGGCGGTTGGACCACATTTTCAATACATTTCTATCTCAACCCTATTTTATTTTATAAATTTTATACGTTCTATTTTATTATATTTTATACATTTGTATTCTTTACTATAAAATTTTTGAACTTAATACCATTCTACCTCAAGAACGTTGTAGATGTTTAATTTTTTTTAAATAAGAATTTACACGAAATAATTTTAACGTATGCTTATCCCGAATAAATCCGTTTTTCCATATCCCGAATAAATAATCTAGTGGACAAATAAAATTTCGAAAAACGACATTTTTCGACCCGTCGCATTAGTATCCTCCCTTAATTGTAAAACCATCCATATTTTCCAATCCTGACGCCAAAAAACACGAGAATAAGTGATACATATTTTCAACTTATTCATGAGCGAGGATTGTCATTCGTCACGCCAATTAATCGTCAATTCGCAATGAAAATTGAGACTCAGTACATGCCGAAGCTAACGAGACATTCCGACGTTCATTGTGCCGGCACGTATGATATGTACAACGGCTCGATGTTATTACCGTACCCGCGATTCTAAAACGAACAGAGCTCATGGTCCGAGTTTGCTCGACACAATACGAACATCAAATACGACAACATAAGGCATGTGAACGCGATTGAAATGTTGATAACTTTTTTCCTTCCTTTAGCCGTTTAATAAGCCAAAATACATCCACGACCAAGAAATGAAAATCGCAAAAAAACGTCCCTCCTTACAGAATCGAAAAAAACATTCCCGCAAAGCTGGCCTAAAAAAACGAACTCGAATGGCACTCCGGCCGTAGATTTTTAAAAGACAAAGCTATCATTTTGTTATTAGAGCGATTTATTTTCCAAAAATGAATTACATTTCTCCATTAGGAAATAATTTCCGGCAATCTTAAATGACCTGCGACGCATATTGGAATATCTGCAGCTGGAAAAAGAGCACATGCCTGGATCACACTAGTTCAATCAATAAACAAGCCGACAGAGCTTAAATATTTGAAGCACACCGGTCAGCACTAAACAAATTAATGGGGTAGGCATTACCGGAAATTGTATGTGCTCGCGGCGCCCAGTGAATTTCAATGAAGTACGACACGCAGACCCTCAATTAACGAGCATTCATTAATTGAGACCACCAATGGGTACATATGATGTTCAGCGATGTCATGGCGATGATGGCGGCCAGGGAAACAATGAGAGACGACGACCAATCTAACATCTTAAAGGGATGAATTGCAATTCGTTGGCCAAAAAAAAATAATGAGCCGTACAAAAATGCATTATTTATTAACTCTATTTCGAAGCGGCTATTTATCGGATATGGCGTTCCACCCTCATGCTTACGTCCGGATAGCAGCTCAGTTCACGCGGTTCATGACGTGCAACGCCCCAAACAAATAAATTCAAACAAACCCAAACGAACTAACCCAAACCAACCAACCCAAACGCAAACAAACCGAAACACACAAACCTGGACAAACCAACCCAAATAAACTAAACCCAAACCCAAATAAACAGACCCAAACAACACAAACCGAAACACACAAACCTGAACAAACCACCTCAAACAAACAAACCCACACACACACACACACACAGCCAAATAACACAAACCCATACAAACCAACCCAAAAGACAAACTCAAACCAAAACAAAACCAATAAACCCAAACCAGACAAACCAAACACAACCAACCAACCCAAACCAAAAAAACCGAAACAAAATTATAAAAAATTTATTCAGATGAATACATGTAAATTATTCGTCCGGATAGTTTGTTTAACAATTTAACACTTTCCATCCGGTCAATTATATATATATATATATATATATATATATTATTCGTCCTGATACTAGCTCGGACGAATCACAATAATATGTACGCCTACTGGAAATACGGCGTGAACTGAGCCGCTATACAGACGAATAACATACGCGTATTCATCCGATAACCGGACGAGGAGACACTCCGCCATGTTTAACCTTTTTTTATTTTTTATTATCATTTTAACCTTACATTGAAACAAAAATATTCGTATTTTTCAAATAAATAATACGATTTATTAATAAATAAAAATATCAGGTCATTCTAAGACACCCTGTATAAATAATGGAATTTACCCGAAATACGTCGAGGGTCGATAATTGAGAACGAGTAAAAAATAATAACATTCGTGTATATTACTGAAATATATCCAAATTTCACGATGATTGCAATAGGAGGCTAGGATTACTGTCTTCATTGCTGTATCTGCTGTCAGCATATGAAGCTTACGAAAGGAGCATCGATCTGTACAATGAGAAATAATGCCAATTCACTTTGCCGTTGGTTTCGTTAATGCGTGTATCCACTTTAATTGAAAAGACATCGCAGCCGTCGACCACACGTACAGTGTTTGAATCTCGTGTCCGTTCTTCGTAACGAATAAAATAAATAAACATAAGTTACCTACATGGATGTATAAATAGGTGCGCGCGTGGCAGGCAACGTGACTTTCGAGGATATAAAACGCCACCGAGGAGCGGGTAATTCTCGTGCAATATAACGTGCTCCTTGTTACTACTGTTTGATCTCCCACGATCATCGATACGTATACGCCTTTCCCGCATTGAACCCCGTTTCATTTGGGTTTATTTTACCCGTGCTTAATGTCACGTCGTTTGTCCCGAATTTAAATTTCGACCTTTCCATGACACGTCTCCTTTATACTGCTTTGGACGCCAGTCTTTGTTCAGCCTAAACAAAATGTATCGGTACGGATTACGTATTGATATTAACTCAATTTACATTTTTCTCCTTGAGGATATTAGCTACCTCAGCACTTGTGGCTTAATAAAAATGTATTATTATTTATAAAAAGTTCACACAGTGCTCAAACCATTTTTTTGCAGAACTACTTGGTGGTGAATTTCCGATTCCAAATTTATCTTCTTTTTTCTCCAAGAGCCTCCTTGAGTCGAAATTTTCAGCCTATGTTGAAGGCCTTTGAGGCAATTTAAGCATCACTTGAGGCTGCTCAGTGCTAGAAGTCCTACTATGAACGTCAAGTAGGAGTTCATTTTACATTAAGTTCGAAGCTATACCTTACTACTTCAGTCTTCCACCACTGTGAAGGGCAGGGTCATCATATGCTGAAAATTTGAATTCGGGTATACTTCAATGATCCCTTATGTGAAGATATTGAGTTGACATCGTTTTTACGAATACTTATTTAAAATAACGTTGGCTGAAGATTTGTCGCATTTGTGTACAGTGCAGAGATATTTTTTTCCGAAACCCATTTTCCAAAACAAAGTATCAACGAATCTTGACATTCTAATCAGTCCTAATTTCGCTTTTTGTAGTGCCTTCAAAATATTGTAGCAAATATAGCAGCTCATTACCGAGGAAAGATCGACGAGATAGCATGACTACTTTATGAGCGATTACTAACAATCTTGCATGAATATTCCATTTAACTGAATAATTAATGTCTTTCGTATTATTCATAACTATTGTATCAGAAAGAAAGATAGAGAAGTTTTTTATAATCTTTCTGCCTTATTGACAGTCATATCGTGTATGAGAGAAGACTAATATGAACTTTTGGCTCGCGATAATATCGAGTCGTTCGAATAGTGGTCGAATAGTGTGTTCAAAGACTTCACGTGGATGTCGTCAACTTACGTTTGCACTAGACATATACTATATATGAGGGATGCACACGTGCCAAAGTTCGCCATATTACGATTATTGGGTTCGCCCAGATTCGCCTCATCAGCTGTGTTCGATCGTCTGACCATTTGCAGCTTTATCTACTGGTATACGCAATGGAACTGCGGAAGCGTATTCATCAGGCTTAAAATTTGTAAAAAAAAACCTGATGATTGGGCCAAAATTTGAAAAATCAACCATAATTACTTCAATTGTTGTTGTTTTTTTTTTCATTTGTCGAATCTAGGGAAATTGAGATTACACGTACCACCAATCGGACGAAGAAAGGATTACTCAACACGTGTTCGACATGTCACGAAGGTATTCGTGTTTAGTACTCTAGCTACAACATCATTGTATCAATTTCCGTTGTTAATCGATACGATCGATCGTCCAAGCCAACTATCAAGTCACTGAACAATCGGCACAGTTGGAATTGCCTATACCCAGTCATCCGATGAACCATTCCCTCTACGTATCAATTAATCTGCCCATATGCAATTCATTATTCCCGTCCGACATTTTTCGAAAACTTATTATCTATACATATAAAAGAACATGTCCTGACACATTCATCAACGCCGTGCCAAAACCGCTGAAACTAATTACATGAAATTTGGATAGTAGATTGCTTTTGTGATTTAAGTACCCACTAAGAAGGGATTTTTAGAAATTCTACCCTTAACACGAGAAAAAGAGGTGGCAAAGTTTGAATGGATGTTTAAAACAATGTGGTCGGATTCACTTGAAATTTGGTATTCGTGCTTCGTGACACAATTAATGAAACACGTGTTTCAGCGTTTCTAGAAGTTCGCCCCCAGAGGGGAGAAAGAGGGTGGCAAAGTTTGTATGAAAAATAAAAAAAATCTGGTCAGGAGATTTACTTGAAACTTAGTACGAAAGTTGTTCAACACAATTAATGTAACACGTATTTTAGGGTTTTTCAAAATTCAACACCTCAACGAAAGGGGGTAGCAAAATTTGTACGAAAAATTAAAAAATTTCGGTCAAGTTTACTTGAAACTTTATGTTATTCCTCCAAGACACAATTAATTAAATTTCAGCGTTTTTCGTAATTCAATCCTTACAGGGAAAAGGGGATAGTAAAGTTTGTATGGTAAAATAAATATCTGTTCAAGTTTACTTGAAACTTAGTATTGATGCTATTAAACACAATTCTACGTGTTTCTTCATGAAACATCTCAGGAGCACTTTTCATTGAGGAGCATGAAAGCAAGTAAAATATAAATACTAATGAAATTCAATGCGGACACAGAGAAAATAAATTGAACCCGTTATGATTTGACGCAGCCGTATTTACGATTTTAATGTGCACAACGCGTCCATCGTTGAAATTAAACGAATCAAATTCAAGTCCGGCCGTTTTTTGTTCCTATATTCCTGACAAGTACACGTGACTCATAGTCATAGAGATTTTCTATAGCTGGGATATTGAAAAATCAGGTTGGCGATGAAGAAACGCAAGACGATCATTAAAATGTTGCAGGACCATCCTACGATCCCAAAAATATATCATATTTCTTAAATTAATATCTTGCCTGATCTAAAATTAGGTTTCACCGACCTCGTTTCGAGTTCACGATAGTTTCGTTGATCAGCAATCGAGCACGTCTCGCTTCTCACTGCTGACACAGCGCGTGAAATATATTTAACATTTCGTATGAACAGGCAAGAAACTAGACATTCACGTGTCCGCACAATTCTGCATGTTAATACGTTGCTGAGTAAATTTCAGTTTAAAAAAAACGACAAAGAAAATGTACCAGCATGCCCAAAATCAGGGAGCATTGAAGAAATATATTTGTTAACTAACGAGGAACATCACCCAATTTTCCGCCTTCGATTTTGTTGAAACTTATGTATGTGATGAAACATTGAAAACTATTAGACACGTTTTTTTTATCGGCTGAAAAACGGTTTCAAGGGTGAAACCCACTCCTTAAAGAAAGTCCTGTTGAGGGACTTTCTTTAAAGAGTCCCTTTTTTCCTCCTCGCCTTCTTTTTGACTCTATCTCTCTCCCTCCAAGCAGCAATATCTCTTAATTAAGGGGTCTTTTCACTTCAGATGCTAAAAGGCTACTTTCTTCAAGTTTTTTGATAAGTTTATATTATAGATATCGATATACAAGTTGTTACACTTAATAAATACACTTTCGAAATGCATAAATATTTTTTTAATGTTTTTATGTAACCCAAACAAACTTTAAACGCGTTTTTATCGAAACAACGCTTTTCGACGGCTTGTTGATGAAATCTTTGAAACTACTTAACCGATCCTCATAACATGTTAACCACATATTATTTACAAGTATAGCTACAGCGCATACCAAAGATTGTTTTAAATTTTGATATATACTATTTTTTCGCCAAAAACGGTGAACAAAACACGATTTTTTTGTTTTTTTCGAAAAATTTCGGCCATTTTGTTATTTTTGCATGTATAAAAAATCGTATAATATGCACTACGGCAATTAACATACTGAATCTAAATCCGTTTGATTTTTTTTGTTTTGGATGATCCATCTCCGAGATTTCATCAACAGCGCAGACCTACAATGTTTGTAGGACATATTTTTAACTACCATTTTCGTCTATAAATAGTGACTTAAATGAATTATAAAATCTTTTTTAATATATTTCGAAAATGTATTTATTAAGTGCAACAACTTTTATATCAATATTTATAATCTTTATTATAAATATTGATACAAACGTTGATTGATATAAAATTGATTGATTGATATAAAATAATTGATATTTTGAATATAATATTGATATTTATGATATAAAATAATTGACAATAAAATTAACGGAAGATTTGAATTTGCCACTATTCGTGCAGTAAAGTGTTGGCAACCCTATTAATAAAACCATTTGATAGCTGATAGTGTAGGAATAGTAAAAATGAAGTGTTACACGATAGAATAATGTGTTTTCATTGTTGAACAATATTTAAAAAATATTGAGCTGCATAAGTCATTTTCTGGCCGTCTACTCTCTCGTTTCGGTTGGCCCCCTAGATCGTGTGATTTAACACCATTGGATTTCTTTTTATAGGGTTATTTGAAGCCGAAGGTCTATGCCAACAAGCCCACAAGCACACGTGCATTAAAGGAGAAAATTCAACGCTGCATCAACGAAATTCAGCCACATTTATGCAAAATGGTCATGGAAAATTTCGACAAAAGAGTGCGTATGTGCCAACAAAGCCGTGGAGGCCATTTATCCTATGTTTTAATCCATACATAACCCTATCCTGTGTACTTTGCGATTCAATAAAAAAAAAATAACAATGTAAAGAAAAAAAAATGTATTTTTTATTTAATTCAAATCTTGCGTTAATTTTGAAACAATTTTATAAACCTATCAAATAAAATCATAAATATAGCCTTTTTTAGCGTCTATAGTGAGAAGACCCCATAATCACAAGACCCGAATAGTTAAGTCGAGGAATTTACATATACCACTTGCTCGGGTACATTTCCAGTGATAAAAATGTCACGCCCCCACCAAGTAAACACCTTACGTCGAGCAAGCTCTTATCGTGGGACCACCTAGCGTTCCGTTATCTCTCAAATTTTCCACGTTCTGGCTGCGTGCTGATTATTTCGAGATGGAAGACGAGATGAAAGACACAATTATAAGCACCTTCAGAGGGGAGAGATTCTTATCTCCTTTGACGAAGTACAAAACTATTACAAGATTTCGAATCAACTGGATAACAAGCATAGTGTTATCGTATGGTGCCATGCAAGCTTTGTCGTATTATCATCGAGCAAAGTGACATTTAATTCCACTTTCCTCATCATTTGTCTTATAATTAAGTTCTCATAACTTAATTATATGTCGATAACTTATCGTTCGTTCTTGGGTTCAGATAGTGACGTCCATCATTCGACAATCATAGTCGATCGTATTTTTGGTAATCGTGTAGTTTCGAAACATGACGATGAAATTGCATTTAAAAAAACATCATTTGACTATCCATCTTGGTACGAACAAAAGTTTTAAATAATTCAATGGACGGTGGATTAGTCTATAAACGACACACACTTTATTACATCCCGTGTAAAAATTGTCGTAGAGATCCAATTGGATTGCCATGCTTGTCCCTCTTTGCTGATAGGGCACCAATGGGTCATCGCATTGGATCCCTCGATACTAAAACGTCACGATAGTACGTTGGATTCTAATCGAGATTTCCCATTGGAATCCAATTCGAATCCTAAAGGATTCCCACATTATCGAACAGAATTCATTCCGAGTATGAATCGATTTAGGGAGTATGAATTGACTGACTTACATACCCTTTAAAAAAATTGTATTGCTTTTTATTGGCTTAAATCATGTATAAGGTTCTCGAAAATGATATACAAAAGTTGTGCGAGGTGGACAAAATTGTAAGGCATTTAAAAAAGTGCTTTTCAAACTTTAAACGCATGTTTCGTGAATTCGTGTTTTAAAATTCGGGCGGACTCGTAGCTCTTACATTTAGCGACAGATTGAATTCAAATTTCAACTAGCTTTTACAGTAGCTCCTGAGATAGATTTCCTAGCAAAGTACACACAACTTTTACGATCGATGTACATAACGGTTCATATAAACAAATTAAAACCGTTTTTTTAGTCGAAAATGCGATTTTTTTTCAAAATGGTGCCAAATTGGCAAAAAGAAATATTTCGTAATAAACGTATGTACTTTGCTAGCAAAACTCATGTAGATTACAAAGAAAACAAATATTTTTCGTTCTGGGTGCTCATGGACGCCTCCAACAAATCCACCCGTCGGCCCAAAAGACGGCGTTCTCTTACTACCGGCCATCGAGGCGCGATTTTGTATTTTTTTAAACATACATAATCGATTTTAGTACGTATCGATATGTAAAATGAACCCTTTTAACCTCATGTTAATAGCTTTATTATTACTATTTTTTTTTAATCCTAAAAAAGCACGTCACGTTTTTTTCGTGGTCTTCGAGCACACCTTTGTTAGCTCCCGAAATATTTTGCATCAAATCCGGCTCTAAACACCTTAAAATTTGTAAAAAAAACTGCCCTTTCAAGAAGAAACGGTCCTGTCAATAGTTGGCTGGATGAAAAATACATCGCATTTTCATTTACAATCGAAAGAGTTTGTGTAGGATTGATAAATCCTTAAAGAATTATAAAAGAAGAATGATAAAATTAAAGAACAAATCTGTATTTATTTCGAAGAATCTATTTTCTTTTATAACCGGATATATCCATAAGATTTTCATTCAAAAGCGGAGTCGTCCACCATTCTCAATCAAAATCGGACATGGCCAAAATAAAAATAAAAATAAACGAATGGTAGTTAGTGTTTTTATAAGAGCCAGGTCAAGGCTTACATTTTGATAGAGCCTGCATATACTAAATCTTAAAAATCCTAACTCATTACTATTTGGTTATTCTGGTTGTTCAGTATGCAGTGTCAATAGTGTTTCTTCGCGTGGCAACGGAAGCGATACGAGAATCGATTCATTTATCTTGATCGTTTTTCCAATCGGTTTCACGGTCACGTGGCTGTCAGAAAAACTTCCCCGGTGAAGCGATTTCCCCCGGAGAACTTTCCTCACGCTCGAGCATCGCTGATATTTCACGCGCCCTGTGTGAAAAATCTATAATCCTCTGATGCTGCGATGCTCATCTGGTCGTGGGGAAAAAAGCGTGGGAGAGGTCGTGGCGATTGATCGGGTTAGGGGGAGTACGTGACAACGTGCCACGCAAGTTTTCCATTGGTCGCGAAAACGCGCTACGAGAAAAATCATCTACGAAGATGAGGTCAAGTGAATCCAAAGACTTCGAAATTATTGAAGTTAACGGGGAAGATACCTTTAGGCGAGGAATTTTTTTTGTTGATTTTCATAATTTTTTTAAAAATGCAACGTTTCTTCACCGTTTTTCAAATTTAGGGTATGTTTTATTACTGCTTTTGGCTGCTACGTGGTATTCTTTTGTTAATCCTTAAAAATGGCTAAGTAATAGCACGGTCTTGTAAACTGCATTATCATAACTGGCGTGACGTATAGCTAAAGAACTAATCAGCCGATTCTGATGAAATTTGGTATAAATCTTTCTAACCTTATTGTCTAAAACCGCCATACTCAAAGTGTGCTCCTCGGAGCCCTAGCAAGGCCTCTGCTAGGGCTCCGTCGAAACAAAAACAACTTCATACCTCCCAATAAATGGAAAAAAAATCATCAATTTATAGTGGAGTTAATACATTGTTATGTGAAGTAACTGTTTTTGTGCGATTTTCATTTAAAAAATAAACAAGAAACTAGGTTTTGCTTATTTTCTGACTCTGTAAAAATGGTAATGTTTCAAAAGGGTTCCCACGCCAAAAAAGTTTGATAACCGTTGGTCTCAAACATGACCCGAAATTATTGTGAATATAGAATAGGTATTCTTTAATTTAAAAACCCATCCATTTTTTTCGGAAAATTCGATTTTTTAATATCAAGGCGTATCATGTCATCGATTGCCAACATTTATCACTTTTTCTTCATATTCTGCGTACGAGTGTCAATGAAAGAAAAATCTTCGTTGATTTTTATCCGATTCGTACTGCGGACGCTACGTGTCGCGCAGTCTGACAACATCCACCTCAACGGGTTTAGATCGTAGCATACCTCTGCCGTTTTTGAAGACTGATAAATAAAAAATACCATGCAACAGCCAAAAGTAGTAATAAAACAAACCCCTGGTCTGAAAAACGGTGGAGACATCTTTTCTTTAAAAAAAAAATCATGAAGATCAGAATTTTCTTCCTCGCCGAAAGGTATCTCCCGGCTTAAATCCTACTGGAAATGAAACCTCCGCTTCTTGTACGAACGTTCGGACGAGCTGTATTATTATGAGCTTTTTATTGAATTATTTTACCCCGATTATTTTGAAAACGCGAATGAAAAAATCATTCAAAATTCTTCAAAAAGGTCACTCGAAGGCGAGATGTAATATTGAATGGAAATTTCATTAATTTTTTCACAAAACGCCTAGCAGCAAGCTAAATGAAGGTATGAATTGAAATAGACGTACTGCTACCCCATAATGATTAACGGTATGCTAGAGTCCCCTTCGACCATTGTATAATAAAAGATAATTCGATACCATCCTACACAACCGGAAGGGTGATCGATAAAAGGAATCAAATAACTTATTATCGATTAATTGTTGAATTTCTAATTAATTCACCAAACCTTCTTCACCTTCGATCTCTCGTAACGACATCATGTATTGTGGCGAAAAATAAAAATAAATCGAGATAAACACAGCGATAAAATACGAGGCAATTGAGCATCTTATCTACGCCTGCCTAATATTTCCACCAGGCGTGTCGACATGATAACGATGGAAAGTTTTTGGCTATCGGATGGTACACAACGATGGTACACAAACAAGTATATAGATATGAATGAATAAATAAATAAATAAATGTATATATATATATATATATATATATATATATTACATACTTATATAGGACTCGCTAATACGACGTTTGCTCGAATTAATGTTCACTCAAGGACGTGTTGATTGTGACTCCTCAGGTTACAGTGTATATTAATTATACGCTCGACGATGTGGTGATCTAAATTTGCATTTATCTACTCCTTGGAAACAAAGTTATAATTACTCAGACGTCCCTGAAGACTTTGACGCAAACTTGCTTCCGGTATAACTTTCGAGATAAGCGAATCTATATATAATATACATCGATATGCATTCGTTCGTCTCACAATCTAATTATCAATATGGATGTGTACCTGATTTAATTGATTATTACTGCCAAAAAAAGAAAACGATATGTGGAAACTATGTGAATGATTTTTTCCGTCCATTACAGGGCTTCGTGTTAAGGAGAATACAATATATAGGCAGGTACATATCAAAGTTAAAAAAATAGTAGACAAAGTTATTCGAACAAAACAAACAAAATCATTCTTATTGCAAGTTAAATTTAATTGATTCAAAAAAATTTGCTCGTCTCTGTAAGATTCTTTCCGGTCTAAATGCACTTCCGTGACACCAAAGACAAATGTTTGTATATACATGAGCCGTCGTTAGTAACGCCTTTTCAGACGCTCGACGTAGTGACAAACGAAACATGCGATAGCAGAGACAAAGAATACAGATGTTGCTTTGGTCGACACGTGTCGGGTGCAGGTAATCTCGATAATAGATACGTGAACAATATCGTTTCAAGGTATAAAAAAGCGTCGCTTCGAAACGGCGTTGTATGAAGAATGTTTCCAAAAAAACAATTCTAGGGAGAAGAAGAAAAGAGCCTGAATTCTGCTGCGCGAATTCTGCTATGATTTATGAACACGCGGGAATGTAATCTTATGCGTTTGAATTTCTCGGTACGTTCGCCATCTAGCGTCGAGGACGCTATCAATAAATGCGAACGTAGTGTGCATTGTCTTCAACCATTTCCAATTTTTTTAAATATAGTGACTACGTTTTTATGTTCAAATATCGTGATTTTTACGTTTTATATATATCTTTATCTTTACCTTTTGTCTTCGATGTTTATCGTTATCTTTATCTTGATCGTCATCTATATCATCTTTACCCTTCATTTTTATCTTTATGTTTACCTTTTGCCTTCTACGATATCTTTATCGTTATCTTTGTCTTCATCTTGATCGTCATCTACATCATCTTTACATTTTATCTCTATCTTTATCTTTACCATTTGTCTTTTATGTTTATCACAATCCTTATCTTCATCTTGATCGTCACCTATATTATATTTACCTTTTATCTTTATCTTTATCTTTACCATTTGTCTTTTATGTTTATTGCAATCTTTATCTTCATCTTTATCGTCACCTATATTATATTTACCTTTCATCTTTATCTTTATCTTTACCTTTTGTCTTCTATCTTTATCTTTCTTTTGTCTATCTATCTTTTGTCTTCTATCTTTATAAGGTAAAGATAAAGATAAATATAGCATTGCCATATACACCACGAACGTTGTCAATTCGAATACTGTTTTCCATGCGTTACACCATCGTAAAATGACGAGTTTAATATTGTTGCGTGTTAAAATCAGGCAAGTTTACAAGCATAATCGTGGATCCTCGTCACCGATTGACGTTGTGGCGAGTGTTCGGGGCAAGTTTCACAGACGTGGTGCGTGTCTCCACCTACGTATATGACGATCTTAGAATATATGTATTTCGTCCCAAGAGCTCGACAGTTTTGTCGCCTCGTTCCTTTCCATGACGCACGTGCGCTTCTCCACTTACGTCAGTACTTTCTGCTGCGAATATATGTAGTTTGATCGCGCTGTACCTGCTTTCTCTCTGTCTCTCTCTCTCTCGCTCTCTCTCTCTCTCTCTTCCTCTCCCTCTCCCTCTCCCTCTCCCTCTCCCTCTCCTTCTCCTTCACTCTCTCCTTTTCTCGCCGCTTCCCTCCCTTCCTGAATGCCATCGACGATTCTTATTTCTGGACACCACGATCGAAACTGCGTACGTACACATGTCCCAATCTACGCAGGCACCTTCGACACAGCTAAATCTCACGTATTCGAAGTTTCTCGACCTCGTAGTTTTTGCCCAACGAAATTACCATGCACACACGTTTCATGGTCGAAAAGAAACGTACACAGCCTTCGTGCGAAAGAGTGCAATTGTCACCAATAGTGACTTCCCCGCATCAACAATTTTCCTTTAACTGTATTAGTTAACGTAAAATGGGGTTACTTTGAACAGGTTTTGGAAGTTTTGTGTAGTTTACTTTTTTTCAACATCCTGAATCAAATGTATAAGAAAGTCAAGCTCCACCAGCCCCCACATTTTTATATATATATTTTGAAGTGTCGAAGTAACCTCGGGTGTGGGTTTTTTTTCAAGGCATTGAAATGCAGCTTATGTCAAAAATTAAGAGTTACTTTGACATCGTTTTGATAGAAAAATTCAATACTTTATGCATTATCCATGGAATGAAATGAAAACATTTTTATAAGATTGACTTTATATAATAATTTACACTTTATAAGTCATATCTATTAAGGAAACATTCTACGTAAAAATATCAAGTACCTAGGGCACTATTATAGGCACTTAATCAGTCTTACAATTATCATTGAGATCAAAATCAACTAGAACAACATGACATTCAACTTGAGCCACATTATAATAAACGTGAACGACAAATTTAAACACAGTTAAATGCGCACATATATCCGTATTTTGATGCTCCTTTAACCCTTGTCAGTAACACGTCCAGATTGTGACGTAATAGTAATTGGGGGTGTAATCAACCCCACTCACGTCGGAGAGTGATAAATAATTGAAAAATTGAAAAAAAATACGACAATGCACTTTCAACCCTCGTGTGTAAGCCGAGGCTCCCTACTAGAATGTTCAAACTACCTACAGATGGCGAAATATGTCCCATTTTCTCAACATTTCTGGAAGGTATCGCCGGTCGAAAAACGGCTAGGGTTGATTCAATCCCCGATGACTGTTAAGGGTCAAGGTAGCCCAAAAAACTGTCAAAGTTATCCTCAATGTCAATTTAACCCCGTTTCACGGTAAAGAAAACCCTAAAAGCAACGTCCAAATATGCTCGTTCGCGTTCACAAGACTTTGGGATGGCTTGGATTTTTTTGTGTACACAAGTGCGTGTACGAGCGACCCAAGCCTCAAGTAGTTACGAGCCCGACGGAGCAGACAGCGAAATTGACGTCGCGCGCTATGTATATGATGATACCCTGTGAAGAACGTAGAGTGCGAATAAATCGAGAGCTCGATCGATCCATAATGCCGCTGCGGTGTCAATGACCTTCTCACGGTCTTTTATATATATATATATATATATATATATATATATATATATATATATATATATATATATATATTTACGATGTGGGGCTATATATACACACATGGACACGCACACACGTATAGCCCAGGAACGTAAAACCGCGACGAGAGTTCTGCAGCAAAAGCGCGTCGCCTGTCTGTGTAATCGCCTGACATCTTTCCTGTTCTCTTTCGCCCCTGACCGCCTCTTCGATACCAGGCGTCGTCTTCGGCGTCGCCGTCAACCGCGCCGTCGTCGTGGTTCCGTATATCAGACACTCGCCCGCCATCATTCCAATTGGCTATGCCTTTGTCGCCGTGTCGAACATTTCACGTTCCGCTCTGACCTCGGAAATCTTTTTCTTTATTCGCAGGGGTCTCGCGGCCAAACTTTGCGGACGTGGAACCATCGCTTATTAACATCATTTTGTACAGGTCATGCGTATATGCATACGTGTGTGGGTGCGCAGGTTACTGAAATCCAATTAATTTGAAGCTTGCTTTTGGTGAGAAAATCCGAGCTGGGCTCTGATGAGAAGCCTGAGATTGCATACGGACAATTCTGAGATTAAAGAGGTTGGAGCGTTGGGCAGAATCCAAGATTTAATTTAATAAAAATATATTTTATTATTTAGACCATAACGCGCCTTTGCGAATTTCTCAAAATTTGGTCACCACGAAACACCAGAGATAAAAAATGGTTTGATGTGTGTCATTGTACGGATTTGATTTATTTAGATATTCAGTATTAAGATAAATAATTTCTAACAATGGATTAACGGACACTTAACCTATGTAACTATTTTAAGAAAAAACCCTCATCCTGCCCCTAGTGAACCATGTATATTCCATATTGAACCATCAAAGCGTTCCACACATAATCTCCATGTTTGTACCTTACATTCACATAAAAATATTCGTACTTTTCACATAAATAATACGTTTTATTAATAAATAAAATTGTCAGGTGATTTTAAGACACCCTATATATGAAAATGCATCACTTTGCCTTTTAATTATATATTCTATGAAGAATCAGCATCTCCAGAATAAACCTCGAATGCATTTTTTTAAGTTCATTGTAAAAAATATTCACAAACCGTCATTTGACTCAACTGGACCGCTCCAACCTCCTTAAGAGCGCGACTACTTGAAGAACTCTTGGCTTTTCGCAATTGGAACTACAGGACTCTAGAAAACACGATGCCAGCGGATTGAAAAAATATTACATAGTAGAACGATTGAATAATAATAGACGATCAAACGCTATTTTAATTTTTATCGCTCATGGAGTAAACAAATGTTTATTTCATCCGCGTGATGAGAAACGAGGATGTTCGGATAATTATACATTATACTTTGACGTTCCTGTTGGCCTTTGACGTACCAATTTATCACGGTTCTCGCGCGTTTTGACGGACACGATAATCGAGTTTGTTTTTTTTTTAACGTCTCGATGTCAGCAAACGCTACGTTATCGTTATCAAAAATGGCCTTTCACGCAGTCGAGGATGTTGTTCCAATCGATTTACCTATTAACGCATCGACGATGACTGGATCGTTTACGCTCTTGACGAAGAGAGAATTCTCAAGTGTTTGTCAACCTTGAATTGAAACTTGGTTGCAGATTTATAATCGGCTCACATTCTCAAGCGGAAGGGACGGAAAAAAACGAAAAAATGGAATAAATGATTGCGGCGGGCGAAAAATAGGTGGTCGGTGGAAGACGGAGGAATAAAACGATTGGAAAGTGACCAGCACATCCGGTAACCCGCAACTGGATTTCCTTGAAAAGGAATTTCAGTACGAAAATAATTGCCCGTGTCCTCCGCGCGGAGGTCGTAATATAATGACTCTCGTTTCTCGTTCGAATTCGTGGGGAAAACCTGTCGTGCAATACAAAAATCTCGAACCGACGAAACATTTCAGCAATTAGCGTTATTTCGATCGCTAGATCATCTCGGCATGATGAAAACAAAAAGTTTCCTGCCGTTTCGCTTTGAAATAAAAGCTTCGACGTTTCAACCAATTGACTGGGATGTCAATAATATCGGAAAAATAGCTTCCTCGAATCAAACTATTCAAAAGGCATATTAATATTACATCGTTGTTACGCATTATTGGCTCAGTGATGTCCTGACTTTTCCAGATTTTTCACGCAGGTTTCGCAAAAAAAAATTGAAACTGGAAAAGTAATTCAAAGGCTGCTAAGTAAAAAAAGAAATGAAAAGCCAATGAAAATAAATATAAATACTTGTATACAATAATAATTGTATGGTTGTCTATGGATAAATCGAATGCAAATGCATATATTTGCCGCTGACATTACTATTTTTGTATATAATGAAGAATAATAAAAATATAAAAAATGTACAAAAATATTTATTTTCGTACCGTTCAGTTTTTTTTCATGTCGGTTTAATTTTTTATAATTCTTGAAAAGTAAGTACTGGGGAAATTACAGAGAATTTCCAAAATTTCCTGACTTTGCTCTTATTATTCCACGAGGAAAGAAATTCCCTGAGTTTTCCCGGTTTTCCGTGTGCGTAACAGTCATTAATAAGCAATACTTCGAAAGTAAAAAAAACCTGAAAAAAACGAGTGCATGTTCATTACGGAAAAATAGTTCGAATTTCGAGTGGAATTTCTGTTCGAATTTTTGACAGTTAGTATAGTTGTTAGAATTCCTGAATACTGATGCAAGAGACAACGGCTACTAGGGAGACACAGCGAGCGAGATTCTTTGCCGTAGCGAAATACTTTTTGGCCGGTAGGTACCCGTGCAGGCACGCATTTAATTGGCGCCAAGGTTCCTCGCAGACATCGAGATACCACGATGGGGCCTTCAACCTATCTTATTGACGACCTATACTGCAGTCAAGAATTTTTCGTCACACATACAGGGTGTCGCACATTTGGGTGGAAAGGTATTTAGAAAGTATTTAAAAAAGAACAAGCCTGATGGAGAAAACTATCGGACAAAAGATGTAAAATTTCAAGGAGCTGATGTGATGGTTCTCATCTTTGGAGGTGACGGCATCTGGTTCATATAAAGGTGACCATCAATTTCATAATTTCATCCCCACATTTTCGAGCACCCATATGCCGCTGGCGTTGAAGACAAAATCACACGACCTCATGGCAATTTTAACAATTTGCAAATTGCTGGATCTAAAGTTGCAAAGATCAAAAATCCGTTTCAATAGAGTTGTCACCATACACTGAAAAGCGCTGACCCCGTAGCCCTCTATTACTCGCTCGCAATTCACAGTAGGGGTGCCGATTACCCCCACGCTCTACGCGTATCCCTCCTATTGGTGCCCACTTGGTAGTGGGGGTGTTGATAATCCCCACTAACCCACCATGCTCGTTGAAACCGTCAAAGAAATCGTTATGATCCGATAAGCAGCTAGCTTCAATTTCTTCGACCACTTTCTCTTTAGCAAAGGGGCAGCTTTCCATAACAATCTGGCCACAAGTCCCCACAAATCGCACTGTTGGTCAGCGAGTAAGCTGCGTTAGGTATGTGAGGTTGATCACCAGCATCGGTAACGTCCTAACGTGCAGTGTCGTTTTTTTTTTAATGGGTGGCTCGTTTTAGGTGGCTCATCGGGTTTTATTTCTTACTGGGCAGACCGTTGAGCGTCCAAAGATATTTGGAATTTCTCCGGAATGAATTGCCGCAGCTGCTGGAACATGTCGACTTGCATGTCAGGCAGAGGATGTGGTTCGTACACGATGACTCACTACCACATTGTACCATCAACATCGGAATCCACCTAAACCTTGTTGTTCGAAATCGGTGGGTTGGTCGATACGGTTGCCACCTAGGTCTATGGACATTACCTTTCGAATTTTTTAACTCTTTACAGAGAATACAAAGCTGATACCTCCAGTTCACTCGCGTTCAAATCGGTAGGTACGCGTAAACATGCTTGGCGTATGATTTGGAGTGAACAAAATTACCGTAGAAGTGACGAACCGTAGGGTGAGCGCCTTCAAATATTTACGCATAGTGGCAAGCCGATCAAAAAGATTTTTCGATCTTTGCAGCCTTCGTAACTCTGCCAATTTTCATGGCATTGAAGTTTGCATCGTTGGAATGCAACGAAAATTCTTGTCTTGCTTTTCATTCCTTCATTTTGATTGGAATCTATCATTTTTTAAATAAATTAATGTCGTCAATCTCTAGCGAGGATAAGAAAAACCGTTTAGGTGGTTTTCATAAACTAAATCGGCAGAAAAATGTGAACAATAAAAAAAGAATTAATTTTTGTCGTATTCCTATGATGTAAACTTCAACGTCATCGATTTTGAAGCTGAAAAATGTGCAACCCGTTTGTTGGATCGGTCTTCAATGCAACTATGAATACTCCGACTGGAAAACATGGGCTCGCATTTAATAAATTATATTATCGTTGAAGGGAAAAACGGTAGCTTTATAGGGAAAATAATTTCGCCCTGGTCACTAACCGATGAAATTAAGGGGTTATGCCTAGTTGTAAAAGGCGAAAAATTACTTTTTTCAAAACCAATATATTCTGAGAGTATATCATCTTACAAATGTTCCCTGAAAATTTCAGGGTGATTGGATAAAAATTCACATATTTATAGGCGGCTATGTTGACGTCCATCGGGACGGTCGGAGCATCGTTCGAAACTTAAATCGCTTTTTTTTTCTCGAAAGTACTTTTTCAAAGTCCGCGAGCAAAATATCTCAAAACCTACTGCATCGATCTTTCTGAAATTTTCAGGGCTTTTTCTAGATGTAAAAGTATAGTATTTTATCGGGCGATTCTTTCCGATGTATACCTTCGATTTGACGAACGGAAAGTGCTATTTTTTCGAAAATCAAGTCTCTCACTTTGAACACGCGCCATTTTCTTTAAACTTGATATTTCGGTAATCCTTCGATCAACCAATATAATAAGGAATAAATAAATAAATACTGGAAATAAATATTAGATATAAATAAATTATATCTAATATTGAATTGAATATTATTAATTGTATTAATCATATATTATAAAATATTAAGATAAATATTTAATTATATCTTTATAATCAGATATAATAAACATTATAAATAAATACTATAAATACTAAGGGGAAAATTAATAAATACTAAGGATAAACCAATATACTAAGGAAATTCGTTCGGTTTTTTTATAGTAGATAAAGTAGATAATTTTCTTTTTTTTTCTACTTATTTTTTCAAGATACTTTTTCAAGAACCTAATTTTTGTAGAATTTTATCGCGACGATTTTCTAAAGAGAAATCCGAAAACTGAGATATTTACGACCGTTACAACTAGACATAACCCGTTAATGTACGAAAAAAACGGCGCCAGGAATCGTCGGAGTGCATGACGTGGTCGAGATCAGAAATGTTTCCTCGTTCGATAAAAGGTAAATGACGCACAATAATTAATTCACGCATTATTCCTTAGCCACAAATAATATATCGGCGAAATTATCATAGAGGGTTATCAGCCCGTTATCGATACTCGATTCGTTGACTCACCGTCACGCGTGACCTTGTTAAGGAAAAGTTCAAAGGGATTCACCTTGACCACTTATTTCGCAAAAAGCGTTACAATCACATGCTCTCCCCTGCATCAATAGATCGCAGCACAAGTATATTTCCGAATAGTGAATGAACGTAACTATTCGTTTGCTTCAGGCTCTTCATCACTTCACTCGATTATTGATCGTGTAACGCAATGCCACTCTGTTGCAATGTAAAGGTCCATCATTTAACGTCAAGGTCAACTTTTTATCTCGCCAATTGGTACTGAAGAAAAAAATAATGATAACAATGCGATGTATTCCAGGATCAAGTTGAGTTAACCCTCCCTCAGGCACGCGAAGTCTGCTACGCCGATTTCTATTTACCGCCTTTGATGGAATAAATATTCGTGCTGCAGTCACTATGCACATTCTCGTTTATTTTATATACCGAGGCTGTACCCCCTTGCCCAGCGTGATTTCCTATTTTTTTTAAATAGCCCAAGAGCACAAAAAACATCCTCCATACGGTTAGGACTTTGCAAACTTATTGAATGTTTATTTAGTTATTTAAGAATGGACAGACTTTTGTAAACAAATTTTAAAGAATCCGTGCGTTTTTATTGCAATCTTTCCATGCGCTTTTTTCCACCACCGCTGCAATTTGTTGAACGTTACTTACAGCACTGGCGAGTTTAAAGTACGAATTTGTGGTAACAAGGAACACAAGTATTGACGAATTATTGACTTTTTAGTGAAATCATTTCTAATGCTTATTTTTTACTCCGATTATAACTTTCCAATAGTAATTTAAAGTGTTAAATATAGAGAAGAAATAACCGATACTGGTGGATGGACGGTCAGGGTTGTCTAGAGCGCTGTTTTGGAGGTGATTTTTAGGATGGAATAACATTAAACAATTACATACACATGTTTATTGGTCCTTTAAGAATGTGTACAAATTTTAAAAAATAAAAAAAAGTATTATCATGCTCTTTTTTATGTTTGATTACAACGGTGGGCCTACAATATTGTAGACTAGGCGACCAGTATTGTAGACATTGTATGAATCCAAAAAAAAACCAAATATCTTCTTAACCTGTACGAATGTTGTGATGTATGGTACCAGATTCAGCAAAAAAAAATTCTCTGAAATGGCAGCATGCTAAACATTAGTAATAGCTTTTTTTATTTGTTTTATCATTCTACGAGTCATATAAAAAACAATTTCGATACTGCAACCAACGTTGAAAAACAGCCTACTGAAGGTGTACGCAAAATATGAGCTCAATCGGCCAATCGGTTATCGAGATATCCTGGCTGCCGATTTGAGAAGCACAGTTTCGAGGAAAACCGCGTTGAACACCACTGTGACGGGCCGAAAAATCGATTTTTTGCACTTTCTCATAGTATAAATATTCAAGATAATGTGAAAAAAAAATTTAAGTTGAAATATTAAAAATTGACCAAGATACAAACGATTTAGTGAAAGCAGGTAGTACAACGATTTACGTATACTAAAACCTTCAATCGCGTTTTTCCCAAAACGCCTTTTTCGACTTGGCCGGAACCATAACACCGATATTTAATTTAAAGAAACCAAAATTTACAAAAATGCAGTAACTATCATTGTACGTAGGCGTTTCTTTTAAATATAGTATTTTTATGCTCTCGAATATAAGTAAAAATGTCGCCAAAATTACACTTTCTTCAACACCCGCCATTTTGTCAATTATTTTTCGAAAAATGGCAACGTAGGACAAGAACTACATTTATATAGATTATAAAACTTTTTTATCGTAGATTCCATCGTACGGGGTCTTTCCCCTTATTACATTCCCCACCCCATTCCACTGCTCATCCCCACCTTGCCTCCGATGTTAATTTACATTCTTTCAAAATAAAAATGTACACAAAATAAGTTCAATGTGTGCTCAATAACGTACCGTTTTTCCTAATTCCAAATAAATAATCCAGCACACAAGAAAAATTCGAAAAAAAACGACCTCTTTCGGCCCGTCACAGCAGTGTCTTCCCTCAAAGTTGCTCTCGACCGCGCTGGGGAGCGTACACCTTAGAATTTCTCCCCCTCAGCCAATTTCAAGTATCATTCAACATTTTTCACAGACGTATTCAGAAAGGTATGTAGTTCGATAAAAATAAATAAAAACAACGATTTTTTCCAAATTTCGACCGTCAATGCTGTCTTAAGACGGCTGTGACGTTAGATTAGATCAGCGAAGTGGCGATAGGAAGTGATAGGAAAGGGTTCAATTGCAAAGGGTAATGCGCAAAAACCCGCCAGGCATACGTTGCAACGAAAATAAAAATAATAATAAAAATAAGTAACGATAAGCGCGGAATACTTCCCTATACAAAGTGAGAAAAAAAACCCAATAAATTCACATGGCATAGTAAACGAGTCGTTCTCTGTAGAGTGAAGATAAATATTACGCCTCACCTTTCGTATTTCACCTGCATCGAGTGCGCCGAGCTCTCGTCCCAGTAATTCTGTGTCTCCATCATGCTGCCGCATAGAACGGATGCGCTTTGCGTGAGCCGATGACTTTGATAAGCCGCCTGCTCGGACGACCCTCGTGCGCTTGCCGTAATTTCTCAGGGCAACGGACTTCCGCCCGCGATACCGAGCAGCCCCCAAGCCGCCGAAAGGGCACGTGTGATCGATAATTTACGGACACCAATGAAGTCAAGTTTTTCTCCTTTTTTTTTTACACCCACTATAACCGAGGATGACACGTAATCTTTGTCCACGTTGCGTGAGTCTATTCACATATGCAATATGCAAATTCGATCTATCGGCCGTTTTCTCCTATAACGCCGATCGATTTATCCAACGGTTACGTTTCAGCATGAAAGCCCACTCGCGCCAAACGTAAAGATAGAAATACTTCACCACTGACACAGAAGAGAAGTATGCACGTGCGTAGAGATTATCGCGGCTTGATCACAGCAGAGAGGAACAAAAAAATCACACACTCGCACCGCCGACGTTGGGTTCTCGTCAATTAATCGAATCGTTACCACGAGTTTACCGTGCTGCTGTATACTCACTATAATACACTATCTATATGTATACAAATACGTATATATATATATATATATATATATATATATATATATGAGCATATGCATATATGTGTTGCGTGGGTATTTTTAAAGATGCACGAACGTGTGAATCACGTGTATATATATATACATATGAAATATGCGATAGTGATACGTTTTCCTTCGAGACACTTCGTTCGAAAGATTCACTTTCTTCGAAACACGAAATAATGTTTTTTTTTTTCCAATCTTATCAGCGTAAAGCAAAAAATGCTCTACAGTTAATCGCTGCCGAGCTTATTTCCGGCAACGGACTTGGCACATTGCGACGATACGTTTATTCGTCTATACAGCACTCCGAGTACGCAATGTCGACATAAAAATAAGAAGCAAAGTCGTGATCGGCGAATTTTAAATTGCGATCGAATTTGGTTGTTTCTATTTTTTCATTAGCATCGAAAACGCGTACTTCGTGTAAAATGAGAAATCGCGAATTGAGTTGGTGGAAAGAATAAAAAAAATCCGCACGTCGATTATACGTTCGACGTTTGATATCGTTGACACACGCACTCGTGAGCTTTTCCTCCACACTTGGTTACGAGCGTCTGGTCACGTCTGTCGCACAGTCGCATTATCTACTTCGGGCGTTGCGCGAGGGGAGTCAGGCGAGAGAAGGCGACTCTTTCTCGCGCCAGCGCGCTCCACACACGTCTCTCGTCTCACTTTTTCCACGTCGCCGAGACAAAACGCTCGACCGCTGATCGCTTCGCTCGCACGTACCCGTACGTGCGAAATCACCCTTTTCACGAGCTCAAAGGCTTCGGGCAATTTTTTTTTACTGACTTTTTAATTTTTTTTTTTTACGAGAGGCACTGCTGACAGGTCGGAATCTTCGGAAACGGCGCTGTTGTTGATTTTTTAAATGTCAGAAGTAGTTGAAAAGCTATACACAGTGATATTATTTTTCATGTTTTATTATTATTTTTCAACGAGCTGACGTTAGGACGCTGCCACTCCTCTTGATCGGTGCATTGGACATTTTCGACTCGTTCGATGCTTTTTTAAAAATACTTGCGCGATTTTCGTTCCCACACTCGCTGTCGCTTTTTCTCCTCTGCCTCGTCGCGTTTCTCGTCCGTTGGCTGGTCCTCGCGCGGTCGTTTGTCGCTGGTGCTGCAGACTGTACACCTTTTCACGTGATCAGGGACGTGCGAGTGCGAAGGAGACCGAGAGAGAGAGAGAGAGAGAGAGAGAGAGAGAGAGAGAGAGAGAGAGAGAGGGGCGAGCCTCGAGTGACGGCGGTCGGTGGGGGGAAGCCCTCCCCGCGAGCTAACCCGATAAGGCCGTTGACTCCTCTTTGCCCGCGAAATTCCTCGATACTTACGAGCAGCGCGAACGTGTTCGCCTTCAGGGTAGATTCGCTCGTATTGCTCGTACGTCTCGAGCGGCCCGGGCGCCGAAATGTTTTTTTCCCCCCGCAAATTACGAAACAAAAGAACGAAAAAACAAACTTTTGCTTTTTCTCGCAATGTCGTTGGGTGATAAATGACGAGCTGGCACTAGGTACTCGACGTTTTTCGAGTCAATCGAACGTCACTTTGAACTTTCGGCTGGAGCAGTTTGTATCGAGCATCCTTAGGCTGTGGCAGAGATGGAATTTTCATCGGTATCCTAGAAAAGCGAATGTCGAGCCCACGTGCTTTCTCGGATCGTCATTAACATCGACCACGATTTGCCTCGATATCGCTGGGAGTTGATACTAATGACTTTTCACTCGCTAATAGTAATGGCTTTTCACTCGCTTGCCGTAGGTTCAATTGCGTACGAACATTCCGCATTCGTATTCTTCCCTGGCATCAACTTGCCCGATATTCCCACTCCACCGTGATCGCTATCTTGAATCGCGTGCAAATTTATTTTATTTTTCGTTTTACGTGAATTGATATTTCCAGGAATTTTCGTGTCGCAGCTTATCGACACTTCGAAACGTGTTGGGTCACCACGGGTGCGTGACGATTAAAGTCACGTTTCCAAAGCCGGGATTCGCTCGGTAGATTCTTTTTTTTCCACAATGAATGTCCCCGACGGATCAATGAAAATTCAGAGTATCGTAAACTCGTGCTCTTTCCTGGCACGTTGCGGTGCACGTATAACGTCGTCGCGGCCCAGTTCAATTCTCCCGATCCGTCCCGAGGATACGAGAAGGAGAAAGAGATAGCGAGAGAGAGAGAGAGAGAGAGAGAGAGAGAGAGAGAGAGGGTGGCCGTCAGAAGAGCCTGCGAAATTTTGTGGTGGGAGCGATTCCAAAGAGACACAGGAACGGCATCTCATTTTCTCGGGCCACGCGAGCGAGTCTATCGAATCCCACACTAGTACGAATTCAATTGTTATGTATTTTTTTTTAATTAAATACATTTTTTGCAGCATTTTGCTCTGGGCTCATTTATTCTTGAGGCGCGACACGACTGTGGCGAATAAAGAAAGATTTTTTTTTCTGCATTTTCTCAAAGTATACGTATCCAAGAATATGTAAAAAAAATGTCAAGTTAAAATGTTGAATTGTCGCATTTTTCGCGAAACGACTTTTCTCGACCTGGCCGGAATCATAACTCTAGCTATAGTTGTCCGAAATGCAATTTGGAGAATCCAAAATTTCCGTAATTTTCGTACCTATATATGATTTTTTATTTAGTATTTTGTAAGGCCCCAAATATAACTAAAAACGTTGCCAAAATTACAGGATTTTGGAGACTCGCCGTTTTGTGATATTTTACTTCGAAAAACGGCTACGTACGACGAGAAGTAGATTTATATGGATTATAAAACTTTTTTATTATTATTTTTCAGACCAACCGTTGTCAATTTATTGATCCGGTGGTTGAACCACGTTGTTTAAACAGGGGCTCAATTATAGCTCAATAACGTTAACTGTTATTTGTCAATGTCTAATTTTGTAAAATAAAAATTTACACGAAATAAGTTCAACGTATACGCAATAGCATAACTTTTTCCAAGTTCCAAATGAATAATCCAATAGACAAAAAAGATCGAAAGGGGTTCACAGGGGTGTCCTTCCTTGATGTAATATGATAATATGATGGTATGGATGTAAAATAAAATGCAAAGCCTCAAGGAGGTGACAGGTCACCATGTTAGAAACATATATAACCTAGGTTACATTAGTCCAAAGTCTAAGGATTTCGAGTTATCATGGTATGAATTTTGGAAAATTTTCCAACACTCCTGTTTTGTCGATTTTTTATGTTAAATCTCGATCGATCATCTTGAAATTTGGGCTGTAAACTTATTTTTAGTTCATCCAAGAAATGAACCTCGTAGCCACCCCTCGATAAGCACCTTCTAAACGTGCGGAACTTTGGTGAGAAAAGCTTACTCCGAATTCTGATGGGCTCAAAAATATTTCTACTGCTAATAGTTCTTGCCGCAGAAACATGGAATTTGGAAAAATGCATCGAGGGTGTCATATATCGAACCAGAGATTTTCATTATGTCAGTGCAGATCTTAGCCGACTACGCTACCGTTCGCTCTATATCGCAATAAAATTTCACCCATTGAGGGTAGAGCAAAGATTGACAGGATTTATTGTACAATGGCAATCGCCGAGTAGTCGTGAATAATGACTGTGCTGCGCTTCATTTTATTTCTGTGGGATTATGTATTATTTTTTCCAGGTATTGTCCCTATTCATATCATGTAAAAATCATTTGAATGTTCAACGCGACGAATCATTGTCCGAGTTTCGCGCAGACTTGCACCGTCCGAGTATCATTGCGGAATTTGTCGATGCCAGCCATCCCGATGCTGTCATTGCCAGATAACGACTATCGTATAATATAGGCGTGGACAACGCATTGACGAATCATACACACTGCATTAACTGACAAGAAAAGGTCGCGAGGTCGAACTCTCCGATTTCGACGAAATTTTGCATGATTGTAGAATGGGTAAAAATAGGTGACGTGTATTTTTTTATCTGGGGAACCTGATTTTTGAGGGGTGAAACCTACCCTCGAAAATAACGGTATTTTTCGTTTTTCGTCAATAACGTTTTAACGGTACGAGATACAAAAAAAATTCAAATTGCAACAACGTTTGTTTTTCCGTGTATTATGCATTAGAGATGAGTTCAAATTTCAAACGAAAAACAAAAAACACCCCTATTTTCGAGGGTACGTGTCACCTCTTAAAAATAGGGTTCCACAGTTATGAAAAAATACGTATTGCCTTTCTTTACCCATTCTACGAACATGCCAAATTTCATCGAAATCAGAAAGTTCGACCTCGCGACCTTTTCTTTTGAGTAAATTGCAGCGTACTTGGGTGATAAAGCACATCCGATCCGTATACACAAACACACACACTCTCTCTCTCTCTCTCTCTCTTTCTCGCTCACTCTCTCTTAATGGATCCCCATACGCCGACAATCATATTTGGACCGATAAAGGCGACGTTTTCCAGCGCGTTCGACTTCCCCGTCAAATACGTGATTGGAGTCCATTAGGGTCCATTTGGATATACCGTTCCAAACCCATTCCATTATCAATATCAACACTACGTTGACACAGTGGGTCAGTTCGACCCGGCCGAATTTGAAATAAAATGCTCACTTTCCCGAAGTTGAAAGTTTTAAATATTTTTTTACAACAATTCAATTCTTTACTTTCCGAATTCTATTTATGCAGACATATTGAGGAATATTTAAAGTATATCTGTGATTTTTTTTCAATAAAAACCGACCAAAGAGTGGCTGATGGAGGCAGCTGAATGAAGCACTATCCGGGTTGATGTGTCAAAGGATAAATACGCAGGCACGCTTGTGGAAATGCAAGGAAGGGTAATCGATTTTTGTAAATGGTCCGTCAATCGCACTGCCGTGTAAGAAAAAGTAACATTTCGGTGGAGCATCGTCGCGAGTGGCAAAGTTCGGGTTTTCGGGAAAAAAATCTTTATCACCCACGGCAATTTTTCAATTTTTTCGATAATTTATTGCCTATCTGGAATTAAAGTTTCGAAAACTCGCGGTATTGTCGATTATTGCGTTGCGGGATGGTGTTTTTGGAAAATAAAATAACATTCGGTCGGCAGGGCCAAACTGGCCTCCGGAGAAAATTTGAACTTCTTGAATTTTGGGTCACTCCGAAAAGCCTTCTTGAATCTTCGGTGATTTTAAAAAGACCGCTGATTACAGATCAAAATAGTCATTCAAATATCAAAATAGACATAAATAATCATTGAAGTATCAAAATATATCGAAAACTTATAGATTTTCTTCTAGATCTGATATTACAGAAGTTTTTTTGAATTCCCGTAATTTTAAAAAGTTGAATCATTCCGTGGAAGCGAGTTTGTTTGGGTTTGTTTGAATGAATCCAATTGATATCAGATTCACTCAAACAAGATCTGCTGAATATCAGATGTACCTAAACAAGCCCAAACAAGATCTGATTAATATCAGCTATACCCACACAAACGCAAACAATATGGGATTAATATCATATTTACCCAAACAGACCCAAACAAGGATCTGATTAATATCAGATCTACCCAAACAAATCCAAACAATATACGATTAATATAAGATCTACCCAAACAAGATCTGATTACTATCAGATCTACCCAAACAAATCCAAACAAGATCTGATTAATATGAGATCTACCCAACCAATATCTGATTACTATCAGATCTACCCAAACAAACCCAAGCAAAATCTGATTAATATCAGATCTACCTAAACAAACCCAAACAAGTCATTAATATCAAATCTAATTTAAAAAATCTGATTGATATGAGATCTACCCAAACAAACTCAAGCACACCCAAACAGGATCTGGTTAATATCAGATCGGCCCAAACAAGTCCAAGCAAGATGTGTTTAATATTAGATCTACCCAAACAAGATCTGATTAATATCAGATCTACCCAAACAGGTCCAAACAAGATCTGATTGATGTCAGATATACCGAAACAAACCCAAACTTTATCTAATTAATATGAGATCTACCCAAACAAGATCTGATCACTATCAGATCTGCTCGAAAAAACCCAAGCAAGTGATTAATATCAGATCTAGCGAAACAAATCCAAACAAGATCTGGTTAATATCAGATCTATGCAAACAAATCCCAACAAGATCTGACTGATAGCAGATCTACCGAAACAAATTCAAACACGATCTGATGAAAATATCAGATCTAGCCAAACAAGATTTGATTAATATCAGATCTACCCGAACAAAATCTGATGAATAATAGATCTAGTCAAACAAGATTTGATAAATATTAGATTTACACGAATAATATGTGATTGACATCGGATCTACCTAAACAAAACTAAATAATATCTGATTAATATCAGATGTACCCAAAGAAACCTAAATAATAACTTATCAATATCAGACCTACCCAAACAAACCTAAATAATAACTTATCAGATTTTATAATAACTTATAATAATATAATATAATAATAATTATATTATATTACAATAACTTATAATATAATACTTATATTAATATAATACTATACTATTATATTATATTATATTATTATTATATTATATTATATTATATTATATTATATTATATTATATTATATTATATTATATTATATTATATTATATTATATTATATTATACTAATAATATAATAATATAATACTTATAATAATATAATATAATAACTTATAATGACTTATAATAACTTATCAGATCTACCCAAACAAACTTGCGTCCATAAAAAGTTTCAACTTTTTTAAATTTCGGTAATTCTAAAATAAATCTCTCTAATATCAGTTCTAGAAAAAAAAAATCTATAATTTTCGACTCATTTTGATACTTCAGTGACTATTTTAAAGCACATATTTGAAACTGACCACCGTCTCGCTCTTTCCCATCAAACTGTACGATTTTCCACCTATTTTCGCTCTTTTTCGATATAACCTTATTTCGTTTAAAGATATATATGGCTGTACGGAATGCAAGCAATACGTTGTCAGGGCCGTAACAGGTGATTCGAAAACGCGTCAGTGGCGTTGGAGAGCAATAAAAAAAAGTGTCTCGTTTCGCTTTCCCGGTGAAAGTTTGCTTCGACTGCGAAGAATCGTGAAGTGCGAGCGGACGAGTGGCGGCCTAAGGAGAGGGGGGGGGGGGGGGGCAGTGCGCTTTGCAATGACTGCGACAGCGTTGAAGAGCTTTGCAACTCACACGACCAGTCGAGAGGCGGGCAGCTCCGCTCCGTAACTTTACCAACCACGCTATTTGACACGTGCGCGTGACGTCACAGGCCCGGTCACGCGAGCACCGTGTGCTCCTTGGTCACGTGTACCGTCACGCGCTCTCGATTCGACTCTCTCCGTTTTCCCCCGGCCCCGCGCTCGCTGCCGTCCCTATCCCCTCTCCTACTCTCGCTCTCTATCTCTCTCTTCCTCATAGTACAGCGCCTGATACGGTATCAAGCCCCCACCCTCCGCCTCTCTACCTCACCGCGCGCCTCGATCGAATAAACACACGCGCGAACATCGTATCAACCGATTGGGAATCTTCGAATTTCCTCTCCGTTCCTCCTTCGGCACTGACTAATTCGGCCTTCGTCGTCTCTCACCGAGGCAGCGTGTCATCGCGAGAAAAATGACGTCGATCAAAAGCGAAAGAATTTAGTTGTATAGGCCTATTTGCTCGGTCTTGCCAGAATTTCGTGAAAATTTCCGCAGACGCGACTTCGAGAACGAGGTGGGTGACAAGTGGAAACGAAGATTACAACAGTTAAGGATGTTGAGTCCCAAATCGCAAATGATGATAAAATTCTGAAAATTTGGTATGTTTTTGTATGAAGTATTTCAGAGGTCGTGCAAAAATGTTACGGCAATTAGGAAGCTCGTTATTGAACAATTAACATTCACAAATTAAATGTTGTCTTATGGAAACTGATGTAACTTTGCGATAAGTTTTTTTTTTGACCTCTCAATTTTGTAATATCTACAATATACTGAAAGCAACGGAAACAAAACGAAGTTTATTGATACATTTTTTTTTTATTTCTTTTACAAATTGTTCTTAACAAAATGTCAATTTTTTCATAACGAGCTTCCTAATCGTCGTGAAATTTTAACACGACCTCTTAATTACTCCATACAAAAACATACCAAATTTTCAGAATTTTTTGATCATTTTTAATTTCAACCCTTAAGGAGGTTGAAGTAATGATGATAGAATTCGGAAAATTTGGTATGTTTTTACATGAAGTATTCAGGAGGTCGTGTAAACATTTCATGACGATTAAGAAGCTATTCATTGAACAATTAACATTAACATGTTTCATAGGACTCAACATCCTTAAATAAAATTGATTTTTACCAACGAGACTTGCCGAAATTTGCTGATTTTTGTGATTTTTTGGTAAATATTCGCAAATAGGGCTCTTGCTAGAATCGGGCTAATTTTTGTATAATTTAAATTCGCTACTTTAAATTCGTTTGGGTTAGTTTGGGTTCGTTAGTTTGAGTTCGTTTGTTTGAGTTCGTTTGTTTGGGTTCGTTTGGGTTATTCTAGCAAGACCCCCACTTCCGAATATTTCCGGTTTTTTTAAGGACGAATTTCTTCATCATTTTTAAGACTTGAGGTAGGTTTTATTACTTCTTTTGACTGTTACATGGTATTTTATTTATTTATTAGCCTTTAAAAATCGCGGAGGGATAGCACGATTTTCGAAACTGCATTTTCGAAACTGACGTGACGTTAGCTAAACAACTAATCGACCGGTTCTGATGAAATTTGGTATTAATCTTTCTAGCCTCGTGTTTAAAACATGACCTTGAATGTTTTTGTAAATTAGAAAAAAAAGGATTTTTTATTACAAAATGTAGCCCTTTTTCCGGAAAATTCAAACTTTTTGTTTCACAACGTACCATTTAATCGATTTTCAACATTTCTCATGTTTTCTCGGTTCATATTCTGCGTTTGAGTGTTATTGAAAGGAGAATCTGCGTTGGTTTTTATTTCAGATCAATCCCGCGAACGCTACGTGTCACGCCGTCTGACAAAATCCGCAATTTTTGAAGCTCAATCAAATATACCATGTAACAACCGAAAGTAGTAATAAAACATACCCTAAGTCTCAAAAATGATGAAAAAATATTTCCTCTTAGGAAATATCATTAAGATAAGCAATATTTTTCACGCGCAAAGGTGTCTCCCCCCCTATTTCGGATACCCCTTAAGAAGTATTCGAAATATGGTGAATGGAGGGGGCCGATAAGACCCAACCAAAGTTTTCTGAAACAACGATTTGTAAATTCGAAGATGATATTCAGACAAATTAATTTATGTAATCATTGGCGTAGTCAGAAGTAGGCACGCGCTCCTCTAGAAGCCCGGTGCTCCCACCCAGAAAAAAATCGATCCACAATCATTAAATTCACATGATGGATTAACTTTGTTTGTTTCACCTAAGCACGCATAAATAATTTAACAAAACTCGAACTATTTTCTTCATCGTAATTACGTGACTTGTATATAAAAAAAAAACGATTCAATTACGGAAAGTAAATAGATATACAAAATTCACAATTAAATTAACCGTGGGAAAAAGCAATACATTACATTTTTCAACCGATACACAAGCTCAAGTATCCTGGAAGATCAACATTTACTACCAAGATTAGATAATCTCATTATAAATCTAAAACGCTGATTTGAGAATCCACCGATAGCCCATGCAGTTGACCCATTGTTCAAATTGAATATGAAGAACGGAAAGGACTTCATCAATAATTATTTTTAAATAATAATAATTCATACGTCAACCTTAGAAGCTGAAACGATGGTCATGAAAAAAATATTTTCGTTTGCAAATGGTGAAATAAATGCTGGAAATTTAAAAAAGCATATGGAGTACTGCTCTGAGTTATGCCAATTTTTCCAAGCAGCAATCGTATTCCCAGTGAGCTCAGCCAGCTCCGAGCGGACTTCTTCTGCCATGAAGCGGATAAAGACGTGGCTTAGAAGCGCGCAATGCTTCAGGAACGATTTTCTCATATATCAGTGCTGAGCATACAGAATGACAATGTCAAAAAAAAAAAATTCCAACAAGAAAAACGTTTGGCCGATTTGTTGAAAAAAAATAGAAAACTAAAACTTATTTAATTGAGTATCAACTGAAAGTAAAGTTTAAAGATTGGTCACTGGATTTAAGAATGTTTAAAAATTGGTTGATTATTTCTTAAGGGACTGCAAGAATTTGAAATGAATGTTAATATGAACGTGTGATTCAAGATTCGTATTTTAGGTGTGTTGTGTGATTATTGACTGTTATGTAATATTTTTTTTAATATGATTGTGAACAAAACCACTTTTTTGTCAGGCCGGTTCTCCTAGGCCTCCCTGCGAAAAAGGTGCTCGCTTCGCCAAAGTACGTAATACAATTAAACATTGGACCGGACAACATACTTTGGGGGAAAAGTTTTTTGTTGCTTTTATTTAAGGCCTTAGGCCACAGTAACGGGTATAAAACCATGTGCGAATTAAGCTATTTTTTTCTATCTAGTATGAATATCAAGCTGTTAGAAAAAAAAAAAATTTCGATGTACGAAATGGCCGTCTACTCGAAACTTCTCGAAGCAGCTTTTTTCCAATTGGCGTAACAAATAACTTCAACAATGTTCACTCGATTTACTTCAAAATTAAAAGTTATGTTCCTAATTGGATTTCGCAGAGAAGTACGTAAGGAATTTCTGATTAATCGAAAACTTTTCATTTTATGAGCAGTTTATGAGCAGTCATAACGAAATTTTTCACTGAAAATTCATTTCTTACGTTCAAATACCTACAACCTTTGACTAAAACAATATTTTTTAAATTCCATACGTACTTCTCTAGGTATTTTGATGTTGATTGACGAGAATTTCTGTTTTTTGTTTTAGGTAAAAAATTGTGGGTGCTAAATGTCACGCCGCAGCGCGCCTAAAAAAAAGATTACAAAAGAAAATACTAGTAGTCGGCCATTTTGTACATCGAAAAACAAAAAAAAATCTAACAGCTTGATATTCATACTAAATAGATGTGTAATTAATTTTATGAGTGAATCACTTCTAAATACGAAAAAAAAATTGTTAAATTCGCACATGATTTTATACCCGCTACTGTGGCTTAAGGCCTTAATATAAATCTATTTTATATTTCATTCGATGTAAAATATTGTGAGTGTCCGAATTACAGATACTCACAATCAGATTAGACTTACTTTATATGCACTTTGATCATAAGTACGTACATTTCCGCATGAACGTATGCCTGGAGTCATTTACGGGTCAGCGTTGTACTTACGGACGACGACTGATCTAGCCGCACGACGCATATGGTTGTTCACGTGATGTAACTTGACAAAACATCCACGGATGTGTTATGCGTGTAAGCACATAATCGCAGCAACTCGTTCAAGAACTATAATTATGAGAATGAGATTGAGGAAAATTTCTTAGATGCCATAGAAGAATAAAAGAAAAAGGTTTTGCAACTGTACGCGCAGGACGGTTTCCACTTTCTCCGCATGTTCGATTCAACATGAGTAGGTACGCGAATCATTATCACTAAGTAGGCATAAGAAAATTGCGAGCTATTGCAAGGAGAAGTTAACGATGTGAAAAAATTGTGGAGCTAGCGTTTTTAATTGTTTATTGCTATAATACGTGAAAAGAGAGAAATCGTGAGGTGCTGGCGAACAAAACCAGACTTGTCCACATTAGGTCAATTTTTTTTCGTGCTCTTCAAGCACACCTTTATTGGCTTCCAAAATATTTTGCATCAAATCCGACTTTGAACACCTTGAAAATGGTTAAAAACTGCCTCTTCCAGCAGAAACGGAATGGTCCATGGCTGGGTGGATGAAAAATTACTAACAGATGACTACAGTGATGACGATGATGACATTGAATGTGAGCGTTGCGAGCCTGACATGGAAGAGCTTGTGTAGGATTATTAAACTGATCATAAAAAAAAAACAAATTTACATTCGATTCAAAGAATCTGTTTTATTTCATAACCGGATATGTCCGTAAGATTTTCATTGAAAAGCGGAATTGACCATCATTCTAATTAGTGTTTTTTCATTAGTTAATGTTTCGATTCAACTAAAGCCAAATCCTTGCATTTTAATAGAGCCTTCATATATTAAAGCTCAAAAATTCGAACTCATCTCTATTTGGTTATTTTGGTTTCTGACCTCGCCTGTAAAAGAATAATTCATGAACAAGTCCGTTTCTGTTCGTCAGCTCCTCATATGCACGAATCAACGAAGGTACGTGTGTTTGGGTTTGCCCGAAACAGCTTTAATTCTATTCATGTTCACGAAGACGTTTGTTAAATTCTAGTAATGAGTTACAATGGACGCAATGCCGTCGTTTCAAAAATATTTTCACTGGCAAGCAACAAAAGTGTCAGCCTTCGATGTTGCTGAAACTCATATATGTGGTAAAGCATTGAAAATTAATGGACACGTATTTTTTTTTATCGGTGGAAAGCAAGCAAATATTGTGTTGGGATGTTGAATAAGTTCTCGCTGTTTTTTTATGAATGTTAATGGTTTGTATAAAACATCATTCCTAATGATTTCAAACGTTTCAAAACTGTTGTGTGATCAACTCTTAATAGTTCTACAAGTTCAGCTAGCGTCTGGCATGAGTCTTCATGAAGAAATGCCTCCAATTCAACAAATCAAAATCATAATTTTTCAATCGTCTACACCAATCTCTGCATGATGTTTCCGACGGAGCATTGTCGCCGGAAGTCTCAACAAGAATTCTGTGCGCTTCAGCTGCCAATTTATTTTAAATGAAGTAGTGGCGTAAAAGTCCCCGCAAATACTCTTCTTTGGCATGAACTTTGACATGTTAACACTATGGAAAAATAGTTGTTTATATTTCGGCGAAATGACATACACTGAATTTCAAGCTTGGTTACAGTACTTCTTTATAGATGCGTTACCACCCTAAGCTACAACCACGTAGTTCTGGTAACGCAATCTGTTGGTAAATAGCGAGAACTTATTCAATGTCCTAATACATTTGAATTCGTGGCAATCTTTTGTAGTACCGTTCATTTAGGATGTATACAAATGTAGGACTCTGCACCAGTCCTGGATTCGCCAATAGGCTGTATAGGCAGCTGCCTAGAGGCGGTAGACTTTAGGGGGCGGCGCATTTTAGAGGCACTTGAAAAGGCCTAGGTGAATACAAGTGATTAAGGTAGGAGAGGCTGCACAAAGGCAAGTGCCCTATACTTAAGAAAAGTATAAATCCGGCACCGCTCTACACTTACAATTAATCCGAAAGAAGTTTGTTCTGGACAGTCTTTTTCTGCATAAACAGCAATGTGGGACTGGGATTTTCCTGTCAATCACAAAAGCATGCTCGACCAGCTATAGCTCCCCATCTTTTTGAGGTTAAACTTTTCCCTCTTATCGCTAATGACACTGTCCATCCATAGCTATTCATTTAAGCGCGGATAGCCCCGCTCTACCTATCCACAGTAATCCATCTACGAGTGACTGCGACCTGATGAAGAAGTGCTTGCACAAGCTGCAAACGTAAACGACCGTTTATCATACTCGATCTGTTTACGACGACACGCGCAGTATTGGCGCGTTAAAAAAAAAAACATTGTCGTAATTGCGCATAAGCAGGTCAGCATATTATGATTACTATTTTAAGTGGGATTCGTCGGCATCGACGAATCGTGATTTTTTGCACATTGTGTCGAGGCTCATAACGGGGCTCGGTGTATTTCTGAAGACTTGTCGTAATTGGCAAATTCGTGGGATTGGATTTATCCAAGTGTCCGTACAGTAATGAATGCTCGTAGCTGGTATCGTGTGATATACAGGAACATTTAAGTAGGACACCGTATTTGTTCACTTCCGGAGATAGGAGTACTAGTAGTTTATATAGAAAACTTTTCCGAATTTGATTTTTTCCCGTTTCAAAATACACGTCCACGACGATGATGACATTGAATGTGAACATAAGTTAAATAAAGTCCACGTCCATAAGTGAACATAAGTTAAATAAAGATGTTCACTTGAGTGATCATCTTTATTTAACTTATGTTATTGTGAACTTGTGTTAACTCATGTTAGCTTATGTTAGCTTGAGTTAACTTATGTTAAATTGAGTTAACTTATGTTAACTTGAGTTAATTTATGTTAACTTATGTTAAACTTACTTTACTTAACTTATAAATAAATAAAGTTATGATCACCTAAGTGAACATAAGTTAAATAAAGAACACGTCCACGTGTGTTGGAGACAACACACAGTGTCCCAAAATAATCAAAAAACTTTCCGCTCGGCCCAAGAGGACATGATTTCAGTCTGTAGGCAAGTTATTTTTGCCTCGGTTTTATATAGTTTCGGTTAACGTCACTGAGGGATGTACGCTCGGTGTTCGGTTTCGGCAGTACTTCGAGTTGAACAGCTTTGTGCATGGCCGATACTCGGAGCGGTGACCGCTTGGCCGTGCACCGGCTGGCGCATAAGCCAGTGAGCCGAAAGCCAATACTTCGGAGACCTTGGTGTAGATGCTTGAGTAAAACTTCTATGCACCAGAGAATCAGACGAATATGGGGCCGTCCATACCGGTACAGGTTTTTCTCAGTTTCCCTGTACCTTCGGCAAATGCGGTAGAGTGTAGCTTAAGAGGGAACTGTAACGGGCCGAAAAATATCGTTTTTTCCAATTTTTTTGAGTCTACTAAATCATTTATGTGAGTTTTGGAAAAAATTAAATTAACAAAGTGATTGAGGTATAATAGAGCCTCTGTATAAAAAATGTTGGTCAAAAAAATAAAAGTGTTTTATAATCTATAAAAATGTAATTCTCGTTGTTGGTAGCCGTTTTTTTTGCGAAAAAAAAAACTTGCGAAAATGGTGGGTGTCAGACGAAAATGTAATTTTGGCGAATTTTTTCTTACTTATGTTCGGGGGCTTAAAAAAACGATTTGAATAAACAAAATCGGCTATGTACGCAACGGGAGTTAGGTTCAATTAGCGAAGTGCGGGTGAGGAGTGATGGAAAAGGGTTCAATTGGAAAGCGCAATACGTAAAAACCCGCAAAGGTATACGTTGGAAGTTAGGAAATATCATTTATAAAATCATTTCGGTACAAAGTATCAAAAAATTCTCCGGATTCTAGACTCCGCTAATAATAATTTCAGTTTATACGAACACAGGTGTAAAAAAGGATTCAATTTGATATAAATGTTCATTCGAAGACCACAATCGAAATTCAGATCAAGTGAAAATCACGTTTTGTACCGTGATTTCTTGCGCCAACGAGCTGTCACTTCTATCTTCTAATTTTCGACACCTCCAGCCCACCGTCGCAGAATTTCTTCTTCTCTTTTTCTACACCGCAAACATTCGGGACATTCTGAAGAAGGGTTTCAAAAAAAGTATTCCCTCCTATAAAATCTCGACTAAAAATATTTGACGAAAAGTCAATGTCGAAGTTTTTTCTTTTGCATCGACGATACATATTTTGCCTTTCGTTCTCGAACTCTTTTACGCGGTGAAAAACCCTTGTACTTGCTTAAAATTAGACACCATCGGGCCCAAACAAGCGCTGGGTTTTTCTGTGCGTAAGCCGTGTTCTCTGCGAAATGCTGCGAATGGGAAAGTCCATCTAAGGAGATACGAGTGTGCAATGCTCAGACGAGGTAAAACGCTCCTATCGTTACGCGCTCGTGCGTCTCTCTCTCTCTCTCTCTCTCTCTCTCTCTCTCTCTCTCTCTTTCTCTCTCTTTCTCTCGCAAAGAAATGTATGCACTCTGTGCGACCGCCCAACTAGGATGAGATGGCCTTGACTCGAATTGGAACATTCACTTATAATTATAGAGCAAGCCACATTCTCCTCGCACGCCCTGTTTTTATTATTTCGCGACAAGTAAAACGAGATCCGTCCGCAATCAGGGCTAGTCTCTCGGACAACCGATGGGCAAAGACCCAATGCAATGAAACTGCAAACTCAGCGCGCATTAGTTTTTTTCTCGTGCCTCTACCTTTCTCCTGCTTTTATTGTTGTTGTATTGTTTAAGGGGTTACCCCCACTTGCGATTTTGAAAAAATCGATTTTTTTATTGCATTCTTTTGAAGTATAAGTATCTGAGAATATGTCCTGAAAATTTCAAGTCGATCCGAACAAAGTTGACTGAGATATGAGCGTTGAAAGAGAAGAATCCGTTGTGTAAACGACCGGCTAATTGAAACTTTAAACGCGTTTTTCTCAAAATGGCATTTCTGAAGTCGGTGACCAAGATTACTCGAACACTAATGAACCGATCTTCTTGAAGTTTTGCAGGCTTATTTAATACATAAAAATGTAGTCTTTAATCGTTGGATTTTTTTTTCGAAAAAAAATGGCCGTTTTATAGCCAAAAAACGGCCGTTTTTTTCGTTAAAATCGAACCATTAACTTTGACTGTCCGCCATTTTGTGAAAAATGAATATTTTTTAAAATCCTTCGATTAAAGACTATTTTATACTTATATTTGACTAAATCCATCCGCATTTTTTTTTCAGATGATCCACTTCGCCGCAATGTTGGTCACCGCAAACCGTGTATATAAAAACATTATTTCATTGACGGCCATTTGCCACTAAACAATGTAATATTTTTCGATAAAAAAATTACTGAAAGTTCTTCAAGATGTGTTCTTTAAGATGGTATATTGATCGATCAAAAAAGTTTTGCAGTTTTCTTTTTAAAAATTCATGAAAAAGGCCTTATTTTGCGCTACAAGTGGGGGTAACGCCTTAAGGCCTTAGGCCACAGTAACGGGTATAAAATCATGTGCGAATTCAACAATTTTTTTTTCGTATGAAAAAGTGATTCACTCATAAAATTAATTACACATCTATTTAGTATGAATATCAAGCTGTTAGAAATTATGTTTTCTATGTAAAAAATGACCGACTACTAATATTTTATTTTATTATCTTTTTTTAGGCGCTCTGCGGCGTGACATTTAGCATCCACAATTTTTACCCTAGAACAAAAAACAAAAATTCTCGTCAATCTACATTAGAATACCTAGAGAAGTACGTACGGAATTTAAAAAATATTGTTTTGTTCAAAGTTGTAGGTATTTAAACTTAAGAAATGAATTTTCAGTGAAAAATTTCGTTGTAACTGCTCATAAAATGCTCATAAAATGAAAAGTTTTCGATTAATCAGAAATTCCGTACGTACTTCTCTGCGAAATGCAATTAGGAACATAACTTTTAAATTTGAAGTAAATGGAGTGAAAAATGTTGAAGTGGTTTGTCACGCCAATTGGAAAAAAGCTGTTTCGAGAAGTTTCGAGTAGTCGGCCATTATGTACATCGGAAAAAAATAAAAAATTCCAACAGCTTGATATGCATACTAAATAGATGTGTAATTAATTTGATGAGTGAATCACCATTTCATGCGAACAAAATGGTTAAATTCGCACATGATTTTATACCCGTTACTGTGGCCTAAGGCCTTAAATTGGAAAGAAAAAATGTAAGCACTTGGGCGTTGCTTAAAAATCGTTAGTTTAGCCGTTATCATTACCTGCTAATGGTTATTGAAGACAAGGTTTTTTTCGCAACGCTGAATAATATCTTCTCAAACAAAACCGAATCTTTCGCATTTGAACTTTCAATCGAGGGTGAACAAGGCCCTCCCTTGCCACGGAATAATACTTTTGTAGTGTCCCGTATTATTTAATACCTTTGTATTTAAAAAAAAATGCGTTTCTTTTTTCCAATCGTTTCCCAGCAAAAAAATCGGAATTTGGCTATTTTTTTTGGAGTCTCTCGGTAGATGGAGCCCCTTAATGCTCGGCAATAAGTGGAGGGATGTGAATGGCGGTAAGCGTTTTAATTTTTCGCTGGATGTGTTCGATTGAGGCGCTGGTGAGTGTGTATCGAGAAGGGTAAAGCGCGTGGTCGAACGCGTGACTTGGCAGCCGAGCAGGCGTGCCCTTCTCCCGATCACGTGGAATGTAACGCGGCACACTCACTCTGTCGACATACCTATATAAATTATTGCAGTACTTATAAATAATAGTTACCATAAATGCACGTATGGGATGTTGCGAGTGAAATTGACAACTCCTTGATTCGCCTCTTGCGAAATCTCATTCACAATTCCGGCTAAAAAATTGTAATCCATTTTTCAAGCACTTGCTGGCTCCGAACGAGCTGAAATTTGGCACACCTGTGTAACTTCGGTGACAATGTAATAATTTGGTCCATGGAGCCACGAAGTAAATAATAGCCAAATGATGTATTAAGGCAGATAATTAAACAAATTCTAATGCCAAAAAGTACCAAATGAAAAAATCAAACGTGAAAAATCTTTTTAAAAGCAAGCTTTTATTTATAAACTATTAAACTGAAAAGTAAAAACGAATATTTAGTGTATGAAGTTAAATGGTAAGGCTACAGAAGAACCCCATCCTTGGTCACTGATCAAGGAGGCAGTACATACTTAATAAAACTTACAAAAACATAGAACTTTAAAAATGTTTAATATTTTCTCAAATACTTGAAGCAAGATCTTTGCACATCGAAACTTGAACATTATTTTTATTTTTTTTTAAGTTCTATGTTTATGTAAGTTTTATTAAGTATGTACGGCCTGCACCTTTGATCAGTGACCATAGTTGATCAATGATGACAATAGTTTATGAAAAAAAATTGTTTTTAAAAAGGTTTTTTACGTTTATTTTTTCATGGATACCCAGTGATGGAATGAAAATTTTGTTTGGTGGTATTTTACAACATATGTTCACGTATCTTTACAAAAATACTCACAAGAGTTTGCAACAAACTGGCGCCACCGAAGCTTGATAAAGCGAGGTACCTTTGTCGAGTAGTGTTCCGCGGACTGAAATTATCATTGCAAATCTGCAAGTAGACCTGCAGTTCGAACAATTTTTCACTCAAAGTTCAGGGTACTTTGAGGAAAAGTTAAAGGGCCATACCAGTGTAAAATTTATAGAAAATCGTTTTTTTTTTTTGCATTATCCAAAAGTATGGCCTTTGGTAAATATGCTGTTAAAATTTCATGGCGAAATTAGAATATTTCCGGTCGCTACAGCCTTTCTTAGAAAACGGGACCAGCTGGGTGAGACATGGCGCGGACGGTGCGCGTTTTTCTCGAAACGACGATTTTCAAAACGGTGATGATTTTAAACGAAGAGTTTTCACTATTCCTTAACGTCGTGCGGAAGCGTTATTCTTTATTTGAAAATTTCACAATTTTTTTAACGAAAAACTGTCGAAAAAAAGGCCCAACTTGGCACTTTGTTTTGAAATGGCCACCATTTTGTTAATTTTCATCTAAAAAAAAAGAAAATCCTCTGTACGCCTCGAAATTTATTAATATTTTATAATCATCTTTCTGGTTTATTTCTTTCAGACAATTTTTAGAGGAGTTGGACTTTCCACCGTCGGCGTTATTTGTTTAGGCACCATTTTGCAGGGGCCAGAAAAACTATATAAAAAATAAAACTAAAACATTTAAAAACATTTTTATGGACCACATAAATCGTTTGAATAAATGAAGAAAAACCTAGAAAAACTAAGAAAAAAGACTAATTAACGCATTCTATTAGCGAAAAAAAAATTTAATTCCCATTCCGTTGGTCGATGTTCGAGATTTTCTGCCTTTTTTTCAGATTTTATTCTACTGCTACCGTAACCTCCGATTTCTGATTCATCGGGTCGAGATAACAACTAGCGGTCTTGAAATAGAATACCGGCTTTGTTCGTTATCGACGACACGTTTCAATGATACGTGGATTGAGCGCGATTGCGTCAGTTCCTCTTATAATTAGTGCTATAAATTGACGAGCGCGAAGCAGCGCAGAAATCACGTACGAAAATATCCTCGGGCTTTTAAGAGGTGCACTTGAATTTGGTGGATATGCAATTAGAATTTAATTGAAGCAAAGTAAAATCGAGTAGCGTCCCAAAGTGACCTGACATTTAAATTTTTCAATAAAACGTATTATTTTTTTTTTTTAAGTATGAATATTTTTATTTTAATATAAGGTACAAAGATGGAGATTATGTATGGAACCCAATATCTGATAAATGGCTACCTCGTCCCTGTTTGCAAACGTGCACTTTTGTGACGAAATTTTGAATAACATTTTGGCATAATTGCGGACTAGTTTCATTAATGGTCCGTTTCTTTCCAACTTTCCCAAATATCTAACTTTTTAAACGTTTCTCAGGTATCAGTTTAGCATTTGAATGTTTAAATACTAAAAATTCTTGGCTCATATTTTTCAGCTCGATATTGAAGTCGTTGGATTTCTGACGAACGGTCAACTGCCACCAAAAACTTCCTGAAAGTCCACACCGTCGCCATTTTGCAATATTTGTTACTAAAAGAAAATATTTAAACTGTTTAATTATGTAATAAATCCTACCTAATGTTTCATCAATGTAAAACGTTCCCTTCCTTTAAAAAAAATGATAAACCTTGGCAATTTTTTCGTCGACTTTGTATCTTTCCCCCCTTAAGACAGCTGTGACCGCAACGAAAGGTAGGTTAGATTAGCGGAGTGCAGGTAGGGAATTAAAGACAAGGGGTTAATTGGGGATGGAAGACGTAAAAACCTACTCAGGGAATAAAAAATATGGATTGGCTCGGTGCAGAGTATAGGGTAGGGGTAATGAAATCGAACGCAGCGCCCACAGTGGACAAAGATTGCAATAAACGCTTCTACTTATCTGTCAAATCTGTATGAGCGTAGTAAGCGATTTTTGCAATCAAATTAAAAATATTGTTTTATTGCAAAAGGGACCACGACCATTGCTGAGTAATAAATTTAAAAAATCCTGAAAGAAATAGTAAATTCAAATTAAATGGATTCCCAACGACAAATTGGAAGTTAGAAAAACACAAAAAAATGGATAGCTGCACTAAACTACCTTTAGAGAAGAACTGTGAGGCGTCAAAGAAATATAGGTTGACCCCATGACACGAGCTTGAATTATTAAACTTGTGTCATGTTTTATCCTTAAGGGGAGAGATACCTTTAGGCGAGGAAAAATGTGCTGATTTTCATGATTTATTTTGTTAAGAAAAGGTTTGGCTGGTACATGGTATTAATGAGAAATTTTATCGATCTGTCACGTTTAAAAATTTTGAACATTATTTTTTAAATTAATCTTTAAAAATGGCGGAGGATGGTACGGTATTCTAAACTGCATTTTCTAAACTGGAAGGACGTATAGCTAAAAAACTAATCGACCGATTCTGATGAAGTTTGGTATAAATATTTCTAACCCTATCGTCTAAAACATGACCCTAAATGTTTTTGAAAATGAAAAAAAGGATTTTTCAATTGCAAAATGTAACCATTTTTTTCGGAAAATTCAGTCTTTTCGTTTTGAAGCGTACCATTTCATCGATTTTCATTGTTTGAACATGTTGTGAACTTGTCACAACATTTCACAACACTTCACGACACATGATCGATGTTGTGAAATGTTGATGGTTCACTGATCATTCAATGTTCACAGCATCATCGTTCATAACATTTCGCACTTTTTGATTACACACATGTAGACACGCACCCCCATCCCTGATGAGTTGTGATGTTCACATCACATCAAATGTTCACAGCATCATCGATATTGTGAACATTGAAACAGTACATTTCACATTATCGATGTTCACAACATTTCTCACTTTCTCTTGGTTCATATCCTGCGTATGAGTGTTAATGAAAGAAAAATCTTCGGTGTTTTTTTTCAGATTAATCCCGCCGACGGTACGTGTCACGCCGTCTGGCAAAATCCGCCGCAACCCGTTTAGAAGACCGTGCCATACCTTCGTCATTTTTAGAGATTGATAAAAAAATACTATGTAACAGCCAAAAGTAGTAATAAAACATACCCCGTCTGCATAATTATGAAAAAATCATTCTTTAAAAAAAAATAATGTAAATCGGCCATTTTTTCCTCGCCTAAAGGTATCTCCCCCCTTAGCTATTCCACGTCCCTGACATGTTCAGCAGATAGCAACGGTTTTCCCTTAGATTGATTTTGAGGTTGGAAATTAATATTGTAAAGAATCCCGTCTCGAATCCCGTCATTAACTTTATACCCATTTCGGTTTGAAAACAATATTTTATTTATTATATTATAGAGTGGTGCAGCAACAATATATGATTGTTAAATTTTAATAAAAACAATTTTATAGCTCCATTTTTCTCGTCTTATAACAAAATTCCAAATAAACAAGAAATATAAATAGATTAAAAGAAAATTTTACTTACATTTTTCATTTTACTGAAAAGAGATGCTCCTTGCCGTCATTGCCCAGAAAAATTGATTTAAAGCGAACAAATTTAATGCCATCAAGGCGCGATTTCGATTTTTATAATTTATCACAATATTATAACCACAATAACAGAGCATTGTATTCTCGAGTCACCTTTTTTTCAACTCTTCAAACATTGATGATACAATTTAAAATGCTGTTCCATAAAAAAAATGTAGGCAATGGAGAGTACCAATGGAGGTGTTGCACGGGTTGGAAAACACTTTTATCATTCTTCCCGGCGCGAAGTTCGACGAGATTAGAGCATAAATTGTCATGAATTCTTTTGGTACGAGTGCCATCACAATTATGATATTTTGAAAATTCAACGATGCACGTTACGAGTCGCGAACTAATAATTGGAAAAATCAATTCATGTCTCGGACCATAACAATCGGGGTCAGTGGACTTAAACTTTTAGAGACACCGTAAAAAAAAGAACGACGTGCCCCAGAGAATTTTAATGTTCTTCGCTCAGTTTCTCCCACGACTTCTCGATAATTCACGCGAGTATATTCCAAATCGCAGCTTTGTTTACAAGCTTGGTTGGCTCCGAGGCCTTTATCAACGCGAAACCGGTTATTCGCCGGATTTGTTCAGTTTCATTATCAGCACATGCTTGAGAGGAGGAGGGGTTCAAGAAGCCAATAACGATTAAAGCACGAAATCGAGACGAGTCAGTGTCTGGGTTGGGACTCCTTGTCTCATTGCTAACTTAATTATCCAAGATTTTCCTTTTTTAATTAGTGTTTCGTAGAACGCCAAAATTTATAAACCAAAAAAAAAGGGAATGGAATCTTTTATATCCGATCTGAAGTTTGTTCGGCGCAGCTTTTACGAAATAGCGATCACGCTCGAATTCGAATGTCAAAAGTAGCTTGACAAAAAGAACTTCGTGTATCCCTTTTCCCTGGAGGGGCGAAAAAATGACGTCGCTCCCTTGAAGATTGGAACACTAAGACTACGATAAATTTGCGATGTTGCACTGTATGTAAGTACATTATAAAGAGTAAAAAAATGATTATAATTATTTTACACTCATATTTATTTTTTTTAGCCGTTTTCAATGGGGAATATACCTTTGCGACGGCAAAATCAAGGATAATTTTTGACAATTTATCTAAGGAAAACGAAACTATATTTTTAAATTCGGTTTTTTTATACATGTTAGTACAAATCTTAAAGTGAAAGAAAACTTTTTTTTTTTATATTTTGAAACAAAACGGCTTTAAACGCGTTTTTCTCGAAACTATGTTTTTATCCACGGGCGTATGCGTGGCGCCTCGAGATTTCACTCGGTTGACTTAAAATTTTAACTGCATCTTCTTGACAACATTTCCTAGTCCAGTACGTAGGATTTTTTCGATAAGTTGAGATTTAAAAATTTTATGGTCGATGTTCGACCGATTTTTTTACGAAAAAAAAGATTTTTTTTCATATTAACGCCATTTTTTTTTAATCAATATTTTGAAAAACCCCTACGTACTGGACTAGTTTTTTATATTTACTTCCAAAATATTTTTCGTTTTTTGTTCTAGCTTGAAAATTATGACCTGTGCGAATACGCCCGCAGAGGACTATGAAAAAAAGGAGCTTTCTTTCAACTACCGCGCCGCCGTTTTGTTTGAAAATAATTTTTTTTCTTTTACTTTAAGACTTGAACCAACATGTATTAAAAACCGAATTTGAAAATATTATTTTGTTTTTCCTAAATAAATTGTCAAAAATGACCCTTGAATTTGTCCTCACAAAGGTATATTCCCCCTTAATAGAAATTCGAAAGGTGTACCCCATAACTCGGGTTTGGATTATCTGGAAGGAAAAACCAAGTTTCAAAAATTATATATACTCGACCACTCGAGCGTGACGGAACCATTTTTTTTACTTTTCAAAAATTCGCACGCTCCCAGAATTAAAAAAAAACAGTGTCATTTTTTAAATAAAAACTGTATTGTGCGAATTTTTCAGAAAATAAAAAATGCTTTCGTTTCCGTTTAAGTATTAAAGAATGTATAATTTTTTAAGCACTCAATTTTTTTGTTGAAAATAATAGTGCTTTAACTATACGGTGAAGATTGATTTTCTCATTTTTTACAATATCTATTATATCTAATCTATCGAATTTCAGTTTACCAACGGGTTTAGTTGGATACGTGAGCCGGAAAACCGAGATCACCGCACTTCCGGTTGACCGTCTCCGTAAGACGACGTGCTTCGGTAACTCAAAGTGCTTGACTTTGCAGTTTTATTGCGAAAAAACTAAACGGCCAAAATCGCTCAAATTTTGGCAATACGTTCATAAAGTATTCGTCGAAATCATATAAAAATTTCAAGTCCGAAAGTTGGATTCGTAGTAACGATCGTACCTCCGTAAGTGGACACTTAAGTGTCCGCTATCCATTTTTATGAATCTCATATATGTAATAATGCATTGAAAACTATTAGTTACGTATTTTTTTTATCGACAGAAAAAAGGTTCTGAGCGGATAAACCACCCCTCAAAGGAAGGCTTATCACCCTTCAATATAATTTGTTTTCAATACTTTTATAGTGAACTTTTCATTACATTACCAGCGAACTGCTTGTGGGTGAAACTGCAAAATCACCCGTCTACACCTCTTTCTTTGAGGGGTGGTTTCCCCCCTTAAAACCATTTTTTGGCTGATAAAAAAATACGTGTCCAATAGTGTTCAATGCTTTATCAGAAATGGCAGGGATGGCGAAGATGTCGATCCCCTATTTTCTGTGAGGTTCTAAAACTAGTTTGGAAATTTTTGATCGAATGAATGTTTGGATTTGATTGGATGTCAAACCGCCAGGGATATTTTGAATCGTAGTATCGACCGCACACTTCAAAAGTTTGGTCACCATCGACATATAGTGTATCTCAAAATAAACTGATCTTTTAATTTATTAATAGAACGTATTATTTATTTGAAAAGTACGAATATTTTTATATTCGTATGTCAATTTAAATTGTGGCCAATTTAATCGAATCGGCATCTCCCTATGTCGAAAAGTCCTTTCTTAATTATGAATTTGATAGAAGCAGTGTAGACGATCGATTTAAAATTTGGAGGGTGCATTTATTGAATGACGAAGAATTAACTGTACAAATTTAAATCAAATGGTAATATTTTGTCAATCCTCCCGAAACTCTTTAAGTAATGTTCCTTGTTAGATTCTCCATTTAAGTACGCAACATTTTTACGACTCATCAACGATTCTCATTATTATAAACAAACTAGCTGCCGTTCCTGGCTCCGCTTGCGATTCTTCACGCGACCAACTTTCTTGCTGCGCGTCTCACATGTTTGTTCACCGCTCAGCCACCCGATGATAACCTACCGTGATGATACGTAGCTTAAAACCTGCACCGGGAAAACCGCACCCACCCAGACCATTGGTTTCAAAGTTTATCGGGTACAGACAAACCGACAGACTCTTCCGTTTATATGAGTGTCGAGATTAAGGCCGACTTTTTTTTAACCGAAAAACGAACAAATCGTTTTCGAAATGGTGCCATTTGGCGAAAAACAATCATACTTTTTAATAATCGCGTGTTCTTCTCCAGCAAGACTGAGGTAAATGAGGAAATTATTTTCTTTGTCCTAGGTGCTGATGCATAAAAGTTCGTCCTCCTGCATAGCGCCTAAAACGCTCTCACTGTACCGACGTGCCGATATTTTGTATTTTTTTTGTATTCGGCAATACATAAACCCTTCAAACCTAAATTTTATCGCTTTTTTAATATTCCCAACAAAAAAATTCCAAAAGTCTCATTTTTCGGTGAGCCACATAGATGTAAGGCGTCAAGTTGGGGAGTTTCGTTGAAAGGACCAAGTTTTCGCCACCTGCGATAAAACCTTGATGCACCTTGAATAATCGTTGAATCAATTATTTCGAATGGGGCCTGCGTTAAGGGGTCTTCTCACTTTAGATGGTGAAAAAAAGGCTATTTTCATGAATTTTTTTGATAGATTTATATTATAGTTATTGAAATAAAAGTTGGTAGACTTAATAAATGCACTTTCGAAATACAAAAAAAAATGTTACGTATTTATGTAACCCAAACAAACTTTGACCGCGTTTTTCTCGAAACGTATTTCGACGGCTTATTGATAAAATCTTCGAAACTACTGAACCGATCCTTATGAAACTTTAAACACATATTCTTTGCAACTATAGCTATAGCGCATATGAAGATTTTTTAAATTTTGATATTTACTATTTCTTTGCCAAGAACGGTGAAAAAAACCCGTTTTTTTGTTGTTTTTTTTCGAAAAATGTCCACCATTTTGTTATTTTTAAAAACATATATAATCGTACGATATGCGCTATAGCCATTGGCATACTGAATCTAAAACCGTTTGATTTTTTTGTTTCGGACGATCCATCTCAGAGATTTCATCAACAGCGCAGACCTACCATTTTTTAAGACATTTTTTTAACTACCATTTTCGTCTACAAATAGAGACTTGAATAAATAAATAATTTTTTTTATGTATTTCGAAAGTTGATTTATTAAGTGTAACGAGTTTTGGTAATTATATAGTTTAGTGACTTTTCCTGAAAATGGCCTCCGAATGTTTTTTTTCGCGATTTATCGCTTTTTTTGTGGTATAAATAAAGATGTTATGTTGGGAGGAGAGGGTTTTTTAGGTGCCAGATTTTTTCACGAAGAAAAAATATACATTTGAAAAACTTTACAAAGAACACACAATATGTAACAGCGATGTAAATAAAGACATAGAAGTAACGATTCGAACACTCATTAGAGAATTGAACTTGAAATATCGTACGAGATTGGAAATTTTGAAAATTCATTTTTTACTTAAAAAAATCAATTCGTAGTTTAAAAAGATGGGTTCCCCCCGAAATGACACCATTATTTATGTTGTTTTATAGTTATATATTGCAAAAAATAAATTTTAGTGCCATATTTAGGAAATGATAAAAACGAATGGAGACGGCTTTCTGCGTCACATTCAATTGATCCGCGAGTACTTGTTGACTTTGAGTATCATCTTCATCCAATAAGGCTTGCAATTCGTTGTCTGCGAACTTTTTCGGTGGTTTCCCACGCTCTTCGTTTCTCACGTCAAAATCACCACTTTTGAATATTTTGAACCACTCGAAACACTGTGTTTTACCAAGAGCATGTTCGCTGTAAGCTTCGACAAGCATTCGATGCGATTCTGCAGCAGTTTTTTTTTCAAATGATAACAGAAAACCAATGCTGTCCGCAAATCGTAGTTCGTAGGCACAAAACTCGACATGTTTGAGGTTATAGAAGAATATATCGGTGTAGGGAACTTGGGTTGTTGTGTGTTGAAAATCTTCGTCAGCTGTTAGAGGGAGATGATGGCGCTGCAGGAGCGATCTCACATTCTCCAAACTGATGGCCAGCACCATCTGTAGGGAAATTCCGGTTTCATACTTCCACACCTGGTAAACGATATAACTACCCACCTTTTATATCAATATCTATAATATGAACCTATCAACAAAAAAAAATCATGAAAATAGCCTTTTCTAGGGTCTAAAGTGAGAAGACCCCTTAAGTAGAAAACCAGTCGGACAATATTCGCGATAAACGGAATAAAAGCAATCATGTTATCTCGTCATTGAAATTACTTTGGGCCCTCATCGTGGGGGATCACATTTGCGCCGCAATGAAAATACTTCGTGACCAACTTTTCTGTTCCCTCGCGCCACGATCCAACCAGGCAACCTTTCTCATTACAGCTGTGGAATTTTCTTTTTCTTTATTCTTCACGCGACACGACACGTGCCTGCACAATCGATAACACGTTTTGTCAGTGTTCCAAGAAACTAGAAAAGTCACATCGCTCCGGTGTGTCGAGCGTTGACGCCTCAATGTCATTCGTGAAACACTTTAACACGGCTCACCCTCGTTTTCCCGCAGTATTACGGCTGCTTATCGACGAACGCAATGGACTTTATTACTCTTTGAGGTTCAGCACAACAGCTGGCGGTTTTCCAGAGGACAAATTTGCAGGTAAAGAAAATCTTCAAAAAAAAATAAAAAAGACGAATTGGTCGGGTAGTAACACTCGTCCAAAATCGACAAGAAAAAAAAGCGATCTTGAAAACTATGTATCGTACTTTAGGGTTTTAAAAATAGGTGCATTTGAAAGGGGAACTGACGCGGCAGATTCATTTCAAACTTCCATGTCAAACTTGAACTAATGCATTGCGTTATTGTTTTTACGAAATTATGTTTTACGAACCGGTGTAAGTCGTATCTCAAAATCTATTCGTCCGATTCGCTTAAGGAACAACACCATTCTAGGATTTTGGAAAAATCGTTTTTTTTTTGCATCAAAAATATTTTGGGGTCATAAAAACAATATAAAATTGGTCCTGTGGCGAATTTTTTTAATGGTTCAATTATCGACTGTGCCGCAAAACTTTTTTCAAACTGAGAGGACGGATTACTCGAACACCTTTGCATGGATCTATTTGAAATTTCGATAGCAGCTTCACAATTACATTCTTTATGAGAGTACGTAGCCGTTTTTCGATCGAATGTAAACTTTTTTTGTATGGACAATTTACTGCTTATTTTTTGGGCAAAAAATCGATTTATTTCTTTCCAAGCGCGCCATTTTTTTTTTCAAAATAATTGATAAAAAAAATCTTTACGTAATCCCATAGCTAATAATATATATATATATATATATATATATTATAATTTCTTTTTGTTTTTGTTCCAGATCTTATACTTTACGAGAAAACTGTCCTCCGGTGAAGCTATTTGTAGAAAACACGTTTTTCAATATGGGCTCTGTCGCCGCCATTTTTTATGAAAATTATAATAACATTTTTTAAAATACTTTAATATGTGTTAAATGAACCGTCTCAAAAGAAGTCCTATTCCTTTTTTTATACCCCCAAAATAAATTGTCAAAGTTAGGCCTTATTTTCTGCCGCTAGAGTAGTGTTGTCCCTTGAACGCGTTTTTCTCGAAACACTGTTTTCAATGTCGATGGACATGATATCTGGAGAACCACTTGATGGATTGTTTCCAAATCCACATGAGATGCGATGAGAACTATTAAAGGGGTAACACCATTGTAGACTTGTCGAAAAATTGATTCTTTTTGTTGGCTCAAAAGATGCTTCGAACCATCTTGCGGGAAAAAATTTTGGCGAACCTGTGAAAAAAGCGAAAAATCGCTTTATTTCCGACGTTTACAGTGGTGTTGCCCCTTAAAGGTTGTTCACAATCTCAGTTTTTTAAAACCGATTTTCATTTTTCAATAGGTACGTAAAGATGACTTTTTTAAATAGATTTTGTATGCTCGAGTTTCAATTCGTCGCCGCGTTGTTAAAAAAACATATTTTAACACTTCGTTTGCCAACCTGGGTATTTCGTGTCCGAGCCAAAACAACTTTCCTACCGAGTTCGTTTATTTAACAAAGATTATACGAAGAAAAAAGTGTGTTCCTGTAATTTTATGATTGCTATATTAAGTTGAATATTTCGAACACTAGCATGCATTGTTTGTCAAATTTTCGAGTGAAACTGGATGAAAAGACGGCAGCAGTTGAAATACCCAAGTTTACAGACGGAAGGTACAGAAAAAAAAATGTTTACAGGCGAAGTGTTAAAAATCGACGATCGTCAACGACTGGTATTTATTGGTAACTTGAATGCCCCGTTTGGTTTTTAAATTTCTACCGTTCAAGCTCAAATCTAGACCATCAAACATCACGAAAATGTTTGCGTTTTTTCGTGTCGCCATGTTTGTTTGTTCTCCTGTATTTCTTGGTGATTTTTTTTAAGGCTCTCGATATATGTACGTTTGTGTTAAAAAAAATGTGTTTTTGTCTCACCAACCATTTCCCAAAACAAAAGTTCAAGTAGTCCCTTGAAATTCGGACGGAGTATAATTCTCAAGATTTTCAATCGGATGACCGAATGTTTTTTCGACGTGTTTTCATCCACTTGTTGATAACAAATAACTGAAATCGTTTTCTTTCGTCGAAAAAGAAAGTTTTTCCTACAGGTTGCCGTGTTGGTCATTTTCAAAATTTCAAAAAGCCGTCCGGTCATACGAAAGTTCTGTTACTATACTGAAAGTACATTTTTCATCTTTTATTTCAGATCATCGTAGTTGCCGGAACCATCTACACCGAATGGCTACACTGCAACCGCGGCACTTTGTTCAAATAACTTTAATTTAAATTGAATTAACTCGAATAACTTTAATTTCAACTTTCAGTTAACAAAGTAATATCTCCATTGTTGATCAATGATATTTCGTTGGGAAACTCAAACTCGGCGAAAGAACGTATTGTGCGTAAAATCCTGACCTCGGCATCTCGATACGCTCAGCGGAGAAAAATATTGAGAATCGACCCGTTTTTTGGGCCCCAAGGTTTGTGCGGATCCCTTAAGGGGTTGGGCTACCATGAAAATGACGAACGCTCGTTTGTTGAAGATAAACTTATAATTACAACGATAGAACTGCTGGAAAAACTTTGAGAGCGTTTTTCTCGCAATTATGTTTTTCAAAACGCTGTACGCGATTTCTCGACATCCAATGAACGAATTGACTTTAAATTTGGGACACTTATCCAGTGTAACAGTAGTTTAGTCTTCACCGACGTTTATTCTTCCTAACATTTTTTTCCATTGGTCATTAACAATGTCATTTTTCCCCGAAAAAGATATTGTAAAACCCGGTCAAGTCTTAGACAATATTATGTTTAAGAAAAAAAAACGCATTTTTTAAATTTCCGATCAACCGGACGGCCAAAATCAAGTACACCGTCGAGTCCCTCAAGTCCAAAGCTCCTTCACGAGATTGTTTTTAACTTTAATTATTATTTCTTATGAAATGTGGTACACAACTTTGTTAATGTACATGCAAATAAACGTCCAAACGATTTTTCAATCATCTCACTTATTCCTTCAAAGTGAATTCTATTCAAATAACCCTAATTTTCGAATCGTCACGGTAGCCTAACTCCTTAATCGCAAAAAAAGCTAAGCTAACACCTACTTTTCAGCCTCCCCGCTTTGCCCCTTGAATAACTTCAATTCTACGGTTCATGTGTTCATGTCATCTCGTGACAATCGTATTCTAAATGGACAGACGTTATTGATTGCAAAGCAAGCACTTATTGTAATTTTTTGTCAATTCGGACAACGGAAGTTCCAACGAAGCTTTCGCTCTCGTTTCGCACTGGTCTCGTTTAACTTGGCATCAATTTTACCCGCGCATCATTACCGTGGCAATTTCGATTTGCTATTCCTCTGATTTCATTAAAATTCTGATCAACCAAGAAAGTATATCACAACGATAAAATTGCCAAACATCTTTTGCACCAAAAGGTACGGCACAATTCGTAGCCTTGCTCCGTGCATTCATTTCATCAATTTCCAGCGTAACAATGGCTATCGAGTGACACGGTAATACAAAGTGCTTAAATATCCATAACCTTTTGACGTTTTTATTCAAACTTCCCGCAAGATTTGGTTCTCTCATTCTTTACAGCTCCGAGATACCTCTCGCTCGCTCTAAATACACGTGTGCGTTGCGCGTCGACTTGGCGCGTCTGAAGGGAATCCGATATTCAATTAAATCTATTGCAAGTGATGGAGTACAAGGTGCGTACCGAATACTCGTACAACCGCGTACACGCCTAGCGCGGCACGCGGTCCAACTGACCAAAAAGTCAACGCGCTTTTACGTCTTCCCTCTCTTGCTTTATTGTAAAATCGTTTGTGAATCGCGTAAAAAGCGATTTTCCGCGATCGAGCAAATCGCAATGTTGGGACGGCGATTAACAGGCTTGATACACAATTCGGAGGAAAGAAAAAGGGCGTACTTCGGAAAAGGACACACTTCCGGTTGAGTTGGAATTTCGTGTATCCGTGTATTTTGACTCGCTGATTACGATTTTCGTAGTGAAAATACCGGCAAATTTTATGTTCAAGGTCAAAACTCAGGAAAACAAATTTTTTTTAATTAGTTTTTTCACTTTATTTCAATAAACGTTGATATTAGAGAAAAATGTTTCCCACAAAAGTCGCAGCCTAAACAGTTTTCGTATACAGCCGGTCTGTTTCGAGAAAAATTGAATAATGCTCCAATAAGTACATTCTGCTTAACTCCGTTAGTTTCAAGCCACTTACGCGCTTTACCGCGAAGAGATTGAAGTTCGTTTGGGTTTGTTTGGGTTTGCTTATTGGGTTTGTTTGTTGTTTAGGTATTCGTATAGTGTTAAAGATCAAGCTGCAACCTTCGGGCGGCAAAGTGCATAAATGGATAATATCGAAACTAACGGAGTTTAGGGAAGTGTTCTTTTTGGAGTATTCTCCTATTTTTACCAAAACCGCTTGGTTTTAGACAAAACTTGTACGAAACGTAAAAGATCAATCTTCTTATAGGCTGCAACTTTTGTGGGCAAACATTTGTCTCTAAGAATAACCTTTATAACGATAGAAAAACTTTTTTTTAATGGTTTTCGTGAGTTCTGACCTTGAGAATCAAATTTGCCATATTCGTGATCAGTGAGCGATATATGGATGCCAAAAGTGCCAAATTAATCGGAGGTGTGTCCGTTTCGGAACTTGATGAAGAAAAAAGAGAACAAACACAAAGGGAGTGCGTTTGAACATATTGTACACGATATCGTTGCCTCATGCCACGCTACGGAACGTTCGTCGGCGTATCCGAATATACCTGAATTTCACAATCGCGCGAAGTATTCGAAAGGTAAATAACTTTGTTTCGGGTGGTGAATTTGTCGGGTCGTAGAACGAAGAAAATGTTGTCAGCACTCGTCGTCGTTTTACGAGACCGTATGATCCGTCTCTGTTTCACGCTGTCGCTCGATACACAAGATGAATGCAAGAGAATAATGATATTTTAAAAAAGAGACGTTAATGTTCCCGACGTTGATGAGCGCTCGGTATTGAAATTTCATTGATGCCACGATCGAGGCGCGCTCACTTTTCGCGTCAATCGCGATCACCGCGTTCCTCGGCGCGCTCCTCCGCTCGGGCCTTCATTCGCGTTATAAACGCTTGGCCCTTGCTCTTGCGGAAGTTCTCGTAAGGATCGTTGAGGTTTATACCGACGCCTTTGTACTGATCCTTCTTGTCCCTTATCTCACCACCGGATATGGGCGCCTCGATACCCTGCTCGTTCGCACCGAGACCAGCCCCACCCCAGCCCATCTTACGAAGCAACTGGTGACCCTTGTTGCTCTCGTCCAGACTCGTCTCCAGCGTTCCCTTGCTCGGGTATGTCGTGCTTCTGCAAACAATACCGAACGAAACGCCCTCGTTTCTGTCAATCGTCCGCTTTCGATCGTAGAAATGCATACTTTTCGCGTTCGGGCTATCGAAAGTCTGGAAAAAGTATTTGCGTTCTCGAAAAAATGTTGCGTTAAAAAAAGGGCCATGGTTGTTACGTTTCATCGACTCGGAAATTCCCAGACTTTTTCAGATTTGTGACACGGGATTTGCAAATATTCCAGGGAGACTGGGGTCACGTAAAGAACGTTATTTCTTCAAGATCAAATATATGAAAATGTTAAATGTTAAAATAAAATGTAAAAAAAACTGATATTCGAAAAATAATGTAAACACGGTAAATTAAATAAAATACTTTACAAGCAAATACAGAACCTTCATTATAAACAGAAATTTTTATGTAGATGCCGATAAATGAGAAATACAAACAATTATCTACAATGATAAGTGTGTGATCGTATATGGATAAATTGAACGCAAATCTATGGAGCTGTAAATTAGCTTTGAGTCCTGAAATTTTCAATGTTTGGCACTGGCGTAACTTTTTTTTATATAAAGAAGAATAATATAAATATTGCAAGTATACAAAAATATTTGTTTTTAAACTCTTCAGCTTTTTTTGTCAAGTTGGTTTCGTTTTTCGTATTTGGTAATCCTTTAAATTAGTGACTTTTTCGAAAAATCAAGCTTACTTGATAATACTAGATAAATTATCAAGTAAGCTACACGCACGCACCTGTAACGCCATCTGATGGAAAACAGGGAGACCTTACTCAACGGCGTAAAAGTGTTCCCGGTTCTTTTGCCCGCAAACAATTGAACAGGATTGGACAACACCCACATTATTTTTGCAACATTGACCACGTATGGGACCACACCATTGCAACCTCTTCAATTTAGAGTGCTCGCCTGCAATATCCTATGCAACAAGTGACAAGCTACGAGACGGACGGAGGTCTATGACGGAAATATGCTGATTCTCATAAGCTCCGAAGCTTCAAAGACACAACTTAAAGGGGGAAATACATTTAGCGGCATAAAAAAAAACGATTTTTTTTATGTAAAATCTTAGCGAAACATCTCAAGAATACGGCGGTAAAACTTTAAATCGAAATTCGTATCCGTTTCGAAGTTATCGCTGGTGAGCGTGACTCACCTCACCGTTTAGCCGGAGCGCACTGCCAATTTTTAACACTTTTTTCTCAAAGCTACATTTTTTAAGGTTTTTGAAAACATAACTTTGAAACGAGTTGACTGATTGTGATGAAATTGTACAGACAATTCAATAACAGTTATTACCATGAACTTATGCTTACTTGTTTGGGAAAATTACTGGCAGAAAGTACTTTTTTATTGCAAAAAAGGACGAAAATGTGTAAAATTTCCATTTTTTCCCTCGAAGTGTCTCATTTTTTGAATTTTAAACTTTTGAAATGTTTCTTAGGTATAAGTTCAGCATTCGGATGTGAAAATACTAAAAATTCTTGGCTCATATTTTCCATATCAACATTGAAGCCGTTGGATTTCCCACAAACTGCCGCAAAAATCTTCCTGTGAGTCATCATGACGTCGCCATTGTTTTTCAAATGAAAAAATGTATCTGAACGGTTTAATTATGTAATAAATTGTACGTAAAGTTTCATAAATGTAGAACGCTTTGTTAATTTCCAAGCAAGAATGTTCAAAGTTGTCTATTTTTCCGTCGTCTACACGTACTCCCCCTTTAAGATTACTCACAGAAAGCTAGGCGGCGTGGGACTCAGATCCTGACGTTCGCCGCGTCTCTCCGGACTTCTCTCCTTGTTGCTGTTCCTTCGTCGTCTGCTTCGACTCGTGTGGGATGTGGCCCTAGTACTGTTGCGTCTGTGATTGGCTGTTGGTGACCGGGACCGACTTCTTCCCCGGGATCTCGATCGCGATCTGCTGCGTGACTTACTCCTGTAGCGTTTCTTTGGCGGACTCGGACTTTTCGAGCGCGGCCTCGTGATCGGCGATGCCGATCTAGACCGGTCCCTCATACCGTTCACAATGTCCTCCTCTTTGCGCTTTCGCGCCGCATTTTTTGCTTTGTAGTACTCGTACAGTCCCAACTTTTCCCAACCATCGCTGTCAAACAAAATCCAATTGCATTTTTCTTAAGTATTCATTCCCCCGTTTTTACTCGTCATCTATTGATCAGCTCGCGTAACCCCTTCGTTGGCAGAGAGAATTCGACAAAAAGTGCCCAAAATTGCACGAAAACTTTTTTATCCCGACATTTTTCAATATTTACGTAAAAATGACGACCTTGTCGTTTATTTTGTACGTTCGAGTTGCAACTCCAGAAATGGACCATTTAAGCTGGAGTGTGTCGACTGCCAAACGTCGCGAAGAAAATTTCATCAGTTGCCATGTTTTGTTGTTTTTGTTTAACTTTTGGTAATTTTTTTCAAAAGACTTTCAATAAATGTACCTTTGTGTTTGAAAAAATGCATTTTTTTCCACCATCCGTTTCCCGGAAAGAAAAATCGGCATTTGGCCTTTTTTTCGGTTCTCTGGGTAGATGTAGCCCCTTAGTTATTATTTTTTATGAAATTTGGTACACGACTTCGTTAATATACATACGAATAAATGTCCAAACGATTTTTCAATCTTACTTATTCCTTCAAAATTAATTTTTCCAATAATCCTGATTTTCGGGTTTATTTCCGTAAAAAATTGTGTTACGCCAACCCCAACGATATTGCCTGACAGTGCTCACTGACTCACTACCGTGAGGTCAGATTTTCAAATCAAAGGTTTGCAAGGACAGAGGGCGGCGTCGGGCCGGTAGAGGTTTTTTGATCACTTTCAGGGTTGTCTTGTCAGGGAGTGAAACTTGGACGATGAATCTATTCTCCCGATAAGGTGAAATTCGACGTTCAGCAATGATTACCTGTCGCGTGGTGAATCGTGATTCGGCGGAGCGTAAAAGGCCTCGACGGCAGCGACCAAGCGCTCGCTCGGGGGTGCCGGGGGTGGTAATCTAATGGCATCCGGATCCAACGGTTTGTACTCGCCGTCTTCCAGCTTGATGAGGGGGACCATCAGACCGGCCGGCAATTCGAAGTAAGGCATACTGGGCATGAGGTCCTCGACCGTGGGTTCGTGGATAATCGGCGGTGGGCCGAAACCGGGCGGAGGTTTCGTGAAATCCGGCAACGGTACGTTGGTGAATGGTGGCGGTTGAACGGTCGGTTGTACACCCCAACCGGGTGGTGGTTGACTGAAGTTCAAATCGCCACTCATCGGGGGTGGCGGTGGTCCCGCGAGGCTCGGTGGTAGACTCATGTTTGGCTGATTCTGCGTATGCATGAAATTCAAGTTCGATCAATCGTGGCCGATACTGAGGAAGCAACATTTCAACCAGGTCCGGCCATTTGATGTATTCGTAATCATTTTGTTTATTGATCCGACAAGCTCCAACAATAAGTTGACATCGAACGAGCGTGCGCTCTTGATTTCTATAGATTTTGTTCAAATTTTAGACATTGTTCATATCATTATGCATGTTTGAGTGAAATTGCAGAACAGTCGAATATTTAGATTGGGAGATAATGAGTGTTATAGTTGCAACTTTTTACACTGCAGGGTCTGCATTGAAATTTAGACAGAATAATTCTCCGTCAAAAATAGCTGTACCCTATAAGGAGGCGTTCATAAATTACGCAACACAATTGAGGGAGGGGCTCGAGGTTTGCGTTAGATCACGATTTCAGAACTGTCAGAAATAGCAAAATTTCTGCATGTTCAAGTTTTTAAATTTAAGACTCATCGTTCAGAATAGATGAAGTGCAAGCTCTTATTATTTTGAGAAACAGAAAACCCGTCATATCGCCCACCACTTGATACTTTAATGTAAGTATCAATATTCTGGAAAAAAAACAAAACTTCATATCAAGAAAAACGGAACGCAAATTTTGATCGCGATTTCCACGAAACTACTTTTTTCGACCTTGTCCAAGTGAATACTCAAAAACTTATCAACCGATTTTCAATTTTTTAAAAACATTTTTGTATTCGCAGTGACTAAGGTTGTACGTGGCCGATTAAAAAAATGTTGATCATTACTATTTTTAAAGATTGCTTGAGTACAAAAAAGGGCCTTGAAGATAGAACAAAAATGTCCAAACTGTCGGCATTTTATTTAAAAAACCAAAATAAAAAAACCGCTACGCATAACGATAGCTACATTTGTATAGGTATCGATAAATTGTTGACTTTTTATTTACAGATAACCTTTCATAAAGATATCGATGGGACGATGAAGAGAATTTTTTTCTTCGCCAAATCAGGGTTCATTTTTTTTTAATTTCTAAAAATTGGTATAAAACTAGATGAATATATACATCATAAAATGAGTATAAACCCGATCCTTTCATAATTAGTTATTTCTTTGAAAAAAAAAACGCAATTATTGACGACGAAGCACCCGTTGCGTAACGGAATAGGGGGGGGGGTCACGCCAGGCGTTACGGTTCTGTTACGTGGGGGGGGGGGGGGGGGGGGGGTAAAAAATTGGGAAATTTAGCGTTACGTAATTTATGGACACCCCCTAATAAGAAGACATACGGCAACACCGCATTGTTCCACGTATCCAATGACGTAAATTTACGCGGCATATTTAAAATAATACTGCAACACCAATTTTTATTTGGAAGTAATTTTTAATCGAACAAAGTTTAAAATTAGTTATGAATTAACCAACACTTTTATTTGTTGATTAAGATAACATAAGCGATATAACATATTAATATTTATAAAGCAAATATATATATTTTTATGACAAAAGTTTTTAACTTTAGGAACACGATAATTTCTCGAAATATTGAACAATACTGTTCTGCGGTGTTGCCATGTGTGTTCTTATTATAGGGGACAAATATTTTTTACGGAGAATTGTTGTCCTTACTGAACGTTTTTAGCAAAACTGCTGTCTAAACATATTTTTTTTCAAAATTTATAAACACAATGGAATGATACGACGAATTACGTGACCTGACTTTCGTTCAATGCAAATCCTGCAGTGTTAAAAGTTGTAATTTTAAAACCCATTACCTCCCGATCCAAACGGTCGACTGTTCCCAAATTTCGCTCAAACATGCATAATGGTATGAACAATGTCTGGTTAAAATTGAAGGTATTCCTTTCGCGGAAGGATGTATTTTGTGGGGTCACAAGGAGGGCCCTTCTGAATCATTGAAAAAGTACATTAGCGCTCAATAAGAATAAGTCACGATCAATTATTATACCCAACGATAAACTGGAATGAAAAATTCCGCGCGAATTTAGTATATTCAGCCAACTCTACATTTGCTCTGAAAAATCGCGGCTACGAAAATTCGTCTGCTATTCACATTTTTCGAGGTTTGTAGTTAATATTTTCTTTAAACATTCGGTGACCCCCTGTTTTTATTGTCGTTAGGGAATCTTTAGGGTCGTAACTTGTCGTTAAAAGTTCGGTAACTTGTTTGAAGTTTTACCAGTTGCTGGGATCAATTTTCACTTGATTACAGACGAAAATCAGCTGACTGTTAAATATTCGGGTTCGTGAAAGGACTAACCCTTCGCCGTCAGACGTTCTGGCAATAACACGCTGGTCACAGGGGTCGCAATGACCCCAGCCATGTTCCAAACGATTGCCGCGTTGGCCGTATCGTTCCGAATGACTCAAAAAAATATCAGGATATTAGTTTGAATATTCTAGAATGTAGCATTCCCGGTATTAGCTTTTTATCGATTTTTTAAATGGCGGAATAAATCAGCAAGGGGTCGATGCGTAAAAAACGCCGACTTTTCACCTTAAAAAATCATAACTCTTGCAATTTTTACTTTTATTTGTCATCAAATTTTAGGGCGGTAGCCTTGAGATATGAGTTTAAGGGAAAAATAGCTCAACGTCCGACCCCAGTCTGTATTAGCAAAGGGTACACCAAAGCACCGTTAAAAGGCAGACGCGTCGCGTTGGCCGCCAACAACTTGTAGTCATTTTGGCTTACAGTCGCGCTTGGGCTCATTTTGACCCCGGGTGACCGCTTAGGGTTACGTGCCAGAAGTGCTTCGTACAGGGTTCAGATATTGAGAGACCCAACACTTTCTTAGCGCCAACCATTTGGGTATTGGGTTGTAACATCTATTAGTCCTGTTTTTCTCACTTCACTGGCAATCTCACGCAGATTATCGTCTTTTGCCAAAGGTACCGGCTGTTCAATCAAATTCACTTTTCGATCAGTGAGTCCTAGCGCCTCTTGTGAAATCCCGAGCATGCTCGAAACTACAGAAAATGCTCGTAATATCTCGCTTCTTTACCAGCGAAAAGGCTAAAAAGAATCGCTATAAACCACCGGAGTTCCACGAAGGAGGAATCTTTCAGTTACCAGTGAGTTCAGAGATGATCGCGCGAAATAGCGCATACATGCTTGATTGCCCTTTTTTCTGAATTTACATATAAATTATTTGAAAAGCACAACAAAAAATATGGGACGAAGCTAGATTCCAACGCAATGGAAAGTATTTTTCTTTAATTTACAGATATTACGCAAAGTGCAACTATTTCATGGCATTGAAAATGTACTCAAACGTTTCGAGTAATAAAATAAACAGGTACACGTAGTAAATAATATGAGTGGATTTTTATCATTTTTCAAAAAATATTTATACACTGAGGTTTGTAATTCGGTTTTTTTGGGTTTGCTTAAGTTTGTTTGGGTTTATTTGTATAATTGTTATATAATGTTTGTAATATACTTGTAATATAGTTTCAAAATTAACAAGATTAGAGTTCGGTGAAGGGCGGGCATTTTTCGACCAATCGCAGGCAATTTAGCATGTCGCAGCTCCCCCCACTCTACTACAGCACAGTGCCAGTCGAATGGGGGTAGCGTTAGTTTCGTGCGACATCCAGCTAACTCAGACCCCTATGCCCAGCCTACCCCAACAAACATATGCAGTTTTAAAAGCATTTTCAATGCTAAATTGTTAAAAATTCGATAATCGAGCCTCATTAACTCTGCTACGCATTGATCATCGGCCATACTTGGTTTTCCGTATATTCGTTTCTTTTCATTACCATTTGAGCTGCCGGAGGTGCTGGTGGTGGCGCTTTCAATTGTTGATCTATAGCTATCTTTTGTTGCTCAATGTTCGATATTTGTCGGAGGGCGTGGGTGACGAAAGCCTGATGTTGAGCCTGATAATTGTCGAATGTTTGCTTCGTCGACGTTGTTATGGGCGTTATAGCATTGGCGTACTTTGCAACGAGACCAGCTTGATATTCCGACCACGAGGCGCTCGGTTGTTTCAGCTTTTCGACGATTCCTTCGTCGAAATAATTGTTCTTTGATTCCCAGAGGCTCAAAAGTTTGTTGAGCTTGTTCAACTGATCGTCCGACGCGGCCAGCGACGTGTTACAAAACATTGGCACTACGACGCCTTCCATGGCTTTTCGTAGATCCACCGATTTCTTTCGTGCACTGAAGAATTTGACGCGTTAACGGACCACGCGACGTGGCCAGAAATGAAGAATGACAACGAAATAAGGAAACGAGAAAAAAACAAAGCGTTTTTTTTTTTTACTTTCTTCGGGAAGCGAAGAGACCAAATGGATTTTTTTTTTCGTGACTTACCAGTGATGCAAGACATCGTTTACCAAGTAGATGACATGAAGTTTTTGACTAAACGTTGCCCCTTGTATGACTCTAAAACACACGTTTTTTTAGTGGCATTCTTGGCTCTGAAGACCAAGCAGACTTTAACTATCAAACTTGTACATTATTCTCACTACAACAGATGCAAGACTATTCCCGATCTTTTTAAAACCGAGACATTGTTTCATCCTCATTAACGGACTACATCTACCTTAGGTGGGGCGAAAAATTGCATTTTCCAAAAATATTTTTATTCGATGGTATCACGTATTAGCTAGATTCCCCGAAAAATGCATTGAAATCATTTTAAAATCGAATAACCTACAGCTCCTAACAGTCGGCTGGGCAATGTCGACTTTTTTCATAGATTTTGTACGCTCGAGATTCTATTAATCGACACGTTGTGAAAAAAGATGATTTATAAAGTCGACGATCGTCAACGACTCGTGTTTATTGTTGACTTGAATAACCCGTTTGGTTTTCAGATTCCGGATGGACCATTTATGCCGGAGGGTCCACCGCCAAACGTCGCAAAAAAAAAAATTCCATCATCTGCCGATGGCCATGTTATTCTGCATTTTTGGTGATTTTTTTTAAAGCTCTCAATATATGTACCTTTGGGTTAAGAAAATGCGTTTCTTTTTCACCAACCGTTGCCCAGACTAAAATTCGGAATTTGGTTATTTCTTTCGGGCCTCTAGGTAGATGTAGCCCATTGAAAAAAAAAAGAGAGAGAAAGAAAACGACAAGCCTCGAGGATATTTCGCGGCAAAGTGAACCGATCTTTCTGATGGATGATATCGTCACGTCGTACGACAGTGACGACTACTTTTGCCTCCGAAACGAATATGCATCGAATGAAACGAGGGCTAGTGCGCGCAAGGTCGCAAACTCAAGGGTAGACTTACTTCTTGAGCAAGTGTTCGGCGATGACTTGATTACTCGATGCTGTGAGAGAGTTCTGCAGTATCCAAGCTTTACCGGCGCTTATGCTGTCCTTGGTGCAGCTCTCGATAATTGGTTGCAAAACGTTATCGAACGAGGCGAGATCGGTATTAGTTTCGCAGGCATTGTTCTGCAAGGTGGTCTCTTGGGCCTGCCGAACGGCATCCTCGACTCTTCCCTGTTGCTGGGCCATGAGAGCAGCATGCTGGGCCGCAAGATTTTGCTCCGATTGACGCACTTGATCCTGCAACGTTGTCTGCTGCGACTGTAGATTAGCGAGCTCGCTTTGGAGCCATCCCGGTGGGCCGTTGACGTTAACAGCGCCTTGAACGCTTCCACCTGTCGCTCCGACACCAACGATTCCACTATTGACCATTGACGTATTAACGTTGACGATCGAGCTCGCAACGGCCTGCTGGCCGACGCACGTTGCACCGGCATTTCCAGCTCGTCCACCGACCAATTGTCCCGCAACAACTGGCAATTGTAAACTCCCCGAATTAACCGAGGATCCGATATCGACCGAAACTTGGCTCAAGCCGTTGTTCTGTGTATTCAGGCACGGTGTTAGACCGACGTTATTCAGTGGCTGTGATCCCGTAGCCGTTGTTTGCTGCTGCTGCGAAACGTTTAAACGTGGGTCTGCATTTTGCATTGGATTTATTCCTTTTTGCTTTAAAACTGTAAACGAATGACGGTGGATTATTGTGAGGTGTACGAATAGCCACGCTTTTGTTATTGAGATGATTGAGAGGACGTAATCAAAAGAAAAAAGAAAAAACGGATTGCCAGTACGGGGGGTGGGGGGGGGGGGGGGCCGAACGAAAAAACTGAACAGAGACGCACGGACACGCGCCGCATCGGAAATTAGACTGAGAGAGGAGCAATACCGATCGTGACTTCTAATTATGCGACTATTGGGGTCATCCTATAATACGATTTCTTCTTTTCTTTGTTTTTTCTTCTTCGTTAGTGTCACACGTGTGGATTTTTCTGTGTCCAGAGACTTTTTGACTCGGCTTTACTGCGTCCGGTTTATGAGAAAAAAGTAATATCAATGCTGCGGAATACGGGAGATCTTGGTCCCGTGACTTTGGCTGAATTTAATATGGTCTTTGTCTCACGCTAATTCTTTATATATATATATATTTTTTTTTTTGTCATCTCTGTTACTCCTTGATTGTCGTAAAGCCGACAGACAGCTTCTTTATCACTTACTGGCTTGTTCCGTAGTCACTTTGTACTGGTAGTAATTAAAGTGTTCCCCGCCGAATAGAAAACTAAATTTGGGGTTGTCCTTCTGCTTATTTTTCGTCATTTGCTCAAATTCGGGACCGTTTCGCGCTACGAACTGAGCTAGCTTGTCGATGATGTTACGCAGCTCTATATCTGCAATATAAATGACAAATTGTTAACTCACCTCTGACCTCTCTCGACAACAATGATGCAAGGACTAAGCTCGCATTCTTTTACCCAACGCAATAACTTTACAGTTTAGGGATTGCACAATTCGCAATGATGCATATCGGCAATTCCTTGACTTTTCCAAGTTTTCCACACAGATTTTGCAAATATTTCGGGGAAATTTGGGTCAGATGAAGAGCGACAATTTTTTAAGATCAGATATTCAAAAATGGTAAATGTAGAAATAAATTTTGAAAAAACCGAAACGAACCATCATTTAAACACTGTAAAGTTAAAAACATACAGTAAAGGCAAATACGGAACCTGTTCTTTATTATAAACAGATTTTTTTATGTTCGTTCCAATAAATAAACAATAAATATAAACACTTAGCCACAATAATTGTGTGGTTGTGTATCGACAAATCAAATGCAAATCTATAGAGCTTTAGAGTAAATAAGATTTTAGATTTTGAAATTATCAATGTTTGCCACGGACTCAACTTTTTTAGTATATAATAAAGCATACTATACATATTAAAAATATACAAATATATTTATTTTCATACTTTTCAGTTTTTTTTTTCAGATCGGTTTCATTTTTCGTAATTCGTGCAAAAAGTAAATTGTGGAAAAAGTCCAGAGAATTTTCAAAATTCCCTGATTTTGACCTGATTATTCCAGGAAAAACGAAAGTCCCCGAGTTTTTCCGGTTTTCTCAGTTTTTCATTCGCGTAACAGCCATGCTTGTGCTCTAAAGAATGCTTGCGCTCTTTTTGTGATGCAAGAGCAAAGATGCAAGGAAGTGTCAGGAGTTGAAAAAAATGCGCCCATCGCATACTCCTAGGATGATAAAGTATGCTCGTCATTGAAATATACTCTAGTCGGCAGCTTCATGATGATATGGTAGTTTTCATCATTGGAACGCAACGAAAGCTTATGAGCCCAACCTTTTATGCCAAATTTGGGCCCAAAAATCACACAATCATTTTTTAGGATCCGCAACAGAAATTTACGAGCACAAATTTGCAGAATAACATTTTAAGTAACTATAAAATTGAAGAACCGTTGCACTCCCATGATGCAAACTTCAACACCATGCTTTCTGCATCGAACAGTGAACATATTTTTTTTAACTGATCGCACCATCTTGCCCAGGATTGCATTGGTGTAGCAAGCCGCATTTGTCAAATCTTACTCCGTGAAATTATTCAAGCGAATCAACATATTCGGCATAATTCCTACAGGGTGTGGTCTGGTGATATGTTGCTTCCGTTCACGAGAGCAGACACGCCAAACGCTGCGAGAAGTAAATCAGTCTACCATTAAGAGGAGAGATCCCTTTACTATGTAAAGAGATTGTGGCCGAAAGAACAAGTCCTCATTCAATCACAACATTTTTGAGCCTTGAAACTTTAAACGCCTTTTCCCCAAAACCACTTTTTCGCTAACCTTGTACCAGATGACTTGAAAAATGCTAATAGATCATTTTCAAGTTTTGTACACTTTTAGGTGACATAATTACTGTCTATGTGAACCTAATGCTTCTGATTTGTTTTTTTTTTCAATTATTTTGCATTGACAAGTACCGTTTTCGCTTACTTTCGGCTGCCTTAAGCTATCGCTCGCCTTAACTATGCACGGGGGATAAAACCATATGCAAAAATAGCGAAAATTCGGAATTCTTCATGTGTATTAGATGTAAAGTAAAATCAATTGCAATTGGCATGAAACACAGATTTTTTTCAAACATTTTTTTAAATACTTTTATTAATATTTAACTTTACTAGGACAAGATTCAAGGGAGCAAATATGCCCCGCCTCATATTTGGCATAATATTCAAGCTGCTCGACTGTTCACAACTATGCAGAGAAAATGAGCAGAGTTTAGCAGCAAACGATGATGGAATTTCTTTCATACGTAAATTACATGCGCAACAAATCTAAAACTCTCCATACTATTGCTTCGTTATGCCACTTCTTGTCTCTTTCAACAACAAAACAATGTTTCGTGAGTGTGCATGCAAAACTAGGATAAATTAAGAGTGTAAGAATTCCCGGCTCAGTGACTCAGACTCGAATGTTGCCCACAGGCTTACGACGACGAAAGTAATAATATATGGAACTTTAATCGACATAGCGTTTCGGCAAAAATCTCATATTTCCTTAACAAATCTTTCTAGGAAAAAAATTAGGAACTTTCCATTATTGGAATGAAGCATTGGAATATTTTTGAATAATTTCAAATTGCTTTAATTTTATCGTTGTCTAAAGTCTTTTCTTTGCAAATTGAGGTTGTAAATGTCTGCTGATACTTTTGAGCGGTTGTCGCAACCTAAAATGGTCACCAAAAACCGTCGATCAATGAAAAAGCAGTTTTCATTGCATTGTATCGATGCAAACTTCAACATCATGGAACAATCCCTAGCCGTATCACAGAGTTTGACTTTGAATTCCACATTGTATTTTATCCCAAATTTCGCAATAGCTGTCTTTATAATCTTACATAAAAAATAAAAAATAATCACATCTCCATCAGGCTTTACCTCGACAAGACAAATATTCTGAAAATAATCTATGCGAGTCAATTTTCTCTAGATCAGTGCAGCTTCCTTCAAACAGGAACCGAATAATTCTTGTCTCATGAATAAATTCAACTGTGATGTCAAAAAAAAAACGACTCTGCTGCAATATCTGCAGCGGCGCCGATATGGATCTTCTATTGCTAAAAATCATGCGGCGTGTTGTTCTACGACGAGCAAACGTATAGATTTCGACGAAAAAGTCGAAAAGCAGAGGTGGACAGAAAAAGAAATCCCGCACAAAATTGAATGTTCGTAAACGTGGTTAGCTCGTAGCTTACGAAGGGAAAAACGTTAGATCGGTACATGATACGAAAAAAAAGTGTGTTGGCGTGAGAAAAGCCACAATAAACCGCACCCTCGTTATAACTGAGCGATGGAAACAAATTCTACGTAAAAGTTGACCGAGTTGAAGGAAAGATTCGGGAATATGTCGCCGGGGAGTCGGTGGAAAAAAAAGTACGATAATGTATAACGTGTTTACCTCCCGGTGCTTGATCCATTTTGAGCGTCAGCAATAATTTCGTAACGTTCTTGATTAACGCTCGAGTTGTACGTTCTACTGTGAAAACGTTTCGCAACTTCCAGTGCCTTTTGCGAGAATAAGATCGCCACCGAGAAACATATTTTTTTCGGAATCGTTTTTTTTTTTCTTTTTTTTCTTCTCAACACGATGTATCAATGGGAACTCGACAACGCCAAACGCAGCTACACGCAGCCATGACACGAGAGGATGAGACGAAACTGGAATATTCCCGCCAGAGGCGCTACGGCGCCACATCCGTACGGCGCAGCACCGCGCTCGAACGCGCGGCACGTGAGCGACAGCGCGCTAGTGTGTTAGAATAAACTTGCTTGGAAACTGAACGATGTAAGTCGGCACGACTGTTAATTGCTCGACCGCGCAGCTTGTGCGCCCTTCCGACAGCGAGTCATTCTCGCATGCTTTGGCCACGCCACCACCCAGTGCAGCCAGATCGGGCGTAAAAGTTACCCTCTCTCTAGTCTCTTACGCGCCCATCACACAATCACAGTAGCGCGTGTCCGTGAGCGAGCGACGCTCGGACATCTTCGGAAAGAGCCGAGTGCGGTCGAAGTGTCCCAACCGCGCATTCGGCAGCAACACCGACACATGGACGCTGAACACGTTCATGCGCGGTTAAGCCGAAACGACGGCTTCGAGATTCGAGGGAAACAGCAATCTGAGCACGACTCGCGCGTGCCGTCGGGTGACGTCACGCGCGGGCCTTTTAGATGATTTCAATGCTTACTTAGCTCTTGATTCTCTGCGTTATTAATGTATACAAAAAAATGCATCGCGCACTCTGATCGCTTATTTGTTTAGTTTATACGTTAATTTAAATATAATAATAAATCTAAATTACAACTTATTTATGTTCTAAAAAATTGTTTACGCTTTACTCACATCCGTCCTTATGCCAAATAAATAATAATTCATAAAAGTAAGCGGAAATATATTTTTATTCGTATTATTATATTAATTCTCATACCTTCATCAAGCGATAAAGCATTATCCCCAAAAACAAGTCAACCATCCATCCGGCTGCGAATCCTAAGTGCCAGAAAGTGCATTTTTAGCACAAGCGATAAGATGGTCCCGTTGGTAGTGTTCCTGGCTTCGATCCGCAAGGGCGCAGGATCGTTCCTCACGCTCGGTGCTTTATTATTTTATTTTTTAATTGATTACTATTAATTCTTATTTGATTAGTTATTTTTATTAGTTGTCATTATTATTTTGATTAGTTATTCTTTAGTGTCGAAAAATTTATCTCGCACTCTGACCGCTTATTGTATTAGGTTGTACGTTAATTTAAATATAATAATAAATCTAAAATACAAATTCTGTAGGTTCTACAAAATTGTTTGCGCTTTACTCACATCCGTCCCTATGCCAAATAAATTGTAATTCATAAAAGTAAGCGACAATATATTTATATTCGTATTATTATATTCATTTTCATATACTTCCATCAAGCGATAAAGTATTATCCCCAAAAACAATCATCCATCCGGCCGCGAATCGTAAGTACCAGAAAGTGCACATACACTGACATCAAAAATTAAAGGAGCAAGAAAAGTTGACCATTTTTTTCGTGTTTTTCGAAAGGCTGTAACTTCGTCAAAAATAGTCGTGCAAAAAAAAAGGATTTTGAAGCTTGAAATTACTAGTTTGTTGTTCTGACCATGATTTTTGTTTTAGAATCACTGATTGCGCGGTCGGAAGAAATATCAGGACAAAAAAAATTTTGCAATACGATTCGTCAATACGATTTTCAGGGTTTTTCCCAACATTTAATGCGTACTCGATACCCAATTGTACGAAAAGTAATGAATTGTTTTTTTTTCCTCTTAATAATCATGAAATGATGTCGGAGAAGGAGGGAACTTGCTCCTTTAATTTTGTTTCATATTTTAGTCAATCGGGTAAGAAAGACCGATGAACGGATCAATTTGGAATAGTGCACGGCTCTTGGCGACATATAGAGCCGAATAACTGTCCATAAACATGGTGGATTTTATAAAAACCAAGAAAACATCGTTTTTTGTACTTTTATAAAACTGATAGCAAAAATATTTTTTTTTACCTACAATAATAATCAGAGCTTGTAGAGTATTTATGTTTCCAAAACTGCCGGTCGAATTCCCGTACGACCATTAGTTCCTGAGATATCGATGACGGAAGACAAAAGGACGTTTCTTCATTCAAAGGCCGATATCTCAGCGAAAAATGGTCGTACGGAAATAAAAAAAGCAAATTGAAGTGAATTGAATAGGCTCAATGACCTTGATATTGGTTAAGTCTGAAAAAAATCTCCGAAACCCGCGCAGAACCGAGGGGCCATTCACTTGTGAAATCCTTCGAGCACTTCTGTTCGAAATCGAATGCAAAATCACAAGAAATCGCCTGAAATCGCGAACCGTCTTACTTAAATCAACATTATCCGAATGTGGTTGAAATCCCCTGAAATCAGGTTTAAGTTTTTTGAAGTCGTCTGAAATCAGCATGAAATCACTTGATTCACGAAATCGCTAGAAATCATCGGATTCTCGAAAAAAAGAAATGTTATTATGATTTTTCATAGCTTAGTCCATTGTCCGTGCGTTCGAGCGGTTAGTCTGTGGCTTAGCGCCAGTGCACGCGCCAGTTCATACAGAGTCATGTCAATTGACATGACTCTGTATGAAAAAATTAAACATATCTTTTAATATCTATATCTGTGTTTTTTTAATCACATTTTTCATTTAAAAAAATTTTAATTCAAATTTAAAAGTCACAAGATTAGTCAATCAAAAAGAAATTTAACCATTTTAAGATTTTTTTCTCCCTCCAATGATTTCAGCAATCGCTTGAAACCGAGTTGATGAATTCGAATGAAATCAATTGAAATCAAATGAAATTACGTGAAATCACATAACTTTGAAAATAGCTTGAATTACTTATGAAATCACAAAAATCATATGAAATCGACTTCACACGGAAATCTCTTCCGCACCTCACTTAATAGTGAACAGCCCCTCGCGCAGAACTTTGAAAAAAATAAAAATTTGCAAAATTTTTTTTGTCGTGATATTTCTTCCGACCGCTCAATCAGTGATTCTAAAACAAAAATCATGGTCAGAACAAAAAACTAGAAATTTCAAGTTTCAAAATCCTTTTTTTTTTACGCGACCATTTTTGACGAAGTTGCAGCCTTTCGAAAAACACGAAAAAAATGGTCAACTTTTCTTGCTCCTTCAATTTTTGGTGTCAGTGTATGTGCACTTTCTGGTACTTACGATTCGCGGCCGGATGGATGATTGTTTTTGGGGATAATACTTTATCGCTTGATGAAAGTATATGAAAATGAATATAATAATACGAATATAAATATATTTTCGCTTACTTTTATGAATTATAATTTATTTGACATTAGGACGGATGTGAGTAAAGCGTAAACAATTTTTTAGAACATAAATAAGTTGTAATTTAGATATATTATTATATTTAAATTAACGTATAAACTAAACAAATAAGCAATCAGAGTGCGCGATACATTTTTTTGTATACATTAATAACGCAGAGAATCAAGAGCTAAATAAGCATTGAAATCATCTAAAAGCCTCGCGCGTGCCGTCGGGTGACGTCACGCGCGAGTCGTGCTCAGATTGCTTTTTTCCTCGAAGTCTTCTTTTCGGCTTGGCCGCACATGACATGCTCAGCGTTCATGTGTTGGTGTAGCTGCCGGATGCGCGGTCGGGACACTTCGACCGCACTCGGCTCTTTCCGAAGATGTCCGAGCGTCGCTCGCTCACGGACACGCGCTACTGTGATTGTGTGGAGGGCGCGTAAGAGACTAGAGGGGGGGTAACGTTTACGCGCGGTCTGGCTGCACTGCCACCACCCCGTTTGCAACATCCACAATTTCGCGCGGATCTTGCGTGGATCGAGACCCTGGCGGTTCATCGCGTCACGTTGATTTACATCGTTCTTCTACAATTGAGGCGTCCCGGAGTCTCCGAAGGCGATCATTGATGAAAATTATCGAGTAAGTTTGCTCACGGTGAAAGTAAAACTCGAAAAGTTTTTCTCTGGTTCTTACCAACGACGATGGTAGTTGTCGCTCCGACGCGACGACAGCAGCACACGAAATTCACAAATTCAATATCGACGCAATTTTCTCGTACGCGCGATTATATTCACATTATCGTGTATCCTCTAACTTTAGGTTTGTCGCGCTAGCTACATTTTCTATACTTTGACCAGATACAGTAATAGAAAGTCCACTGGAGGTGTAAGAAGTGTAGAAAAGTGTAGCTAAAACGAACAGACCCTTTGATAGCACGATCGTGTCACTGGAATTTATGTTGACATGAGAACGAAAAATATGGCCTGTCTCATAACCTCAAATTACGTACTCTGACATTTGCCACGATTTTCCTTCGTATTGCTTTCTCGCTCGCCGATGTGTCAAAGAGCCAACGGCTCTGATGCAAGAAGGTCAAGTTTCTTTGTTGTTCGCAGATACCTCGGTATCTGTTCGTGAAAAAATAGCAGATAGCATATTTTCCAATGATCCGTAGCCATTGTCATTACCCCTAAAAATCCTCGTTTCGCTGAGCCGTGTGCAACCAAGGTGAGGCACGGAAATTCAAGACCCTTTGGCCACAAACGCTAAAATGTTACATTTCAAACGAGGATGATTTTTGGGCCTGTGGTGAATCCTTGACAGCCCCATCCTGATAAATAAGCGTGCCATCGGTGGGGCGTATAGAGATTGTACCGTATCGTGTACTTGTACGGCACCGGTGCTATACCGGTACATGTAAAGGAACGTGTTACTAGCGCGGTACTGGTATACTATACGATAGTAAAACTTACCGGTACTGCACCCTTACTGTACCAATACCGATACCGTTACCATACACGCGTACATTGTAGGTACGGTACCTGGGCTGCCATGTATGAACCAATGTAATGTCACATTTACAGAGATGCCGAGCGCGTACGAGATAGGATCGAGTTGGGCGGACGAGGTGGAGGAGGATGGAGGAGCTCTGCCGCCACCAACCGAAGTTTACGAGAATGGCTTCAAGATTCTGACGGAGTATAAACACAACGAGGACAACAGGAAGGTACAGGTGATACGAACGTACAAGGTGGAGAGGAGAATAGTCTCCAAGACAATAGCGGTGAGGAAGAATTGGGCCAAATTCGGCGATTCGTCGAACGACAGGCCAGGCCCCAATCCAGCGACGACGGTAGGCGCGGAGGATGTCTTCATGCAATTCATATCGAGCAAGGAGGAGGAGAACAAGGTGGAGGACGATTCGCTGGACAAACTGAAGAGCATGGGAGACAAGGGTATCGTCAAGTGTCGCAACTGCAATGGCGAGCACTGGACCTCCAAGTGTCCTTACAAAGATACCATTCTGGCCGGCGGTAAAGTACCCGACGATAAAAAACCACCGGTCGGACCAGGCGGCACTACGGGCAGCGCAATCGCCGAGTTGGGCAAAGCCCAGGGCAGCAAGTACGTCCCGCCAAGTATGAGAGACGGTGGCAATCGTAGAGGAGACGCTATGCAGTTCCAGCGCCGTGACGATACCACCGCCATACGCATCTCCAATCTCTCCGAGAGCACCAACGAAGCTGACCTCGAGGAACTCGTCAAACCCTTCGGCTTCGTTCAGAAACAATACCTCGCCAAGGATCGCATCACCAATCTGTGCAAGGGCTTCGCCTACGTACATTTCAAAACCAGAGCCGAGGCTGCCAGGGCTATCTCGCATCTCAACGGTTACGGATACGACCATCTTATACTCAGCGTCGACTGGTCCAAACCTCCGGCCCAACAGAATTGAATGGTTTAAAGGCTGATACTCGTTAAATCGAATTAGCGAGCTCGCTTTGGCGCCAACCCGTTGGGCCATTTACGTTAACACCACCTTCAGCAATTCCACCTGCCACTCCGACACCAACGATTTGGTGTTAGACCGACGTTATCCAGTGGCTGTGATCCACTAGCCGCTGTTTGCTGCTCCTGCGAAACGTTTAAACGCGGATCTCCATTTTGCATTGAATTTAATGCTTTTTCCTTCAAAACTGTAAACGAATGACGGTGGATTATTGTGAGGTGTACGAACAGCCACGATCTTGTTATTGAGATGACTGAGAGGACGCAATTAAAAGAAAAAAGGAAAGACGGATCGCAAGCAGGGGCGGCGAGGCCGAACGGAAAAACTGAACCGTGCCGCACGGACATATGCGCCGCATCGGAAATGAGACTGAGAGAGAACCAGCACTGATCATGATTCCTAATTGTGCGCGTGTTGGGCTTATCCAATAATACAATTGCTTGTTTTGTTTCTTTTCTTATTTGTTAGTGTCACACGAGTGGATTTTTTCGTTTCCAGAAACTTTCTGACTCGGCTTTGTTGCGTCCGGCTTACGAGTGAAAAGTAATATTAATGCTGAGGAATACCGGAGATCTTGGTCCCGTGACTTTGGCTGTATTTAATATGGTCTTTATCTGACGCTAATTTTTTATATATTTTTTAAATCTCCGTTACTCCTTGACTGTAGTAAAGCCGACAGAGGCTGCTTTATCACTTGCTGGCTTGTTCCGTAGTCACTTTGTACTGGTTGTAATCAAAGTGCCACCCCCCCCCCCCCCCAATTAGAAAACTAAATTTGGCATTGTCCTTCTGCTTATTGTTCGTCATTTGCTCAAATTCGGGAGCGTTTCGCGCTACGAACTGAGCTAGTTTGTCGATGGTATTACGCAGCTTTATGCAATAAAAAGTACTTGTTAACTTACCTCTGACCTCGACTAGCAACATTGATGCAAGACCTTTGCTCGTCCTCTTTTACCCAACGCAACAACTTTACAGTTGAGGGATTGCACAATTCAGAATAATGTGTATCAGCAACTGTAGTAATCGTAGGAAACTTGGTGTAGTTGTCATGGTTCTTACGCATTATCGACTCAGAAATCCCTTGACATTACCACGTTTTCTACACAGGTTTTGCAAATATTCCAGGGACATTGGGGTCAGATTAAGATCATACATTTTTTAAAGATTAAATATACGAAAATGTTAAATATTCAACAAAATCTTTAAAAAACAGAAATTCGAGCCATTTAAACGTTATAAAGTTAAAAAAATACATTGAAAGCAAATTCGGGACCTGTGATTTACTACATAGAGTAAATTCCTACGTTGTCTCCAATAAATAAACAATATGAACACTTATCTACAACAATAATTGCGCGGCTTCGTATCGACAAATCGAATGCAAATGTATAGAACTTTAGAGTAAAATAGTTTTTTGCTTTTGACATTTTAAATGTTCGGCAGTGAGGTAACTTTTTTGTATATAATATAAAATAATATATCAAAAATATTTATTTTCCTTTTTGTGGAGAGCCGTATTTTTTGAGGGCATGAGGAGGACCCTTCTGAACCTTAGGTTAAATTACAGTGGCGCTTATTAAAAATAAGCTATAATCAATTATACTCAACGATGAACGGGAATAAAAAAATTCGCGCAAATTTAGTAGATTTAGAAATTTGTACATTTTCTTTGAAACGTCGTGGCTACGAAAATTCTTCTGCTGGTCACATCTTTCTAAGTTTCATCATTAATATTTTCTTTGAACATCCGGTGTGCCCTTCTTTTATTGTCGTTGCGGAAACTTACGATTTTTTACGCGCGGTTTATGTCAGGCATCTAGAGTTATTTAGGGTATAAATTATTAGATAGAATTTTTGGTTGAAAGTTTGGTGACTTGCCATAAATTTTAACAGTATATTGGGATGTATTTTTACTTGATGATAGACGAAAATCAGTTAATTGTTAAATATTGGGATTTGTGAAAGGAATACCTCAAACGACATAGCATTTCGGCAAAACTCTCATATCCCCTTAACAAACCGTTCTAAGGAGAAAAAAGATACGAAGTTTCCATTATTGAAATGAAACAATGTTTTTGATTCATTTTTAATTGCTCCATTTTTATCATTTTCTTTGCCTTTTCTTTGCAAACTGAGGTTGTGAATGTCTAGTGATACATAAAATCTTTCGAGTGGTTGTCGCAACCTGAAACGGTCACCAAAAAATGTAGATCAATTAAAAAGCAGTTATCATAGCATTGAAACAATGCAAACTTCAATATCGTGGAACAAAACCTTATGACGTATGACAAAATTTGAGTTTGACTTCCACATTGTATTTTTTCCCGAATTCCACAATAGCAGTATTTAAAATATCACAATAAAAAAAATGAATCAAATCTTTATCGGGCTTTTTCTCGTCAAGACGAAAAATCTGAAAATAATGTTTCCATGTCGACTTTCTCTAGGTCAGTGGAGCTTCCTGCGAGTAAGAACCGAACGATTCTCGTTTCATGGACGCCAACTATAAATTTAAAAAAGAAAGAAAATAGATGCGATATCTGTAGCGACGGGAGGGCGCCGATTTGGATTTCTATTGCTAAAAATCATGCCGCGTGTTGTTCTGCAGCGAGTAAACGTATAGATATCAACGAAAAAATCGAAGAAAAACCAAAATTGCGAGAAAAGCCACGAAAAACCCGCACCCTTGTTAGAACTGACAAGATGGAAAAGAATACCACGTGAAAGTTGTCCGAGTTGGAGGAAAAATTCGCGAATGTGTCGCCGCGGTATCGGTGGAACAAAAAGTACGATTTACCTCCCGGTGCTGATCCATTTTGAGCATCGGCAATAATTTCGTAACGTTCCTGATTAACGCTCGAGTTGCACGTCCTCCTGTGAAAACGTTCCGCAACTTTTAGTGAGAACTGTGAGAATAAGATCGTCACCGAGAGACATTTTTTAGAAAACGATTTTATTTCTTCTCAACACAATGTACGAATAGTGACTCAACGCCAAACGCGGCTACACTCAGCCGCATGACACGAAACTGAATTGGAATATTCCCGCCAAACGCGCTCGACGCCACATCCGTACGGCGCACGCATCGCGTACGGACGCGCGCGCATGTAGCTAAAGCGTGCTTGTGTTGGATATCGTTAATTTGGAAACGAACGACGTATGTCGGCACGACGTGCTTATCGGCCGTGTAGGATGTACGCTCTTCCGATAGTGATTTATTCACGTATGCTTTGGCCACACGGGGGCACACCACGTTTGTAATATCTACCATTTCGTACGGATCTTCCGTGGAACGAGACCTCGGCGGTTCATCGCGTTGGGGTTGAATTACATCGTTTTTCTACAATTGCGGTGTCTCGGAGTCTCCGGAAGGGCAACACTGACGAAAATTAATGAGTAAGTTTGCTCACGGTGAAAGTAAGACTCGAAAAGTGTTTCTATTTAGTTCTTATCAACGACAATCCTACTTGTCGCTCGGACGCGACGACAGCATCACGCGAAATTCACAAATTCGTCAATATCAACGCAAATTTTTTATATCCGCGATTATGTTCGAAGATACACATCATCGTGTATCTTCGAACTTTGATAGCACGATCGTATCGCTGGAATTTATAGTCACGTTGGAACGAAAAATATCGCCTGTCTCATAACCTCAAATTACGTACTCTGTCATTTGCTACGATCTTCCCTCGTATTTCTTTCCCGCTTGCCGTAGTGTCAAAGAGCCAACGGCTCCGATGCAAGAAAGTGAAGCTTTTCGCAAATACCTCGGTATCTATTCATGAAAAAATCGCAAATAGCATAATTTCCGATGATTCACAGCCATTGTCATTACCTCTAAAAATCCTCGTTTCCCTGAGCAGTGTGCAACCAAAACGAGGTACAAAAATTCAAGGCACTTTGCCCACGAATGGTAAATTCTCAAGTATCAACGTGGATGACTTTTGGGCCTTTTCCTTGATAGCTTCACCATAATAACCAAGCGTACTGTCGGTACGGCGTATAGAGATTGTAGCGTACTATTCCTATACACGTAAAGGGACATGTAACTAGTATGGTACACCATACGAGAGTAAAACTTACCGGTACCGTACCCTTACTGTACTAATACCGCTACTGTATATACATACATTGTAGGTGAGGTACGCGGGCTACCGTGTATGATCTAGAACCAATGTAATGTCGCATTTACAGAGATGCCGAGCGCGTACGAGATAGGTTCGAGTTGGGCAGACGAGGTGGAGGAGGATGGAGGAGCTCTGCCGCCGCCGTCCGAAGTTTACGAGAATGGCTTCAAGATTCTGACGGAGTATAAATACAACGAGGACAACAAGAAGGTACAGGTGATACGAACGTACAAGGTGGAGAGGAGAATAGTCTCCAAGACAATAGCGGTGAGGAAGAATTGGGCCAAATTCGGCGATTCGTCGAACGACAGGCCAGGCCCCAATCCAGCGACGACGGTAGGCGCGGAGGATGTCTTCATGCAATTCATATCGAGCAAGGAGGAGGAGAACAAGGTGGAGGACGATTCGTTGGACAAACTGAAGAGCATGGGAGACAAGGGTATCGTCAAGTGTCGCAACTGCAACGGCGAGCACTGGACCTCCAAGTGTCCTTACAGAGATACCATTCTGGCCGGTGGCAAAGTGCCCGACGACAAAAAGGCACCAGCCGGACCCGGCGGCGCTGCGGGCAGCGCCATTGCCGAAATGGGCGCAGCCCAGGGCAGCAAGTACGTGCCGCCAAGTATGAGAGACGGCGGCAATCGTCGTGGCGACGCTATGCAGTCCCAGCGTCGCGACGACACCACCGCTATACGCATCTCCAATCTCTCCGAGAGCACCAACGAGGCCGACCTCGAAGAACTCGTCAAACCCTTTGGCTTTGTACAGAAACAATATCTTGCCAAAGATCGCACCACCAATCTGTGCAAGGGATTCGCTTACGTACATTTCAAAACGAAGTCCGAGGCCGCCAGGGCCATCTCGCATCTCAACGGTTACGGCTATGATCATCTCATACTCAGCGTCGACTGGTCCAAACCTCCGGCCCAACAAAATTGAATGGTCAACGGCTGAAACGCGTTAAGTCGAAGTACACGGGGACGATCATTGGTCACGTGCCTTTAAACAAGGCCGCTATGCAGACAATGCAATAATATGGTACATGGAGCCATAAAACAAATAATATGTACATATTATGTAACATGTGAATAGCCAAAATGAATAAAATTTCACATTAAACAGATGAATACGCACAAGAGCCGGTATTAAGACCGACAATTAAATAAATTCTAATACTAAAAAGTACGAGGTATAAAAATAAACGTAGAAAATCTTTTTAAAAACAAGCTTTTATTCATAAACTATTGAACTAAAAAGTAAAAAATCATATTTATTTCCGAGGTTAAATGGTAAAGCTACAGAAGAACCCTATCCTTGATCGCCGATTGAAGACGCTGTACATACTTAATAAAACTTACATGAACATAGAACTTTTGGAAATTTAAATCATTTCTTAAAAGCCCGAGGCGTAAAACTTCATTACACTTGAAATAATGCCTCGAGCACTTTTTTCGTTCAATAGCTTATAAATAAAAGCTTGTTTTTGAAAAGATTTACGTTTATTTTTTTCTAATCTCCCTGCGGTCACGCGGATTAAATTCCGAATTTGAAACGCTTCATCTATTTCTCATTCACGTAGAAGATTATTAGTAAGGTCGAGGTGCAATCTCTGTGATTGCCCAACCCTTCCAATGACGTTACAGTGAGAAACCTCCCAACATTTAGGTAAATCGATTAACAAGACAAAACGTTTAACAGTTGAAAGTAGTAATAACATAATGTCAAAATTTAAGAATGATGTGATTACTTTATCACCTTTCAAAAAAATCATAAAAACTGATTCATTTTCGTGCGTCCAAAGGTCGATAACTTTGCTTGAAACTTTACCGGTATACTGGGATGTATTTTTACTCGATTATAGACGAAAATCAGTTGATTGTTAAATATTCGGGTTTGTGCAAGGAATACTTTAACGCCCATCAAGGTTGCACTCGAACGAAAATTACACGCTTGAGTGTGGGCACTCGTATGTCACTCCTAGTAACATAAAGTGCACGTTTTAAAACGCCCAATGTGTAGTATGCCTAATTCGTGACGTCGAAGTTTGCATCGTTGGAATTTTCAATTTTTCGTACAGGTCACATGGGATGACCGCCTTAAATAAAAAAAGCAGCGAGAAGGATCGTTTCGATGATAACGGCTTCGGCTACGATTATCTTGTACTGAGCGGCGTTTGGTTCAAACTTACGGCTGAACACAGCAGAATACTTATCGGCTTAATCGCGTAAAGTCGAAAAAAGATAAACGATCGTTCGTTGGCCCCAACGCCCACCGAGCGAACTTACTCCTTTTTTTCACGTAAGGATCAGCCTTAACGACCTATAATCTTGGATTCATCAATGAAATGAATTGAAAAAAGAGCCGAAGGAAATAAGTACGAGAGGAATAAGCGGGTTCAAAGCAAGACGCCCCACGGCGAATATATATTACAATTATTTTCTAACCTCCAAAAAGTACAATCGCCCTATCCTGTAAATAGTTTGCCTATCGAGTGAACCCACATATAACGACGAATCGGATGTCGAAAGAAAATGGAATGGTGCAAAGAATTGTAAACACACCAACGTCGCAGCAGCACAATTCAGACACGAGCGGTGCACGAAAAATGCAATGTGTAATTCTTCACCACATTGAGTCGATCAGGTGAACATGTATCGTATCGATAATTTTTGTGAAACTTTGATCGTAAAATAATATTGCCCCGGAAGATTCGAAGGCCACAAAAAAAATCATCGATTCCATAAAGATTGAAGTTTTCATTGTTGAATGAACTGAAAATTATTATTTTTCAATTGCTCGAATTTTTCGTGGCTAATCTTCGTTACGAAAATGCGTCAATCATTTTTTAAGTCACTCATTTACCGATCTATAATTTAAATCGGCAAATAATATTTTGTAAAATAATACAAATGAGGAGATAAGAATGTAAAAAAGAATGGTCGATGCATTCCAACGATGCAAATTTCAAGACCAATCGATTTCTACGTAAAATACCGAAACACTGCGAAGAAAATCGAGTCTCCGGGTCGAATTAAGGGGGGCGATACCATTAGACGAGGAAAAACTTTGCTGGTTTTCGTGATTTTTTCCAAAGAAAAGATTTCTTCACCGCTTTCAAGACTTAGGGTATGATTAAATAATACTTTTGGCTTTTACACGGTATTTTTTTTATCAATCTTTAAGGAGTTACGTGGGATTGACATTTTTTTTTAATTCATTTTTTCAAATTTTATTATCTATTAGTACAATATGTCTAGAATATTCTTCCAAAGTTTTAAGTCAATCGGAGTAAAAGTTTAAGAGAGAGAGAGAGCCTTTGGGAATTCCCCCCGCTGAGAAAGACTGGCCGGGAGCGATGCAGATGTATCGCATTTTTCTCAAAATACTATTTTTGACGTCGGTGGACACGATTTCTCAAAAACTGACGCATCGATCTTATTGAAATTTTGCCCTCTTCTTCAAAACAACATTGACTAGTGATTGAACGAAGGTTTTTTTTTCGATTACAACTAATTTTACAAGACTATAACGTAGTGCAAATTGTACCACAAATTGAACTATTTTGCATACAGCTTTGCCAAAAATTCAAGTACCAATTTGTTTAGAAATTCGGTCGATCACGAGCTACACTTATCTACTGATAGAAAAAATTGGTTTTTAGATTTTAGCTAAAGCTATCGTGAGCTGATCACCATCAGGACATTTTTTGTTAAGGGGTCTCCGCAAGCCTGGTCCCACCGGCTGAATTATCCAAATTTTTTGATGAATTTTTTAATAAATATTGTTGAAATGTTGCTCTTTTATGTGCTTAACATTTTTAATAAAATAATTTATATCTTATTTTCTTTTTAAATAGAGAAAATATGCTTTTTTGCCTTCGAAACCCACGTAACCCCTTAAAAATGGCGAAGGTATGGCACGGTCTTCTAAACAGCATTTTCGAAACTCGCGTGACGTAGGTATAGTTAAAAAAACTAAAAGACCAATTCTGACAAAACTTGATATAAATACATCTAACCTCATCGTCTAAAACATGACTTTAAATGTTTTTGAAAATTAAAAAAAGTATTTTTTATCGCAAAGAGTAGCAATTTCTCCGCTAATTCGATCTTTTTGTTTCTATGCTTACCATTTCATCGATTTCCGACATCTTTCACTTTTCCTTGGTTCCTATTCTGCGTATGAGTGTTGAGAGAAAAATCTTCGTTGGTATTTTTATTTCAGATTAATCCCGTCAGCGCTACGTGTTACGCAGTCTGACAACATCCGCGGCAACCCGTTTTGAAAACCGTGCCATATCTCCGTTATTTTCAAAGATTAAAGAAATATATGTATATCATGTAACAGCCAAAGGTAGTAATAAAACATACCCTTAGTGTTAAAAATGGTGGAGAAATTTTTTCTTTTAAAAATAAAATCGCGAAAGTGAGCTATTTTTCCATCGCTTGAGGTGGTACGATCATTTCCACGGGGTCAAAAAAGAGTCTAAATTTATTTGACCCACACCTGCTCTGATTGATGTTTACTTGTGTTGATTATTCGTATTATCGATTATAGTGTGCCAAATGTTGTGGTAAATGATGAATTTATCGCACGTGAACAAATAAAAGCTGAAAAATTAGATTGTCAACGACTCGGTAGTAATCTTCGTAATAATATTAACGTAATAAAATAAACAAGCCTATTAAAATAGGCTTGAATAATAATAAAGTAAACAAGCCTATTAAAATAGGCTTGAATTACCTCAGCGGAATTAACACGTTAGGCATCATATAATTAAAAATATTATTGATACGTGATAAATGATAAAATTCCATAAATTGTTGTTTGCATATTTCGTGGTGGCTTCTATTCAAGTGAATTTCAAAACAAAGCTGGGTTATGTTCGCCAAATGCATCAGCTGTTACTCGCGACGTTGCTGAGTTGCTGAGTCGTGGGTGCTATTTCGTCGTTCTGATGACCATTTTCAACCGGAAATTGAAACGTTCTTGTAATGTAGCGCTTTAAGGGGTTACCCCCACTTGCGATTTTGAAAAAATCGATTTTTTTTATTGCATTTTTTTCAAGTATTAGTATCTGAGAATATGTCCTAAAAATTTCAAGTTGATCCGAACAAAATTGACTGAGATATGAGCGTTGAAAGAGAAGAATCCGTTCTTCGTGTAAACTGGAATTGAAACTTTAAACGTGTTTTTCTCAAAATGGCATTTCTGAAGTCGGTGACCAAGATTACTCGAACACTAATGAACCGATCTTCTTGAAATTTTGCAGGCTTATTTAATACATAAAAATGTAGTCTTCAATCGTTCGATTTTTTTTTTCGAAAGAAAATGGCCGTTTTATAGCCAAAAAAACGGCCGTTTTTTTCGTTAAAATCGAACCATTAACTTTGACTGTCCGCCATTTTGTGAAAAATGAATATTTTTTAAAATCCTTCGATTAAAGACTAGTTTATACTTATATTTGACTAAATCCATCCGCATTTTTTTTTCAGATGATCCACTTCGCCGCAATGTTGGTCACCGCAAACCGTGTATATAAAAACATTATTTCATTGACGGCCATTTGCCACTAAACAATGTAATATTTTTCAATAAAAAAATTACTGAAAGTTCTTCAAGACGTGTTCTTTAAGATGGTATATTGATCGATTGAAAAAGTTTCGTAGTTTTCTTTAGAAAAATTCATGAAAAAGGCCTTTTTTTGCGCTACAAGTGGGGGTAACGCCTTAACTATAGGGTGAACATTGATTTTCTTATTTTTTACAATATCTATTATATCTAATCTATCGAATTTTAATTTTCCAACGGGTTTAGTTGAATACGTGAGCAGAAAAACCGCGATCACCGCACTTCCGGTTGACCGTCTCCATAAGACGACGTGCTTCGGTAACTCAAAGTGCTCGACTTTGCAGTTTTATTGCGAACAAACTAAACGGTCAAAATAGCGCAAATTTTGGCAATAGGCGCATAAAGTATTCGTCAAAATCATATAAAAATTTCAAATCCGAAAGTTGGATTCGTAGTAATGATCGTACCTCCTTAAGGGAGTCTCCCTCCTTAGTTTGAGAGACAGAGTGCAACCGGCGTCTCGAACCGTTGTACTTCAGTTCGTCAAACGACAATCAATCAAATCACACTACCAAACGAGCAATTATTTACTTTCAACGAGGAAGTATTTTATTTCCAGATGCGTTGTCATTTACAAACAAATTATTTATATTTCATTACAATTAAGATAAGTTTGGCAGTGCCAAAGGTGAACCCTTAATCGTAATCTGGCTGATAACGTTTTTATACAGACGTTATGGAATATGCCCTCAGGTATAGGTACTGTGTTATACTAATAATTAGTAGGACGTGCCAGGCGAATTCAAACCGAGCCAAATCATTTTTGCGATTCACAGAAGGGGGCAATCCTCCGTAGGGTTCGTTGTGGAAGCCCACGAGCATTTGAAATCCTTTCCGAATTCCACCAAATTTGAAATCGCTCCGAGAACCCGAAACTCAGCAGGACTCCGCGTGTCTGTATAAATTTTATACTTCAACGCGTTTCGTCGATATTTCGAGCATAACATATTTGCGGCGCTTATCCAGAACAGTTGCCTCGGCGTATTGGCTATACCGGGCAAGCCTTGTTCCTCGCCATTTTTCGAAATCCAATTATCGTATGCGATGTACGCGGCTCGGAGACCATCAATGTCAGCGGTATTTTCGCTGAGCGTTGCGCGACCGTTCAACTGCGGAAAATGTCAAGCAAAAATCATTCACGTCCGCTATCGGACGACTGGGACGAAATTGAAATCGTTTCTTGGGACGTAGAGGTGATACGCCCATAATTCGGTACAGCAAAGGGGTTTTGCCTAGTTGCAAAAGTTGAAAAATCATTTTTTCCAAAACCAAGATTTTTTGATGGTATATCATCTTATAAATGTTCCCTGAAAGTTTCCAGGAGATCGAATCAAAATCGACAGATTTATTTGTTGGAGGATTTTTTTTTTCGATGTATACTTTCGATTTTATGAACGAAAAAGACCCATTTTTCGCAAAAATCAAGATTCTCACTTTGAACACGGCCTATTTTTGTTGACTTGATGTTTCGGTAATTCCTTCGATCTCCGAGATGTCAATTTAACAAAAAATTGGCAGGTGTTCAGAGTGAGAATTTAAATTTTTGCCAGGTTATTATCTCGTTCGGAAGGGCATTGCTCTTCGTAAAACACGTTTTCAAGAGGTGCTTTCTGAGCTTCGATAGCGAATCGATTTTAATTAAATATTCTTACGCAAAAATATTACAGAGTGTTCTTTAGATGATACTTTCTCGAATAGCTAATTTTTGTAGAGATCTATCGTCACGATTTTCTTAAAAAATCCCGAAAATGAGTTGCTGTCTACCGTCACAACTACGCATGACCCCTTAAACAAGCGTTCAGGAAAACTGGCAAAGTGCATTCCTCATGTGCAATCAGAGTGAGATCAATGAAATATATCCAAAACATGCATAGATACCACGCTTATTGATGCCGAAAACTACTGACCTTAAGGTTAAGCTCTTTGACGGTGTAATTGCTGTACTTCATAGCTAAGCACTGGCTGTACTCATAGCTAAGCACTGGCTAAGCACTGCTATTCCAACCTTCGGTTTTACCAACTTGCGACAGTAGGAGCCCACCCAAGATATATCCGGATACTTTTTCATAAATTCCTTGAGTGTCATCTGGTTGTACAACTCTGTTTCATTGACGCGATCCTCTAACGGCGACGAAATCTGTCCGCATTGCGAAAAACAATTGGTTACGTTTAATCGATCAACAAAATATTGATTCATCCTTACAAAGTTGTATTAAGGGTTTCGTTGGCTTTTAAAGGCCTGGCCCCGAGAAGAAACACCTTGCTTCTTTGCCAGATACGATTATTGATTGACATGCAATCGCTCTTAAAAAAAATTATTTCAACGTATAGGCTTCAGTGAACTAAATTCCGAAGTATTTGAACAATATTATAATCCGGAAATTCGGGATACAATGACGTCTCTGATAGTCGCGTTGAAGAAGAAATATTATTATTCATATTAAAAATGGTTAAGAACAAACATTGCATTGACGATCCGGATTCACTAGTCTAAAAAAAGACGAGAACAAGACTGCCCATTCCCGCAATTATAAATGCTTTGGTAAAAAAAAATCTGTTTTCTCATTCAAAATAATAACGTATTGTAAAGAATAATCAAGCCCATCTAAGAACTGAAATTCGCGTTCAGTAAATTATCGAAAGCGTAAGATTACTATAGAATATTGAATATACGTCCGTACTTTTGCCAGTTCCTCTTCGAGCCGCAATGGCGTTTTCAATTCCGCCTGTGCACGTTCTTTCTCAGCACCAAAAAGTACGGCAATGTCCACCATGTACTCATAATAAGCATCTCTTATTCCGTCAGTGCTATTGATGAGAAATCTACGCGAAAGTCCTAGATCCGCTTGATCAAGCTAGGAAACAACAGCATATATCTTTCGAACTGTTCAATTATTTCCTTTTTATGTTCGATTACTTCAGATAAGTGAAACATATACGTACATAAATTACATGTTTGGTGCTGTCTTTTGCATCTACGTCGACTTCGAATTTGATTAAATAATTGCCAGAGTAGCCCAGACTGTGAATCGTCTCAATCGTTGTTTGCCAGTCCCAGGTCGGGTTGTTCGAAATGGGCCATCCACCAAAATCGTTTAAAATATTGCGTATATATTCGACCGAGACCGCGTTCGCACCTATGAAAATATTCTCTCTATCAAGATTCTCACTGATACGCCCGTTGAAATGCGTTGTAAATTTGATGTGTGAATACATTTTTTTTTTCGTAAACACCAAGACTTCAAGTGGCACAAGACGGTTTTCAAGATTTCACATTCTGACCACTATACTTGTAATTGCACATATAAGAGTGTTGTTTTTTTTACAAATAGCTCGATGCCGATTTTTGTCGAAACGCAACGCATAGGATTGCCAAGAATATTGAAATGGCGTAATCGTTGATATCATTCTACTCGTTGTTCGAATTACTGATATAAAGAATCAGTTGCAATTGTTGATTCAAAAAAATGATTATATACTCGATTATCGACATTAAAATATATTCTGATGAACTATGATTATTATCTTTCAAAAACCACAAGCATCGTAACTTACTGTAATTTATGCAAGACCTATAGAGAGTTTTCGGCGGTTCAAAGAGTTTCGGATCGTCGGGTGCGTTACGGGCCTCGATAGTGTTTCTAAGCTGCTCCTGCAGTTCGTCTTCAAGTCGAGTAAAAGTATCCATACTTGTTCTATCGTCAGGTATTTTGGTTCTCGAAGACTCGAGAAAGCCACCACACGCATATCCGTAAAAATCTTCACAAGCATTGCCGCTACGATCCATGTCGTCCAAGATCGTCCATGCTAAATATCAAGGTATTTACTTAAATATCTTTTTCCTTTTTTTTTTAAACCTGTCATCTCTCGCTGAAGTATGAATAACAGATCAAGAACTATTTTCAGATTTTTTATGGTAATAGCAAGCATCGATGTTGTTACTCGGTTTAGGTGCTGCTTCAGTTGCGTCCGAGTGTGTAGCGGCGGTTGTTGGCGCGACTTCTTTGGGTTTGGTTGTCTGAGGTCGTTTGTATTCTGGTTCGATGCCATCCCGCCGCGGAGCAATGGTTGTCGATACGACTTCATTGGGTTTGGTTGTCTGAGGTGGTTTGTATTCTGGTTCGATGTCATCCCGCCGCGGAGCAGCGGTTGTCGATACGACTTCTTTGGGTTTGGTTGTCTGAGGTGGTTTGTATTCTGGTTCGATTCCGTCCCGCCGCGGAGGAGCGATTGTTACTACACTTCTCCTCTTTTGATATACTTTAAGCCACCAGCGTCCCCCTATTAAAGCTTCAGCCTTCGATGGTTGCATCCCTGATTCAAAGGCATTTGTTTTATCGGCATTTTTCATAGTCGCTGACACATAGGAGCAACAATTGCTTTCTGTCTTTTTTGGTACTATCAAATGTACGAGACGAGTTTACGCTATAAAACGTTTAAGGTAGGAGTCTCGCTACGTGGTAGTCAAACGACGGTTTATTAATCGTTTAAACGAAACAAAAAAATCTTTGAGCGATGACAACTTCACGCATACAAACCCAACCTAAATTATATTTCGTAAGTTATTATTAGAAATAATTTAGAATTGCTGATTTGATTCGGTTACGATGATCAGTTGTAAACAGCTCTATATACGCAAGTTTCCTGGTACGACGTTAATCTGGCAGCGCTGTATTTTTCAATGTTGAATATATGTATATTCGTTGCCACCGAATAGCAACCCTAACCTCTCTGTACTCGCCGGTTGTATGGCAACGCAAAACTCGGGGCAGATGGCGCCATCATAGCACGTCCCAATCATTTCAAACTCACGTCACGTCCCCTTAAGTCAATGATTATACACATTTTTCTAAAAATTGAATATTTGAACATTAAACATTTTAATATTTCGTTGGTTTGAAATTTTCTTGTGCTTCCGTTAATAAGACGGGCTTTTTAGACCGACCCACGTCGCTGTTTGTACCATATGTCTGTGAAAGATATTGAGGTTATTGCAGAGTTTATTTGTTACTGTGTGCAGAGAAGAGAGACATCTTTGCATTCTCTGTTGTGTGCAATGAGTACTCAAAATAATTTTTCTCACTTAAGAGTCGAAGAATTGTAATCCCTTCTCAGAAGTAGAGGGGCCGAAGTAATGCCGGGCAAAAAGGACAAAGCTATTTCCCACTGTTTGCGCCACGCGTCAACCTTAGGAAAAAAGTGTTCCTGCCGCAGCAGTACATGCTACGCACAACACTGAACCACTTAAAAAAAACAGCCATCTACCCGCAAATAATTAGAGGAACCGTAAATAAATTAATACGTTTGGCCGGCTGGTTGAAAACAAACGCTCAGACACCGCTCGCTCGGGACTATCTGCAAATAAAGCTACACAATATTCGGTGCGAACACGGCATTGACAAAGGACAGTTTATTTCTTGGAAAAGAAAGTAGTGGCGAAAAAATATTCTCGCATCGAAAAAAAAGTGGATACATCGGAAAAGTACATTTTCTCAGGTCGTCGAGTAATTGAATTAGGGTAGCTTGCGAAAGCATTATGGTGCCAACAATGTGACGTCCCCCTATCACTGCAAGATAAACATATAATCTACTTCGGGCATTCTCGGTAGTTATATTATATATATATATATATATATATATATATATACAGGGTGGGTCGCATAAAATGTTACAGAGCAATAGCACTCAAACTATTTATCATATCCAAAAATGTTTCAGACAAAAGTTTCAGTGTCGAGAAGGCTATCATACTGGACCACCCTATTTTTTTATCGTTGGAGGCGCTGAGGCTACGTCAAGGTCAACTCTACTTTTTTAAACGAGCCCATGTATTTTTTTCGATGACATTATTACCGATTTTAAGACGAATTCAGCCACCTAGAACACAAGGTCATTCTAGTCACGCAAAGTATGAAAATAGTCGAAAAATCGAAAAATATCGCAATAATCACTTTCAAAGGATCCACTAATCTTGGTTTGGGTCTACCTACAGAAGATGCTCGAAGTGATGACCCTCGACTTGTAAGCACTTGTTTGATCGCTGTTTTCATTTCTTACGATACCAATGTTTCTTATCGGCAGCAAGTACGCATTTTCTGTTGACACATCTGTTAGTTACGCAGAATGTGAGTACATCGGATCGCTAAAATGAACGATTTTCAAGAATCTTTTGATATGTTGATGGTGCTGGGGGAATCCCATAAACATTACAGAAACGCCCAAGATTTGTATGCGGCTCGTTATCCGGATAGGCAACAAAAATCGCACATGGCTTTTAAGCGATTAGCTGACCGTTTCTGTCGCTTCGGTCTATCGCTTCGGTCTGGATAGGACGAGGCGGCCCTGTAGCTCGGTCACCACGTTCGCCAGATCTAACATCACCAGATTACTTTTTATGGGGTTTTGTCAAAGAACGCGTAATGGTGGTAGCACCTACCACGCCTGACGACATGAAAGAAAGAATACGCCGAGCATGTACCGAAATTACACCACAAATGTTGGCTGAAGTTAGACGGTCTGTTCATCAGCGAATTAACAAGTACTTACAAATCGAGAGTCATCACTTCGAGCATTTTCTGTAGATAGACCGAAACCAAGGTTAGTGGATCCTTTAAAAGTGATTATTCCGATATTTTTTGATTTTTCGACTGTTTTCATACTTTGCGTGACTAGAATGACCTTGTGTTGTAGGTCGCTGAATTCGTCTTAAAATCGGTAATAATGTCATCGCAAAAAATTACATGGTTCCATTTAAAAAAGTGGAGCTGACCTTGACGTAGATTCGGCGCCTCCACCGATAACAAAATAGGGTGGTCCAATGTGACGGCCTTCTCGACACTGTAACTTTTGTCTGAAACATTTTTGGATATGATCAATAGTTTGAGTGCTAATGCTCTGTAATACTTTATGTGCCTCACGCTGTATACAGGTATACATATACAGGGTGAGGCACTAACTGTTCCCACCGTGAATAGCTCTGTAATTATCGACGTCACAAAAAAATGTTTGAAACAAAAGTTGTACCGTACGAAAGGGGTGATCAAATGCGAACATTTTTTTTTATCTCAGTGGAGGCGCTGTCGCACAGTAAAGGTCACCTCCACTTTTTTAAATGGGACGGTACATTTTTTTTCAACTATCTTGTAGAGCAGCGAAAACTGCATACAAAACATTTAAGGGTCAAAGTCGTTCAAGGTCATTCAATATCAAAAAGTGACATGAACTTTATTTTTATGCGAAATTACCTTTATTCACAGTAGATGTTCAAAGTGATTGCCATTGGAATCAATGCAGTATTGCAATCTCCTCATCACGAATTTCTTATCACTTCGGCACTTATCGCCGAAGTCTTGCCATTGTCTTGTGTGTAAACAACGGCACCAAACCTACAATGTACACGGAACATTGTACAATGTTTCGCCCAAACAAACCCAAGATAACGATAGTAAGAATGGTGAGACTAGTATTAATGAATCAAGCGAATGTAAATGATGTATTCTTTTGAAGAGCAAACTGATATGCTTCTAATTTACGGAGAATGTCAGAAAAATGCAGTGAGAGCTAGAGACTTATACGCTGAAAGATTTCCTGAACGTTCTCATCCTACACGCCGTAAATTTAAAATTGTGTACACTAAACTCAGGATAACTGGATCCTTAACCCGTCGGGAAAGTAACCGACAAAAGCGAGTTACTAACGAAGAAACGGAAATTGGTGTTCTTCCCGCCGTTCATCGAGACCTTTGTGCGAGTTCTCGTCAAATTGAGAGGGAATCTGACGTAAGCCAAAGCAGTATTCTACGTGTTCTACATCGTCATAAATATCATCCTCGCCACATCAGTCCCCACCAGGAATTAACTGGTACGGATTTCACGAATCGCACTGAATTCTGCCGATGGGCTCAACGCCAGATTCAGACAGATGACTCATTTATCAATCGGATTTTATTTACTGACGAGGCAACATTTACGAATCATGGAAATATTAACTTGCATATCATGCATTTGTGGTCAACTCAATATCCACATTGGCTGCGGCAAGTTGCACACCAAAGACCGTGGTCGGTTAATGTATGGTGTGGGATTGTTGGGGATAGAATCATAGGCCCTTATTTCATCGAAGGGAACCTTAATGGTAGGAAGTACACCACATTCCTTCAAGAAACATTAGGCCCATTATTGGAAGAAATATCTTTAGAAACAAGAAACAGAATGTGGTATCAACACGATGGGTGCCCGGCACATTTTTCGCTGATAGCTAGAAATGAATTGCAAAAGAGATTTCCAAATCGTTGGATTGAACGCGGAGGAGCTGGATCGTGGCCGGCTAGCTCGCCAGACTTGACGCCTCTGGACTTTTTCTTGTGGGGATACTTGAAAGATCTTGTTTGTAAAGAACATCCAACTACGCCGGATGATATGCGTGAGAGAATTCTTCGAGACTGTGAGTCGATAAGTGCCGAAGTGATAAGAAATTCTACGCAATCCGTGATGAGGAGATTTCAATACTGCATTGATTCCAATGGCAATCACTCTGAACATCACTGTGAATAAAGGTAATTTCACATAAAAATAAAGTTCATGTCACTTTTTGATCTTAAATGACCTTGAACGACTTTGACCCCTAAATGTTTTTTATGCAGTTTTCGATGCTCTACAAGATAGTGGGAAAAAAATGTACCGTCCCATTTAAAAAAGTGGAGGTGACCTTTACTGTGCGACAGCGCCTCCACTGAGATGAAAAAAAATGTCGCATTTGATGACCCCTTTCGTACGGTACAACTTTTGTTTTAAACATTTTTTGTGACGTCGATAATTACAGAGATATTCAAGGTGGCAACAGTTAGTGCCTCACCCTGTGCATATATATATTTATATATCGCCGAGAGCTCCCGAAAGGTATTCGCGGCGGTCGGTCTTTTGCTATTTAATAAAGTTTTCATCGAGATCATCTCAAAAGTTCTAAACAATTTCGTGTAACTCGGAAATATAGGTTCACCGAAAAAATTCGGTGAAACTATATATTTATAATCATATTGGAATCTTCAGATTATAATTTACAAATAGCAACTTTAAGATTAATGCTATCAAATCGATAGGGGGATAAATTCGGCAATTACAATGTTGACGGAACGGGTTTCCCATAAAACGACGAATTAACTTTTACCATGTTCAACCTAACATCACTTGTTAGAATTTTCGGTGAGGTATGAAATATTTTCAGTATATAAAAGTTTATCACATAAACTCATTTATAAATATTTTTGAGCCAAGAATTTATCTAATAACGACTGTAGCGAGACTCCTACCTCAATGATAACGCAGCAAAAACCGCAAGACAATATATAGCCGGTGAGCTTGTGACGAATTTGCACCGAAAGCACCTTGACATTGATGAACGATCGCTTAATCAATGGTACGATGTATGCATAAATGTAACATTCCATAAGTAATTTAGTAATTTGTGGGTATGTATGGTTTACCAGAGGCACCGATATTACGTACAAAAATGATCATTCTACGAACAATTTGTTTCCCATTTACAGCGCTGATCGATACTGCCCAATTAATTATGCATTTCAGAGCTGCTTTGAAAGAAGTTGGCTTGGGAAAAGCTTGGAAAATTAAGATTTTGTGTTAATAATATGTAATTATTTAATTAATAATATTTAATACAGATAATGTTTATGTCACCTTCTTCAAAAAGCACAAGTACATCGGTGTTGCCACTGACTCGATACGAACAATGCCACGCAAGAGATTTGGAAAAGCAATGAAGGGCGAAGCGCGACGAAGATTGCGTAAAATTTCGCTTTTACTAACCTGGGGCGTAGTCCGAGGCGTCGGACGAACCAGAATTCCATACGATTACGGCTGTGCCAATTGCAAGGGCTGTGCATATGATTACGCAAAGCGTCAACCCGCGTTCCAGAGCTGAACGCCGCCTCCACCAAGGCGGTTTTCTGAAATAAAATTATATGACAACAAATGAGTGAAATTGCCTAGTGCTGCACATAAAAAAACTCGGCCAAGTGCGAGTCGAGCCTCGCTCTATTAAGGTTCCGTACTTTTTTTAAACTAGATATTTAATTAGGTGATGCTGTTTTTCTGTGTTGTTTCTTAGGTAGTACCAAACTGAAACCAAATGGGGCGATGATAGCTAAAGAAATCTTTGTATACTCCTGCTGTAAGCTAATAATGAAAATATATAAAATTATTGTTATTTAAATATTTACAACACCAAATGACTCGTTTTTGGAGTCGGTACCAGTCAATTGTCGATACGGTCACATTTTTCGCAGAAACGGACGAGGCAAAGAAAAATGAAAGAAATATATCATCTACAGTATTTTAAAAATACTTTTGTTGTTTTTCAGTATTTTTTGGTAATTCTTTTTAAGGGTCGTCAATATATGTACCTTCGTGTGAAAAAAATTGCATCACCACCCGTTGCCCAGAAAAAAATTTAATTTTTCCATTTTTATCGAGTCTCTGCGTAGATGCAGCCCCTCAAAAGTTTGAACTTGGCTTGAAATTTTGCCAGTCCACGGGGATGTATTTTACTTCATTATGGACGAAAATCAGATAATTGTTAAATATCCGGATTCGTCGAAAAAAAACTTCAAGGTTCCACGTCAAACTTAGATACATATTTTGTGGCAAGTGTCTCGAAATTCTCTGATAAAGAAACTTTCGCAGATAACTTCGCAGATACACCTATAGCATTGAGTTTCTCATTCGTTTAAAGCAGTCACATAGTCTGAATAAATAAAATAAAATTTACAACCAATTCAATTTAGGATAGCAGTTGCTTAAACTCGTTGGACACTTGCAAAATAAACGCCACGTACAGAATCGGCGTATTGAATGGAAAAATTAAAAATATAATCACGACCATCTTGAGGTCTGCGGAGAGAACGAAAATAAAAAATTCCGAAAACGTAACTTCGCGGGTCCTCAGTTGAATAAGAAAAAGGATTCGACTATAAAAAAAAGAACAGAATCACCGGGCTGTCTGTTGAAATGTGATGAAAAACACATCATGTTTTCGTGCAGTGTTATCTGCCCTTACTATACACCCCTATAGTAAGAAAGATCCTTTGAAGGGAGGAAAGTACTTATGAGACGATAACAGTATAGAAAAACTTACTTGTCGATTGTCTGCTGCTGCATGCTCGTGGTCATTTCGATTCCACTAATTTCGGTATTGTCACTGTCGTAATATTTGAACCGAAGCGTGGCGTAGTTTTTTTATAATATTATTTATTACTAATATAAATACTTCGCACACATGAAAAACTGATCGAGCGTGAAATTCCGTCTGTTCGATTACGGATGGCAAAATGATTTACGCTGTACAAACGAATTTTTATTCATCAATACTTCTTCTCATTTCTCGATAGTATAGTTCTTATTGTTTGTGAATATTTTTTTAATTGGACTCGCAAATTGAATCAGCCGGATACATGGAGCGTTTCTGCCGCACTGAACCCGTGCTCTTCTTGATGCGTATTTAAACCCTTCCCTCACTCGTTCCGCAGTACATTATCACAATTGATTGCAAAACAAAGTTCCTCACGTTCGTACTATCGACGTTCATCTGATCCGGAAGAATAAATCGCAATACTCCAACGAAATCGGTTTTTGTGAGACTCGATATACATACGCGAATGTGAGTGTGTGTGCATCAACGTTATTTTTGCCAAAAATCGTGATAGGTGGCGGAGAATGGAGACATTTTCATAATAAAATATTATCAACTAAAGCGACGGATGGATAACGTGGATAACAAGCGAGACGTGCTCGGAACTCGGTTTTTCAGTCACGAATTCGAAAACTTTTCAAGATTAAATTCGCGATGAAGCCGACAAATAATTATTTACAAATTATATCTGTCCGGAGCTTAATCACTTTTCGTTTTTTCATAAGGAATATTTTGTTTGGGAAAAACGTTCTCTTTCTGGAGATTTCAATACCAATCGTTTAAAACGTGTTGAGAACAACAGGAAGTGGCAGAAAAGTATGCAGGTGGTGTGCACGTGTGCGCCTACAAACCCAACAGCCTCAAGGAGTTCTGAAGCTCGCAATAATTTATGCAACGTGGCGGAAATTATTGAACACCCGCTCGAATTTATAAAAGTTAAAATGCATTTTCGTATGCCTGCACACGCTAATTTACAGTCTTAAGAAGTTACGTGGGTTTCGAAGCAAAAAAGCATATTTTCTCTATTTTTTAGAATTACAGTACATAAATTATTTTATGCAAAATGATAAGCACATAAAAGAGCAACATTTCAACAATATTAAATAAAGAAAACTCCAACCAAAAATTTGGAAAATTCAGCCGGTGGAACTTGGTTTTCGAAGACCCTAAAAAAAGTGTCCTCATGGTGGTCAGGATAACTCATAATAGCTTTATGTGAAATTAACAAACCAATTTTTATCTGTCAGTCGATAAGTACACCTCGTGATAGAACAAGGGATTTAAAAAAAAATTGAAATTTGAATTTTTGGCAGAGTTGTATGCAACACTCCGTATTGCCTTGTAAAATTAGTTATAATTGTAAAAAACTTTCGTTCAATGACTAGTCAATGCTATCCCGAAGGAGTGCGCAAAATTTCAATAACATCGGTGCATTCGTTTTTGAAACATCATGTCGACCGACTTAAAAAATAGTGTTTTGAGAAAAATGCGATATACCTGCGTCGCTCCCGGCCGGTCTTTTCCAACGGGAGGAATTCTCAAAGGCTCTCTCTCTCCCTCCTAGCCTTTTACTTCCGATTGACTTAAAACTTTGGGAGAATAATCTAGACCTATTGTATTATTGGATAACATTTTTTTTTTAATGATTTTTTGACATTTTTGACCCGACGTAACCCCTTAATGCTGAAAAGTCATCGAAAATTTTGATAGTACCGTCCATATAATGCATTCTCGTTCAATGATAACACGTCAATCATTTTCAATATTGCACTGTTTCCGTAACGAGCAAGTCGAGTGCAACGTCCAGCGGGCATCGCCAGGCAAACATATTTCACGACATTTCAGAAACAGTGTTTCCTTTATCAAATGTTCACTTTAAAGTAGAAATCAGTATATGTGCGGCTTGTAGACGATCGCAGAAGTCAAGGAATTCTAAAGCTCACAATCATTTACGCAGCAACTCGTATTCTGTAAGTTCTAAATATTTTACAAATTGTTCATAACCTTCTTGACGTTAGCAAATTTCGAGAAGATGAATTTATGCCTTTCGGGTAACTGTAGCGAGTGATGGTGCTGGCCCATATTTTTGCCAGAATTGTACAAACTCTTGACGAGTCTAAAGTTCTCTGATAAGCTTGTTTATTTTTTTTTCTACCCTCGTCCTTAAGGAGTTTGCTCACCCATTGCGAAATAGTAAGAATTCGCTACAATTTATTGAGGAAATTTGCGTACAGGTGTTACGACTCCGTGTATGATTTCACGTACGTCGTCTGCGCGATTGTTGAGCGATTAATGATTGAATTTAGGCTCTTATACACGCGCGACACAGCAAAAGCGTCATGAAAACTCTAATACGACTGTCGCAACATAATAAAAATAGTAAGAATTTAATGGAAATAGGCGGAAAAAATTATTGAGATTTTTATGAATCATTTCAACGAAGAGTACAGCGTTTTGTCTGTCTCGTTATCGCGATGTTCGTGAAAAAAAAAGAAAATTTCAGCTGATTCGCGTCAAACGATAAAGCGCCCTACGGCACGTGGCAACGCTGCAGTCAAGTCGGCCATTTTGAACAGGCGCCAAAATTTGAAACGCACAAACTATTGCTTCCTTGCTATAAATTTCTTACCGCGGTTTCACAAAGAGTATTTAAATATTTTGAATAATTCTTAACAGAAGATGCAGCGCATGTGTTTCGACATAACCTTCAAATCGGCTATGCGCCGTCCCTCGACTGCGCATTCATTTTCCGGCTCAACTACTTTTTTCCGTCGCTTTAGAAAAAACGGAATTCGCGAGGGATGTTTGACAGCTATAATTACCGTTTGTTATTTATTTTATTGCACTTGGGCATACGTTGTTTTACCGTTGCACATTATTGTTATAATTTGCAATGTCTAGAGTCTTATCGGTATTACTTTACTGCGATGTATACTTAAGGCCTTAGGCCACAGTAACGGGTATAACATCATGCGATCAAAGTGATTCACTCATAATATTAATTACACATCTATTTAGTATGAATATCAAGCTGTTAGAAAATATTTTTTTTCGTCTTACAAAATGGCCGACTACTCGAAACTTCTCTAAACAGCTTTTTTTCCAATTGGCGTGACAAATAACTTCAACAATTTTCGCTCGATTTACTTCAAATTTAAAAGTTATGTTCCTAATTGCATTTCGCAGAGAAGTACGAACGGAATTTCTGATCAATCCAAAACTTTTTATTTTATGAGCAGTTGTAACGACATTTTTCACTGAAAATTCATTTCTTAAGGGGGGATTGTCTTTTTTTTCGCAAAATTTACCGCTTTTTGGGAATTTTTTTGTGAAGAAAGTATACAACGGAAAACTTGTGAAACTTGGCATATAGTTTTATTGATCTGTTTACTACATACAAAAAAAATTTTAAACAATTTCATCAAAAAATCCGCCTCCCACCCCCCTCGACGCGCGATGGTCCTTTTTTGATGGTGTGCACGATTACAGCCTTCACGTTCATCCTGCAACAAAAACCCAAAAAGCATTTTACTTTAGACACATATAGCTATCGTTCGATGAAGGGAAAAAAAAAAAATTAACGATTTGGTGACGTTTTGAACTTGAAGTATCGATTTTTCGAAAAAAATTGATCGATTTTTTGTTATAAATAAAAAACTATTAAACGTATTGCTTTTTTGCTTCATCAAACGATAGCTATATGTGTCTAAAGTAAAATGCTTTTTGGGTTTTTGTTGCAGGATGAACGTGAAGGCTGTAATCGTGCACACCATCAAAAAAGAACCATCGCGCGTCGAGGGGGGTGGGAGGCGGATTTTTTGATGAAGTTGTTTAAAATTTTTTTTGTATGTAGTAAACAGATCAATAAAACTATATGCCAAGTTTCACAAGTTTTGCGTTGTATACTTTCTTCACAAAAAAATCCCAAAAAGCGGTAAATTTTGCGAAAAAAAAGACAATCCCCCCTTAAGGTCAAATCCTACAATTTTGGAGGAAAACGATATTTTTTAAATTCCGCACGGCTCAAAAAGTGAGGAAGACATTAGACAACGACAACTCATCGAAAGAATTGAAGCGATACATACGAACGTCACACCGAACTTATCCTAGGCATAAGTTATCGCACCACCCGCAGCGACAGTGATAACACGGAGATTCGCTACGCAGTCGCGAGCATCATTCGCAACATCACAAGACTCACCGCTACCATGAGCCATCGTCTTACATTTTATATTTATTAAAATGATACCAAGACGCAAAGAGGCTGATAACAACAGCCCAAAGTGTACAATGTAACTACTACTAAGATGTGTTTGGTTTTTAAGTTTAATTTTGCGCACAATCTCCAAACACTGCATGCCACCACGGCGCGAGTTGCTCGTTCGATTCTCGTGTTGCAAACGTTTTTTTTAAACTGAAATGATTTTTTTTATTGAAATTATTCGTTATGCCTTTTATCGGCAAATACTCCCTCGCCCGATACTCTTTCAAAGTCGCCGTCGTAAACAAACAATTTTAGTGCGACGCCTATACAGAACGTATTTAACATCATGTTTCAGAACGAATTTTCGGACGTTTCTTATACCGTCACTCCATACGAAAATCGGACTCCTTCCCTATAGTCTCCTTGATACGAAGATTGGACTCCTTCCCCATAGTCTCCTTGCCGTAGGCGTAACCTTTTCGCGTTTTGACAGGTAGACGTACGGAGAGTTCCCGGCGTATACGTATCGTGTGTGAAAAGTGTAGTGTACCAAATTGCGGTAAGCAATGAAAAAAAGTTTACTTAAGGATGTTGAGTCCCAAATAGCAAATGATGATAAAATTCTGAAAATTTGGTATGTTTTTGTATGAAGTATTTCAGAGGCCGTGTGAAAATTTCACGAAATTAGGAAGCTCGTTATTGAACAATTAACATTCACAAATTAAATGTTGTTTTATGGAAACTGATGTAACTTTGCAATAAGTTTTTTTCTTTGACCTCTCAATTTTATATCTCCAATATGCTGAAAGCAACGGAAACAAAACGAAGTTTAATGATATTTTTTTTTTATTTCTTTTAAAAATTGTTCTTAACAAAATGTTAATTTTTTAATAACGAGCTTCCTAATCGTCGTGAAATTTTAACACGACCTCTTAAATACTTCATACAAAAACATACCAAATTTTCCGAATTTTCTTATTATTTTTTATTTCAACCCTTAAGGAGGTTGAAGTAATGATGATGGAATTCTGAAAATTTGTTATGTTTTTACATGAAGTATTCAGGAGGTCGTGTAAAAATTTCATGACGATTAAGAAGCTATTTATTGAACAATTAACATTAACACGTTCCATAGGGACTCAACATCCTTAAAATCGGACGACAAAATTACATATGGCTTTTCTCTTTTTGTCTTTTCAGAATTGGCGGCGCGAACGACTTAATCTTCTTTCGCTCTGGGTACGTAACAGCCCTTGACTCGTTTCTCAATCAACTGACGCCATTATAAAAATGGATAACTAATTAAACAATGTTGTTTCCACAGGAATATGTACACGCTTCAGGAGGATATATAATATTAATTGAGATATATAATATAATAATAATACCTATAATATCAATTAATTGAGATCGATCATTTCCAGAAGGACGACGCCCAGTGGTTCCAAACGCCGAAAAGCTGGCCAAAAATAGGGAAAATCGCGTTACTAAATATAGGACTTTTTTGTGTGCCACATGTTAGGTTGGTACCTGTACTTTAAGAACGCAGCATTACCAATGCCAATAATACACACTTGTTGGCAGCGTGGCGTCGTGAAGTTAAGGTTAAATTTCGTGAATGTCACGTGTTTTCTGACTTAACCATTTAATTTAGACAAGTTAGTGTTAATTATTCATGGTGAAGTGAATTGTTTCGAAGAGAGGGATATCTGAGGTTAGCAAAATACGTTTTGTTTGAAATTTTAAGTGCTTGTACATTGTTTATATATTATTGTTTGTAAATCACAAAATTTCGTCATTTTTATGCCACTTTTAGTTTCTCATTTTCTCGAAAGTCCCGCTAGATCCCGGGCTGAAATTAATTGCGTATGGTAAGGGCATCATAGCACTAAATTATGACGCCAATAACTTTTGCCCGAAATTGAGAAAATGCAATTTGAAAATTTACTAAAAAAACGGCTAAAATATGATTTTTACGTTATATGAAGCCCAATATCGTCAAAAAAAAATTGTTTAAGTTATTAAATGTTGAGTATACATGCTACCAATGATTTTGACATTACAAACAATGAATTTGTTGTAAACAATAAATTATTTTTTTCAAAAAACTTAATTCAAAATTTTTTCCAAGTAGATTAAATGTTTCTGTATCAACAAAAACTATATTGTTTATATTATTTTTTATTACAAATCATAATCATTTTTTTTTGTTCCGCCATCTTGTTTTTGACTTTGTTTTGCATTTTTTATGAAACTGATGTCAAATTTCGATTTAGCGACCTCAAAAACTCCTTATAACATCATTTTTTATTGTTTAAAGTTGATATAAAATTTTTTTTGGTCCGCCATCTTGTTTTTGACTTTTTGACTCATTTTTTTTCGAAAAACTAACATCAGATTCGGATTCAGCGACCCCCAAAACCTATATATACCCACCACCATCCGTTTTTTCGATGATTTCGATTTTTGGCCAGCTTTTCGGCGTTTGGAACCACTGTGCGATGGCAGACGCCAAGGGAGTTCGACGTCAAGGTAAAGGTTTGATCGTAAATCCACCTCCTTGATTGTGAAATAATTCTAGTGATCAGATTCGAAGGCCGTAAAATAAATTTCACGTCTTTCCATGGAAAATTGGGAAAGCGTGAAAAAATAGGCCGCGTCTTTCGGTCGAATTTGAGAGACGGAGTGCATCTCTTAAAATCATTTTACCGGATTGTCACTGCACAGGGTAATTCAGTCACAGCGAGACATTCGTCTATTTCTAGACCTGTTGCCATTTACAAACAAATCGCGTATATTTGACTTAAATTACCAGAATTATTTGACATGGGATATGAAGAAATTTCTCAGGGGAAATCAACATCCTCACAATGGGTAGGATTGACCAGGCATTATTTCGATGATTTACCAAACGGAGCATTTTTTCTTCGGGTTCATTTTTGAGCCTTTGCTACACATGAAGTCTTCCGCGAATTCTGGCAAATTTGACATCGGTCCGAGGACCCGAAACTCAACAGGACTATGCGCGTCCTCATTAATACGATACTTCAAATGTGTCAGCGTGGATTTCGAGCAGTGCATGTTTGCGTTGCTTAGCCAGAATAGTTGCTTCGGCGTTTCCACGATTCCGGGCAATTTTTCTTCCTCCCCATTCCTCGCGACCCAATTGTTGTATTCGTCATACGCCACTTTTAAACCTGCATTATCAGCGATATTATCTCGGAGCGTGGTGACACCGTTCACCTGCGAGAAAAGCCGCACGAAAGAAAATCGCGTCAGACAACTGCGACAAACTGGAGGGGCTTTTGTCGAAGTCCTTTCGAAGAAAGTTAGAAGAGAGGAATACGTTTAAAAGTGTAAAAAGTTGACACAGAAAAGGACTCACGTTAAGGCCAACCTCTTCGACGAAGTAATTGCTATACTGATGAGTTAGACACCGTGCATGGTCGACGAAAAAATTATGCAAACCATGTGCTATTTCATGACCAATTGTGACTCCGAGGGTACCGTAATTCATGTATTGCGGTCGATTCTTATTGAAGTAAGCTCCTTGCATGTATCCAGCGGTGATGCCTGTAACCGAACGTTGACTTTATATATACACGTTGTCGTTCTACCTCATTTGCAATACGAATTAGAAGCCTTTCTCGAGGCCTTCATTCGCGTGTATGTCGGATGTGCATGGGTTTGTATATTTGTGTCTATCGTAAAGGAAATTTACGATCGTGTTAGCGGTTATACAGTAGGGTTATCGAATGCGAATTATCGATGTGCGAATTTAACAATTTTTTTTTTTCGTATGAAAAAGTCTCATAAAATAAAATTAATGACATCTATTCAGTATGAATATCAAGCTGTGAGAAAATATATATATTTTTTTTCGATGTACAAAATGGCTGACTACTAATATATTCTTTTGTTATCTTTTTTGTAGGCGCTCCGCGGCGTGACATTTAGCAACCACAATTTTTCACCTAGAACAAAAAACAAAAATTCTCGTCAATCTACATCAGTATATCTAGAGAAGTACGTACGGAATTGAAAAAATATTATTTTATTCAAAAGTTGTAGGTATTTGTACTTGAGAAATGAATTTTTAGTGAAAAATTTCGTTATAACTGCGTGTAAACTGCTCATAAGATGAAAATTTTTCGACTAATCAGAAATTACGTAGGTACTTCCGTGCGAAATGCAATTAGGAACATAAGTTTTAAATTTGAAGTAAATCGAGTGAAAATTGTTGAAGTTATTTGTCACGTCAATCGGAAAAAAGCTGTTTCGAGAAGTTTCGAGTAGTCGGCTATTTTGTACATCGACAAAATAAAAAATTTCTAACAGCTTGATACTTATACTAAATAGATGTGTAATTAAATTTATGAGTAAATCGCTTTTTCATACGAAAAAAATGGTTAATTTCGAACTTGATTGTATACCCGGTACTGTGGCCTAAGGCCTTAATGCATGCCGATGATCCCATCACCAGAGAAAAAACATCATAGGTTGAATCTGATAATGATGGGAGCTAATGCCAATAAGGTTTTACATTGAGCTTCCTCATTAATGCTGAAGGGTATCACGCGCCAATGCCCTTTTTAAATGAGAATTGTACTTTCTCGAGTTATTTTTGACGAATTCAGATGCAACAAAGTCTAAGGCAATTCTGAAGGAATTTTTTTTCCGGATACCAAAAATTGAGGCAAAAAGTTTCAGCCCCTTTCGCACCAACTTGTTGATATTTTCATAGCATTGTGTTCTAACCGTACCAACTTGATTCCAGGCTGGATAAAACATGTGTACGAACGAGCGCTAATGTTTTATTATGTGAAGGCAGATGGTTCTACACTTACACACAGAGTTTGCTTCCCAATCGTATTTTGCTATCGGCTGAATCATGTGGTCATCTTGACACCAATCAGTTTTGTTCACGGCTTTTCGAAAATTACTCATTAGATATTTGTTAGCGAATCGTATGTAATTCAAGGTATTCCTTAAATAATCGTCTTCGGAAGATGCGAAGTTTTCGTAATACTTGTCAACTTTGTTTTCGTCCGCGAGCTCCGCTGGGTAACCGATATGATAGGACATAGCAGCGAGTTTCTCCAGTGCACTTCGCCTTGTTTCCTCGTCCATCCAGTCAACCTATTATTGTATATTAAGTCATTCGACGAAGTATAAATGGAACAGAAATATTGCACGATCATTCCGCATCCGGGGCACTGAGTAAGAGGCAAATGAAAATGACGAATTTCTACAATTTTTTTAAGTCCCATAAAGTTTAGCCCCCAAACCCTCGAAAAATATTACGCAACATTTTTAAGAAAGCACGAAGTCCCAAAGAATTTCGCATGGGAACTCCGAGTAGAGCTAGTATAAGTTGTACAATGACAGTGTTTGAAGGAGCTCTAGTTTATGGCCATCGTTTTTACTTGTCACCAATCACTACTGAAGTATCTATAAATACGTACGTCCGCAAATCAATCGACTTACCTTTTTTAACATTTCTGCGAAACCTCGCTTGATATTAATGACGATTTCGTCAACATTTTTTTTTGCATCTTCATGAAAGTATTTCCTCACAAATATAGCACCGATGCTGTCCGGAAGAAAGGCCATAACTTCTTCGATGCATTTCTTCCGTCTCAACTCATGTCCGTTATCGTTCCCTGTCCCATATCCCATATCGTTCAAGTACTCCAGTTCTCTTTTATGTACTTTTTCGTTCAGATACTTCGTAGAATACTTAACTGATCGCCACATTACGTAATTGGCCTGCACTCTCTTTGTCGTCGCGGAAATTAATTTTTCGAATTCTGCGAGATATGTAGGCGCCTTGACGATCACAACATCGCCCTCCTCAATCGTGATCGTCGACGGGAACAATCTACTGAAGTATTCTTTCCATGGTATACTTGAATACCTGCCCATCAATTCCTTGAGTGTCATCGGATTGTACCCTTGGGTTTCGCCGAGAGGCTTCCGTTCGATCAACGAAATCTGTCCAAATTGCAAACAGGAATTGGTTAAGTGTGTTCGATCATTGAAATATCGATGTATCATGTACAAAGCTGTATTGATAGTTTTGTTGTATTTAAAAGAACGGGTCCCAAGTGGAAAGACGTTGCACATGTTAAATACGATTTTTCATTGCCATTCAGTTACTTTTCGTTTTCCGAATAGTTTAAACGCACAGGCTTCAAAAATTAAAATTCTGACATGTTAAGGGGTTATACCAGTCTGAACGCAAAACATTTGGGCGATTTTCGGGAATTTTTTGGAAGAAAAGTACTCAATAAAATGTTTTGGAAAATGAAGAATATAGTTGGTTATATTTGACCTATGTCACATAATTTTTTCATAGAAAAATATTGAGATCCAAGCAACTTATGCGCTGCCTTCGGAGTCGCCAAACAAAAGTTCCTCCACTGCTGACGTGATTCCGGCCGATTGAGTAGTCGAAACCGAAAAAGGAAAAAATGTCATTGAAATGGAAGGTATTTCCTGTACGATGACGTAGGATTTTCGGAAAATATCAGAATCTAACAAAATGGCGTAGTTATGAAAAAAAGTGTGTTTTCTTACCTATAAAATGGTCGATTTTTTCAATACCAAATCGTCCATTTTCATTCAATCAAAAATATCCTACGTCATTGTAGAGTAAATATATTCAAGAGTACTCAGTTCAAGTTTCAAGTCAATCGGATAATTGCTCTTTGAGTTACAATATCAGCAAATTTGAAAAATCTCATTCCGAGAAAAAAGCGTTTGAAGATTTAACTGGGGCATTTTATACCTACGAGCGGTTGCTCTTTAGAAGGCTGTCATTCGGAGAGTATTAGCGATACGGCCTTGAAATGTTTACAGGATATTCTTGAAAGTATAGACTGTCGAAAAAGGCAAAAAAAAAATGATTTTTCGAAAGTGTCACACTGGTATAGCCCCTTAAAATAATTTCATCGTGGGGGACTTCAGTAGGAAATTACATATATAATAGTCGCGTTAAAAAAGAAACGTCATGTTATGATGAAAAATTGTTAAAAAATACAAATTGCATCTACAGTATGAACTGGATAGTCTCGAAAATGACGAAAAAGTGTAGCACATGTTCCTAATAACAAATCAAATGATGGATAAAAATCCGTTTCCTCCTTTGGATTAATAGTTCTTCTGTACAATAATTAAACGCCTTTCGGAAATAAATTCTCTTAGGTACATTTGCCAGGTCCATCTCGAACTTCAATGACTCTTTGAGTTCCCTCTGAGCGGTATCAGTGTTGGCGCCAAGAATTACTGCGATGTCCACCATATAATTGTAATAAGTGGAGCAATTGACGTTATCAAAGCCCTTGATCAGATATGCAGGTCGAAGCCCGAAACTTGGTCGATCGAGCTATGAAAAAGCAGTAAAAACTGATATGCTGAAGTTTTACAAAATTTCCTTCATTATATTCGATTATTTTTCTTCTTTCAAAGCGTATACGTACATAAAGGGCATATTTCGAACGGTTTTTTGAATCGACATCGACCTCGACTTTAATGAAATAATTGGCTGAGTAGCCAATCTCAAAAAGTTGGTAGATCGAATTTTTCCATTCAAAACCGGTTGCGTTCCATGAATCACCAACGAGAACAGGCCATCCACCGAGTTGCTGCAAAATCGAACGAAGACTTCCGGTCGCCTTGGCCTCGACTGCATCTATGCATTTTATTAATTTATTGAGCAGAACAATTGCGCTTCTTTTCCGAAGGCTTTCAAAACGGCACACACACTTTGGAGAATCTTAAATTACTACGAAGTCGATTTTCATCTGACAATCAGTTGAATGCACAAGTTCTCCAAGGATATTTAAGCATTATAATTCATGCTATTTTATTCTTATTTCGAATAACTGACGGAACAAATCAGTTGCGATTGTCCATACGAAAAAAAGATTCCACCCTGGCGTATAGACAATAAAATACATTACACCTAATGAATCATGATTATTACCAGCTGAAAAATGGAAGCATGATGACTTACGCGCATTCATGCAAGACGCGTAGAAGTTCTTGGCTAGTGTGAAATATTTGTGCTTATTCAGTTCACTATCGGTATCGAAATACTCTATCATTTTCTCCTGTAATTCGTCCCAAATCATAGTGCAGGGTTCCACGAAATCTTTACCGTCGGGGATTTTCATTGCATGCGTGAAGTTACCGCACGCGTATCCGTAAAAATCTTCGCAAGGGTCGACGCTACGACCCCTGTTGTTCAAGATCATCGATGCTAGAAATCAAGATATTTACATATATTTTTTCTTGTTTTTGAACCTGGCATCCTTCGCTGAGATCGGCATAACAGGCCGAAAACTATTTCGTTGTTGTTTTTTTTATGGGAGTTCAGATTTGATGTTTTACGTACCGGCAAGCATGCACCCAGCCGTGTTGCAAGTATGGCTACTGTTACTCGGCTCACGTGTCGGTACAGTTGCCTTCAGCTGTGCAAGAGCGGTTTTTGATAGGACTTCTTTTAATTTGGCTGTTTGAGGTGGCGTGAGTTCTGGTTCGAATCCATCCCGCCGCGTGGCAGCTGTCGTTGATACGACTTCTTTGGGTTTAGTTGTTCGAGGTGGCGTGAGTTCTGGTTCGAATCCATCCCGCTGCGTAGCAACGGTTGTTGATAGGAAATTGGTTGTTTGAGGTGGGACGGATTCTGGTTTGATTCCAACCCACCGCGCAACAGCTGATGTCGTAACTATGTTTTTTATCTTTTTATATCGCTTACGCCACAAATGTCCCCACATCAAAGCTTCAGCCTTGGTTGGTTGCATCCCTGTTTCAAAGGCATTTGTTTTATCGGCATTTTCCATTGTCGCTCGCCCACAACAGCAACGTGACGATTCCTTTCATTCTTCCTTTTATAATATCAAATGTACGAGACAGGTTTGCGTTTTGAAATATTTAATGATAACGCAACAAAAACCACAACACAATATAAACCCGCTGAACATGTGACGAATTCATGCCGAAAGCACGTTGACATTGATGAACGATCGATTATAAAACATTCTATAAGTAATTTAATAATTTTTGGGTATATGTATTTTACGAGAACCACCGAAATCACGCGCAAAAGTGATCATTGTACGAACAATGTGTTTCCCCTTTACAGTCTTAATCGATATTGCCCATTTAATTTCGCCATTCCAGAGCTGCTTTGAAAGAAACTCGCTTGGGCAAAACTGGGAAAATATATTTTCTTTTTAACATACAGGGTGTATCTCAACTGCGTTCTTTCTGTTCGTGAGCATATGGGGTGTCTCTTTCCGAGCAGAGTGTCTTTTTTTAAATGTCATGCGATAAACATTGGCCGAGGTGCACATGAATAAAATTCGATCAGGGGAAGGGGGGGGGGGGAGTAGGCTCGGGGCGTTATTCAAAAAGCGTTTTGCTCGGAAAGAGACAGCCTTTATGCTTACGAACGGAAAGGACCTACTTGAAATACATATTGTATAATTTGCGATGAGTCTTATCTCTCAACTCATTCAATAATCTGGCGTTCCGGAATATTTTCGGTTCAATCATCGTCACTTCCTATCCATTTGCTATTTTCACGGACTATTCGTCCTGTCTGGCATTTATTTTATTTATTTCAGTATTATCCACCTTGCCTATTCTCTACCTTCAGATAATGAAATTTCATCGATAGACAGGTCCAATAAATTTATTTCCCTTTCTGCCCAAAGTACAGAAGATTGTTCGAGCTTATTGAAAAAATCGATACACTCAATACATCGAACTTGATGAATATTTGTCACGAGATTATCTGTTTTACTTTCAATTATCTGTTGAATTATTGTTCGAAAATTTTTATTTTAAACTCTAATTTTACCACATGCAATTAATACCTATGTCACCTCATGACGACGCAAAAGTTACAGGCGGACGCCGCTGACAGATACAATCAACGTCACGCATGAGATTTGCAAAAGCAATGAAGGGATAAGAGTGCCGACGACTGTGTCAAATTTCGCTTGTACATACCTGGGGCATCGACCGAGGCATCACGTGAAACATAATTCGATGCGATCATGGCTATGCTAACTGCCAGGGCTGTGCATAAAATGATTACGCAAAGCGCCAACCCGCGTTTCAAGGCTGAACGCTGCCTCCACAATAGCCGTTGACTGAAATAAAAATATATAACGACGAATGGACTGAAGAACAAGATAAATCAGGATTTGATGTATTCCTTTCGCGGAGGGCCGTATTTTAAGGGGGCATAAGCAGGGCCTTTCTGAATCATTGGTAAAGTACAGTAGTGCTTAAGAAAAATAAGTTACAATCAATTGTTATACCCAAGGATAATCTAGAATAAAAAATGACACGCTGATTGAGTAGATTTAGATATTTTTGCATTTTCTTTGAAAAGTTGTGGGTGCGAAAATTCTTTTGCTAGGGGGGCATCCATAAATTGCGCAACGCAATTGGGGGGGGGGGGGGGGTGGTGTGGCCTTACGGTCTACTTACGGGGGGTGTCGAGGTTAGCGTTACGTCACGATTTTAGAACTGTCAGAAATATAAAAACGTCTGCATGTTCAAGCTTTTTAACTTAAAACTCATCGTTCAGAATAGAATGAAGAAGAATAGATGAAGATGAAGATGAATTCTGTTATTATTCTGAGACTTTTATTATTTTGAGAAATATAATGAAAATGAAAAACCTGTCATATCATCGGCGACTTCATACTTCATTTTTTAAAACATTTTTGTATTCGCAGGGACTGACGTTGCACTTAGCCATTTTTTTAAATTTTGATCATTACTATTTTTAAAGATTGCTTGAGTACAAAAAGAGCCTTGAAGATAGCAAAAAAATGTCCAAACTGTCGGCATTTTGTAAAAAAAACCAAAATAAAAAAACGGCTACGCATAACGATAGCTACGTTTGTATAGATATCGATAAATTGTTGACTTTTTATTTACAGATAACCTTTCATAAAGATATCGATGGGACAATGAAGAGAATTTTTTTTCGTCGCCAAATCAGGGTTAATTTCTTGAAAAAATCACAAACATTGATATAAAACTAGATGAATATAAACTTCATAAAATTAGTATAAACACGATCCTTTCATAATTAGTTATTTATTAGAAAAAAAACGCAATTATTAACGACAGAGCACCCGTTACGTAACGGGATGGGGGAGGGGGGTAAAAAATTGGGAAATTTTGCGTTACGTAATTTATGGACCCCCCTAGTCACATTTTTCTAAGTTTTATCAGTAATATTTTCTTTGGGTATTCGGTGATCCCTGTTTTTATTGTCGTTACCGATCCTTTAGATCTTTTGACAAACGTTGAGCTGCTTATATTACACATCTAGAGTTATTTATTGTATAAGTTATTAGACACAAATGGGTCCAGCTTGTCACCTCCATGAAGTGCCGTATAATTAAGATGATTTTCAGAGTCGTAATTTTTCGTCAAAAGTTCAATAACTTGGCTTGAAATTTTTCCAGTATACAAGGATGTATTTTTACTCGATCATAGACAAAAATAAGTTGATCGTCAAATATTCGGGTTCGTGAAAGAGATCCCTTAAGCCGTGAAAGAGCATGCGGGGGCCACACCGACCCCATGCCCATTTCAAAGTACACTCCTGAAATAGTAAACGGTTTTTTCGGGTTCGAACGAAGACGAATAAATCTTTATCGATATTAATTGCAAAAAAATTATTTTACTCAGGTACTATTTCAAAAACCCGTTTGGTTTTTTCCAATCGGATGATTTAAAAAAAATAATTTTTTTTGTTCAAAAAAAGCAATTGGTGCATATGTTTAAAAAAAAATTTCGTTTGAAATATTTTTTCACTACTTTCGGTTTTTGAAAGTTGACTTTAATAGATACCATTCTCTTGATTATTAAAAAAAAGAGATTCATCCTATATAAACCCAATTTCTGTTTATAGGAAGCGATCTAAACAAAGAAGACGCACGGGGGCGACACGGACCCCACATGCTCCGTAGAAGCCACCAGAAATGGGATGCTTAATCTAGGGTTAAGGGGCTATACCAGTATGAACGCTGAAAACTTACATGATTTTCTGGAATTTTTTCGAAGAAAAGTACTCACTTTAATGTTTCGGAAAGCTACAAATATATTCGGCTATATTTGACCTATATTACATAATTTTTTCATAGAAAAATATTGAGATCCTAGCGATTTATGCGCTGCCTTCAGAGGCACCAAAAAAAAGATCTTCCACTGCTGACATGATTCCGGCCGATTGAGTAGCCGAAACCGAAAAAGGAAAAAATGTCGTTAAACTGGAAGGTATTTTCTGTACAAGGACGTAGGATTTTCGAAAAATATCAAAATCTAACAAAATAGCGTAGTTATGAAAAAAAAACATCCGTTTTCATGCCTATGAAATGGTCGTTTTTTTGCAATGCCAAATCATCAATTTTCATCCAATCAAAAATATCATACGTCATTGTAGAGCAAATATATTCAAGAGTGCTCAATTAAAATTTCAAGTCAATCGGATAATTGCTCTTTGAGTTACAATATCAGCAAATTTGAAAAATCTCATTTTAAGAAAAACGCGGTTAAACATTTAACTGCGGTATTTTACACGTACGAGCGGTTGCTTTTCAGAAGGCTGCCATTCGGGGAGTACTAAAGATACGGCCTTGAAATTTCTACAGGATATTCTTGAAAGTATAAACTGTCGAAAAAGGCAAAAAAAATCGATTTTTCAAAAGTGTCACACTTGTATAGCTCCTTAAGGTTCCACATCAAGCTTGGAAACATATTTTGTGGCAGGTGTCTCGAAATTCGCAGCTAAAGATACTTTTGCAGATACCCACATAGAATCGAGTTTCTCATTTGTTTAAAACAGTCCCGAAATCTGAATAAATATAATAAAACATACAATCAATTCAATTTACTAATAGAAATTGGTTAGACTTGTCGGACAATTGTGGAATAAACGACACGTACAGAATTGACATTTTAAATGGACGAACGCGAAATATAACCACGAAAAATAAACTTTCGAGAACATAACTTTGCTCAGTTGAATAAGAAAAAGAATTTGATCGAAAAAAAGAACCGTTCCACCTGCCCTTTGTTGACATACAAAGAAAATGCATCTCGCCGTTTCCGTGCGGTGTCATCCTCCCAACGTGCAATACACCGCCATAGTAAGGAAGATACTCAATCCTTTGAAGGGAGGAAAGTACTTATCAGACGATGACAGCATAGAAAAACTTACTTGTCGGTTGGCTGCTGCTGCATGCTCGTGGTCATTGCGATTCTACTCATTTCGGTATGGTCACTGTCGTAATATTTGAACCGAAGTGTGGCGTCGTTTTTTTTAATGATATTATTTATTACTAATATGCTGCGGACACGTGAAAAACTGATGGAACGTCAAACTTCGTCAGTTCGAGTAAGGATGACAAAATGACTCACGCTGTAGAAACGAATTTATATTCGTGAATACTTCTTCGTATCTCTCGATAGTATAGTTTTTATTATTTGTGTATAATTTTTAAATTGGAGTCGGAAATTCAATCTGTCGGATATATGGAGCGTTTCTGTTGGACTGAACGCGTGCTCTTCTTGACGCATAATTAAACCTTTCCCTCTCTCTTCCGCAGTACATCTTGTATATTCTACATTGTTATGATTTTTGGCGAAAACAAAGTTCCTCACGTTCGTACATTCACCTGATTCGCAAAAATAAATCGCTATACTCCGACGAGATCCGTTTTTGTTAGAGTCGAGTACACGAATTTATCGCGTTGTTTTCGAAAAAAATCGTGATAAGTGGCGGAGAATGGAGATATTTTCATAATAAAATATTATCAATTGTAGCGACAAACGGATAACGTGGATAAAAAATATAGACGTACTCAGAACTCGGGTTTTCAGTTAAAAATTCGAAACTCTTAAAAATAATATTCGAAATAAATAATTATTTACAAATTAACAAGGAATTCTGAAGCTCGCAATAATTGATGCAGCATGGCGGAAGTTAAGTCTAACACGACTGTAGAATTTTCAATAGATTGATTTCTTTCAAATTGGCTTAAGAGATACTTTGAACCATCTAGATTAAGGGAGGAAGTAATTTGGTATCTGTAAAACAAAGATCCGCAGACCCACGTGGCCATAGCTGGTCCGTGTGCAAGGCGTCCGTTTTTATCGGAACACTATTTATCAAAACGGCACCCAGCATAACTCCAACAACTTTAATTCTTTTCACTGCAAATTTTGGGCACATCTTTAAAATAACATTTCGAAGTGAAATACGTACGGGATTTTTCATGAGTTAATTATAGCATTAGTTATTAAGAAATGATTCCCCTTTTTTTCTGTCGAAAATTGAGTTTTTACTTTAAATGCTTACCAATTACACAAAAATACATATTTTCAAATTTCACTAGCGTAAATTCACTCGTAAACTTCACTCATGCAAATTAATGGAATTTTTAAATTTTTTTTCCACAATTCAAATTTGCGTCAGTTACACTCCGTGCCGCAGAGCGTCTCAAATTCAACATCCCTCGCGAGAATGTCTCCAGCGTCATCATATTGTACAATTTTATACCATAATTTTTTTTTATTCATTTGAAGATATGACAACATCCTTGAATATTATCCTCTGACTTGTCCTTCCGCGCGAAAAAAAAAACGCGAAAAATCACTTAATTTTAGAGGTTTACAGTGGTGTAGCCCGTCATTGGACACTCGCTCGAATTTATGAAAGTTAAATTGCATTTTCGTATTGCCGCAGACATCAATTCAGAGTCTTAATGCAGAAAAATCATCAAGAATTTTGATAATGCGGTCCATAGAATGCATTCTGATTCAATGATAACATCTGAATCTTTTTTAATCTCGCACTGTTTTCGGAAGGTACGAGCAAGCCGAGTGCAACGTCAAGCGGGTATCGTCAGGGAAATATGTAGGCGATTTCAGAAAGAGTGCGTTACTTGTTTTTCAAACGGTCATTTTGAAATAGAAATCAGTACATGTGCGGCCTATTGAACGATCATAAGTCAAGGAATTATCAAGCCCACAATCATTTATGCAGCAAGTCGTATTTTGTAGGTTCTATATTTTTCCACAAACTGTTCACGACCTCCGTGACTTTAGGCAATTTCGAGGTGTTGAGTTTATGCTTTTCGGGTGACTGGAGCGCATTATAGTGCTGGCCCCTATTTCCGCAGGAATTCTACAAAACTCTAGACAAGCCTGTCTGATTCGTTGGATCAGTTTTTTTCTACCCTTGTCCTCAACTGCTCGTCCAGCTTGTCGCCGATAATGATAAAAGAATTGATGCTTCCCCTATCAGCCGAAATGATTGCAGAATTGAAGAATCTACCACAGTCAAGCTTGGAGACGTTATCGCAGGGTTTCACATCGGGGTCCATTTTCATCAAGATTGAAGATGCTAAAATTTCACACGGTTTTTTTTTTTCATTCGCCGCCGAATCGCGGCGTTATATCAAAATCCCCAATCTTCCGGGTACCGATATGACTCCATTCCGGATCAAAGCACGTATCGTTGCCGATTCTTCATCGAGATTGCTCACGTTTCCTGACGACTGTACCACAATTCCAATGTTCTCGTGCACTTTGATTTGCGCAAAGTCAAATGTTTTAAAAATTTGTCATACCAAACGTCGCAGTCGATTTTTTTTACTGTTGCACATCATTATTATAAATTACAATGTCCAAAGTGTTGTCGTCATTACTTTACTGCGATGTATGCTTAAGGCCTTAGGCCTTAGGCCACAGTAACGGGTATAAAATCATGTGCGAATTTAACAATTTTTTTTCGTATGAAAAAGTGATGCGGTCATAAAATTAATTACACATCTATTTAGTATAAATATCAAGCTGTGAGAAAATATATATATTTTTTTTCGATGTACAAAACGTCCGACTACTCGAAACTTCTCGAAACAGCTCTTTTCCAATTAGCGTGACAAATAACTTCAACAATTTTCACTCGATTTACTTCAAATTTAAAAGTTAGGTTCCTAATTGCATTTCGCAGAGAAGTACGTACGGAATTTCTGATTAATCGAAAACTTTTCATTTTGAGTCCAGCTTATGAGTGGTTATAACGAAATTTTTCACTGAAAATTCATTTCTTAAGTTCAAATACCTACAACTTTTGAATAAAACAATTTTTTTTAAGTCCCGTACGTAAGCTGGAAAGGCCCCGTACGAAAGCTGGAAAGGCCCATAGTGCTTATTGCACAGAACGAATTATCTCTGAACGTGTGGAATATAAATTGCGTCTAACAAGGAAAGGATGCGAGGTCGATCTCTCCGATTTCGATGAAATTGGGCACGCTTGTTGAATGAGTAAAAATAGGCGACACGTATTTTTTTTATATCTGCGGGACCCGATTTTGAAGGGGTGAAACGCACCCTCGAAAATAAGCGTTTTTTTCGTTTTCCGTCGATAACGTTATCGTTCTCATCTCCAATGTATGAAACACGAAAAAATAAACCATGTTGCTATTTAATTTTTTTTTCACATCACGTACCATTAAAACGCTTTCGATGAAAAACGAAGAACACCCCAGTTTTAGAGAGAGCGTTTCAACCCTTAAAAATCGGATTCTTTAATGAAATACACACGATTTTCCCTCAACTAGTCTCGTTTTTATAAACAAATTAAGGCGGATTTATAGGCGGAAAAAAAATGTATTCAAAATGTTGCAATTTCGAAAAAAAACCTATACTTTTCAATAATTCTGTGTACTCCTCTAGCAAAACGAATGTAAATGACGATTTTCTTTCCCAGGTGCTAATTCATAAAAGGTCTGCTTCCTCCTGCAGAGCGCTTAAAAAAAGGCTCTCGGCGTAGCTACGACTGGGCCCGCACTATGTATTTTTTCATATTCTTTTTTTTTGTATACGAACCTATGTAGAACCTATCTAGAACCCTGCAACCCCCATTTTGATAGCTTGATTAGTATGTTCGAGAAAAAAAATTCCCCAAGAAGTCTGCTTTTTCGACGAGCCACATAAATGCAACACCCCAACACTGTCTCAAACGTGTACTGTTTCACAAAGTATAAAGAAAATGCCATGTCAAGCGGGCAACGTCAGGTACAAATATTTGCCTCATTTCGTAAACGGTGCTTCCTCTTTTCTTCCTTAATGTTAATATGTTTATTTACAAAAAAGGAAATCAATAAGTACAAAGCGAGATACGTAAAGCTTTATTCCATTCGGTCGAGACAGATTTACCGGTTTCTACGCCGGCTTGTAATAAATATCACTCGTATCGTGAATAAAAGCGACACTCGATACAATTAAACGGGGATACCTCACCAGAAAAAAAAACAGAAAAAATCTATAATATAATTCGACCTACATGAATATGCACGATCTGTCACGCAACAAAATGACACGATACATCTATCCGTTTTGCGGTAACGTTTATACTTACAACTTAAGACTATGGTGTCTAAGTACTTAGGAAATCGTGTCATTTTTACGTATACTCAAAATGACCACGAAATTTTTGTCTAAAGGTTTTTCAGTCGAACGTGTTACCACTCTTTCCTTGCGGATGCATAGAGTTGGCTAAAACCTATAGTTATATTAAAGACCATTATTCGTCAGGTAATTTTAGCAAAAATAATATATATATATTTTTTTATTATTTCTTTCTTTTACAAGAAACATTTTTTTCCACCGGCACGTTAGCTCGCTACTCAATTTTCAGTGCTTTTAATTACGATTTTTATCGAACCATCACCGGTCACGTCACTGATCATCGTATGTCAATTTGTTGATTACCCCCTCCCTCCTCCGTCGCCGCCCCCCTCATCGCTCTATTTACACATTTATCGTCAATCTTTTCAAAATAATCATCCCCCCCCGATATCTCTTTGTAACAATATCCCCACCGCCGTTGTCCATAATCGTCAATTGGTAAATTGATATTAGCTTTTTTTGAAACTCTCGAGAATTTATTTCACCTCCCTGATCGAATTCCACTGCTGCATTCCCATCAACGATGTTGAACTTTGCATCGTTGGAACGCAACGAAACTTTCGTAGCCACGTGTTTAGTTTTTTAGCCCTTTCGTCGCTCCAAAGCCGCTCAAACGATTTTCAGGATTCTCATTCTCTGGATCCAAGGCTAGCGCAGGATTAGAGATATAAGCCTAGTGCAAGATCAGCGTGAGAGATCTTAGCCGAAATATGCTAGAAAAAACTTTCAATCGTAATGAAAATGAGGAAATAAAGAAAAACAAAATGTTCGTTGCAACGATGCTAACTCCAACATCGTGTCCCATCAGTATGTATAGAATCGATCGATTGCGCGGTCAAGTATGACATCTCGTGAATTTCCGTTGAACTTCGAGTTAACAAGCGAAATTTGTCCGTTGGTGAAACAGCCGCTGAACAAATTTCGTTCCGGTGCCGAAAAATTTGAGACCGCAATATTTGGGTATCCGAATACGAATGAATTCGAGGAACGTAACGCAGCTGTCCAATTGACGAACCAGACGATTGTTATTTCTGCATCAGATTTTTTGAGGGGCTATACAAGTGTGACACTTTCAGAAAATCGTTTTTTTTTGCCTTCTTCGACAATTTATACTTTCGAGAATAACCTGTAAAAATGTCAAGGCCGTATCTTCAATACTCCACGAATGGCAGCCTTCTAAAGAGCAAACGCTCGTAGGCATAAAATGCCCCAGTTGAATCTTTAAGGTAGTACGAGCGCGCAATCTTGATTTCTATATAGATTTTGTTCAAATTTTAACCAGACAGTGTTCATATCATTATGCATGCTTGAGTGAAATTTCAGAACAGTCGACTGTTTAGATTTCGAGATAATGGGTTTTTAAATTGCAACTTTTAACACTGCAGGGTCTGCATTGAAATTTGGACAGAATAATTTTCCGTAAAAAATACTTGTCCCCTATAATAATAAGAAATATGGCAACACGGCAGAACGGTATTGTTCAATATTTCGAGAAAAAAATAATTATCGTGTACCTAAAGTTAAAAATGTCGTCCCCGAAAAATGTTTGCATTATAAATATAAATATTTTATATTGTTTTCCGTAAAAAATACTTGTCCCCTATAATAAGAAGAAATATGGCAACACCGCAGAACAGTATTGTTCAATATTTCGAGAAAAAAATAATTATCGTGTACCTAAAGTTAAAAATGTCGTCCCACAAAGATATTTGCATTATAAATATTAATATGTTATATTGTTTATGTTATCTTTATTAACAAATAAAAGTGTTGGTTTATTCGTAACTAGTTAGAAACATTGTGCGATTAAAAATTACTTCCAAATAAAAATTTGTGTCGCAGTGTTATTTTGAATATACCGCGCAAACTCACGTCATTGAACACGTGGAACGACGCGGTGTTGCCATACGTTTTCTTATTGGAGGGGGCAAATATTTTTTACGGAAAATTAATCTGTCGAAATTTCAATGCAGACCCTGCAGTGTTAAAAGTTGCCATTTTAAAACCCATTATCTCCCAATCTAATTAGTCGACTGTTCTGAAATTTCACGTAAAATTTGCATGATGATATGAACAATGCCTGGTCAAAATTTGAACAAAATCTATAGTAATCAAGATTGCGCGCTCGTACTACCTTAAACGCGTTTTTCGCGAAATGCGATTTTTCAAATTTGCCGATATTGTAACTCAAAGAGCAATTATCCGATCGGCTTGAAATTTGAACTGAGTACTCTTCAATATATTTACTCTACAATGACGTAGGATATTTTCGATTGGATGAAAATTCACGATTTGGCATTGAAAAAAACGACCATTTTATAGGCAAGAAAACATACTTTTTTTCATAACTACGCAATTTTGTTAGATTTTGATATTTTTCGAAAATCCTACGTCATTGTACAGGAGATCCCTTCCAGTTTAACGAATTTTTTTCCTTTTTCGGTTTCGGCTACTCAATCGGCCGTAATCGTGTCAGCAGCGGAGGAACTTTCTTTTTTGCGCCTCCGATCTCAATATTCTTCTATGAAAAAATTATGTAACATACGTCAAACATAGCCAAATATATTTTTAATTTTTCGAAACATTCAATTGGGTACTTTTCTTCGGAAAAAATTCACGAAAAACACCAAAATGTTCAGCGTTCGCATTGGTACAGCCACGCAAAATCAATTTCACTCGCTCGCCAACTGATCGGCGTCAGACAGTTTCAACAACGCAGTACTTTGTTTCAAGTCCTGCCGTCGTCAACCACGTGCTATTTGTATTTCATAAGAATTACGATGACCTTGAAATTCCACGGGTTATGCTTGAACTGTAACGTGGCTGTCCATGTCGTTTTACAGGGGAAAATGAGAGAGATTTTCCGAGAGACTCAATTATCTTCGGATATGGTAGGCGCCGGATACAGATGGGGCCAGCGCGTACCGATGATTTACCACACGGAACATTTCTTTTTGGGATTCATTTTCGAGCCCTCGGGGCACATAAAGTCCTTGGCGAATTCCGGCATATTCGATAACGGGCCGAGAATCCGGAACTCACCGGGGCTGTGAAAGCCCGTGGTGATGCGGAGCTTCAGAGCTTCCGGTCTGTATATCGAGCACCACGTGTTTGCGGCGCTTATCCAGAACAGCTGCTTCGGCGATCTGCCGATACCGGGCAACTGCTTCTCTTCTCCGTTCCTCAGGGTCCAACTGTTGTACGCGAGATAGGCCTCTTTTATACCTCCGTTGTCAGCTATGTTTTCGCCCTGCGTGTTGAAACCGTTCAACTGCGAGAGAGGCAAACCGAAGCGAAATTCGATCAGTCGTTGCGCTTAGTGACGACTGCTTAGACCCGTTGGCTCCTTCAGTGATAATGGCGAGGGGCTCGTCATTTATTTTGCCAAAAGAGCACACTTTCCATTTTCTTCTTGACTACCTACGCCTGTTTCTTCGTTAGTTCGTATATTTACGATAGTTACCCTAAAATTGGGTCAAGTCCTTGGGCCCACAGTAACGGGTGTAAAATCATATGCCAATTTAACAATTTTTTTTTCGTATGAAAAAGTGACTCACTCGTGAAATTAGTTGCACATCTCTTTAGTATGAATATCAAAGCTGTTAGAAAATGTATATATATTTTTTTTCGACGTACAAAATAGCCGACTACTCGAAACTTCTCGAAACAGCTTTCTTCGAATTGGCGTGACAAATAACTTCAACAATTTTCACTCGATTTACTTCAAATTGAAAAGTTATGCTCCTAATTGCATCTCGCAGAGAAGTACGTACGGAATTTCTGATTAAGGGGTTACCCCTACTTGCGATTTTGAAAAAATCGTTTTTTTTATTGCATTTTTTGAAGATAAGTATCTGAGAATATGTCCTGAACATTTTAAGATCCGAACAAAATTGACTGAAATATGAGAGTTGAAAGAGAAGAATCCGTTCTTCGTGTAAACTGAAATTGAAACTTTAAACGCGTTTTTCTCAAAATGGCATTTCTGAACTCGGTGACCAAGATTACTCGAACATTAATGAACCGATCTTCTTGAAATTTTGCAGGCTTATTTAATACATAAAAATGTAGTCTTTAATCGTTCGATTTTTTTTTCGAAAAAAATGACCGTTTTGTAGCCAAAAAACGGTCGTTTTTTTCGTTAAAATCGAACCATTAACTTTGACTGTCCGCCATGTTGTGAAAAATGAATATTTTTTAAAATCCTTCGATTAAAGACTAGTTTATACTTATATTTGACTAAATCCATCCGCATTTTTTTTTCAGATGATCCACTTCGCCGCAATGTTGGTCACCGCAAACCGTGTATATAAAAACATTATTTCATTGACGGCCATTTGCCACTAAACAATGTAATATTTTTCAATAAAAAAATTACTGAAACTTCTTCAAGATGTGTTCTTTAAGATGGTATATTGATCGATTGAAAAAGTTTTGTAGTTTTCTTTAAAAAAATTCATGAAAAACGCCTTTTTTTTGCGCTACAAGTGGGGGTAACGCCTTAATCGAATACTTTTCATTTTATGAGCAGTTTATGAGCAGTTATAACGAAATCTTTCACTGAAAATTCATTTCTTAAGTTCAAATACATACAACTTTTGAATAAAACAATATTTTTCAAATACCGTACGTACTTCTCTAGGTATTCTAATGTAGATTGACGAGAATTTTTGTTTTTTGTTCTAGGTGAAAAATTGTGGATGCTAAATGTCACGCCGCGGAGCGCTTAAACAAATATAACAAAACAAAATATTAAAGAATAAAAAATAAAAAAAATATATATTTTCTAACAGCTTGATATTTATACTAAACAGATGTGTAATTAAGTTTATGAGTGAATTACTTTTTCATACGACAAAAAAATTGTTCGATTCGCACACGATTTTATACGCGTTAGTGGCCTAAGGCCTTAAATTGACATGAAGGTAACGTTGACAGTTTTTGGGGCTATTTTAACGGCGCGCCAAAATACGGTTTAAATGTGTGCTCAAACGTTTTTTTTCTATTGTTGATCAAATCTGTTGTTCAAGTTTATTATAATCTTGCTAAAGTTGATCGTAATGTTGCTCAAGTTGATTTTGATCTCACTGATAATTATAAGACTAATCAAGTGCCTATAATAGTAGCCTAGATGCTGAGATATTTTGACGTAAAATGTTTCCTTAAGGGGTTTTTTTTCACTTTAGACGCTAAAAAGGCTATTTTCATGATTTTATTGATAGGTTTGTATTATAGATATTGATGTAAAAGTTGTTACACTTAATAAATACACCTTCGAAATACATCTTTTTTAAATTTCATGTATTTATGTGACCCGAACAAACTTTAAACGCGTTTTTCTCGAAACAACGTTTTTCGAGGGTTTGTTGATAAAATCTTCGAAACTGCTGAACCGATCCTTGTGAAATTTTAACCACATATTCTTTACAACTATAGCTATAGCCCATATCAAAGATTCTTTAAATTTTGATATTTACAATTTTTTTTGCTAAAACGGTGAAAAAACGTGTTTTTTTGGTTTTTCGAAAAATGTCCACCATTTTGTTATTTTTGCATATATCAAAAACCATTTGACCTTTTGTTTCGGATGATCCATCTCCAAGATTTCAGCATCAGCGCAGACCTACAATTTCTTAGGACATTTTTTTAACTACCATTTTCGTCTATAGATAGTGACTTGAATAAATCGTTTTTTAACATGTATGTTGAAAGTGTATTTATTAAGTGTCACAACTTTCATATCAATATCTATAATATAAACCTATCAAGCAAAACTCATGAGAATAGCCCTTCTTAGCGTCTATAGTGAGAAGACCCTTTAATAAAGATGACGATTTGATTGTAAAAAATCGTTGTTCCTTTTATTTAATTCCATGTGTAAAGCATAAAATATTATTTTTTTTTGTCAAAGTAACCATTAATCTTCAACATAAGCTGCATTTCAATGCCCTATTGTCAAAGAAACGCCGCACCCAAGATTATTTTGACACTTTTTAATAAAAAAATGTTGGGGGCTGGTGGGGCTTGACTATTTTATACATTTGATAGCCAAATGACACCGTGTTCTATTGGAAAAAAAAACGTTGGAAAGTAGGATGTATAAAAAAAGTTACCGAGAAAAAACTTCGAAAACCTGTCCAAAGTAACCCCATTTTACAGTACTGCAGAAGTTTACATGGACATTCGTTTCAATTATTTAATTAGAACAGATTATAATTACGACATTTTATCATATTTGTTTTATCAATCATTATATTTACAGCTGGTTTCGTTGCTAGAATTGAATTTGATTAAAACAAAATGATTGCTTTTTCTACTTTAAGTCAATCAGGAGTCAAAATATTTGGTTTATTTTTTAATTTGGTCGATGTTTCTTTTTTTTAATTTATTGACTCGTGGTTTATTTGAATCTATATTATTTATTTGTGCCGGGGTTGTTATTCATAATCTAATTTTAAATCTGAATATTTCATTAATGACAATAATTTTTATAAATATACCAATTGTTGGAAAACAATTTAATTGTTCTTCATTTTCATTGATAGGAAAACATTCGTCAGGATTTTTTGAAAAAAGAAAGAAAGTGTGTCATGGTTGAAAAAAAGAGGGGCGCAACTCCTCACGTGCAAATAGAGGGTGAACAGTGAAATGTGTTTAAGGCATTTCGAGACTTTGGTGAAGTGTTACCATTTGATTAAAATTTGTAGAGTAAATTTTTTTGTCATATACTAAATGCATCCACCAAATCTGAAATCGATCATCTACATCGTTTTTATAAAATCTATCACAATTGAAAAAAAAATCGCTCTTTAATATAGCGAGATGCCTACACTCATCACTGAATGGTTTCGCGCACGAAATAGTGTGAAAGAATGTTTAAAATGTTATAAAAAGTTGTCAAATCTCTCAGTAACAGTACGAATAGTAGGAATCTACGATTTTGTAATACTTTGAAAATGCAAAATCCCCAATCGCACTAAAGGGGAATGTATCCTCAATCGATGTGTGGTAACTGAGGATTAAGGGGGAGATACCTTTTTCGCGTGGAAAAAATTTGCAGTTTTTCGTGATTTTCCTTTTTAGAGGAAATATTTCTTCACCATTTTTGAGACTAACCCCTTGGTTGGCAGAGAGAATTCGACAAAAAGTGCCCAAAATGGCAGGAACTTTTTTTTATCCTGATAACTTGTACTCTGAGTTTTTTGAGGGTGCTGATTACGAATCTGAACTTAAAATTTAGTAATTCACAATGACGAATAAATATGGCGAATGAAAGAACAAATGATAGAGATTGATTTAGATGAAACTCGGTACTCAAGCTTCATATACTTCCACCTATTTATTGTATTATGCTCCATGTTATTGAATTCACCATGAAAAAATTATTTATTTTGAGTTCAGCATCACAGTCAGCGTCCCCGAAAACCCCCGAGTACCAAGATTTATCCAAATCGAGTTGTTTTTTGCACTTTCGTCCGCCATATTAGATCCGCCATTAACATTTTTGAATTTTGTGTTCAGATTCATAATAAGCGACCTCGAAAATCCCAGAGTACTAATTTTGATCTAAATCGAGTAAAATTTTCAATTTCGGTTCGCCATTCTAGCGTCGCTATTTTGAATTTCCAAATTTAAAATTCAGATTCGTAATAAGCGACCTCAAAAATCCTGGAGTACTAATTTTCATCTAAATCGAGTAAAGATTTTTATTTTTGTCCGCCATATTGGCGACGCCATTTTGAATTTCCAAATTTTGACTTCACAGTGCCAGGAGTGAGGCTCCGATTTCAAATCAGAGCAAGTTAAATAGGGAAATAAAGGTTGACGCACTGTTGCGTCAATGCCACACAGGGCACGGAATTATTCGACGCACTATTGCGTCAATGCCAACGAAGGGGTTAAGGTATGATTTATTACTACTTTTGACTGTTACATGGTATTTTGTTATGATTAATCTTCAAAAATGCCGGATGTATGGCACGGTCTTCTGAACTGCATTATCAAAACTGGCGTCACGTATAGGTAAAAAACTGATCGACCGATTTTGATTAAATTTAGTATAAATCTTTCGAACTTTATTGCCTAAAACATGACCCTCAATGTTTTTGAATATAATAAACCAGTCTTTTTATATTGCGAAATGAAGCCGATTTTTTTTTTTCGTAAAATTCAATCTTTTCGTCTCAAAGCGTGTCACGTAATTGATTTTCAATGTGTATGAGTGTTAATGAAAGAGATATCTTCGTTGGTTTTTTTTCTTCATATTAATCCCGCGGACGCTAGGTGTCACACCGCCTGACAACATTCGCCGCATCCCGTTTAGAAGACCGTGACATACCTCCGGCATTTTTAAAGATCAATTTTAAAAATGCTAATTCACAGCTAAAAAGTAGTGATAAAACATACCCTAAGTCTCATAAAAGGTCACAAAATATTTTCCTTAAAAAAAGAAATCATGACAACCATCAATTTTTTCCTCGCCTGAAGTGATCTCCCCCCTCAAATGGCTTATGTTGAAAAGCGTCTTTTTTCAATTGCCAATTTGGTAGAAACGGTGTAGGCGATCGATTTAAAGTGTTGAGGGTGAATTCGGTATATGACAAAAAAATTACTGTAAAGTTTTATATCAAATGGTAACATTTCGTCAATTGTACCGAAAATCCTTAAAAGTGTAAAAAAAAACAAAAAAATGATCGCGTGCGTTGACGCAGAAAAGAACTCACGTTAAGGCCGACTTCTTCGACGGTGTAATTGCTGTACTGATCAATTATGCACTGTGCACGTTTGAGATACTTTTCTTTGGTGCTCGATGCCCACCAGTCGACGAGATTGCCATTCTTGTCGAATTGCCTGCCCTGATCATCGAAGCCGTGGGTTATTTCGTGACCAATGACAAATCCTATGGCACCGTAATTCATGTATTTCGGTCTTTCGTTGCTGAAGAAAGCGCCTTGTAGAATACCAGCCGGGAACTCTGTAAGGCAACGCCGTTATTCCGTATCTTCTGAAACACTGATTATTGCATCGAGGTGGAAATCTATCGACTCACGTATACTGTTCTCGATCGATGAATAGAACGCGTTCACTATAGCGGGTCTTCCATGGGACAACCAGTCAGTTTTGTTCACGGGTTTCCGTAATTTTCCGAACGAATATTCCGTAGCGAAAACTGTCAAATTTAAAATGCTCTCGAAATAATTGTCCCCGGAGAGTTCGAGGTTTTTGTAAAATTCGTCGAGCTTGTCTTCGTCCAAAAGCTCATCGGGGTAGGCGATGTGACTGGTCATGGCTTTGGCCTTCTCCAGGGCACTCTGCCTCGTTTTTTCGTCCATCCAATCGACCTACATTGTTTTGTGCAATGAAAAAATTAACAGGACGAAGGTCCGGTACATACATTTTACGTATGAGGTTATTGACTGATATGTCCAAATTACTGAATCCAAAAAACAGACGTAAAAACACTTCTCAAAACTGAGATTTTATTTAAAAGGTAAAGGTAAAAAGTAAAAAATAATGTTCAGTCAAATTAAAAATCGAAACAGTAGAACTACAAAAAAGCACCTTCCTTGGTCACTCATCACAGGTGCAAGTACTTAAGGCAGGATTCTACTTTGAAACTTTGAAAGGCTAAATTGGATGAAAACACCCACCTGGAACACGTCGAAGGCATATTATATGGCCCAGGCATCGCTGATTGAGGGTAAGATAATTTTTTCTACGATTTATCATTCACCAAAACTTTAAACGCGTTTTTCTCGAAACGACATTTTCAAGTACCGTGGTCGTGATAACTCAAAAAGTACTGAACCGATCCTTATGAAATTTGGAACACATATTCTATATGTGTGTACCAACCGACCTAACTACAATCAACTTAAAATTTTGATTAGAACTATTTTTTTATTGCAAAAAAAAGACCCAAAAAAACGCATTTTTTTTTTCGTATTTTAGCCGCCATTTTATTAATTTTGCACGTATATAAAATATTCTAGTAAGGTCGGTTCCTGAAGACATACTGAACATGAAACTATTTGACTTTTTTGTTTCAGACCATCCGTCGGGAAGATTTCACGACCACGGCAACGGTACCTGCTTTTCGAGGCGTTGGCTTTAAACATATTTTACGTGTACAAAAAATGAATAAAATACATTAAAAATTTTTTTTTTATGTACTTAAAAAGTGTATTTATTGAACAGTTTAAACCCCATATCGATATCTTTAATAGTATTCTCAGAAAAAATTCACGAAAATAGCGTTTTTTTCATGGTTTCAAAGTAGAATCCTGCCTTAAGGATGTTGAGTCCCAAATCGCAAATGATAATAAAATTCCGAAAATTTGGTACGTTTTTGTATGAAGTATTTCAGAGGTCGTGTAAAAATTTCACGATAATTAGGAAGCTCGTTATTGAACAATTAACATTCACAAATTAGATGTTGTCTTCTGGAAACTGATGTAACTTTGCAATCAGTTTTTTTTGACCTCTCAATTTTGTAATATCTACAATATACTGAAAGCAACGGAAACAAAACGAAGTTTATTGATGAATTGTTTTTTTATTTCTTTTAAAAATTGTTCTTAACAAAATGTTAATTGTTTAATAACGAGCTTCCTAATCGTCGTGAAATTTTAACGCGACCCCTTAAATACTTCATACAAATACATACCAAATTTTCCGAATTTTCTTATCATTTTTTATTTCAACCCCTAAGGAGGTTGAAGTAATGATGATAGAATTCTGAAAATTTTGTATGTTTTTACATGAAGTATTCAGGAGGTCGGAAAAAAAGGACAGTCGTTTGACAGTGAAATTCAAAGCAACTGTGGTTCCAATTGCCTTGTAACTGAACAGATCCAACAACTAACTGACTAATTAGACGCGAGAGTGCAGAAATAAAAATGGACTTACCGTTTCCAAAATCTTTCTGAACTCTTCCTTTATGTCCATCACCATTTCGACGGCGTTTTTCTTTGCATCTTCGTTGAAATATTTCTTGACGTACATAGAGCCGACACTGATCGCGAGACTACCGGAAACTATGTCAACGCATTCCTTCCATCTTGCCTCGCGCTCGGTTCGTCCACTCAAAACGGTCGAGTACTCCAGTTGCTTTTTGCGTATCGGCTCGTTCAAATACAGCACAGACGATGCCGCAGCACGCCACATTACGTAATTTGCCTGAATTCTCTTTGGCGTCTCGGACATTAATATGTCCAAGTCCGTGAGGTAACTCGGTACGTTAACGATCGCCAGTTCGTCTTCCTCGACGGTGATCGTGGCTGGCAATAGCCTGGTGAAATATTCTTTCCATGATATCCTTGGATAATTTCTCGTCAATTCCTCGAGTGTCATTGGATTGTACAATTGCGTTGCGTTGCGACGCTTCTCGTTCGGCAACGAAATCTGCAAAATTACGAACGGAAATTGTTCACGCGACGAATTTTACATGATGAAAAGTGAACGCTTTGTAGCTGGGTCAGATACGATGTTTCCTACAAGTACTCCGCTACTTTTCGATTTTTCAGTTTTTTCAAGATAGATACTTCAATTATTTCAATGTCGTGGCACTTGAAGAAAAAATGCATCATCGCAACATTCTATATGAAATCAAGGCGGGACACCACCGTGATGGGTGGAAAAATTGATTTTTTCCATTTTCTCAAAGTATACACATTCAAGAATACGTGAAAAAAATTCAACTTGAAATATTGAAAATTGGCAAAGTTGCAGATGAGTCAGTGGGAGCAGCTAACTTTTTCTCGAAACGAATTTATCAACTCGGCTAGAATCATAACTCTAACTATAACGGTCCGATTTGCAGTTTAAAAACCAATATTTTATGAATTTTAGAAGCTATCTTTTTACGTAGCTGTTTTTTTTTTAATTTAGTATTTTTCAAGCCCCCGGATATAAGTAAAAATTTCGCAAAAATTACACTTTTTTTAAATACTCACCATTTTGTGATTTTTTACTCGAAAAAACGACTACGTACAATGAGAATTACATTAACATAGATTATAAAACATTATTCATTTTTATTCCTGAGACCAGCCATTTTCAACTTATAAAATTAACAATGACGTTGTTAATTTTTATTTTGTCGAAATAAAAATTTACCCGAAATAAGTTCAATGTATGCTTAGTAAGAAATCGTGTTTTCCAAATCTCAAATAAATAATATAGTAGACAAAAAATTTCGGGATTACGACCTTCTTTTGGCCCGTCACAGTGGTGTCCACTCTTAGGTCTTTGAAATAGTTGCGTGAAAGAGGGAACATTGTTATTAAGTTAAAAATGGTATGTGAAATGTTAAAAAATGAAACTGTATCGACAGCGGGAATTCACTATCTTTGAAAATTACTAGAAGAATATCGCACGTGGATAAAAGGCAATTTAACGAATGAAAATCCGTTATCAATATTTGTTACAAATGCATATTTATTCTCAAATGATAAGTAGCTATACTTTTCAAATCTGACGTGTCTTTCAGTCAATGATCGTAGATGGTCCACTATTATGTATATATTAAAAATATAAGGTTACGTACATTGGCCAGTTTCATTTCGAAAAGTAAGGACTCTTTGAGTTCGACCTCGGCGCGTTCTCTCTCAGCACCAAGAAGGGAAGCGATTTCCACCATATAATTGTAATAAGCGGAGACGATTTTATCGTCGAAGCCTTTGACCAGATATTCCCGCGAAAGTCCCAGACCGGCTTGATCAAGCTACAAAATACAGGGAAAATCAATCTTTCAAAATGTTCCTTTATTTTTTTGTTCGGTTGGATTACTTCGCTCACGTGAATCGTATACGTACATCGATTACACGTTTCGTGCTGTTTTTCAAATCCACTCCGATACTGAAGTCGATGAAATAATCGACGGAGTAGCCAGCATCGCGAAATTTATAGATCGACTGTATCCAGTCGAAGTCAGACTCATTCCACGAGTCACCATGGAGAACTGGCCACCCACCGAGTTTCTTCAAATTTGTGTAAAGGGGTTTCAGGCCTTGAGCCTCGATTGCACCTGTATAGATAATTTATTCAGCAATGAAATGATTTATCAACGTTTGTTGGTCGTATAGGGAGATCCTCAAATCGACACGCATTGCAAAATATAATATGAATAATAAGCCTCGCTCAGTCTACATGAAAAAGCCGATGATGCTAAGAAGTTTCGGGAAAACTGACCAAATGTTACCATTTGTTTGAAATTTATGCAGAAAATTCTTTTTCATATACTGAATGCACCCTTCTAATTTTAAGTCGATCGTCTGCACCGTTTCTGTAAAATTTACAATTGAAGAAACACTTTTCAACACAGGGAGATGCCCACGCTCATCGCTGAATGGCAGTTTTACGCACGAAAGTGTGAACTGTTGATAATTTCATGAAAAACTGTCAAATCACTCAGTGCATTATGAAAATTTCGTCTCCCTCTATATTATGATAATTAAGCATCCCATGTTAAAAAGTGTTTCTGTAAAATGCGATTTTTTTTTTTTTAAAGGTATAGACGATCGATTTACAACTTAAAGGGTGCATTCAGTATATGACAAAGAATTTGAATTAGGCTGCAACGTATCGTCAGTTGTGCCGAAACTCCTTAATACCACGATTCTCTGAAAAAAATCGTTTACCATGATTGGTATTTTGCCCTGATTCTTTCCCTCGGCAGATTTAATTACGAAGCTTTCCTGAAGTGCCTGAACATACTCATTGCCATGGAGAACATATTTTGCGAATTTTCCCACATTTTGGTCTCAAAAGCTTTGCAATTTTTTAACTCTAATTATCGTAGATTTTATTTGCTCTATTGATAGCCTGAGATTCGCCAAGTGTAGCTAAGTATCCTCAAATGGCTTGAAATAGCTGCAGGAAGGGTTCAATAACAGTTTTTTTTTCAATTTAAAAAATCATTAATGACACTGATATATTAAAGCAGTCATCATCAACTATCGTTATAAACACAGGAAACATTGTGACTCACTCTTATTCATGCAAGATTTGTAGAGATTCTTGACTAGTCTGTAGGGTTTGCGTTCGTTAGGGTCACGCTCACCCTCGATGCTTGTCCGAAGTTGCTCTTGCAGTTTGTCGCTAATGACGCTAAAAGTATTCATACTGACTTTTTCGTCAGGTATTTTCGTCGACTTCAGAAAGCCACCGCAGGCGTATCTGTAAAAATCGTCGCAAGGGTCGACGCTACGATCCATGTTGTTCATGACCGTGGACGCTAGAAATAAATATATTTGTGTAAATCACTTGATGTTTCGTCAAATTCCCCCAGCCTTTTACAAAACACAGGTAACAAATTTAAAGAATATTTCTATTTTTTCATACGGTAATGAATTCAATTTCCTTGACATACCCGTGTGAATGCATCCTTCCGTGAAGCAAATATTCTTGTTGTCGCCGGGCTTGGAAACAGTTTGTAAATCTTTTTGTCCTTCGCGACCCCCCAAAGCTTCGGCTGTGGACGGTAGCATCTCAGTTTTAGCAGCTATTACTCATCGCGTTAAAAGTTTGCCATGCCATGGGTGTGCAGGTATGATGCGATGAAATCATTTGTTCGTTGCATAAAACGAAAAGCATGATACACATTATTAAACATTTGATGATAGCGTTATTAAATATTTGATGATAGTGGAGCAGCAGCTGCAATGCGATGCAGATATACAGAGTGTCTTAGAACTGATGGTAGTCCATGAAATAGGAGGATTGGGAGTGAAATTCTGAGTCGATTGATATAGGCATGTGTGGGTCCGAGATCAACCCGTGAATTATTATTAATTTTTAAAGGTAATTAATTAATAGTAATTAATAGGAATTAAGGAGTTGATCTGAGACCGATACATGCTTATATTAATCGACTTAGAATTTCACCCCCAACACCCCCATTTCAGGGACTACCATGAGTTCTAGGACACGCGGTATAGCTAACACCAATGACGTATTATTTTGGATTAAAAAAAACACCATCAATGAGTAACGGTCAATTGATTGAAGTCGCAATCAATGAACATCATGTATCTTTTTTACACGTTGACTACATTTTTGTCCCACAAAATCATTGTCGCTAATATGTTTATCAAGATTAGTAACAATTTTATGCCATGGCTGTGTATATGAAAGTTGACCATCCATATACCCGGTAATGCAAATATTGTATTAATTGGAGTAGTGGTTGTAACTACGATTATTCTATGAATTATTTCGCAAACCAATTATAACCATTGAAACAGACACGAATGACATGATGGAAGATATGTCATAAATTTATGTGGGTTTTTATGTATATGGATCTATATACATATGTATACCGGGCTACTAGTTATTGGTCACGTTCCCGTAAAAGGGCTGTAGGACCAGTTTTCCGCTGTAAATGACCCGGTATTACTTTTTGCAAAAGTGAACAATTTTCGAGATATGATTGTTTTTATTGCTTTTTAAGTGACGAGTAGGCAACTTTAAAAGTTAATTTAAAAAATCTGTTGTAGGGGATGAAACAGTTTTATTATTTGTAGTTTGGGGGCACAATAAAAAAGAACTATCAACTATAGAAGAAGAATTATTATTAGACCTGCAGACTTTTGGACGCCTAATTAAAAAATGTTTGCACATTATTCTTATATTATTGTTGATAGTTCTTTGTAACTGTGTCCTCAAACTCCAAAGAATAAAAAAGTTTGATTCCATACAAGAGTTTTTGAAAATTCATTGGTCAATTTGCCTAGCCTTCACTTTAACAAATAATAACAACAACAACAACAACAACAACAACAAGAATAATACCGCGAAAATAGTTCGCTTTTGCATAAAGTGTTACTCGGTTATTTGATAGCGGAAAATCTGTCCTACAATCTTTTCACGGGTTCCTGACCAATAAGCCCGGTATGAAATTCAGGCACGAAAGTGGTTAGTGTGCCAATAAATATTTACGCTTTATCCCCCCGATCCATATTATCGGAGTAATTCTCCGATAAGTTTTTTTTCTTCAAGCAACACAGCCCAATTTTTAACCATAATGTATCTTGTTGGCTTTGATTTTTTTTAACCATTAAGTAACAAAACTCAATAATTTTCATGACCGTTTTTCTTTATTGTTATTTGAAAGCACGATATGGTGGAATTTCTCCGTCCGTTCAGTTCATAAAATACTTGTGACTAAGCAACTCGGTGATGATGATTCAACCAAGAATTTATCAGCTTTCGAGGACAGGGTAAACTTCGAGCGTATTATAATGTAAACTGTACAATTACGCGTTCGCAGATCGTTGTTGTTTAAAAAGAAAAAGAATCAACCGAGCCAGCGGCAACATTTACATTTTTCCGTTCGGATTCATTGAGATCTAAATTCGTCCGTTTCACGTCACGCACTAAGGCTCGTACCATTTATCGCTCACGTATACGCGATTTTAGATTTGTAAAAATATATTTGAGCAACTTAGTCATTCATTTATAACATGGCGCCGTGCGTAAATTGACTGAGGCTTTGGTTCACGTTATCCTAACAAGAGTCACTACTCGTACGTCAGTATCGACTTTATTTTTTTCTATGACGATTCGCTGATGATTCAGATTTTTTGCTCCGATGCGTGGAATCCGGCCTTAATATTTTGTTTTATTTTTGGACATTTTACGTGCGATGAACTTTGCCACAATAATTGTTTGAAATATTACGAGTTGCGTTCTTCAAATTATGTTTACGATGTACTGTCGTAATAGAATTAATTTTATTCCTTCGAGAATTTTCCAACGATGGTCCCTAACTTCACTTACAAGGAACATCACTCAAGACGTTTCAGGACAATTGACGAAGTTTTTTAATTTGGTTGGAATTTATACAGTTAATTCTTTGTCGTATACTGAATGCACCTTCCAAATTTTAAATCGATCATGTGTTTTAATAAAAGTTAAAATAAAAAAAAACACTTTTTTTTACTCGGAAAAACGCGTGAAAGAATATTTAAAACGTTATGAAAAAATGTCAAATCACTCAGTACATTATGGCAATTTCGTCATCAGTGTCATAATGTACTTCTTATGTTATCTTATCATAGGCATCCCCCGATGTTGAAAGTGCTTTTTCAATTGTAAATTTTACAGTAACGGTGTAAACGATCAATAACGAATTTGGAGACTGTATTCAGTATAGGTCAAAGAATTTACTGTATGAATTTAAATCAAATGGTGACATTTTGTCAATTGTTCCGAAATTTCTTAACTATTCGCCTTCGATTTTGTTAAAAAACGCATATATGTGATAAAGCATTGAAAACTATTAGGCACGTATATTTTATCGACGGAGAAACGATTTCACGGGGGGGGGGGGACCACCCTTCAAGGAAAGGCGTGTTACCTATTCATTTTTTATCGATATCCCTATAGTGAATTTCTTCATAGCTTTATATAAGAAGAATTTTGATTTTTGTTTTATTCAGATCGGTGCACTTCTTATGGATGAAACTGCAAAATCACCCCTCGACTCGTCTTTCTTTAAGGGGTGGACTCCCCCCTGAAAACGTTTTTCCGCCAATAAAAAATACGTGCCTAATAATTCTCGATGCTTTATTACGTATACAAATTTCAACAAAATCGAAGGCGGACAACTAAGTGATGTTCCTTGTTAGGTAAATTCGTTTCAGGGAATCAAATAAATGATATTACGTTATGATTATAATTTTTTTCCGGAAATTACTCATTCTCCTGCGATCTCTAATTCACAAAATGTCATTAATTGCATGTCAATTAAGCCGACTTCTCTCGAAGTAATTAATTGACAAAGCACTAAAGGCTTTTCAAGCTGACATCAACGATTTATCCCTTTAATCTCTATATTTTCATCAATGCTCAATGCATGATTACCGAATTTCTGCAGTCGAAGAGTCTTATGTTGAAGCCTCACTTATCAGCCTCACCTTTAGGCGAGGAAATAATTTCCTGATTTATATGGCTTTTAAGAAAAGATTTCTTTGCTATTGTCGAGACTTAGGGTATGTTTTGTTACTACTTTTGGCTGTTACGTGGTATTTTTTTATTCAATCTTTTATTTTTTATTCTAAAATGCATTTTCAAACCTGGCGTGACGTATAGCTAAAAAACGAATTAACCGATTCCACCAAATTTGATATAAATCTCTCTAACCTTATTGTGAAAAACATGAACCTAAATGTTTAAGAAAAAATATTGTTTTATTGCAAAATGTAGCAATTTTTTCGGAAATTTCAATCCTTTTGTTTCAAAGCGTACCATTTCATCAATTTTCAATATTTTTCACTTTTTCCAGGTCCACATTCTACGTATGGGTGTTGACAAAAGAAAAATCTTCGTTACATTTTTCAGATTGATCCTTCGCCATTTTCCATTCATAAAAAATACCGTGTATCAGTCAAAAGTAGGAGCAAAACATACCCTAAGTCTAAAAAATGTTGGACAAATTTTTTCTTTGGAAAAAAAATTCATGAAAATCAGAAATGTTTTCCTCGCCTAAAGGTACCTTTGGCCTCTTTAACCCTTTAACTTTTTAACCCTCTTTAACGAAATGGAATTATTGCATCTCTTAAGCGCGTTGCCGCGCTTGAAGCGCCGTCGACGTTAAGAAATTCACTTATTGTTATCTAATTTATGGAAAATACACAACCATTGGTATTTTCGATTAGCGAGTCTTTCCAATTATGATTAGACGCGAGTGGGGGCGACAGAGCAATGTCATGCGCGAGATAAAAAAGGCGTGGCGGCACTGAAACGGGACGAAGATTGCATTGGAATTAGCTTGTATTAACCTGCACCGCAGTTCGAGGTATCGCACGAGCCAGAGTTTGTTACGATCACCGCTATGCCAACTGCGAGGGCTATGCACAAAAGAATTCCGGAGACCGCGATCACCGTCAGCCCGCGTTCCAGGGCTGAACGACGTTTCCACCATGTTGGATTTCTGAAACAATAATAAACAGCAACAAATGAATGAAAATACCTCGAGGCTAGGGTCTGAAACGAAATTACGGGGAAAAAAACATGATCGATCAGAGTTGCAGCCTTTTACTTCCTGGGAAACTTTTTTTTTCACACAGGTCTGTGAATAGTTCGAAGAAAACATATTTTTGCAGATACCTGTGTAGCATCGCTTTTTTTCTTTTGTCGAAGATGGTATCATTATCTCAATGTGAAGAAATGAACTTGAAGATACGAATAATTGAATTGAGCACAAAGTTTGGATCGATAAACCTACTTCGGGGATCAAAATTTAACCCCTTCGTTGGCATTGATGCAATAGTGCGTCAAATAATTCCGTGCCCTGTATGGCATCGACGCAATAGTGCGTCAACCTTTATTTCCCTATTTAACTTGCTCTGATTTGAAATCGGAGCCTCATTCGGGGGTTTTTTGGCTCGCTGAATCCGAATTTGAAGTCAAAATTTGGAAATTCAAAATGGCCGCGCCAATATGGCGGACAAAAATCAAAAAGTTTACTCGATTTAGATGAAAATTAGTACTCCGCGATTTTTGAGGTTGCTTATTACGAATCTGAACTTTAAATTTGGAAATTCGACATAGCGGCGCTAGAATGGCGAACCGAAATTGAAAATTTTACTCGATTTAGATAAAAATTGGTTCTCTGGGATTTTCGAGGTCGCTTATTGTGAATCTGAACACAAAATTCAAAAAATGTTAATGGCGGACGAAAGTGTAAAAAACAACTCGATTTGGATAAATCTTGGTACTCGGGGGTTTTCGGGGACGCTGAGTGTGATGCTGAACTCAAAATAAAGACATTTTTCATGGTGAATTCAATAACATGGAGCATAATACAATAAATAGGTGGAAATATATGAAGCTTGAGTACCGAGTTTCATCTAAATCAATCTGTATTATTTGTATTTTCATTCGCCATATTTGTTCGTTATTGTGAATTCCTGAACTTAGAGTTCAGATTCGTAAACCGCACCCTCAAAAACCCCAGAGTACAAGTTTTCAGGATAAAAAAAATGTCCTGCCATTTTGGGCACTTTTAGTCGAATTCTCTCTGCCAACGAAGGGGTTAAACAGGACGATTGTTCCGTCTGTGAAGAGAACTGAAAATTAATTGCAATTTTTAGCGGCTTTCTCGTGCTTCGCAGTTTCATCGACGCATTCAGAGAAAGTGCAGTCATCTGAGAAGGCATTTTTCCAAGCATAGCATACATTGTAGCCTCGCGGTTGCAGGACACAAGAAAATTTATGTTTTTCCCTGCACTGATTTATCGTACATAGAGTGGAGGATGTAATGAGAAATGCACCAGCTGTGGCTTATCGTCGACTATAAAATACCTCCTGGACGAAAAAGAGTGGCGCTACGAGAGAGCTCTCGCATCATTGAGTACCTCTCGTACGAGAGCATCTTTTCTCCTTCCGTGCAACACCACACTGTGAATCAAACCAGCACGATAAAGTGTGCTGAGAAGATAAAGTCCTTTGGCATACTTTTCCTACAATTTTTTTCCGCATTAATGAGACCGAGGCGGCAGGTTATTTATAACTGCAAGTGTCATTGTAATCGCAATAACTGAGGCCTTTTTTATGGAGGGCTCTTTGAGGGTCAAAATGTTCTACTTGACATTTTTTTTTATTTGCTGGGTATAGTGAGGGCCAATAAATTACATTTTCAATCATTTCGTTGAATTCGTCATCATTTACTTTCGGCTGAACAGAATTGTGTACTACCATACTTCGATATTGTTCAAGTTCGACTGTTCAAGTTCATGTTCACGTCTGACGTGACGATAAACCGTTAATGAAGCTGATGATTTATTGTCTTTTCGCGTATGTTTTTTTATTAAAAATTTTCGAGAATATTACAACAGGAACGAGGAACGAAAGATGTAGCAGAATGCAAAAGCTGTACAAACGGAATATATTGAGAGCTATACACTTTAGGGAGCTGGGGCCAGCAGTCATTTATTTCGTTCACTGATAAGCCAGAGAGTATGATCGAATGTACGAATATGACTCGATTCAATTTTATGTTTTCGTCGAATCACTTTTAATAGCAAGCGATAAGAAAAACCGATAGGTAGCCTGATATTGATAGCACGCCATTCACGGCGCGGATTAAAAAATATATAATAGCTCAACCCGAACACAAGCTCAATCGTTTAGTGCATCGAAGATAAAAATCGTAAGCTACAATATTAATGGCATATTTTTTAGTACATGGATTACGAACGAATAATAAAAATAGAGCATTATTATTTATGACAAGCAATCGAGATTCCGTTAATAGATATTATCAATGATGGTAATGATTTCCAATGTTCGATATATATTTTTCCTGCAGATTCACTTTCGCAGGCGCCTTCAGGAGGGAGATAACTGTGGGCGAGAAAAACTATTGCTGATTTTCAGGATTTTTTTCAAAGGAAAGATTTTCTCGCCATTTTTTAGACTCAGGGAATGTTCAATTACTATTTTTGGCTGGTACGTGGTATTTTTTGCATTTTCTTAACCTCTGAATATAGCAGAGGTATGGCACGGTCTACCAAACTGCATTTTCAACACTGCCATGACGTATAGCTAAAAAACTCATCGACCGATTCTGATGAAAATGGGTGTAAATCTTCCTAACCTTATTGTCTAAAGTATGACCCTAAAAGTTTTTGAAAATTGATTTAAAAAACTATTTTTTCATTGCAAAATTTAGCCATTTTTTCGGAAAAATAAATATTTTTGTTTCAAAGCGTACGATTTCATCGATTTTCAACATTTCTCACTTTTTCTTGGTTCATATTCTGCGTATGGGTGTTAGTGAAAAAAGCCTCCATTGAATGTTTTTCAGATTGAACCCGCCGACGCTACGTGTCACGCCATCTGACAACCTCCACCATTCTTAAAGTTTCATTTTTAAAAAATACCATTTAACAGCCGAAAGTAGTACAAAAATCCATAAGTCTCAAAAATGGAGAAGAAGTCGTGCCTTTAAAAAAAATCATGAAAATCAGCAATTTTTTCCTCGCCTAAAGGAATTTTCCCCCTTCGATGAATTATTTCCGTTCCCTCTTTCTGGATGCTGCTTGCAATTATTCGTCGCCTGGGCGAATTCGGCTGCATGCAAATATCGGATGGTTCCTAGGACTTTGAGCATAACATATTATCTCAATGAGAATAATAGTCTATTTGAAAGCTATCAATAGGAAATTCGTTGCGTGGGTGAGTGACGAAAACTGCGATGTTTGTTCCCCACGATTTCGGTGGTGAAAGTATCATCAGGTTGAATTGTCGATTATCAAAGCGATTGTGTAGTGAAGTGCGTGAATAATAGCACACACGAACCACCTCATTCCTTTGCACAACTAAGTACACACGAACGGGAATGTCGTAATGTCATTGCCCAACATTCTTCGTCTGCCTTATGGTCGACCAAATTTTGAGCATGTCTGGACGATCGCGAGAAAAGTCGATTATCGAATAAATTCAAACGCAGCTGAAGCGCGTATAATTCGAATAACCGTCGAGAAAAAAATGCGTATTTCTCAAACGCGCAAGGATAAATAATGGCCAGGTGGACAGGAAAAGGGGAAAATGAACCTAACAACTTCAACTGCTACATTCGAATATCTAATATTAAATTCCAAACTTCAGCTGTATCGAAAAGCCTTCCAACAATGGCAGTCTCGTTGGCCTATCGACGAGAATGGATGAATTCCAAGCCAACGGATTTTAAAGAAACGCAGGACAGTTGGAACTCGCGGAATAAAAAGAGTAACGCTGTTATTATAGCTCACATTTATTTAAGTGAAATGGATTTAAGGAAAGGGGCCGAAAAATTCGGCACTGTAACAGGCCGAAAAATGTCGTTTTTGTCGATTTTTTTTGCCAACTGGATTATTTAATTGGGGCATGGAAAAAAGTGTGGTGTTAAGCATACATTGAACCTATATCGTGTAAATTTTAATTAAAAATATTTAAAAAATAACCACGTTATTGAGGTATAATAAAGCCTTTGTAGAAAAAATGTGGTTCAACGACTCGATCGATAACTCGACGATAGTTGATTTGAAAAATAAAAATAATAAAGTTTTATCATCTATATAAATGTAGTTCACGTTGTACATAGACGTTTTTCGAAAGCAAAAAAAAAATTCACAAAGTGGCGGGTGTTCAAAAAAGTGTAATTTTTTATTATACTTGGAGGCTTCAAAAACTAAATAAAAAATAGCTACGCACAACAAAAGCTGCAATTATGGAGTTTTGGTTTTTGTAAAATTAAAAATGGACAATTATAGCTAGAGTTAAGATTTCGCCCGGCTCGAGGACAGTCGTTTCGAGAGTAACGCGATTGAAAGTTTTAGTACAGGCGAATCGTTGGACTACCTGCTCATACTAAATCATCCATAACTTGTTCGATTTGCAATATTTTAATGTAACATTTTCCCCCCATATTTTTGCATATGTACCTACACTCTAAGAAAATGCAAAAAAAATCGGTTTTTGTTACCCGTCACAGTGGTGTCGCGCCTTAAGGACCATTCGTATTGCGGGTTATATAACAAGGGTGTTTGAAGAAATACGTTTTCGATGTATTAAAAAAACACGTTTTTTCTACAGTTTCATACATACTCGTAATCACATCATCGAAAAAAAAAAACGACATGAAAGATTGAGTCAGATAATGATCAAAGCTAATCAAACTGTTCAACGTGGAGCCTGTACTGAAGAGCGTCTTCATAATTGCTAAAGGTTATTGCGCGCCTAGATCTTGAAGTTCACATCCTTGGAAGCAACAAAATTCTTTTTCTTATTCCTCAATTTCTTTTATCATAAAAAATCTTATCCAGCAATTTTGAGCAACAGAGTTCAGATAAAAATTCTAAAAACCGTTCGAGTGGTCTTCGTAGCTCAAATTCGGCAAAAAAGTTTGGGCTACCAAACTTTCGTCGTATTCCCAAACTGTTCTTCCAAAATGAAAGTCACATTTTTCTACCTTCCACTTGACGGATTCGGATGGAAATATGTGCAGGGACATTCCGGAAGCGTATACTTTCTCATGCCAAACGCCATGAATAACGCTTCAGCCGTTTTCACGCCAACTTCACCGAAAAAAATGAAAGAAGTTTTCAAAAATGACGGATGTCGTTTCACCGTCGTATTCTCGCTTCACCAACCTAATTTCAGGCTTGAAAAAACGAATGTACGGGCAGACTATAAAATTTCATATCAGTGAGATTTACATACATGCATATGTGTGGCTATATTCACGAGAAGATTGCGAAGCCACGAGCGACTCGTGCCGAGATCCGAGCGAGTAAATAGTTTTAATGCGTTGTATTAAGTGTGCGGTACTCGGTTCAATCGGGCGTGCATATTGGCGCAAGCTGAGCGCCTCGAGGAGTGTATGTTATACAGAATGAGTGTGTCGACCTCGACTACGAGTTTTATATGCTATACGAGTGATTCGATCCAAAGCCATCTCGATCGAGCGCACCCAGACCATCAGGATTGCGATGTTATTCAATGCAAACAATTACCTCCACAAAGGTCTCCAAAAAAAGTAAGACATTTTCGGAATTATCATTGAAGTTTTTAATGCCAGAGATTTTTAAGTTGTACATCAATTTATACACCCGGATCGAAACTTACAGCCTGTCTACTGAGTGCAAAAAATATTGTATAAATGAAAACAAATTAAAATACTCAATTGAGAGTTCTACGTGTATTATTTTTCATTCCAACTCTTTATTTCCTGATCTGAAATGAGTTACCAAAGAAATTATGGTAAATATTCGCAACTGGGGCTCCTACTAGAACCAGGCTAATTTTCTTCAAGGGTTCAAATAAACCCAAACAACCCTAAACAAACCCAAATGAGCTCAAACAATCCCAAACAACCTCAAACAACCCCAAACAAACCCAAACAAAAATTAGCCTGATTCACATTGAATCGAACCTACAACATACCTGCCTATCTCCTGTCTATACTACAAAAGTTGATTTGGCTGATACTGTGAGGCTTATAGCAGGACTTCTAGCAGTAGCCTCAAATGAGGCTCAAATGGAGTCAAAGCCCTTCGAATTGAGCTGAACTGGACTAAAAGGCCTTCAAAATAGGCTGAAAATTTCGACAACGATATAAAACAGTTCCTTGACTGACTGAATGGCTGATTTGCATATAGACAAGGTACAGCATAAACCGCTGAAGATAGAAGCACGATACTTGGAAGCTTTGTTCCTTGGAACGTGTAGAGGTGCACTAAGAAAGCAGCTTTTGAAAATCAGCTCCTAAGGGCATGAAATGGGGTGCAAAATGTTGTATGGAAAATTGTATTCCTTACGTGTATCAACGTGAGCGAAACCGCGGACAGAAGCTAGTAATGTGTATATTCATAATAATTATTATAATCACATGTACATATAAATAACACTATAAGCGTTCCATCATAAATAAAGTTGGCAAGATCTCGCACAAACGCTATTCGTCATGGAATGCTCTATTTATTTTCATCGTGTACTCCGGCAGAATTACGTAGCTGCGTAAAAAGTGGCCGGTACGTTATTTCTTGCGCGTATCGAGAGCTTTAGAAAGTCAACTGTCGATAGAAACTGAGTCGCTATACCTGGCAGCATTTGTAGCGTTGACTCTTGTACAATTAGCCGGTTTTACCAAGAGAGCCAGTTCACTGAACTTTTGTGGATTTTATTCGCGATCTCCCTCGGGCGTCGTCGTGGAGGATGACACGAAATATAAATACAAAAATATAACGGAACCGTGGCTGATACGAGGTGCAAAGCTGTTCGATTAGTCAAATGCCCAATGAAATCGCGAAATAAGGTGAGAAATCCGATTTTAACAGGCTACATCTACCTAGGTGGGTCAAAAATTTTATTTTAAGCTGACGGGTGTCCACCGCCAAATATCGCAACAAATTTCGCCATCTACCGGCGGCCATATTTTTGTTATTTTTCTGTATTTTTTGCTCGTTATTTTGAGGCTCTCAATATTTGAAAAAAAATGCGTTTTTTCACCAACCGTTCCCCAGGACAAATAAAAGTGATAAACTGAAGTACGAAGGATTTATTTCGCAACGGAAAGTTGTCTGCTCGACGTGTCGATCTTTCGCAGTGAAATAAAACACTATATACGCATGCAGAATAATTCCAATCAAGGGAACTTATGCCCGTTATTGTGGGAGATATCAAGACGCGGGATGACGAAAAAATTGCGCGGTGAAATTGCACGTGCGAATTGACTTCTTTACCTGCAACGGACCCAAACATTGCCTAGCTTGTTTTTCCGTTCTCGGGGATACCTGTATTTTCACGCACGATCGATCGCCAACACCGGAGACTTTCCTCTCACTGAGTTATCTGCTATGACCATATACGACTTTCGAAAATAATTTATCGTAAAAAAGGCCGATAAAAACTTTTAAAAGGTAAGAGAAGTCACTAGAAATCTCGAGTCGAAATTTTCAGCCACTTTTGAAGGCCTTTGACTCCATTTAAGTTGAGGCTATTTAAGGGGCTATACCAGCGTGAATTGGTATAGCCAATTAAATGTTGCGGAAAATTAAGAATATATTTGGCTATCAGGCAGCGTGCCGCGGCACCGCTTCGCACTATGTGGAGTGCCTCGCTCGCAGCGTTTGTTTGGGTTGCCGCGCTCGAAGCATACGGACCGAGGCTGCCTCGCGAGGCGGCTCGGCCAGTCTGGGCGTGGCCAATCAAGAACGGTATGTTGACATGCTACTTAGCGCGTGAAACTGGAGAAAAAGGCAATTTCGTTCCCGTTTTTGACGTTAAGTAAGAGTTCATTTTACATTGAGTACGGAGCTATAACTTACTACCTTTATCTCCCACCACTGTGAAGAGCAGGGTCAAAGAAGGCAGAGAATTTCGATTGAGGAGGATTGTTCAAACAGTTTGCGAGATTTTTAAAAGTTTGAAGAAAAAGAAAAGATAGAAGCTTTTCTCAATGTCAACAGTCAATTTGGACATTTCAATATCAAATCAGTGGATGAACATCGGAGTTCCCAATTGGCATGGATATATATGTTTTTTTTAAATGAAAAACGACTGAAAACGTTAATGTTGAATACAGAGACACGTAAAAAAATTGGAGTTCGAAAAATTCTAAACGTACTTAAAAAACGCCGAAAGAAATTTGAAACTTTTTCCATCATCGTTCACTTCCATCGTTATGGAGACCCTTGCTGCGCCATCGCCACTTGATTTTATCGATGGGACATTTACCCTCGGGATACGAAAATTAGGCTACGGTCGATCTCGAATTAACCGCTCCACTGGACGAACAATCGTATCAGGCTCATCGGAGGTTTTCTACTGGTCGAGAATATTGAAAATGTGGCGAAACAAACAAAATTGTTTATAAATATTAATGAAAAATCAGAGTATTGAATTATTTATAGCTAGGCACCGTCCGAACAATCTTTCTGCGCTGCAGACAATAATATGTCTGCGATACAGTTTTAAAAAATGTCTATTAATTATGGTATTTACTGTAGAAAAAATGTTTTTGTTTCTTTTGAAGCTCTGTAAGATCTCTGCATCTTCGGACAATTTGAACTTCACAATTTTGCGTGTCAAGCATAATGAAACTAAATAAAATTGGAAAATTGTGTACCTTCAAGTGTATAATCTTTTAGTTTCAGTATGAGTGTATGATCTTTCAGTTTCAGTAAATGCTTATTCATTTGTTTATAAGTCAGTTCGGGTGTATTTATAAAATATTAAGGCGAGACACCCCTGTGATGGGTTAAAAAATTCATTTCTTCTTGCATTTTCTCAAAGTATGCGGACACAAGAATATGCAAAAAAAATGTTCAGGTAAAAATATTGCAAATCGGGCTAATTACAAGCGATTTAGTGAGAAGAGGGAGCAATGATTTACGTGGGCTAAAACTTTTCATCGCGTTTTTGTCGACCTGGCCGGAATCATAACTATAGATACAATCGACCGATGTTCAATTAAAAAAAAACAATATTTTCGTAACGGCAGTAGCTATCGCTGTACGTAGTCGTTTTTTTTATTTTGTATTTTTTAAGCCCCCGAACATAAATAAAAATTTCGCCATAATTATCCTTTTTTTTTGTAAACCTGTAGTATTTTTTGTAATTTTTTTATCAAAAAACGTCTACGTACGTCAACTATATTTATATAGACAATGGAACGTTTTTTTTATACAGAGGATTTTATTCGTTTTATACAGAGCCTCTATTATACCTCAATACAGCTGTTAGTTTATTTATTATTGTATGCTTAATAACATACCTTTTTCCAAATGGTAAATAAATTATCTAGTAGACAAAAAAATTCGGATAAATACGACCTTTTTCGGTCCATCACAGTGGGGTCTTCCCTCAAATCATATCGCGTGAAAAATTCCCCCCACAACTCCGTGATAAGTACAAATGAATTTAAAAACATGAAACACAGAGTGAACGATTTTTGCGTATTTTCCAGTGCATTTGTCGCGAAGAAAGCGCGGAAAAAACGAACGAATCACGTTCGAAATTCATTCCTTTTACGATTCACACGTGATATTGACTTATTTGATGGCCTACAGTACCAAGCCTGACGTTATTGCGCTAACCGCATTATCCACTCCATACGTTTCAACCACGTGAGCAAAGTGAGGTGACCAAACATTTCTCCTATCTTGGAGTCACGGGATATTCCACGCACGATGTGACGCATATTTTCCTTTTTTTTTTAAACGAGACTACCAGTCTAGAGCCCGAAAAAAACTTGAATTTCGACAATTTTTTTATGGATTCCTAGTTCATGGAATGAAAGTTCTGTTCGATGGCCTCTATTCTACATATCTTCAAGAAACTCTACAAATTTTTTCAGAAGATTCTCCAATCAAACGGCCACGCTGAAGCTGGATGAACATTACATGGCCAGTTCTTCACCGATCGACGTTAATTTTTTTTGGTACTTTCCAACAACACTCTACGTTGAAGCACGGAGATGATTTTTGATATGTTGACAATTTTTCTTCGTCAAACATTATTTTCGGCGATTTTTCTTCACCGAAAACAATTATTTTTTTTCAAACATGTGCCATTTCATGAAAAATCGATATCATTCGATTTCCCTACGTACTTTGAAGGCCTATTTTTTACTAAGGCCTATGTTGATCGCAGAATACCATCAGACAAAGGTGACTCCCTTCGTCTAGCCGCAGCGGCGCCATTTTGTTACACAATGTCGTGAAAAAATTTGTAAATGTGATTGATCATATATAGAATAAAGACCACTGAACGAATTTTTCATTCCACCATCTGGATATCTATAAAAAATTGTCGAAATTCACCTTATTTCCACCCTCCAATTTGGTAGTCTCCTTTGAAAGCAGTTTCAGGTGACTCCATCAAAAGTTGTGTCTCAATCATATTATATGACAAAAATATGAACGAGCGTAACAATTCAACTAAAAAAAAAAAAAATTTACATGTGTGACATAGTCACCCAGTATAAAAAATTACTCGAAGTATAAAAAGTATATTTTCGGGATGGATGGGAGTAGGAAAGTTGTGAAAAATTACAATTGCGAAATTATCCTGCAAAGTGGCATTTCCAGCTACTACCGTGCTATCGTCCTTGGACATGGTCGGTGGATATTTCAATCTTGGTAATTTAAGATAAACCGAAAGAAGGAGCCTCTCGTGTGGGCTTCTCGTTACGAGCCGCGGTGTTTCATTTCCTGAATGATATTTAAGATTCTTCGACCGTGTTACCGTGAGCTCACGTGAGAGGGAAATCTCGAACGCAGGCCCGAACGGCCACGGAATACTGTTTTTCGCGACAATTTTCCGCGCCTAATTATTAAATTGCCCCGATTATATACAGTGTTACAGGGGACGGTTATGCGGGTATATGTATATGGGTTTGATTGCGCAACGTGTCTTACAACAGTTTTGCATCACAGCTTCACGTGAAGTGCACACATCCTGTCATGAACTTGTGTATATCGTAATGACTTTGAAGCGATCTTCCAGCCTTCCATTTCGGATTTCGACCTAAGCTTGACCATACTACATTCATTGCTGCAAATTCGTCCTATATTTTTAAAAATCGTTTTTACGTGGTAATATCGTTCCGTACGATCAGTCAATGTATATAGCTTGCATTTTAGAAAGGTGATATATAATTTCCATATATGTGTGGCCTGTAAATTTAAGTATAAACCCTGTATACTTGGGTATGAATTTAAGGCCTTAGGCCACAGCAACGGGTATGAAAAAGTGATTCACTCATAAAATTAATTACACATCTATTTAGTATGAATATCAAGCTGTTAGAAAAAATATATTTTTTTCGAATATAAACAATGGCTGACTACTCGAAACTCCGCGAAACGGCTTTTTTCCAATTGGCGTGACAAATAACTTCAACAATTTTCACTCGATTTACTTCAAATTTAAAAGTTATGTTCCTAATTGCATTTCGCAGAGAATTACGTACGGAATTTTTGAACAATCGAAAACTTTTCATTTTATCAGCAGTTTATGAGCAGTTATAACGAAATTTTTCACTGAAAATTCATTTCTTAAGTTCAAATACCTACAACTTTTGAATAAAACAATATTTTTTAAATTCCGTACGTACTTCTCTCGGTATTATAATGTAGATTGACGAGAATTTTTGTTTTTTGTTCTAGGTCAAAAAGTGTGGATGCTAAATGTCACGCCGCAGAGCGCCTAAAAAAAGATAAGAAAAGAAAATATTAGTAGTCGGCCATTGTGTACCTCGAAAAAAATATGTATATTTTCTAACAGCTTGATATTCATACTAAATAGACGTGTAATTAATTTTATGAGTGAATCACTTTTTCGTAGGAAAAAAAATTGTTACATTTGCACATGACTGTATACCCGTTACTGTGGCCTAAGGTCTTAAGGCAGGTTTCTACTTTGGGACTTTGAAACAAGCTAGATTGGAAGAAAGAGATATTCTGGAACAGTCAGAAGGCATTTTATGTGGTGCAGGCATCGTTGATTAAGCGTAAGATAATTTTTTAATGATATTTCATTAAAAAAACTTTAAACGCGTTTGTCTCGGTGCCACGTTTTTACGTCGTTTGGTGCTAAAATTTCTAAAATTACTGAATCGATTGTTATGAAATTTTAACCACATATTCTGTACACCTATATCAACCGACTGAAGTTGAATTATCTCAAAATTTTGATTTTAGCTATTCTTTGTGCAAAAACAGTGAAAAAAAAACAATTTTTTTTCGCCGCCATTTTATTATTTTGCATCTACATTAACAATTTAGTTCAGTCGGTTGCTAGTGTTATATTGAAACGGAAACTTTAAAAAATTTCTGTTTCAAATGGCCCATTTCCGTGATTTGAACACCAGCGCAGACTCACCTACTAATCGAGGCAATGCATTTAAATTATGTTTTTGTGTATGAAAAGTGCATAAAATACATTAAAATAAAAAAAAATGTATTTCAAGAGTGTATTTATTAAGCCCAACAAACCCTACATTAATATCTTTACTATGACTCTCATTAAAAAATCACAAAAATAACTTTTTTCAAGCGCCCAAAGGAGAATCCTGGGGTAAATGGTCCATTCGCATGATTTCGCATCCAATGTTACTTGACTTGCTATCCTTAGTGAAAATTCATCCTATGACAAAACGTTACAGAATCTCTATCTATACAAAATCAGTTATAAAAATATCAAATTATTCCCAGTTTTGCATATTGGAAATAATGCATATCATTAATGTTTCTGTAAATTGTTAATAGTAATAATGTACAGGAATATGAAATTATGTTCACTATTTTCAATATGCACTGTTTCCAATTTTGCAACTATTAAAGTTATATCGAGGTTATTATAAAGTCGAGATTACGGGAGAGACATTGATAAAAACTTATTTCCTATTTTATTTATAAAAATGTATCCAATGAGAAAACGTCGCAGAATCTCTCTGTCTAAGCAAAATAATCTACCTATGGAAATTATGTCAATAATCTCGCTGTGCAAAATAACTAATCAATATTAAACAAAATAACATACCATTAATACTTATATTAATTATTAATAGTAATAATTTGCAGAAATATTAAGCTATTTCCAATACTTTCAATGTGCATTCTCTTCAATTTTGCAACTATAAAAGTTATGTCGAGGCTATTAGAAAGTAGAGGTTATTAGAAAAACATTGAGAAAAAAATTATTGTCATCGCAAAACTTTCTCCGCAGAATAGTATTTTTCTGAGTTTTTTTTCGAGAAAATACATGAATGCGAATTGTGGCAATATATGTAAATCCCCGATTGAACTTTTTTTCGAATAAAATTTCTCGAGTTCAACATACTTATTGTCCCATTTCGAGATAGCTAGAACACAGGCGCTTCGATGCAATTATGTCAATGTAGCCTTTCGTCGTTGCCTACATGGCGGACTAGCGTCGCGGAAAGACAATCTAATAAAGAAGCGTGGGCTTAACAGCGAATCATAATACAGCCTCTCTTTTACTTTTTTCTTGGTTTCGCACACGGACGTCTTAAATCCGGTTTTAAAGTGGCTCCAATCATCGAATAATCCCGATGATTATCAATTGTATGGAATTTGCGCAATTGAAGCGGCCGTCGCTTCCGAAATTATATCGAGTTCATATTCACCACGTGCGAAAAAAAATTGTTGTTCGATGACAAAAACTGTTCCATCCCTTCAACCTTAGAAGCACAGAAAAATTGTCTCGCCTCTGATGGAATATTTCATGGATAGTGAAAAACAGCAAAATTTTGGTAATTCACTATTTGTTACTAGCATTAGGCCAGTAAATGTTGGGAGAAGATCTACCTGCTGAGGTTATCGATTTGCTGTGCTACGTGTATCTTCATTTTTTGTGTTGTTCAAAAGCAACATCGATATAGTTACTCTTAGCGTGATCGAAGCATACGCCACAGTAACGAGCAAAAAAGCCCACAATGTTAAAGATTAATTCTTCTGGAAAATAACTATGGGACTAAAATCCCTATGGTACTAAAATACCTATGGTACTAACATAACTATGGTACTAAAATAATTATGGTACTTAAATAACTATGGTATTAAACTAACTATGGTACTAAAGTAACTATGGTAATAAACTAAATATGGCACTAAAACAACTATGGCACTAAAATATCTATGGTACTAAAATACCTATAGTACTTGAATAAATGGTATTAATCTAACTCTGGTAGTAAATTAAATATGGCACTAAACTAACTATGGTACTTAATACCTAAGGTTTTAAAATAACGGGGGTACTAAAACAACTATGGTACAAACATAACTATGTTACTAAATTAATTATAGTACTAAACTAACGATTAGTCGAAGTAACTAAACTATGGTACTTAAATAACTATGGTAATAAAATAACTATGGCACTTGAATAACTATGGTATTCAACTAACTATGGCACTTAAATAACTATGGTATTCAACTAACAATGGTACTAAAATGACTATGGTACTTAAATAACGATGGTACTCTAAAATCACTATAGTACCAGATCAACTATGGTAGTAAAATAACGATGGTAAAGGGCTATTTTTATCAACATGCGATTTTGTTTGAGTCGATTGCGAACAAATATAGTAGGTACCATAGTTACTTTCCGAAACAATGTACCCACTTCGTCATGAAAAAAGATTGCAATTCTCATGCGTAAATGTCTGTGTATTTTTATCGATGCTATCACTTGCCTGTGATTATACAGACCGGTATAATGAATACGATACGAATTTTCATCAGCAAAAAATCATGCGCAATTGAAAGTTGTGTGCAATATTGCTATTACAAAATATTCGCATTACAGCAACCGGCAAAGGCACGTACTTGTACGACGAAACGGAACATACTGAAACGTGCTTCAAATGTAAGTACAGCGTAACGTAACATTTGTGAACGAGGAATACATATTTGCCGATACAGAATGAATATCATTTTGTGCTCTTTTTGGCCTTCGCGGCGAAAATGCTGTTTTACGTAACCGCGGATTCGTGCCGTGCGCGAATACCCCACTGACTGGTCAGTATAGGATGTAGGTAGATATATAGCGAATCGGTACACGCCAAAAAAAATACGAGCAGCGTATAATTGTGGTAGGTATTTTTTTCATTTCCTCTTCCGCTCGTGGGTGGCTGACGCCACTGTCGGTTCTGGGCGAGTTTCGTACTTGGAAATTCCAATTTTGCGTAAAATAGGCTGATCTTGTAACAGGCGTGCTTTCATTTTTTAATGGAGTATTCGTATCACGCGAGTTAATGAGCGTGTTGCACTTGAGATCTTTGATTCGCTTAAGGGGTCTGCATAAACTTGAAAATTCAGAACTACGATTTTTTATTGCATAGTTTTACAGACTATGGTCGTAACTTTAATTTTCAACAAAGATTTTGTGAAAGTTCGAAAAATCGACCGAGTTATGATGATTTTCGTGAACTGTCGGATCGCCCACTGCCCAACGGTAAACCGCTCCACTGCGATTCTGGTACTCGTTTTTCATTTTGCGTTTTTCTCGAAACTTTTTCATGCAACGGTGTAAGGTGTATCTTGAAATCTATTCGCCCGACCATTTTCTATCGTATGACCAGATGATTTTTCGATATATTCATCCATTTATTAAGGAAGCTTTCCAGTGTGACAGCCCGAAAAATCGCTGTTTTTCGCGATTTTTTTTTTTAAAGAAAAAATAATCTAATCGGTCTGGTTTTTTTTTGTATATTAATTGGGTATTGAAGAATACAAAACAATTTTTTAAAGATCGATTTATTTATTAATTAATATCTATAAAAATGATGAAACAATTGATGCAGAAAATGCACTTGGATGTGGTGTCCACGTTTGGGGTCACAATTTTGATCTGAAACAAAAAACACAAAAAGATTATTGATCGGTATATAACTGGCTTTCGTGCTATGGAGGCTTTTTTTTTTTTTTTGCAAAAATGGCGCCGGTTTGAACAAAAAGTATCGATTTTAGCATTTTTTTTGGCAGTTTTTTTTACAAAAAAATAGGAAGATGTCAAAAAAAAAAAAGCTTCCATAGCACGATAAACAATGACGTTAAGAATATTGTGTAAAAAATTCAACTCGATAGCTTTAAAACTCTGCCCTCCAAGTTGGACACCGTTTTGAAAAATGCTGTTTCGAGAAAAACGCGTTCAAAGTTTCGCTGTAGCTGTAGCGCTCCGTTGCCTTCTTCCAAGAAATGCTGTACAGTAACCGAAATAATCTGAATTTCGGCATGAAAATTTCAGGGAATATTCGGAAGAGTGTATACTATTCGATAAAGCAAAAAAAAAAATCGATTTTTGAAAATTTCACACTGGAAAGCTCCCTTAATAACAATTTTTTTATTTATTTTTTTCCTCGAAAATCGAACTTTTTTCCTACAGTTTACCGTTTTACCAATTTTCAAAATAAACAAAAACTATTCGGTTGTACGAAAGTTGTATCACTATACTAAAAGTACATTTAAAAAAAATTTCAAATCAGATTATCGTAGTTGCCAGAATTATCGACACCGATGGGCCCTGCAGCAGCGGTGGCACTATGTTTAAATAATAATAACTTTATTGCTTCTCAATTTTTTAAAATAAAACAGAAATTCAAACTTCTCAAGGCTATGTATTTTTTTCAATTCTTTAAACAAAGTGCCGTTGTTTGTTAAAGAAAGAATTAAAAATTATTATTTTTCAATACAAGAAGTTGTATCAATGTCTGTAAAATTCCGACCTCGTCGTGGCAATACTCTCGTCGGATAAGGTTTTCAAAATCGACTTGTTTTTTTGGGCCTCAAGCTTATGCAGACTCTTTGATGGATTATTCTTAGTATCACGTGAACATTGAAATTCATATAAAATTTTTTAATAAAAATACTTTGTTTTTTTTAAACAAACTATTTTCAACAAATATTACAACTAGAACAGTACTTTCGTGAGGATTTACCTGATTCGTTAAATAAGTGGGATGCTCTGTCGTGATTGGAGGAAAATACCACCAGCGTGCTTTTCTGCAGGTGTCGCATCGAACGAACCACAAACAATCGTTGATTTACCGACTATATCTTTAGGACGCCTTGATCGCCTGAACGGGATCGAGACTCTTCCAATGCGTATGTTCCACATTCTATACCGTGTTCCCCATTCGTTTCGTCATCTTGTTATGGGCGATTTACAAAACCGTTATTTACATGATGTCTGCCGCCGCGAAGACCGCACAGATGTAACGGTAATCGACACCCCAATGGTCGATCATTGATGAATGGGCGATGATTATCGTGAGAGTCAAGGCCTAAAACTTTTCGTTTGGTTATAACTCGTTTCACATACTCTGTATTATTCATGAACAGTATTCCAATGAATGTACACTGATCATTTTTTTATTCGCTTACCAGCTCTCCGTAAGAAATTCAGCAAGATAAATTGAATTGAAAAATGTTTGATCCTGTATTTAAAGATCTTAATGGAAATATCAGTGACCAGAGAGGTATTCGTTGGTTTCTTTTGGAAAACTGGATATCGGCGCGAGGGGAATTTCTCATTCGATAAATATCAAATCTTTTTCTGTATACGTATAATGTGCAATATCTTCCAATATTCCGATACTTCTGAACTCTCAAATATATATGATATACTCTTCAGCCGGTTGCGTGTCCCCGTCGATTCTGCCTCAGAATAAAAACGATCCTTTTATCCTTCGCGCCATTGTGAATAGCTATTCATATGGCCAAGGTGCAAAAGTGCGAAGTTATTCGTGCACTACGATGATTATTGTAAGCAGTCCGGTAACACGGCTCAACCGTGATAATGGGCAGTATTGTGCCTCTTGATCTACCACAATAATTAAGACGGGAAATCAGTTGAGGAGTACGATTTTTTTAGTGATTTTTGTGATTTTTTTTTTACAAGGAATGAATTAATCGAATTGATTCAAACTTTGGGAATTTTCATACATGTTTTCGAACAAATATTTTAATATTTTCGAAGTATTGCTTCTGAAAATATGGAACATATAATCTGCCGCCAATCGAAGTTCGCCATCGGGCTTTGCTGTTTGTGTACACTCTTGAGGCCACAGTTTTCATCGGAAATCGATACGATTTGGAGATTACTTTAAGACCATGTTTTTCTTCTATATGAACCTAACTCTGACCAAAAAAATTGCAAAATGCATTTTTTTTAAGTGAAAAAAAGGATATAAGTTTTGCCATTACTTTATAAACTTTTTGTTATAAAAAATATACTTTAGAATATATTACTCCAAATTTAGGTTCATATAGAGCGTAATTATATAAAAAAAATAATGATCACTTTATAAAATGATAGGTTGGAAACTTTTTGATCTAGAGTGTACACAAATTGAAAAAACGACGTTTAGAGAAAAACGGTTGTCAAAAAAAAATTACCCAAAACAAAAAATGCAAGGTAGTAATTAATTATTTATACTACTGAGGGGTTTATCAGTAATGCGTTTAACGAACAATTTGTGGAATCAAAAAAAATCTTTTCTTTTCCGTCATCTAAACTGGTTTCCCACCTTAACCTTCCAGTAGCTATACAGAAATTCGGGAAAATATGGAAAAAAAACAGACTTACGCTAACCGAGCAGATATCTGCGATTGCGTTTCCCTATTGTGTCATGGGCATAAGTGCTTTTTACTGTGGAGTACACTAGAAAAAATATATATATTTCCAGAGAATAAACGGTCAAGTGGTATTTAATGTCAATCTCAGCAGGTCAGCCATCTTAGATGAGATAAAAATTGTCATAAATCAAACGAAAAAAGCTTTATACAATTGAAATGACAAATGCAAATATAAATCAAATATAATCAAATCAAATACAAATACAAATATCGGCCTGGACCTTCAAGGAACGGGTGAACATCTCAAATTCTTTCCACGCGTCAGGTGGCTAATTGTAAGTAATCTTCAACAGCAAAATTGTGCACACCGGGAAGAAGGCTTAAAAATAGAGCCCATATTATAGAAGAAAAAAAAATGTAAAAAAAAGTCCGGAGTAAATTCAAAACGGTTGAGAAGAAAAAAAACACCACTGTGACGAGCTGAAAAAAGTCGTTTTTTCTCCGACTTTTCTCTGTATACTAAATTATTTATACATCGTTTGGAAAAAGAGTATGTTATGAAGCACATATTTAACGTATGTCGAGTCATTTTTTGATAAAAATAAATAAACATTAACAACGTTATTGACGTATGATAGAGCCCCTGTATAAATAATGTGGTCAACGGCTCGATCAATAATTTTACAATGGTGGTCTGAAATATAAAAATTGAAACGTTTCATAATCTATATAGATGTAGTTCTCGTTATACGTAGCCATCTTTCGAAAAAAATCGCAATATCACGGGTGTCAAAAGGGTTTCAAAATCACCCTTTTTACGGGTGTCACGGGTTTCAAAAGGGTCAAAAAGGTGGAATTTCGGCGAAATGTTTACTTCCATTCGGGAGGTCAAAAAATACAAAAAAGCTGCTACGTACAATGATAGGTACTGCAATTACGGAAATTTTGGTTTTTCACAATTGAAAATCGGACAATTATAGAGTTATGATTCCGGCCAGGTCAAGAAAAATCGTTTCGAGAAAAACGCAATTGAAAGTTTTACTATACTTGTTGCGCTATCTGCGCTCACTAAATCGTCTGGAACTCGGTCAATTTTCAATATTCGATCCTGATTTTTTTTTCGTATTTTCTCAAATATGTATACTTTGAGAAAATGCAAAAAAAAAGACGATTTTTCACCCGTCACAGTGATGGATAAAATCACTGAATATATAACGATAGTAAAATGCAATGATAATTGGATGTAAAATGAAAATAATCGAAGAGTCAGGAACCATTTGTCATCAAATGATCAATAAGTGATAAAAATCTTTTACGACAGATGAATATAACATTTATTAGAGTGACTGACATGATCCTGAGTGAAGTTCTTGTTATGTCAAATCAATTTCTCTCTCTCTCTCTCTCTCTCTCTCTCTCTCTCTCTCTCTCTCTCTCTCCCTCTTCCTCTCCCTCTCCCTCTTTCTCTCTCTCTCCATTGCACACACCAGCCGGAGAGAATTATTAAAGAGTGCGAATTTGCGTGACGAACGTACGGTACCTCGGCTCGAGGCGAGACGTACGGCAATCTCGAACACGCTAGAGCCAAGCGCGTTGCAGAAATATGCACGTTCACCTGGCTTTAGGTTAAGCCTCCCTCCCCCATGTTCGATGGTAATCCATAAAACAACCGTTAGCGCCACGCCGTTCGCGGCCACCGACCTCCGTATCGTGCATTTCTATCTTGCCAAATAAACTCCGTCTGTTTTGGGTTCGTAAGAAAAGGATTAAAAAAAAATGTAATACATCCACGTACAAAATATGATGATTGAAAAATCTCAGTACACACTTTGCTCGCACGTTATTGATGTTTTTTTTTCTGCCGAAGTGGCAACGCGTTGCAGCACTCTCTCTCGTTGCTGTTCGTAATACGGAGCAACGGTAAACCGTGCACGAATTTACATAACACGTTCGAGATGCTATCGTTCGACGCACTTTTCAACCTAAACCATGAGAATAAAACGCCCGCGCTGTTGAATCTTCGAAGGTGCACTACACGTTTACAGCGCAAGCAGGAAGTTATAGAGAGGATTTTTGAGGTCATCGCTCTTTGAATTGATAATAAATTTGAGGGTGCCACGGCGATAGCCTTAAGGGGTTATGCCGACTTTTCAAAGTCGAAAAATTACTTCTTTCCAAACCAATATATTTTGTCAGTATATCCCCTTATAAAGATGACAAAATAAGGTTAAAAAAAGGTAAAATAAATGTCACCTGAACGTTTTAACGCTCGTTAACGTTAAGCGCTTTTTTCTCTTAAGTATTTTTGCAAAGTCGGTAAGTAAAAGATGTAAGAAACTATTGCATCCATCTTTCTGAACGTTTTGAGGCATTTTTCTAAATGTACGAATATAGTAATTGATCGAAAGATTTTTTCCCAATGCATACTTTCGATTCGATGAACGCAAAATGACAATTTTTTCCCCTAGAATCAATACCCTCACTTCGAGATAACAGAATGCTCTTCGGATGATACTTTTTTGAATACCTAATTTTTTTAGAAATTGGTCATCATGATTATCAGAAGAAAAAAAATCCAAAAACTGTTTTCGACTGTTACATCTGGGAAATATCTGTTAGTCCACTCAAATTTGAGGATACTCAAAGCCTCGTTCAATTTAAATGATGACGGAATGAAAGACCCATCATCAGTTATCTCCAGATAATTCGCTCTTCGTACGTGACGCGTTGTCGTCGATATTCACGAACGTTTGCTGATTGAACAGCGTCGAAACAAACATGTAACGTTACTCGGTGTACGTGTGTTGTTGAACAAGTATATTTCTACCTCATCAGAGTTCGCAGGTGAGTGGAAAAAAACGTGTGTTTTTTACCGACAACTTTTTTCGGCAGGTCATCATTTGTATTACGAAAAGCCGACACAACGATACTCGTAATTCAAAATTCATTGGGCAATATTTGTGGCGAGGCTCGTATTATTTCGAAACTTTTCGTCACGCAAGACAAAGACTCGAGGGACAAATTATTCGTCATTACGCGGGCGATGATAGTAACAATTTTGCTGAATTTGTAATTATTGTAGCTAGTATCATTGTTCTTTTTAGTTAAGAAAGAAATGAAAATTATATAAATTGCGTCAGAAGGCGGAGTAACGTGTATAAGTATACAACTCGATAAATTCGATAGTGCTGGACTTTCCAGCTTATATTCCACATTACAATACGAGTTTCCGTAACGCCATGGTTAAATTCCTGCATCGCTCACAGACGGTGCAACTATTTCTTTCTGCTCTGTAGAGTCAGGGAGACTGAATGGCGTAAGTAGCGAAATATTTATCTCCGTTTTGCACGAGTATTTTCCGACGAGTTTTCGCCAACGTTGCATTCCCGTGCATTATTCAATCGCACACTGGAGAGAATACGTACAGGGTGTTCTGTTATGAATGAATAATCCTGCAACTTTCGATAGGGCAGATCATGTCCTACTATATGCTGGAATTCCAGTTTAGTCAAAGTCCCACGGTTTTCAAGATTTTGAGCTTTGTATCTTTTTATATTTAAAATCATCTGCTTATGGTTTTTGCATGCTATTCCTGCTGATGATATGAATCGACAATAACTAAGCAACTTTTTTAAGTAATTGGCACGATATTCGTAGTACATTTTTTTAAGCCGCAGGCTATCAAATTTAGATGTTCGAATTGGTTTGTATGAACATTTTGCACAAGATCTTTTTTCATCGAGTTTCCTTAACATTTAAGGTTAAAAATGAGACTTTTCTCAGATGATTTCTCAGACAGGTGATTTTTATCTCGAAAACCGCGGGAATTTTAATAAACTGAAATTCCAGCATGTATTAGGACATGATTTGACTTATCGACAATTGCAGGATTGTCCATTTATAACAGAACACCTTGTATATATCGGAAAAAAATTGTGAAATATTTCGCACATAGAAAAGCAGACGAAGCTGTGCATACCTTTCGTATATGTGTATGTTTATCGCTATTATTTGAAAGCACGTGTTGGCCATTGATGACGTAGAATATTTTTGTTAAGGTAATACGGGAAGAAATACTTTTTTTTTAAATATCATTTCAGCCTGAACTTTTTTAGAGAATATTATGAGCTTTTCACAATCGAAAATTTCAGAAAATGTTGAAGTTACAGCATTGTGGGGCGCCCAATGCCGATTTTTTTTCTTCCAGGGCGCAGGGTGCTATTAAATAAGGTAATATCACATTTTTTCGTATCGCTAACTCCAAAGCCGTTTTCCCATGGTCGCTTTTTTTGACCTCGTGACAATACAAACTCACGAAGCGAGGTCCCGATCGCTCTCAATTTTTTTCACCATATTCTATTTATCAATATCTGTCGCGTGAAATAGGGAAAGTTAAAAAAGATCTCCCAACTTTTGAAATAAATAATTAATTAGTGGAAAATAAAGTCGAAATTATCAAGTAATCCCATATCAACGTGCTTTTTGAAAAAATATTTTTGTTGCCTCACACCTAAGGGATATATATTATGTAATTATCAATATGTTCATTTTTTTGGACACTCGGTTCGACGCCGAGGACTTTCACCATCAACGCGTGCCAGGAAAACCATTTACTTACCGGTCAATAACTCCGCCATTTTTTAGTATTTCCGTAAATATTTTTTTGCGAGGCAGCTAATAGATTGAACAAATTTTTTAGAAAAAAAAAAAAAACGTTTAGCAATATGTGTCACTTTATTCCACGGTTTTGGTAAATGTACCTACGAAAATCGATGAAATTGCGTATATAAGGCCTTAAGCTGCCGAACTAAATATAACTTATAGTAAACTGCCTAAGGACTGGTTTATCTTTATAGTTTCATCAATGCTCGTCTCCATGGGAGGGCAAAATACAACATTACAAAATCAACTCTTAATTCGTAAATTCCAACGATATTGGACAACGTGACATTTTTTATTCACTCACTCTTTTTTGCGGATTTGACTCATTAATAGGTAAAGTATATTTTTACCAATTTAGAGATTACTTTTTTATACAGAGAAACAAATAATATACTTTTGATCAGGGGCAAAGACAATTGTTTTCTGTGAAAGTAAGGTCTAGTGACATATTTGACGTTGTTGATTATATACTGAATAATTATATCCTCCTTTGAGCAATTATGTAAACAATGCTTTGGAGGATAAACAATATTTTGTAAATTGAAGAAAAAAAAGATCGAAAATCTAATTTTCGTTTCGATTGTCTTATTTCCAATTTGTTTTTAATTATTTCGCCAGCTAATTATTTCGTTTGACAGTTTTTCTTTAAAGACTCGACCTTGGGAAAAGTTTTTCGGATGAGTTATTGATATTGCGTTCATTGTGAATTTAACAGTAGCATCTATGGACGGACTTGGGAATAAACAACAATCTTTGCATCTTAATACAAGCGCACCGCGACCATGACAAATGACACTGGGTATTTGCATACGACACGAAACAATTGCCTCGTGACATCCAATTATACTTGGTAAAAAAATACTACCGTTCAGCCATCGGGTAACGCGTAGATAAGGACAATGAAAATACCAATGAGAAACGTTGTTTTTTCAGTGGCAGTAGTTTCTGTAGATTGTGCAGGCTCTTTGTTGCACATTAATTGCATTCTCTGAGTATAGATATGGCAATCACTGCTATGGATTCAAACCCTCCAGAACTTAGAAATAAAAGATGAATGTTCAAACAGAATTATTGAGATAGCGATACAATTCTCTAGCGAAGGTTATTATCGAGACGAAGAAAACAATATCATGCCATTGGTGATGTAAAAGCGCATGAGTTTTCGATTTGTGACCAAGAATGCAGTTGTTTATCGGGATTGATACACACTATCAAATAGACATGGACAAAATTCACAAGGCAAACAGAAAAAAACACATATACTGTTCATATCGTGTAACGATAAAAGTTCCAAAAATAATGTTTCTCGAAAAACTTATGTGAAAAAAGCTAATTCCAATGTTGTTTTTTGCGATAGGCCTGAAAAGAAGGACATGCATGGTCTCATTTCTATTAAATGATAAACATGAGAACATGCATTTTCCAAGACCTGAGCGGTCTCGAAGTGAATGATTAATTGGTTACCATTCGATTAAATATTTTATCATCGGCAACTCAATCAGATAAGTCTCTTCGTTTTATCAGCGCACCATTGCGCTGGAATTAATTACGCGTAACTCTACATACGTCTACATTTATGTACCCGGATGGAGGGGGCTTTGAGTACGATTTGCGTCCGTAAGTTCAATGCTTGGTCGAGCTGTAAGGCGTTTTATATTCATCATTGACAAGAGCGCACGATCGCGTGGGCGCGATCACGAGCATTGAAATCGCATAACGTTCCGATTCCTCGTGTTAAAAAGAATAAAAATACAACGAAACGTGTCAAACACATCAATTGCTAATTGATCGATCGAACTGTGTACATTAAGATTCTTCTATACGACTGAAACACATTCCCCCGAACTATGATTTATCCTACTCGTCTAATGTATCCCTTTTCGAATACACTTCCCCAACAACCCCCATATTAGAGATGCATCAAGTAAAACTTTGGTCTTTCAGTATGAGTATATTTTCCAGTTGAGAATTGATGCCCAATCGTCCCCGAAATATTATACCGACAATTCCCAAACTGGAAAATAATTAGTTGACAAATAAATAACCCAAACAAAGTCGAAATAATATATCGACAATGTTCTAAACTGGGAAATAATTAGTTGATAAATAACTCACAATATCGAATATAAAAATTAAGTATTCCTCAAACATCTATGGATCCTTCAATACATTTCTAGTACACGACGTTGAAGTTTGCAGCGTTGAAATGCTACGAAAAATATTTTTTTCCCTTATTTCCCAAATTCCTTAATGTCCTTAGGCAGATTCGAGCTACGAAAATGTCGCAAAGATTTATTGGGTTTCATACTTAGTGACCTGCGACCGAAATGAACAAAATATGATTTGAGATAATAATGAGAAAAAAGAATTGAAAAGAATTTTCGTTGAATACCAACGATGAGGACTTCAACCCCATTTTTCCGATATAAGTAGGTACCTATAAAAACTTGATTAATCCAAAAAACAGAACAAGTATTTGGCGAGTGGACGATAATACGTCAAGCGGCATAATTTTTTCCCGACTTCAAAACATTGCTCAATATTTTCTAAACGTTTAAGGGTTTCGATCGATATATCGGCCCGAGTGTTCGGTGTAAGTAACCTCTCTATTTCACTCGATGAAGAACGTGAATCAGGTTTCTGTATAGTGGAAAGAAAAAGAACTGCAAACAGCTGTTTGATTTTTTCAACGCATGAAAATAATGAAATGCGGTTGACGATCCTTATCACGACATGTTGAAAGTGCAGAGCTAATACGACTTCCCAATATCTAGGGCACATCTTTGGCACAAGGTGACGTTTTCCCTGTATCGTCACAACACTCACCGAGATTGTCAACTTTCGCTACAATCGCATCTCTGTTTTCAGTTGAAAGATACACGTGATTGATAATGCTTGAATCGATCGTGTCACAACATTCGTTCCCCTTGCAGGTCCTTCGAGACCTTGAAAATTCTAAACGTTTATACCTAAAGTGTGGCACTTTTGCAATTTACCTAATACTCAGTAAGTCAGGATACTACCGAGGTATTTGATAATAGTTTTGCGTATTTTTCGACCCTCGATTGATCAGGCGAAGAGAATGGACTATCGGGCGACGATTGATTGGAACTTACTTGATAACTGTCTGCTTCATGCTAGTGGTCATGTCGGTGTCTAATGCCAATTTCGTCGATCTCACCGTCGTTATATTTTCGTCCCAAAATATTTCGTTGATTTTTCCAAAATCTTATTTATCACTGGCACATATTGAACACACGAAACACTGATCGTACAGCACACACCGTCAGTACGAAGAGATGCAACGTTTTTCGAGCGACCGTCAAATCCGCAGACTCGTCCTCGTTTTCCCCTGGTATTATTAATTTTATCGTACGTGGATAATTTTTTCGTCTGCGTTCTGAATTGAACGCTTCGGCGAAATAAGCAGAACGGTCCGGATGAATCGGATTGAAGCGTTACCGCCGGACTGAACGAGCGCGCGCACTTCTCACCGTATTTAAACTCTCTTCTCCCTCTCGGCCGGCTCGTGACAAGAGACCACGACGTTTCCTACGTAGAGTTTACGGGCGGTCTCCGAGACCATACGAATCCTCGTTACTTTGGCGTATCTTGATGCGATTGCAGAATGAGTTTCGCGCTTTCAAAAGCTATGCAACGCGCTCAATGTTCCGCTTGTCTACTTCCCTCCCTCTCCCTTTTCATTAGGTTTTCTTCCTTGATCTCTCGCCATCCACCATTCATACCGTCTTCGTTTTTCCTCTTCATCTCTGCCGTCCCGAACCTTCGATTTCGGGAATCAAAGATCTCACGAGTTGACAAAGTCGAGCGTGCTTGTGGCTTTTTGCTCAAGGGCCGGCCGAAAAACTGTCGAATTGCAGATTGCTGTTTGATTGTTTTATTTGATTCCTGCATTCGGCTAGGAATTTTGATTCGCTGGGCTTTGCTTCCCGAATCTTAGAGCGGAAAGTTACAAGATCCATACTCTACGACGTGATAATGTATCGACGATGGGAATCCTGATTGTTGCTTTTTGGGATCGAGGAGAAATCTCACGAATAATCAAGAACGAAAAAAAGAAGTCCTTTCACTGAACATTGTAAATCTTTACCGCAACGAATCTTTTTCCATTACTCAATGTGCATATTTAAGAATAACGTACTCATTTTTCAAATGACGGTCGTCGATGTTGTTTTTTCTTCAAATTTGTGATTAATTTTTTTCATTGTTGTTGGGTTGTGATAACTATTGTCTCTTGCTATGGTTAAATCCGTTCCGAAGTGATTGCCCAGTGTTTACTTTTTCCATTTACTGCAAAGCGGACGAGTAGAAAGTCGCGAGCACGACTTATTCTCGATGCTTCCATGACCATGATAATTAAGATGGATCATCATCGATGACGAATCTCCAGCGACAGCCCGCGCAGCCGTGCCTTCAGGTAAGTCCCCATTGTTCTCTGCCGGAGTCCGTCGCGAAGTTGTCATCGGCGAAAGCTAACCACGGTTCAGGTGTCACGTGAAATAGAAATTGCGCCGATTATCCTTGAAGGAGTCGCGTAATCGATCGTGTTGGGAACGAAGAAGCATTTATGGAAAATCTCCGCCTTCTGGATCTGACAGCACACGCCTGCTTATCCAAAGCCTCGAATGGGCCATTTCAAACACAGCTGATTAAATAGAAGCTTCTGTTTCGGAATGCAACGCAAGGTGTCCGATTTTGAGACACTAATGACAGAGTACGAAATTTATAGATTATTTTAATTTCGCGAACACTTCCGTATATGTATAGATATATATATATATATATAAATATCTATAAGATAACTTTCTAATAATAGTTATAACACGATTAGCAGATATCTAAGATGGAGAAGCAGGCGAGGACCCGAGTTTCTCACGTTTCCGTTAATAATGCACAGCCTTGGAAGGTTTCATCCAGCGGTTTCTGTTCGAGTTATCCTGGGGCAGCTACCGTCAGGAGTAAGACTCGCGTTGGCGTGTCCCATCACGGAATTGGCTATACACACAGTTGAGACTTGCTCGAATAAGCAGCTGGAGAAACCTCTCGCCGGGTTCCTCACTCGATGTGGTGGGTGAACATCGGGGGCGCAGACCGATGACTAATCAGCCTTATCGGATTCTCTCTATCTCGATCTCCGAGTATTACCTCGAGGCGAAAAAGATCTCGGTAATTGCACAAACATATTTACCGAAGTCACTGAGTTGAAGGGAAATTTGTAGAGAGAGTCAAAAGTTTCGAAGACAATTTACAGTCTCGTCGTCGATCAATTTGTCCGATAGTGCAATTTTTTGCAATCGATCGATCAATTGGAATCTCGATCAATAGTTGTGCGAGGAAAGGAGATTATTCGTATGTGAAACCAATCGGAAGAACTGCTCCGATACAGATGTGTACGTGTGTGTCTATATATACTATATTCAGTGTATCATATTGGAAGACTTGTTTCGAACAGCGACAAAGTCACTCTCCATCGGATCAGTCTCGCGTCTGGAGAAACCAGCCACTATACATATTCACTCCTGCCACAACGCCAATTGCTAGATCACAAGACCGTGAGACTTAATGACAATGTCTAGTTTTCGTTGGTAAAATAAAATTGATCAGAAGGAGACAAAAAGCGTGTGCAAAAATGGGTAGTTTCGTCTGAAATGTTGGCCTAATTTCGGGGTACCTCCATTTTGGCAGATTGGTAAACTTTTTTTCGCCAATGTGCGAACACTTTGAATCTCGGATGTGGTGAACATTAGCTCGATTCAGGGCGAAATTCCTTAACTTGATTTACGATTTTATCAATCGTGCAAATAAAAAGTAATGCAGGATTTGTTGTAGGGACGTTGTGCTTGAAATGACTCACTTTTTCTTTTACAAGTATCTAAATAAAAGACGTCGTATGAACGTAAAGTCAAGCGTGTATTTATAATGGTTTATTATTATAATGAAGTACAGGGTATCTGAACATGACCTGACATTTTAATTTATTGTTAAAACGTATTATTTATTTGAAAAGCACGGATATTTTAATGTTAATATGAGGTACAAACATGGAGGTTATGCGAGGAACACAATATCCGATAAATGGCAATCCGATGACATATGCATGCCATCTTACACACGTCGACCGAATTATGACTCAGATACACTAATTTCTGGGTTAAAGGTTGGTTTATAGCGATCAACATTTACTGGAATATTATTATAGTGGCGCCGAAGTGTTGCCTGCGGCAGGTTAAAGTGTTTGAATGCTAAAAGCCACCCATTCCATCCTACTTTGCTGCTTCAATGGCCTTGGTCATGTGTTCTTGTGACCAGCTCTTATACGTGTCGAGGTTCGTTGATAATTGCCAGGCATCTTATAACGATTAGTAACAAAATCTGATTTTATATCCGGTTTTAAACGCAGCGGGTTATGCTGACGTAGTGTGCCATCTTATACTGCCGTCTGGTATGTCAATTCATCCATAAGTGAATGCAAATTTATTTATTTGTTGTGACAAAAGCTTTAGAGTTGGAATATCCGTTGTGCAGTATTTGTAAAGTACAATGACCCTGGATTATGAACAAATAGGTTAAACCGGAAAGAATATTAATAAAGAATACCAGACGAGTATTTTTAGCACCAGAAAATAATGTGGTCCGTTTTTGTTCGCATTTTAAAATCGCAAAAATATTTACCACGGAAAAGCTCGCATTGACTGAAGGCTGTACTAGAATATGCTACGAGTGAAGCACGAAATAGTTTACAACGTAGTGTCAAACATTTTTCGGACAATTGTTTATTGATTTTCGTTTGGGATGATCGGAAAATGACACATGGACCTTTTATTCACGAACTTTCGAAGCCGTATATCTTCTCACAATAATCCGACAAAATCGTATCCTTTACCCACGATTAACTTGCTCCAAAAAATTGATAGTGGTAATAGCAATTAATCATTTGATCATGTAATTCAATTATAAGGGAAGCCTACCGTCGCGTCGAGAGGCATTAAATATGCATGAACTTCGGGAATACTTTTTTTTAATAAAATAAATACTTTCGGAAATGGGTTTCAAACTATTTTGTTCTTCTATCAATGGAGCGTAAGGTCTAGTTTTATTGATTTAAAAAAATCCAAAATCGCGGCTCCAGCTTCTCTCAAATAAAGTCATGCGCGGCGTGTTTTGGTCTGAGCGGGGTCATCCACTGCCTTGCCAGATGATTTTAAACAAAAACGGAGTAAAAATTATTAAACTAGACTAAATTTTGGAGGCTTTATCGTTTTTTGTTTTCCAAAAAACCTCTTCATTTTGTTATCAAAATGGTAGCCGTGTTGAAAAAAAAAAAAATTTTGGCCCCGTTTCTTTTTTGCTTCAACGGACGAAAAAAAGTATTTCCGAATCAATTTTTTGACGAAAATTAATTGAAAGTTTGACGTAAGAAAAATCGTATTTAATGTTTGTTCTTGACAATCCAAAAAAACAAACCCACGTGTTATCGACACTTTAAGGATGCGAATTATGTAAAAAAGAAAATCGATTTTTGCATCGTCATGAACGGTAACCTGGCTTTAAATTTACCTTGTTTAATCAGCAAACTTGTGATGAAGGAAATTGGCGAAAGAATTGTGAGAAGCACTCCATTGGGCACGGATTCTTTTTTTTTTTTTTTTTTACATTTCACTGGAGTATTGAAATAGACAAAATATGCTATTTCTTAGGCTACTCTGTTGGGTGTATCATTATCTTTCATCACACATGACTTCCTCGAGCGAACGAACTGAGCTTTCGCAGTGATGAGTAAACCGTCCGAATTGCTTGATTCCGGATAGCCCATCAGAATTCTTCAAACGTACGTTATTGATCACTTGATTGAACTCCAGGAAGGCTACATTTGAAAAAAGATAGACTGTGATGCTTTCACGCCTACTCAAATGTCCATATTCCATTAGGACCAAAGAACGATAAGGATATTTTTTTCACCCGTAGTCAAAGAGCACCATACGTCAATGACACGCGCGTTTTCAGTTTCACCTTAAGGGGTCCAGGCTACTGTGGAGACCTAAAAATCACGGTTATTAAAAAAAAAAGAGTGCTGAAGTAATAAGTAAGGCGCCGTCCATTAATTACATCACATTAAAAGAGGAGGGGGGTCCTGATCGATGGATAATGGTAACGATATTTGGATAGGATGATTTCTGGAGGGGGGTAAAATCAGCAAAAAATCGATGATGTAATATAGGAGGGCCCCTAAGATGATTTAAAAATCGTTTGGACATTTATTTGCTTGTACATTAACAGAGTTGTGCAGGGGCTCAATGGTGTACCTGATTTTTACCACTGTTGAACTGAAACAAAACAAAAACAAGTTTTTTTTCCTTAAAATAGATAATATTGACTACGATTTCATCGAGATTCTTTCTGTTAGCGTGTTTCGATCAAAGAGAATAAAATTCATTTTTTTTCGATTTTCACAGGAAAAGTGACATCATCGTTGTTAGCAACTGATGAAATAAAAATGTTGAGAAGAAAAAAGTCGGTCGAAACTAAGATACTATTACACTGAATAAGTGTACCAAATTTTAAGTCAATTTGTTCATTAGATGCCGAGAAATCGTGCACACCGTTTAGAAAAACATCGTTTCGAGAAAATCACCTTTAAAGTTTTAATAGCTGTTCATCGCTGTAACAATAAATTTACCCTTGAATCTGCGATTTTTGCACCATATGCTGGACATTTCTTTCCAATTTGAGTTGGCTGAAGCGACGAACGGGCGTTCGTCATTTTCACAGTAGCATAACCCCTTAAATTCCGATGCTTCTAGAATGTCCGGTAGTGCGTGTATATGGGTCATACCATGTCAAATCGACAAATTTTTTACCGACCCCCTTTGATTTCGCTGAAAATTTTCTATCTTTTTCTACCCCCCGAAAGTTATTTTTCAGATTTTTTTCAAATTTTTTTTCCCGACTCAAAAAAAGTTATGAATTTTTGAAAAAAACCGCTCTTTTATTTTTAAATTGCCAGAACTTTTTCAAAAATTGACCGTTTGGGAACTTTTTTTTTTCAAAATTTTTGTTTTTAAATGTAGTTTTCGAAAAAAAAAATGAAAAAATTTTCAGAATCCCAGATATATGAAATATTTTAGTTTTTTTGAAAAAACCGTAATTTTCTCAAAGTCCGACCGTTTTTTTTTTTTTGCTCTAAAAATACTTCAACTAATTCTGCAATGATCCCCGTTAATCAAAAGATGTGACGACAATCGCTTCTAATTTTTTTTCTTGATTATAAAAAAATTTTTGTTGAATTTTTGCTGATTTTATATAACTTTGTTATGAAATTTTTTTTATTTCCTCGTGAAACCTCAAAAGTTGAAAAATAAAATTTTATTGGAGAATTTCAAGTGATTATCGTCCAAGAAATTGTTATTTTTTTCAAAAAAGTAAAAAAAAAGGACTTTTCATACTCTTAAATAAATTCACCGTCTCTTAACATCTTTAAGTAAATTAAAAACATTTTTTTGTATGTGTTCAAATTATATTATCTTTTATTTAACATAATACTTGATTCTAAAATTCAACATTACACCTATTTTTATGATCTCTTTTTACTGGATGATTCCCTTCTTTTCTTCATCGTACTGTGATTTAAATATTTTTCTGAAGAAGAAAACATCTTAACTTGCACCACACAATCTTCCAATGGTGAAATTTTATGGATTTTTTGTGTCGCTGGTATTGTTTTTGCATTTGTGAACCGATCTTCTAATTTTTCTTAATTAAATGGATTGCAACATCGATCAAAAAACTTCGGCATTGTAATCACTCGTTAACAAAATATAAATTAACAGCACTTTATGATAAATAATAGGTACTTTATTTAGCAATAGTAAGTCTACGTGACACGATGAACACAACGACAATGTAATTATTCTGAAAACATAACCTCCATATTATTTAAATGAAATGTAGATGATATCTTTTTTACCGACAATCGATAGCTCTTAAATTATCACATTGTATCAACTGGAGGTAACTTTTAAACCCATTGTATTTTTGAAGTTGTCATATTTCAGTACCAAAAAAAAACGTCCATAAGAGTAAAAAAATAACGTCAATGAGAGAAAAAAATTATTTTTTTTTTAAAATAACAATTTCTTGGACGATAATCACTTGAAATTCTCCAATAAAATTTTATTTTTCAACTTTTGAGGTTTCACGAGGAAATAAAAAAAATTTCATAACAAAGTTATATAGAATCAGCAAAAATTCAACAAAAATTTTTTTATAATCAAGAAAAAAAATTAGAAGCGATTGTCGTCACATCTTTTGATTAACGGGGATCATTGCAGAATTAGTTGAAGTATTTTTAGAGCAAAAAAAAAAAAAAACGGTCGGACTTTGAGAAAATTACGGTTTTTTCAAAAAAACTAAAATATTTCATATATCTGGGATTCTGAAAATTTTTTCATATTTTTTTTCGAAAACTACATTTAAAAACAAAAATTTTGAAAAAAAAGTTCCCAAACGGTCAATTTTTGAAAAAGTTCTGGCAATTTAAAAATAAAAGAGCGGTTTTTTTAAAAAATTCATAACTTTTTTTGAGTCGGAAAAAAAAATTTGAAAAAATTCTGAAAAATAACTTTCGGGGGGTAGAAAAAGATAGAAAATTTTCAGCGAAATCAAAGGGGGTCAGGTAAAAAATTTGTCGATTTGACATGGAATGACCCATATGTATGAACTTCAAAGGCCACAGATTCGTTATTTCATCGCAATGTAAATGTTGGCGGTTCAATATACGTCAAATTCAACGGCCACTGCTTGTTAAACAACATCCAATAGGCTCTGCGTAACGTTACAATTATTACACCCCGTGCGATTTAAGCCCTGACAAACATTAATTTCTACTCAGAAGATAAATATTTGCATAGGCGAATAAACCGCGTTTCCACGCTGTAAGGTACGATTCGCTGAATCAGAGCGTAGTTATCATCACCGGCACATAATTACACAGTGATCGTCCCTGAACGAAAACACGATGGTTGAATCGACTTGCGCCGCATGTGAGAACAAGCATGAACCTGAAGAACGACAAATTATTTAATAAATCATCGCTCCAACAGTTATTTGCCCAAGTTTTCATCCCGTAAAATTTACAACACGGGCTAATCCTCTCCCGTGGTAAGACACTCCAGTGTTTCGTATAAAAGGATCGGCCCGCATTGCCGGGTTTCAGTGACGTGCTCAACGGTGCAAAGGACCGTGAAAATTGTTAGAAAAGAAAAATAAACGTACGTATGGATACGAAAACTTTGCTGTTGGCGACTATCAGCATTTTGGCTGTGGCGCCAGAAATCTTCGGTGCAAATTCACAAGGTAATTCATGACGAGGATACTGCGCAAGTTTCAAAACAAGAGGCAGTCCATTGGTTCTTTTTCCTTCTAGACATCTGCGCCGAACCACCCGTGCTTGGATTTCCGGGATCGCTTGCCCACAAATGGGGCTATTATCCTGATGCGAAGAAATGCAAGGTATTCACGTGGGGTGGCGTTGCGGGAAACGGCAATTACTTTGACACTGAAAAGGAGTGTATGGACGCCTGCCTACCTGAGCCACCACCAAAACCCGTGAAAAACTACAATGTAGTATCAGGCCAGTGCATCTGTCGCTGCCCGCGATGCGACGTTAATTCCACCGTCAAGTAAGTGGCAGCATCAACGCGTCAGGCTAGATTTCACGCGATACAACATCTGTCACTGATGTTCCAAACATTTGATTTTGTTCAAGAGCTCCTCCTAACGCGATGGTCGTTACTCCTAAGAGTTTCGAGAGTCCGGCCAAGACCACTGAAAAGTCGGTACAATCGACCGAAAAATTGACCACTTCTACGGAAGAAACGACAGCAAAGCCAACGTCGTTGGAGCCAACAACCACTCAGAGTTCCGGAGGCTGGTTCTCCAAAATATTTCACTTCTAAATTGTTGAATGAATATTTCTCACAGCCGATTACCCCGTAATTACTCTCTGGAACCCAAAACAGCGAATACGGTGAAGACTTGCATATCAATCTTATAAGTTCTTGTAATAAAATGAGGCTTTTACCGGTATTGATTATTTGAATGTCGACTTATCGAGTAACCTCCCCGCGCAGCCTGAAGGAGCGGTGACAGTGGCACACGCATGCCAACTTGAATAACGCGTGGCAGGCCGAACAGTAGTGCAATCAGTCACATACGCGTAAGAAGGCGCACTCCTATCTAGATTCCAACGAGGACATATTTGCCTCATTGATGTAAATGGAGCAATTCTATACGAATCACATAATTTCGTGATGTGGGTGCAGATAACGAGACTGCTCCATCCACGTGGCTCATTTATACAAGATTCCGAATGAGTTGAAGCGTTTCCCCACATTTTCATGGACTGATCAGCCCCTATGGTGGATGACTTCCGTCTCATTTGATTTCCTTGTACAAAAAATCGGTAATTACTTCACCACTTTCCAATAACCGGGTACTTGTTCCTTACGAATAGACGGGATTTTTATTATGTGCACGGACGGAATTGCCGCAATGGAAGAGAATTCACGGTACCCGCTGCATAAGTGTTGCATCGGATCGTCCTAGTATTTATTGAATGTTTCTATAAGAATTCTGAGTTTATTTAAGAAATCGCCGCAAATGGTCATAGCCGCTGCAATTGTATAGAGAATGTATGGAAACGAAATAAAAGTTATGGCGGTCGTAGAAAGGCAGAAAAGTTGCATAGCTTTGATTGAAAGTGAGAAATATCCATTATTCGTTTCCATCACCGTGTACGTTTATTTTCATTCACGGCAAAGATATCTTGGCAATATGCGAGCATATGATGGAATTTGTATGGATCGACCGTGAATGAAATTAGATTGGATTATCTCTCTATTCCTTCCTCCTGCTCTCCCTCTATCCCTCTCTCTTCCGCTCCCCCTCACTCTCTCTCTCTTTCTGCATTTCAGACTACCCTTCTCTCTCCACTTCTGTAATCAACAAATTAAGCACGAGACGCGTCGTTTGCATTATCATTGTGACGTGGTCTTGCGTTGTTATCTCAGCTGTGGTGGCTATCCACGCCCAGTCTTGAGTTTCAATAAGCCTCCATCAGTGATCAGTTATTATTGCGTACACATACGTGTAACGTTGCTCGGATGCATCGAAACTACGAGCATCGAATTTTCCTAACAAAGATATTAAAGACGGCGCGAATTAACTTCCGCCAATCTCACGTGCGTATTTTTTACAGCGGGAGAAAAATACTTGGCACAGCTGAAGAAAAAGATTGTAAATCCAGTGATATTCGTTTTTGATTTAGCATTACAACGAATGAGCAAGTCTTGTGAATTTACTATCCATAATTGAGAGGTCGCTGTCTTATGGCACCATAATCTTAAAATAATTGTTCACAACAAATGTTCATCGAGATTTCACGGTTAATTCCCTGCAATATAGGCTACGATTTTGCCTGATGAATCTTGACTGACTTCCACAAGCGCGTGCTGGATAGAAGTTTCCAGCAATCGCACTCTTTCGTTCAGACGACGAAAAAATGAAAAATAAGACTACAAAACATCGTTATTAACGAACGTGCGAAAAAATGGGTCGTCTTACGCTGCAATGACTGCGTGGGGCGATCATTCAAGTAAATCAAAGAGGAACCTCTTCATCAGAAGATGATTCGACCCCTCTTTTTACTGTTTTACATATTTGCCCACGTGAATAGAGAAACTCTCGTAGAATCTCATCGAACCAAATTGCACGACGGGTTATTCTACAAATTGTTGACCAGCGGGTCCAAGTTCGTAGTAAGTTTCAATGGGCCTGTCGAACTTTCTGCCATTTTTCAGCTGTTCACCCATCATCTACGTCTCTCAATCTCTGAAGCATATGAAGGTATTAACTGGGTCTGTCATTCTGACAACGGGAGACGGGCCATTTCCGGTACGGGCCATTGGCTTCCAATATACATATACACCTATACAGGGTGTCCCTATTGGAGTGCACACCTCAGGTAGGTCGCGAAGTCACATCGGGCAAAAAATGGTCCTCACAAAAATGTATGATTTTCACCGGGGCATTCGATTGAGTGGAAAAAAGTCTCGGCTCAACCTGATTTTAAGAAAAGGTATATACACGAGCATATAAGTGCTTCGTTTCGTCAATCAGTACCACGAAATTGTAAAATGTTTATCCCGGTGATAACACTTCTGTTCTCAACGCTAAAATCACATCTGTCGGAATGTACACTAAATATTTCCAAAGTGCCATCGCTTTTAAATTTTTCGTTCGATTGAATTTACAATCAGCTTGACATCTTTTACGGAAATAAAACATGTATGCTATACCTTAACAAGAAAAAACGAGCTCCTACGAAATTTTGTAGATGGGTCGATTTCTCTGTTATACCTTCGTAGGACCTTCATTCGAAACTGTCAATCGTTTGCAGACAGTACTTTTCGTATGATTCCTATTTTGTAGTTGGTGTAGGCATCCAGAATAGGACTTCCTTTTTAAACATATACTCAAGAAGTTAGTCACTCGCAAACACCTATAAAAATTGATTCTGGACGAAAAAGTTACAGACAAGATTAGAACGGTCTGTCAATTTCGACATTTTGGTGGCCTTAGATTTTTTCAAGTGGGGGTAATAACCTGATTTGAAGATCACCTCCACTTTTTTTTTTAAGGAACCCCTTCGCTATTGGCCGCAAATGTAAAGCACAAAAAAAACAAAACCAATGACTTACATTGACGTTGAGTGATGACGTTGGGATGACCTTGAAATAACAAAAAAGCGGTGGTTTCCAGGCGCAAATGAGGTTTTTATTGCACGAGATGCTCAAAAACTGGTCCATTCTAATATGACATTGCAACGAGTTCACGCATCATTCGGAAACGGTATCGTAAAAAGTATCGCGCTTAATGGACACATTTTTGAACATGTGACGCAATGATATCATCCTTTGCGTACGAAACTACCGTTCATTATGCTTGCCTTTGTAACCGTTTTGCAGTTTTATGGTATTCTAAGGTCATCCCAGTTATGACATTGTAGATCTTCGGTTTTGTTTTTTTGTGCTCTACATTTTTGGCCAATAGAAAGAGAGGCTTTCGCTTTAAAAAAGTGGTGGTGACCTGAGAATTAGGTTGGCGGTGACCTGAGAATTAGGTTGGCGGTGACCCGAGAATTAGGTTGGCATTTCCAATTCACAATAAAACTAAGACTGCCAAAATGTAGACATTGATGAACCATTGAAATTTTGTCTTTGACTTTCTCGTCTAAAGTCAATATATATTTATAGGTATTTTCGAGTAACTGACTTCTACTGAATCAGCCATATGTGTAGACTGTTGAGGATTTTTTTAAGTGTGGATGATTTGTGAGCCGTGATTTATACTTAAGGCCTTAGGCCACAGTAATAGGTATAAAATCATGTGGGAATTTAACCATTTTTTTCGTATCTAAAAGTGATTCACTAATAAGATTAATTACACATCTATTTAGTACGAATATCAAGCTGTTAAAAAATATATATTTTTTTTTCGATGTACAAAATGGCCGACTACTAATATTTTCTTTTGTTATCTTTTTTTAGGCGCTCCGCGGCGTGACATTCAGCTTCCACTATTTTTGACCTAGAACAAAAAACAAAAATTCTCGTCAATCTACATTGGAATACCTAGAGAAGTACGTACGGAATTTAAAAAATATTGTTTTATTCAAAAGTTGTAGGTATTTGAACTTAAGAAATGAATTTTCAGTGAAAAATTTCGTTATAACTGCTCATAAACTGCTCATAAAATGAAAAGTTTTCAATTAATCAGAAATTCCGTACGTACTTCTCTGCGGAATGCAATTGGGAACATAACTATCAAATTTAAAATAAATCGAGTGAGAATTGTTGAGGTTGTTTGTCACGCCAATTGGAAAAAAGGTGTTTCGAGAAGTTTCGAATAGTCGGCCACTTTGTACAACGAAAAAAAAAAAAATTTTCTAACATCTTGATATTCATATTAAATAGATGTGTAATTAATTTTATAAGTGAATCACTTTTTCATACGAAAAAAAAATTGTTAAATTCGTACGTGATTTCATGCCTGTTACTGTGGCCTAAGGCCTTAAGGGGTAACACCTCTGTAAACGTCTAAAATAAAACCATTTTTCGCGATTTTTTTGGTTGGTGGGAAAAGTAAGAGGATTATAATAATATCCAAGGATGTTATCAGTCATATCTTCAAGTGAACACAAAAATGAATATTAAACAATTACACAAAATGGAGACGCTCTACGGCACGCGGTATAACTGAAGCAAATTTGAATGTGGAGATTTATTTTTTATTTTATTAATTTATATGAGTATAGCTAGAGAAATACGTAGGGGATTTTGAAAATATTTTCTTTTTGTGTAATTGGCAAGCATTTAAAGTAAAAACTCAACTTTCGACAGAAAAACTGGACAATCATTTGTTAATAAATATAATATTATAATTAACTCATGAAAAATCCCGTGCGTGTTTTTCTTCGGAATGTTATTTTAAAGATGTGCTCAAAGTTTCGAGTGAACTGAATGTAAATTGTTGGAGTAATGCTGCGTGCCTTTTTGAAAAATTGTGTTCCGAGAAAAAATGGTCGACGTCTCGCAGACGGGCCAGCCACTGCCACCCACACGAGCCTGCGGGCCTTTTTTTTTACAGGTACCAAACTTTTTCCCCCCTCATTCTAGATCATTCAAAGCATCTCTTAAGCCGAAAAATCGATTTTTTTTAAATTCTATAATCGTATAGCCCCTTGAAGCAATTTTACAAAAGTAAATGCATCAAATTACATTTAATAATTCGTTTTTTTTTGTCTTTTTCGTCAACTTTTTGTCTTGTTGCTTTCCCCATCGATTGTACAGAAATCTGAAATAGGTGCAAAAGCTTTTGCGATTTTTCTCGATTTGCAGTCGAATACGATAGATACAGCTGAAAGTATATTCTAGCTTTGCAATATGCTTCAATACGTTGACTCGCATTCTCTCTCTCCCTCTCTGGTATCCTCTCATGCTTCGTATATCTACTCCTCGGACCCTTACTACCGCTCCTTTATACAAAAGCGCGAAAGACATCGGGAGAACAAAAACATACGTTTATAATCCATCGAAGGCCCCCTCAAAAGATCGAATACCAGGAAGATCGAGTATTGTATAAGTCGTAAACCCGTTTTGAAGCGAAGGATATATACCTTTACGGCTATCAGACCCTACTATTAAGCTCGAAGGCAGTTCGACGCGTCGTTGAAGAGGAAAACTCATCTCCGGGTCGGAGCATTATAACAAAAGTCTTCGTCTCGGCCTTGCTGGATTTCAATTTATTGACTCTCAGCGGCAGAATTAATATTACGTTTTCGAGATACTCGTGACATTGATATACGATGTAAGATATTACGTGTAACATGTGATATTCCAGTGAAAAAAAGTATTCCCTCGGATTATGAAGAAATAACCAATTTAAATTCAACGGGCGAAGCCTTCTTGTAACAGTCAAAAACGGCTCATTTTTGGGATTTTTTAAAATTCAATCGTGACGATATATTTTTACTAAAATGAAGTATTTGAAAAAATATTATCTAAAATTGTTTGTGTAAAAATATTTAATTACAATCAGCTTACAGCTGACGACTGGGAAAAACTTCTCAAAAACGTTTTTTGCAGTGAGCCCGCTCTTCTATGAGATTTATAAGATGATATATCGGATATGAAAAAAAACTGTTTTTTCGACTTTGACAACTACGCACCACCCCGTAAGTTATTTTAATTTTCTTTTACAATTTATTTTTGATTAGATATTTTTAAAAGTTTTGTTTTACAATTGTTACTAACCTCTCAATGTACCTTTACTCCATCTCGCATATAACCGTGGCTTTTTTGGATGATTTTCTTGAAGACAGATTCTCGTCACGAGGTACTTTGCTTTATCGTCGAATTAATTATCATCGTGCTGACGAGAAGTGAGCGTAAGTTTACGCTTTAGTGGTTGAAATTTTTTCTTCACTTCTGTCATGCCGCGTACCTCCGAAGTTCCAAAACGGCTTAAGGGATCAGCCTCGGCGTTAACATTTTTTTGTACCGAATTTGCTTGACGCTTCTTAGGAATAGGTAGATAAGTTTTGACAGACTTGAGAAGCTACACGTCGCAGCTCATATTCAAGAAGGACTGGGGCAACGAAAAATTTGTTACGCGAAATGGACAAATCCAAATTGCCCCGAAATTTCAATTACTCATTGGCAAAGGGAACCTCTTCCGTAAAAAATACAACTATGCATTTTGATAAGTCTACAAAAAACGCAATATCATTGTCCAATAAAAAAAACGCTTTTTATAACGTTATCGTTTTTACGCATGCAATTGTCAAAATCATTTTATTTTCGGCGATAGGAACACGTGGATATTTCTCTTAAACCTTTGGATTTAACCTTTCGTTGACACACTTAGAGTTGGCCGGGATATTGACACAGTGGGCCAAATATTAGATTTACTGAAAAAAATCAAGGATCCACTTTAATAATTAGAATTCGGAAAACATAAAACTAAACTGTTTCAAAAACTTGTCGAAAACTTTTTAATTTTGGCAAAGTGAGCATTTTACTAACAATTTATCCGGATCAAAATGACCCACTGTATCAACGTAGGGTTGATAAATAACTTGATGCCCCAGTTACGAGAACTTATACATCAAATTTACTTAGTTTATTTATTATAGACTGAGTTTATTTATAATAAAATTAGTTTGTTTACTTAGTTTAGTTATTAAAAAAATGTGTTTCTCCAATCAGAGCAATTGTGCAATGATAATGAATTGTTCTTATCTAAGAATATTTGAAAAATAAGATAATCTTGTGACACTTTTTCGGCAAGAAATCGTAAAGTCTTAATACTTCCAGAAATTTTTTTTTTTAATGTCAGACGAACTATTCAAATGGAGAGTTGTATGGATAAAAGTTCTATGAGTTCGCGTATATTCACAATGTTGAAGAAGTATCTTCGAGGCAGCCTAGTTCCCATTTTGTCTCTCCACCTGTGGTGCGATGAGCTCATTTTAAAAGAAATACCTGATGTTGGTTTGCGCAGCTCTGCTGAAACACGGCTAAATATTCATGGCGCGAATTAGTCCCAAGAGTCACGTCATGTGTACCGTTCGTTATCGTCGTTGTTGCCCAGTTTCACGACAACCCAAAACCTTCGGCAAACGACGTTTAATCTCGAGCACGTCGGAAGTTTTCGATTGCTGCACACTTTTTGCCTCCACAACCCGACTTCATCGTTTCGTATATCGACAATAGAAATGTCGGATCATTAGAAAATACGAATAAGAAATAATTCCAAGATTCTTTAAGATCGAAGTGTCCGATTCTGCGGTGATAATTAAACAGTGATTCACAGCATTTTAACATCATTTCCAAAATCGTGGGTGTTACAATTGAAAATGTACGCAACTTGGAGCTTCCTCCTATCGGGGGCTTACACCTAGTTGAGATTTGTGAAAATAAAGATTCTCGGTTTTCCGCGGATTCTCAAAATATTAGGTTGACAAGAAAGTTTTTGCGTTTTATCATCAAAAATAAAATTAAACATTCGTTTCACGACTGCTTTTTAGTTTTATTTTTGGTGATAAAACGCAAACATTTTTTTGTCAACCTAATATAATATTTCAAAAATATTCTCTGAAAATTTGAAGTCGAACCGTTCAAAGTCGAGGGAGTTATATATAAACTTTGAACGCGTTTTTCTCAACATTACTTTTTCAAGACCGGTGACCACGATCTGTCAAAAATTACTGCTTTGCTGAACTTCAAATTTTACAAACGTATTTTATACATAAAAAAGGAGTGCTTGAACGACGGAATTCTTTTTTCGATGCATTGTTTTTTTTATCAATGAAAATAAAGTGTTTTTTTTCACCGAAAATTGGCACTTTGAACGGTGGTTGTTCTTTTAAAAATCAATATTTTATCAAATGCGTCGGTTGACATGTATCAAAAGTGACGTTTTTCAAACAGCGGTCTGCACAAACCATTATATATACGATATTTACAAACATTTATCAATATAAAAAGTTTAAAAGATACTTAAAACCATACTCTTTGATGTAAGAAAGCATCAGCATTTAACCTGCTCACGTTTTCCCAGAAAAAAATTACGAAAAATACCTCTTTTATCCGGCCACGAGCTAGGTCTGCCCGTTAACGAATACCTGTGAAGATACCTATCAATTCGCCGGACAAGTGGCACGGGCATCTTTCTAATTGAGCGCAACAATGTTTAACTTTTGTTTAGCTTTGCTGTTTATCGTGATTTTTTTTAAAAGAAAAGATTTCTTCACGATTTTTGAGAGTTGAGGTATGTATTATTACTACATTTGGTTGTTACATGGTATTTAAAAAAAATAATCTTCAAAAATGACAGAAGGATAGCACGGTCTTCTAAACAGCATGTTCAAAATTGGCATGACGTATAACTAAAAAAGTAATCGACGAATTCGGATGAATTTCGGTAAAAATCTTTCTAACCTTATTCTGCAAAACATAACCTTAAATGTTTTTGAAAATCGAAAAAAAAGTTTTTTTTAAATTCCGAAACATAGCTATTTTTTGAATATGCAATCTTTTCATTTCCAGCCCTACCATTTGCTCCATTTTCAACATTTCTTACTTATTCTCGGTTTATATTCTGCGTATGAGTGTCAATGAAGGAACAAGTCTTCGTTGGTTTGCTTTAGATCAATCCCGCCGACGCTACGTGTCACGCCGTCCGACAACATCCGCCGCAACCCATTTAGACCGTGTCATACCTCCGCAATTTTTGAAGATTAATTGCAAAAAGAAATACAATGTAACAACCAAAAGTAGTAATAAAATATGCCCAAAGTTTCAACAATGGTGAAAAAAATATTTCCTTTAAAGACAATCATGAAAACCAGCATATTTCTCCCTCGCCTAAATATCTCCCCTTAGTTAGAGAATCATCGTTGATGCATTTAAATTATGATTCGTTTCCAGCTGCATTTAACTCGAGGACGGTGCCCGCGTCTAATGTCTGCGGCCAATATACCTGAGTTGGCCAGTTTACGAATCTTCGCAAATCTCATGTTATCCATTCAATTCATTTTCAAATGGAGAACGGTCATCCGAAATGTACCGTAAGGCAACGAACGTGCCCAGTTGAGACGCAAACCTGTATCTCCGCATACACGAGCTCATATATGCATACGTGTCTGGTGTTTTCGACGTGAACACGAGGCTACTTTCACCGCATGAATTAACATCCGTTCGACTTTTTCAATTCTCATTTTTACTCACTCTATCGTCAACGGACGACGTTCTAGTGCTCTCTTTTTCTTGCCATCCTGAAATAGAATATAAGCAGCAAATGTTGTGGAAAGTTGAACTGTTTCGGTTGGAGCCACGGGCGATTGTAATGTCTAGAGCGTGGTTTCAAATGAGTGGTACACTGGAAAACGTGCGATCATTCTTTCCTGAGATAAATTGCGTTGGCTATTCATTTCAATTTTTGTCCGATTTACTTCACAACTTCAACATACTATGTAAAGGTACTCATGTTGTCTCTGAAAAGTATTGTAAAAAAAATGGAAACAATTTTCATCGTAAATGTTCTTTCGATTTTGCAGTGCTCTGTACACAATGTGTCGTACTTGACGGCGCCTTATGAGTACGTTTTAGCACGTCAGTGCCCATAGCGTTGTCTCGCTCAATGCCAATGTCCAGCAGTACTTTCGTGATGCGTCCTCATTTTTAATAATTCAAGCTTCCACGAGTTTGCACGTGAAATCAAAATTGTCATCTGTATCGACAATTTCACCGTAAGGATCAACATTTTTTCAAGATTCCAAATATCTCCAAATATATGTTTTTATCTGTTTGAATTTGCTTAGAAATAATTTTTGTTATTTTCGAACGCGTCCAAATATCTGAAGAAAAACGCCACTGTACTAGAAAGTAAAAAGTAAGGTTCATTGAAATTGAAAATCACAACAGTATAACTATAAAAAAATCCCTTCATTGGTCACTGGTCGTAGGTGCGAGTAATTAAAAGGTACATAAACGTGGATATTTTAAAAATATGGAATATAAAATTTAAAAGCCAGATGCTTATGCACAAGTTTTAAAGTCGTATTAGCACTCCGGACGTTTTATGCCTTAAGCTATTAAAATGGATATTTCATATTTTTTTAATATCTACGTTTATGTACTTTCCAAGTACTTGCACGTATGATAAGTGACCAAGAAAAGGACGTTTTTTTATACTTATACTGTTTTGATTTTTAATTTTACTGAACATTATTTTCTACTTTTTAGTAGAGTATTTTTTAAATGAAATCTTGTTTTTTTAAAAGCTTTTTGCGTTTATATTATTTCATACTTTGTATTCTTAGAATTTGTTTATTTATTGCCATGCCAGACCCCAATGCAATTTAGACATCGGCGTGATCAAAAACCTTGCCTGAGGTTATAAATGTTTCGCGAGAAACCTTATAATAGTGTGATTATAAATAGTGCTCAAGTCAACAAAATTAATGAACCCAAACTCGATTGTCTTACCATTTGCCGTTATGAAATTTCAGTTCCCACCTCCCACCGCCATTATCATACTCTCGTTATCATGTGTAATAGAAAGTACTCATGATACCAAAACAAATGAGCATAAACTCGACGGTACTAGTATATGCTCTAAAGGAATTGCATTGCCCACCACCCACCCCCACCCCCATGTGTAATAGAAGGTACTCATGATACCAAAACAAATGAGCATAAACTCGACTGTACTAGTATATGCTATTAAGGAGTTGCATTGCCCACCACCCACCTCCAGCATCAGACCAGCTCTATGGTACCATATTATTGCATTGTCACCGAAGTTGCACAGGTATGCCAAATTTCAGCTCAATCGGATGCACGCAAGTGCTTAAAAAATGGATTACAAATTTTGAACCGTAAAGACAGACATACCAACGAAGCAAGTTAAGGCCTTAGGCCACAGTAACGGATATAAAATCATGTGCGAATTCAGCTTTTTTTTCGTATGAAAAAGTGATTCACTCATCAAATTAATTACACATCTATTTAGTATGAATATCAAGCTGTCGGAATTTTTTTTTCTTTTCAACGTACAAAATGGCCGACTACTAATATTTTCTTTTGTGATCTTTTTTTAGGCGCTCCACGGCGTGACGTTTAGCATCCACAATTTTTTACCTAGAACAAAAACAGAAATTCTCGTCAATCTACATTAGAATACCTAGGGAAGTAGGTACGGAATTTAAAAAATATTGTTTTATTCAAAAGTTGTAGGTATTTGAACTTAAGAAATGAATTTTCAGTGAAAAATTTTGTTATAACTGCTCATAAACTGCTCTTAAAATGAAAAGTTCTCGATTAATCAGAAATTCCGTACGTAGTTCTCTGCGAAATGCAATTAGGAACATAACTTTTAAATTTGAAGTAAATCGACTGAAAATTGTTGAAGTTATTTGTCACGCCAATTGGAAAAAGCTGTTTCGAGAAGTTTCGAGTAGTCCGTCATTTTGTACACCGAAAAAAAAGTATTTTTTATGAGCTTGATATTCATGCTAAATAGATGTGTAATTAATTTTATAAGTGAATCACTTTTTTAAATGGAAAAAACATTGTTAAATTCGCACATGATTTTATACCCGTTACTGTGGCCTAAGACCTTGAATAAAAGCTTGTAAAAAGGAAACAAAACCTTCGTACTGATGTCTTCTCAGTATTTGTTCACATCCCTTTTCGAATGAGGCTCTCACACTGAATCCAAAAAAAAAAAGAATTCCATTTTTCTGTCGCCCCATGTAGAAATACATTGAGCATAATCAGAAGTTCGCGACACCCTATGCATAAATTCTACAGCTGCAGCAACCTATAGAAAAGTACTACGATCGATGTGTAACTGTAAAATGGTAATATTTTCGCTATACGTAGCACCGGTAGCTCGCAAATCTAATTGCATTAATTATTCAAGATTAAATGGATCGTTTCGTACATCGCGATCGGAGCTATCTTCGAGATTGTCCGACTTCCGGGTGTATCAGTTCTGATAAGTATGCACCGATATGAGTCGATTGGCATCGTAGTTTTACCACTACCAGACGCCCCGTGCTCTGTTCTCCGACGTCTGCTTTATATCAAAGAGCGATTTAAAAAAATTAGGATATCAAACAAAAAGTGTATTCTAGATTAGGTCAGTCGAACGGCCTATAGGGGATCATACCGTTACACGCGAATTAGTACAACTGTTAATGGGAGAACCAGTTTTGATCTTGCTCTACGGGAAGCGACGATCAACTAACCTATACAGGTATCTCTGTCCATTTTGCCCTACGGGCAAAATAGTACGATTTTGCGCTTCGCTGCAATCTCCTAGTCGTAGCGAACCTTCTCGTCGCAAATGTTCTCGTAAACGACGAAAATTTACTCAACTGAACTTGGCAAGGCGGTGAACCGTATCATGATCGAGGCTTCAATCTGTCGATAGCCACGATAAGTTATGCATTAGCGACATCAAATTATTACCAAACCTTTCACGGGAAATTAGGAACTGAAGGGCAAATTCGGGTTTTGGGAAAAGTGACGTTATGTTACCATTTTATTCGAATTTATATAGTAAATTTTTTGTCATATACTGAATGCACCCTCCAAATTTTTCTGTAAAATGCAGAATTGGAGAAACAATTTTCAACATGGTACTCTCATCCCTGAATGGTTATTTAGGGATTTATTAACGCACGAAATAGTTTGCAACAATGTTTTAAATGTTATGCAAAAACTGTCGAATCACTTACATTATGACATTGATGACGAAATTATCATAATATATTGAGTGAAACACCTCTTAAATCACTCAGTACGTTACGACAATTTCGTCTCCCTTTACATTATGACAATTAGGCATCTCCTTTGTCAGTGTAAACGATCGATCCAAAATTTAGAGGATGCATTCGGCATATGACGAAGAATTTAATGTATACATTTGAATAAAATGCTAACATATCGTCAATTTTTCCAAAACTCCTTAATTCACACCTCGAAATCACACGAGACGCGACGGTGATGATTTTTTTATTTTTACGATTTGCATCGAAGATTATTTCGCACTGCATTTATTGGGAATCAAATCAAATCTGTATGCTGCATGAACTGTCGATATATCGAAGATATGTGCTTTTCAGCGGAAATCATCACCGCGGGTCTTCGAGTCCTGACAAGATAATTGTGTTTCTGTTAGACGAAAATTGAAGATTTTTTCAGAGAACAGCGACAAATGCGTACTAGGGCCTAATCTAATTGACTTTTTCCACGAAATCGTTGAGAGTTTGGAGATTCAGAATAATAGGTGTCTTTCAATAATCATAATGGAAGTTGTATGAGAATAAAAGTATTGTTAGTATGGTTAATGGATTATGCCTGGTGGTAACAGTCGAAAACAGCTCATTTTTGGAATTTTTTGTTTTGGAAATACATGTTGAAAAATTTCTACAAAAATTAGGAATTTGAAAAAGTTTCATCTAAACAAGAAGTCATTTTTTTGTGTAAAAATTTGAATTATAATCAATTTACAACCGATCTTTGGAAAGCAGCTCTCAAAAGCGTCTTTCGCGGTGAGCAATGCCCTTCTGAACCAGATTATCGAATATAAAAAAAAAACAAACAGATTTCGTTAATGTATTAGTTTGGCTTATGATCAAATAAAAAATGGCGCGCGTTCAATGTGAGAGTTTTTATTTTAGGAAAAAATGGAAATTTTTCGTTCATTAAATTGAAAGAATATATATTTTTATTTATATATTTATAAATTTAAGGTATAAATAGTATTTACTCGAAAGTATATACATTTTTATTTATTTATTCATTTAATCGAAAGTGTACATAGGAAAGAAAATCCTTCGATCAAATACTATATTTTTCATCTTGAAGAAGCCCTAAAAATTTCAGAAATATCGTTTCATTAGTTTTTGAGATATTCTAATCACCGAGTTAATTTTTATCCGATCACGTTGAAATTTCCAGAGAACATTTATACGATGATGTACTGCCAAAATACATCGGTTAAAAAAAAATGATTTTTCGACTTTTACAACTAGGCATACCCCTCAAAGGAGCCTTCTGGCTGAATACACGAAAGGCGGTAAAGTATACTCACCTAGGTGTTGATCGAGGCTCCGTCTATTTGTTATCGTTTTTTTTCTACGAATTTATTCCACGCAAAACTCAAATGCAACAGGTGGATCCATGAGTTGACGTTTACCAAAATTGAATCGTCAAGTTTTCGAAACTTGTGCAAATATAGTGGCAATTACTCGTTTTTGCATAAAATATTCGTAGGTTTATGGAAGAGGTGATATTTTTTCGCCATCGATACACTACCACTACTAATTTACTCCATTTACTCGAGGGGAATAAAACAATCGGCCGGATAAAACGAGTAGATCGCTGCCTATTTCCTTATTCGCATACCGTTGATCCTTTTTAATATGAAGCTTTCAATTTTCGAATGCTTCAAATTCGGAGCCCGTCATTTTTCTAAATGTCTAAAAAGAAGCAAACATACAAAATTAGGGAAAGAGCGCTGATGTATATAACATCAGTGACAAGAATAGAAACCAATATGTAGATGCACTGAGGAAACAATGCATTTCTGTGTACCAGGATGTGGTGTGGAAATGTGGTGTGGTTAAAAAAGGGGGAAGTGGAATGGAATCGTAGGGTATGTAAACGAGAAGAAGAAGCAATTAAGCACGTGATTATGTGTGAAAAAGGAAGAGGGGTAATACGTAAGGAAGCGAAGGCATGTACAGGGTGTACCAGGACTGAATGCGTTCCTTGAAATGCGGAGTTGGGGGTGACATTCTGAGTCGATTGATATAAGCATGTGTGGGTCTCAGATCAGCCCCTGAATTATTATCAATTTTTAAAGTCTGTCCAATCAGGTGTGCCCGGTGGTGCCTGGCGGGAGTGCCGCACCGCCGGATCATCGGGCCCACCTGATTGGCCAGCCTTTGAAAATCAAAAATAATTCGGGGGTTAATCGGAGACCCACACATGCTTATATCAGTCGACTCGGAATTTCACCCCCAACCCTCCATTTCAGGGAACGCATTCCGTTCTGAGACACCGTGTATAGAAAAATTTAAGGGGGAAAGGGAGGAGGGAAAGGGAGGAGTAGAAGATAAATTAATAGGGTTGCCGAGAAGGGAGATAGACGTGAATATGGGTAAATTTTTTAGGGGAATAGGAAGAGAGTGTAGGAAACGAAAAACAGCGATAATGGAGAGACAGAGTATGCAGGGTGTGACGAAATTAAAAAATAATAAAAGAAGATAGATATAACTTACATTGTAAGCGAGCGATGTTAAACGGTGGAACAGCTGTGTGAAAAGCCGAAAAGACAATGCAAATAAAATTTCTTACTACTATTACTAATTGTAAGAAGCAAAGAGGAGGAAAAAATCGACTCGTGCTTAAAATAAATATTTGACGCGATCACACAGCGTCAATAAATATTGTATTCAATGTGATCCAATATAGATATTTTGTTTCTCAGTGCCCATATATAGCAACATTTTACTTTTAGCGTATGCATGTACTTATGGATGCAAATTGTCCGTTTCAATACCTGCGAGTCCGACGGCCGGGCCGCAACATTTTTTTAACCTTGATGAGCTCGCTGGTGGCGTAAGGTTGGACAAGAAAATTCGTCAGAGGCTGTTTTTTGCAAAATCTTTATGTCGCGTAGCGAAAATCAACTATTATTATTGTACCCTTGAAATGATGTGGAAAAGAATTTTGGCGAATGTTAAAATCATTATAAAAAATCGCTAACATTTTTGTAGCTATAAGTTGGCGGATTATTCATTTGTGGATATCGTGATTAAAGGAAAATTTGGAAGAAATATGACGCAACGCAAATACGAAAGGACGGTGAATCCATTGGCCGAGAGCCAATGGGAAAAAAAACAGTCGCGGAAATTCGTGACCGTATCCAATCAATGAGCACAGACGAGTAAGTGTAATATACTTTTTACCGCGAAAGGCTCTTCAGCGGCTCGACGTCGAGCAATTAACATTTTTCTTTGCGCAATCGTTTCTCACACCAGTATAGTCGAAAAATCATGTGACCCGCTTTATGATTATTCGAGATATTTTCTATGGTAATGTAAAATTTTATTCCTGTCATTCTTCCCGCGTTCTCGTTTCACACTTCACAAGGCCATGCGTAAATTGCATGGGAAATTCCCATGGGTATTTGTCCGCCGTGATTAATTTAACGCATCATTTGCCGGGCTTCCGCTATAAAAGTATGACAAGAAGGTTTCAAAGAATATGTGAAAAAAATTCAAGATGACATATTGAAAATTGACAAAGTCATATCCGATTTGATGAGAGCAGGTAGCGCACCGATTTACGTATATTAAAACTTTCAATAACGTTTTTCTCGAAACGACATTTCTCGACCTTGTCGGAAACATAAGTCTAGCTATAATTGTTCGATTTTCAATTTTCGAAATCAAAAATTTCCGTAATCGCAGTAGCTGTCACTCTACCTGCCCGTTTTTTGTTAATTTAGTATTTTTTAAGCCCCGGTATATAAGTAAAAATTTTGCCAAAATAACATTTTTTTAACATCCGCCAATTCGTGTCTGTTTTTGAAACACAGCTTCGTTCAATGCGAACTACGTTTATATAGATCATAAAACTTTTTTATTTTTCAGACCAACCATTGTCAAGTTATCGATCGGTCGTTGGACCACAATTTTTATACAGAAGCTCTATTATATGTGAATAACGTTGTTGATCTTAATATTTTTTACAAAAATTTACACGATTTAAGTTTAATGTATACTTAATAACACACTTTTTTCCAAATCCCAAATAAACAATCTAGTAGACAAAAGAAAGGAACAAACGACCTTTTTTCGGCCCGTCACAATGGTGTCTTCTCTTAAGGGGGGAGATATCCTCGAGCAAAAATAGCTGATTTTCATGATTTTTTTAAAGGAAATATTTCTTCACCATTTTTGAGACTTAGGGTATGTTTTATTACCACTCTTGTCTGTTACATGGTAATCGCAGAAGACTTTCTGCTTTTCGCTAGGACTAGGTAGGAACGAAAATGCACGCCTTTCTCTTTCACCTTTAGCATTCCTCTCTTGTCCTCTCTTTCTCGTCGTGTTCCTCTATCTCTGCGTTAACCTTTGTCTCGAAACTCATCCATCTCATATGCACAATGTCCGCATATTATTCCTGCGATAAACAATGAAAACAACAACAACGAACTAACTGCGAAGTATGCGAGCATGCTGACACTGTATCGTCGCGTCGGGATCGCATGCCCAACAGGGGACCTCGAACGTCATGTTATCGGACTTTTCCAACTCTCGGAAAATATTGTCAAGGGTACTCGTATGCAGCATGAAGCACTGGCCGGCAAACGAGCGTAAACACCGTAACTGTGCGCATTAAATGCTGTTTGAATACGCCCTTTTCTGTACTACACGTATATGCATATTTCGTATACCTATATACTTACCTCCTTTATTTCTACAGGAGCTTTACGAGTGCCTGACACCTGACAAACTGCACCTGAATTATATCTCTCGCAGCAAGTAGTGAGATAGACAATTTGGTTTTCATAATACATAATATACATTTTTCATATACATAATATTAATATAATATTATGTAAATTCATAAAGCGACACACACACACACACACACACACACACGCGCGCGCGGCTTTATATATATATATATATATAAGTCTCGCCAAAACAGACTTTGATCTGGAGTTATAAATCCGTTTACTATATATAATAATGACACTGATTGATCCAGACCACTGATTGATTGTATCTATCGAAAATGGATTGCATTGGAAAAGAAAACGTTAATTTATCACGTGTAAATCAAATGGAGAATAAAGAAACCTTATGAGTCTCCTGTTAGAATCAACCTAGAGGCTGCTCCTTTCACGAGCTTCTTTGTTTTATTATCGCGTAATATTTCAAGGGGTGAGAGCCCAAATCAGGAAGATATTTTTTTGCGCCTGTCTAATGTGTGTGTGTGTGTGTGTGTGTGTGTCGTGAAGTCTACAAGTGCACCAACTTGTAAAGGGAATACCGAAAATCAATCATCACCAAAGGTGACTGATGCTATAAGATGTATATAATTTCCGGAATTTATTAATTATTTATGGTTCTAATGTATGTTATGTATGTTAACAAATGTTATGTATGAAAAGCTGGCAAAATGGAATTATATTAAGGTACTGTTGTCGTCTAGAAATTTGATGAAGTCGTTTTTTTTTAAATTTATTTTTATTATTCTACAGACCTTTCGGCATTCGTCTGTGTGAAAGCCGTTTAATGATACTTATCAAATTAGCCGAGTTGTATAAATCTTGATTATAGTGGTATACGCTCGGGAAGCGCGGTCGAGACGCAGGTTACTGTGACGACCCGAAAATCGGGTAGTTGAAAAAGTTCAATTTTGAAGGCGTAAGATGATTGAGGACTCGTTTGGGAATTTATTTACATTTGCATTAACAGAGTTGTGTGCCAAATTTCATTAAAAATATTAGTAATCAAAGAAGTTATAAACAATCTTGTAGAGGACTTTCGAATGTGAGGGGCTCGAGAGTGTACTTGATTTTGGCCACTCATTTCATCCGAAACGAAAAAAACGAGTTTTTTCTCGTAACATAGATAATATTTGCTAAGATTTGACTAAGCTTTTTTTTACCTTGATACAATAATTTTTTTTTAACTTCAATTCCTCTTTTGTCTTTTCGAGGAAAAGTGACATCATTATCGTTGATAAATACCGAAAAAAATGTTGAGAAGAAAAACGTCGGTTAAGACGAAAATACTAGTACACTGAATAAGTAAACTAGATTTCAGGTCAATCCACTCATTAAACATCAAGAAAGAAGTGGCAGGAGCCACATTTCCAAATATTTACCGTGTTTTTTTTACTCGAAACGATGCTTTTTAGATCGGCAACTACGATGCCTTGATAACCAATCGGCCGATTGAGCCAAATTTGGCATATACCTTCAATAGACTGTGATTCAACATTGGTACCGGAATTGAGTCGAAATATTGTTTTTTTTATATAACTCGTAGAATGTTCATAAAAATAGGAAAATGGATAATCAATGTTTAGCATGCCGCTATTTTGTAGGATTTTTTCTTGCGGAATCTGGTACGAACCATCACACACTCGTGCAGATTAAGAACATGATTGGGGGCGTCTTCCGCGCACCGTTGTGAACAAACGTAAGAAAATACATGATACTTAACTTTTTTAATTTTCACATTTCCTTAAAGTATTGCTAACCATGTGTAGTACTTTTTTCAGCTATTTTATTTATTTACTCCATCCTAAACATCACCTCAAAAACGGTGCTTTTGACAACACTGCCTTAGGAGGATCTGTGTACACACAATTATAACAATCTTTCCATATACGATTATTTTCAACGTTATATATTTCTCAATATTTAGGTATCAATGTATACGTACATATATTACAGAGATACAAAGTTCGTCTGTCATGATATCTCCAATCACACAGGCTATGTCTTATCGCTGTATATCTTGTCATGCAAATGACCAGGGATAAGTAAACCTTACTTATTGCTGAGCAATCCTGTATCAGACAGTGATTTGGAATGAAGAACAAAACATTTGGACCGAAAGAACATAATCCAACTCATTCGTTTGCAAGTGAAAAGTCCTCGTTTAAAGGGCCTACATTTACCTATTGGTGAAAAAGAAACGCTTTTTTAACACAAAAGTACATATATTGGAAGCCTTAAAAAAAAATCCCCGAAAAAGAAAGAAAAACAACAAAAATATACCCGCTGGCAGACGTTGAAATTTTTTCGCGACGTTCGGTGGTGGACACTCTTCAGCTCCAAAATTTATGAAAAAAGTCGTCATTTTTACGTAACTAAAAAAAATGAAGATCGATTTTTAAAAGTGAGATCGTCAACGACCTTTAAATGTTTCACATAGTATCTCCTGTAAATTTAAGAACCATCCATCAAGTGGTACTCGAGATATCATGTCCACCGACTTTGACAAAAACGCGTTTAAGATTTGAAGTATGGTGCTGCTATATAGCGCCCGGTCGATTGTTCGAAGTTATAGCTCATTTGATTTTAAGAATATTTCAATTAAATTTTTAGGAAATATAACTATACGATGATACTATCGAATAGGGATATTTTTGGAAAATGCAATTCTTTCACCTACGTGGGTAGATGTAGCCTGTCAAGGTGGAACACCGCTGTAACGACTATAAAAAATCGTTTTAAAAAAATATTTTCTCGGAGTATACATATTCAAGAATACGTGAAAAAATGTCACGTTAAAATACAAAAAATTGACCACGTTAGCGACGATTTAGTGAGTGCAAGTAGCGCAACGATTCACGTATAATAAAACTTTCAGCCGCGTTCTTCTTAAAACGAATTTTCTCGACTCGGCTAGAACCATAACTCTAGCTGTAATTGTCCCATTTTCAAATGAAAAAAAAAAAAAACATTTCCGCAATTGCAGTAGCTGCCGTTTTACAAGGCAGTTTTTTTTTAATTTAGCATTTTCAAAGCCCCCGAATATAAGTAAAAATTCCGCCAAAATAACACTTTTTTAACACTCGCCATTTTGGAATTTTTTTCTTTCCCAAAACGGCTGCATATACAACGAGAACTACATTTATATAGATTATAAAACTGTTTTATTTTTATCTATCACACCAACCGTTGTAAATTTATCGATTGGATCTTGGAACACAGTTTTTATACAGAGGCGCTATTATACCTCAATAAGAATGTTAAATTTTAATGAAAAATAAAAACTTACGCAAAATACGTTCAGTGTATGCTTAATCACGAACCTTCCTTCCAAATTGTAAATAAATAATCTAGTAGATAACAAAATCTCGGGAAAAACATCCTTTTTTAGCCCATCACGGTCCTCTCTTAATGGAAATCTTATGAGTTATTTGTGCATCAGCTGCGTTCAATCTATTTCATATTTATTCCTGAAATTGAGTAATAGAGGTGATTGAAAAAGTCTTATTTTTTTCTTGCATCACTTCACCGATGGAAATCCCATGAAAATGTCTTTATAATGGAGACCATGTTGTAATGAAGACAAAATGTTGATATATGTATACAATAAGCGAGATTGCGCGATGTGCATTGGGCGATAGAAAGTCAGGCACATTGTGCATATGTGCGAGCTAATGAATGTTGAGCTTATTGACGATCTTAATTCGCTTTCGTTCCATCTAGTACGTTGACCCATATTTTACATAATATGTGGTTGGTCCATAACAAGTCGTGTGGGTAGACACTCGTTTCATCTTGGGTTCAATCGCGTTCCTCCTCCTGGTCACCTACAAACCCACCTACGTATCTCGGTTCAATAGTCTCTTCGAGTCGTAGTGACAATATTGAAAGTCGAATATTTCTCTTCGTTTTTATCAAGTTTTTATTGGTTTATCGATATCTTCTTCGAAGGGCAGGACAACAACTCTATTCTTTACTTCTCTATCCTCAGACATCGCTCTCCTTGAATGTCACTATTCTGGAGCAGGTTTATTCAGGAATATCTCTATTTCAAAATATCCCCATGTCTAAAACATTTCTCTGACGAAACAGCTGCATTCGAAAAGATCACAATACCACAATAATTCAGTTCTGAAATATTACTGCTCTTAAGGCCTTAGGCCACAGTAACGGGTATAAAATCATGTGCGAATTTAACCATTTTTTTCGTATGAAAAAGTGATTCACACATAAAATTAATTACACATCTATTTAGTATGAATATCAAGCTATTAGAAAATATATATATATTTTTTTGAATGTACAAAATGGCCTTTTTTTATTCATGGCCATGGCCAATATAGTAAATGCAATATTACGAATGGAATAGAGATGATTGAGGAAAAAGGTTACAAAGTTTCGTTATCTGTTGTGAGATATCCGTACTCATTGTTTTTTGTATTTTTTCGACCGGAATCAAATGAATGTTCACTGATTTCAAGGAATGTTTTTTTTCTGATGTATTTTTTTCATTTACAGTGTCTTTTCAGCTTGCCAGTGTATATGAAGTTTGGACGATTCTGGACGATTGTTCTGCCAAATCTGTTTTTTCTAGTAAGATTTTGAAATATGTCAAACTGTTATATTCCGAAAAAAATCACAATGTAATCGAATAGCATCTACCAAAAAAGTCCAATTACATGCAAAACGATCATTTCGGGCGAATTACTCATATACCACATATAATTATGTGTATAAGCGAAAGAGTGGAGTTTTTTGGAAGGCTTGTCGAATAATCTTTGATATAGCAGGAGCTGAGATGGAAGATAACGTATTTTATGTATGATATAAAACAGTGTGCAAGAATAAAATAAAATTCATTAGATTGTGTCAAACAAATGACGAATCGAATGCTTCAAACAAGTGCGGCATTAATAGACCACATTTAAGAGGTTACGACACTTCGGCGCTCTGAAGAATATGTATAAACTTTTTCTTACGCGGCTATTATACACATAAAATAATTTTCATCTTTCGCAAATGCATTATAGTTTCATGAATAAAGTAAAAAAAAAACAAAATTAAAAAATTGCGGAGAAAAACGTCGTCTGGTACGACCTTCCTTTGAAAATCCTCGCCGACGGTGGATTTTTTTTTCTTTGTAAAGCATGGCTCGAAAATTAAAAAAAAAATTTCTTCAAGAAAAGTAATAGCTAAAGTGTAGAAAGAAAAATGTCAAAATAACTTTTGTGGAAATGCCAGCTGTTTGAGAAAAAACTATGATCTTTACCAAAATGTTGAATGCAACAAAAGCGTGATGCAACAAAATGCAGCATGCAACAAAAAACCTATGGTTCACCCTAGATAATATTATAAGGAATATGTGGTATAAATTTTATCAAAATCGGTTGAGATCTCGAGACATTTCTTCCACCAAATGGGAGGAAGTAATATTGGAAAAAATAGTTTTGAGAAAAATGCAACAAAAAAGTGCCATAAGCGTCTTACAAATAATTCTTTTGAAGATCTTAAGGCTGTTGAACGTAATTTGGATAAAGAAAAAATCGCCTCAGAGCAAAGTATATTGAATCGACGTTAGTGGGACAGGGCCAAGATCCACGTTGGATTTACGTTGCGTCAGTTCATCTCAGGTTTTCGACAGCTAAAAATGAAGCCACGAAACCTTGGCGATAAGAAATTAAATCCTGTCGGTCCGCAAATTTGTTACAAGTCAACATCGATCTTTTTTGGACAGTTCGTTCTCTCTCAAGGAGGTGGGAGCGTTAGCCATAATTCAAGATCAACACAAAAAAAAATGTATATTTTATTGTCTAGAACATACTGAGTCTATGAATTTTCCGATTTTTTTTCACCACAAAACACCAGAGGTAAAAAATACTTTAATGTATGTAATTTTACATGAGGTAAGATGATTCAAGCTACGGGTGATGATATTTTTGTGGCTATTCAGGATGAAGATAAACCATTTCTCACAACGGATTAGCGTAAACAAAAATTTTATAAACATTGGGAAAAAAGCCCCCATCTTGAACGTCGTAGACCATATATAGAAAGGTTTGATGAAAGATTTCGTATCTTGGCTGGCGGATGAAGAGCATTGCTGCCAACCTCAATGTCCACAAAGTTGCCGTATTTCGGCAATACTTAATATTAATTAATGGTATTAATAAATAATCTCGTGACATAAATTTAAATAGGCATAATTATAAATGACTCAAAATTTCATTTTGAATTGTACAAAATATTCAATGATGCAGTTTTTTTCATAATAATCATCGATAACGTTATACTTTTTCAAGTTGGTAGTTACACAAAAATTTTTCTTGTTTACGTAATGAAAATATAAAAATTCATAATTTTGCCCATTAATTATATATTTTATGAAAAAATAGCGTCTACAGAATCAATCTAATCTCGTGTACATTTTTTGAGGTATATCGACAACAAAATTCATGAATCGACATTTGACTCAACTCGACCGCTCCAACCTCCTTAAGCTTCCGTGTCCTTGAATTGGAACTCTTAAGCTTAAGATGCACCTTGCACGATAGGATCCTTGCCAGATGGATAATGAATTCGAAAAGCATACGAGGCGATGGATCTCCTGTTTGCTCAAAGGGCATATTGTATTTTTCAATTTGTATTCTTGATCTGTACTCCGGTGACTTCTCGGATTCCGCGACTAACGTGATATATATATATATATATATATATATATATATATAGTCTTGGCACAAATGAAATTCATGATCGATGGTCGTTTCGTTAGTCAAGGATCAGCGGTTTCGTTTCATTCTCAAGGTAAAAGCGTCACATGGAATAACAAAATTTATTTTCATTTTTAGCCACAATAATATACGTGGATAAAATTAAACGATGTTTTTATACAATACCAAATTTCCCGATAAAATGTTTAATTACTTCTCGCGGATGTTAAATTCAAGTGGACGAAGGAATTCTTTATCTTTGAGAGTAAAAATGCGTCATGAGGAAATCATGTTTGAATGACGTCAGATTGAAAAAAATGTAGGTCCATTTGTGCCAATGTTCTCGAAATACAAGCAAGAATCTCAATGTATTCTTTTGAGTGGAGACTACAAAGTTAACCAATTTTCTGATGTCACTTCAATAAAAAAAAACATTCAAAAGAGTTCGATGTATATCAGGGCTTTTTTTTCCTATGCTAGAGATGTTTGAAAAAATCTTTACCAATTTTTCTGCTGGCATAAAGGCGGGCGATACCTTTGGGCGAGGAAGAAATTTGCTGGTTTTTATGATTTTTATTTGAAGGAAAGATTTCTTCGCCATTAATGAGCCTTAGGGTATGTTTTATTACTACTTTTGGCTGTTAGATGGTTTTTTAATTGAGCTTTAAAAATGGCGGAGGTATGGCACGATTTTCTAAACTGCATTTTCAAAAGTGGCGAGATGTATATCTGGAAAACTAATCGACCGATTCTGATGAAAATTGGCATAAATCTTTTTAACCTTAGTGTCTAAAATATGGCCCTAAATGTTTTTGAAAATGAAAAAAAGTATCCTTTAATTGCAGGAGGTAGCCACTTTGTTCGGAAAATTTAATCTTTTTGTTTCAAAGCGTACCATTTCATCAATTCTCAACATTTCTCACTTTTCCTTGGTTCATATTCCGCGTATAAGTGTGACGGAAAGAAAAACCTTCATTAGTTTTTCGTCAGCATAATCCTGCCTACGGCACGTGTCACGGCGTCTGACAAAATTCGCCGTTTAGAAGATCGTGCCGAACTTCGCCGTTTATAGAGATTAATTTTTAAAAATACCACGTAAGTGCCAAAAGTAGTAATAAAACATACGCTGAATCTCAAAAATGGTAAGGAAACCTTTCCTTTAAACGAAAAATAATGAAAAGCAGCTATTTTGTCCTCGCCGTGAGGTATGTCCTACCTTTATTCCTGAGGTAGCTCAGACGGTAAGTAGTAGAAAAGGCAAAGGCGAACCCTGCCGTTGGTGGTCGACCGTATAGCGCTCACGAGAAAACTACGCGTGAAAAGGCATATTGAAATCGGGCTTCGTCGGTAAAATGGTAAATTTCAGAAACCATAAACAATTTTAACAACAATTTATTACGATCTTTACGATCAGTTTTGCGTTATATTTTACAATCGACGAGTGGATTCGAGAATCATTTTGGAGATACTTTATCGACTGAAAGTAAACCCGCACTTATCATCAGCTGCAAACAGAATTTGTTTTCAATACCATGGCACACAAAATGGTCACTGATGGCGTTGGCTGCATGAAAATTCGATTCAACAATTATCCACATTTGATTTCAAGAATTTCAAACCTTACCCCAAAACTCAATTTTATTTTGCGCAAATGAGATGGTTGCATTGAAACCCGACCTTTTACGTTTTTCAAGCATTTGCTTTGTGAACACTCGTTATATTACATTAATCAAAGTTTAACTCAGATGAAAATCCAATTAATTAAAATTTTACTAATCAGCATTTTTTCTCAGATGTTTCTACTTTATCCTACCTTTCTGGCAAAATTTAAATTCCACTACGAAAGAATGCGCTGTCTTCTGACGCTCTCCACTCATCTACCGATTTTAATTTTACCCACATTTGAGCAAAGAAAGAATGGCTGATTTTAATTATTTTTTAAAAGGAAAGATTTATTCGCTATTTTTTAAACTTAGGGTATGTTTTAGTGCTACTTTTGGCTGTAACATGGTATTTTTGTTATGTTTTAATGTTTAAGGATGTTGAGTCCCTATGAAACATTTTAATGTTAATTGTTCAATAAATAGCTTCTTAATCGTCATGAAATTTTTACACGACCTCCTGAATACTTCATGTAAAAACATACCAAATTTTCAGAATTCTATCATCATTACTTCAACCTCCTTAAGGGTTGAAATAAAAAATGATAAGAAAATTCTGAAAATTTGGTATGTTTTTGTATGAAGTATTTAAGAGGTCGTGTTCAAATTTCACGACGATTAGGAAGCTCGTTATTAAAAAATTAACATTTTGTTAAGAACAATTTTTAAAAGAAATAAAAAAAAATTTATAAATAAAGTACGTTTTGTTTCCGTTGCTTTTAGTATATGGTAAATATTATAAAATTGAGAGGTCAAAAAAAAAACTTATTGCAAAGTTACATCAGTTTCCATAAAACAACATTTAATTTGCCCTTGCCCTTCTTTCTGCAACGTCCTCATGGCATGCAGACGTCGGGAAACTGTTGACTCGTCAACATTGCGCTATTCATCCAATTCTTCAAGTGTTTGAGAAGAGTTTGCAGCCAGCAAACCATGCAATTGAGCATCTTTAAATTTGTCCACCGACCTGGTCGTTGCTTATCATGAGGGTTGCAGTCGCTTCTTTTGAATCTTCAAAACCACTCTTTACATATAATTTCCGATGCAGGCAATCAGCTAGTTTCGGCTGCCATTTTTCAAACGCTGCGGCTAGCCGTCCGGTTTTCGGAAAAATATTATTATTCCATATAAGTTCCATATAAATTATTCTATATAATATAAGAATATTATTATTCGTCCGCAAAGTAGCTCAGTTCACGCGGTTCACGCTGTACAACGCCCCAAACAAATCCTAACACACAAACCCAAAGAAACAGACCCAAACAAACGAACCCAAAAAGCAAACGCAAACAAACACACCCAAACAACATAAACCCGAACCCAAAGTGAATTTGATTCAACGAACAATAAGTTTTTCCTCTCTCAATGGCCAGCCTATAAAAATTCGAAAATATTCGTCGCCAGAGAAAAAAACACGAGGAATAATTGTCGAAAAATTTCATCATGATTCTGCGAACTGAAATCATCGATCAACCGCTATACCGATTTATTCCGCTCGAGCTTAAAACGCGGTGCTGCAAAAAATCTCGCGAGCGAGGACTTGCTGTGGTCGTTGTTTTTTTTCGTTTGTTCTCAAGCTGGCGCCAGGGCAGGTGCAAAAGCAAAAAAAAGGAGCGCGAATTTACGGGTCAGGTTCGTACGCGAGAGATAGCAACTAACAGGTCGCATTTATAACGAGAGTTGTTATTATTATCGTTTTAATACACATTGTCGTCTCGAACGTATACGTATATCTTCGGCTCGAAGGAGATGAGGGTAGGCGCCATGCCTGGTCTTGGAGAAATTAAATCTGCCAACTTGAAGGAGAAAAAAAAAGAACGAATGCCCGAAAGCCTCGAGAGGTACAATTGTACATGCAGAAAAGACGAACCGAAAGATCGAAATCTCGTACGGTCGACTGTGTTTTGCGCGAGATTGGACGTGACTCTTTGCTTCTTGAATACGTAACGGTGAAGTGCAGTTACAAAATCACTTCTCGAAGCGTGCAAAGTCATTTCGTGACATTAAAAATATTCATTATACATTGTGTCAACTCACACACATACCAATTAATTTTGCAACAATTAAAAACCGTGGAATTCCGCGACATCGGATCTTTGGTTGAGATGGACGTTCACTCATTTTCTTGATACGAGATAAATATTCCAAACATTTTTCGTGGACTTGAAGAAGTTGCTCGGGTTTCGCCTAGCTGTAACAGTCCAAAACGGCTCATTTTTGGGATTTTTTTTCTCGAAAATGGTAATGATCAATTTCTACAAAAATTGAGTATTTTCAAGAGTGTCATCTGGAGAACCTGTAATTTTTTGGGTAAAAATATTGAATTATAATCGATTTTAAACGTCTTTTGCGGTAAACAATGCCCTTCTGAACCAGGTTATCTAATATCGAATAATTCAACAGATTTCGTTAGAATATTAGTTTGTCTTATCATTAATCGAAGAAATTTCCAAAATATCGAATTTAAAAAATGGCGCATGTTCAAAGTGAATGTTTTGATTTTTGCGAAAAAGATGGGCACTTTTGGTTCATAAAAGCGAACGCATAGTCGGAAAAAATCCTTCGATCAAATACTATATTTTTACACCCAGAAAAATCCCGTAAAAAATCAGAAAAATCGATGCAGTAGTTTTTTTTATGATATTTTGCTCATCGACTTTCAAACGTACTTTCATCAATAAGAACATTTGTAAGCTGGTATACGATAAAAATATCTTGGTTTAAAAAAAGCGAAAAAACTAGGCATGACGCCTTAAGTTTCTTTAAAATTACTTCGGTACATGGACAATATTTTATTATACGTTCGCAGGTGTAGGGAGACCCGGATATTCCTCACAAATGATATCATCGTTTGAAAAAAAAAACACAACGATAAATCGAATAGTTAACGACTGCCTGGAGGATAGCCACGATTTTGGCACATTGGACCTCGTTCACGGAAGTTCGAAACTTACAACCAATAACACGTGAAAATTGGAGAAAATTTTTCTCAACATGTGAAGATACACTCGACCGATTTATCGCTCAACACTGGGCATCGGAATGTCCTCTCGCAATCAGTGAATGTACTCGCTCAATAATTGTATTTTTTAAATTTCACCGATACCGTTTGGTAGAACCAACATTTAGAATGCTTTTAAGGCAAGCGTTTTTTTTAATCGTTTTTCGAGGCAACTCAAATCGAAGCTGAAGTTCCAAAATATGGTCCAGGAATCACAGATTGAGCGTAAACTTATGAATACAACGATGGAACTTCTATAGTAATACTTCAAACGTCTTTTTCTCGAAACTATGTTTTTCAAAACGGTGTACACGATTTCTCGACACCTAATAAATAGATTAACCTGAAATTTTCTACACTTATTCAGTGGAATAGTGGCTTAGTCTCGACCGACGTTTTTCTTCTTAACTTTTTTTTCACAGTTATTAACAATAAAGATGTATTTTTTCCTCGAAAAATCGAAAAAACCATTTAGCCTGATGTTTTGATGATTAAAACACGATAACACAAAAAAGCTCGACCAAGTTTTAGCTAATATTATCAATTTTAAGAAGAAAAAAAACGCGTTTATTTTTGTTTCAGACCACCAAGATAGCCAAAATCGAGTGCACCGTTGAGCCCCTCACGTTCAAAGGTCCTTCACGAGATTGTTCATAACTTCCTAAATGGTGAATATTTTTAAATGAAATATGGAACGCAATTTTGTTGAAGTACATACAAAAAAATGCCCAACCAATTTTTCAATCGTCTTACTCGTTCCTTCAATTATAATTTATTTTTAATAATCCTGATTTTTGAGTCGTCACAGTAGCCTAACCCTTTAACGGTACTGTCGTTCATCATGGTCATATTTTTTAGTCACCTAATTTTTGTTCCTTTTGTCGATTAATATCCTTTGTAAAAATCGAAATTTCTCGCATTCTATGACTTTTTGCGTCACGTGAAGAGAGACACAGTCTTATTACTATCCGTCGTGTAAATCGTCAGTTTATAGATAAAATATATGCATATATAATATATCCACGACAGTCCAAGAATTCAGTGTACGCGTACAACAAATTCCCGTGCCGCTGTAATACAATCATTTATAGAAGGGTACGGAGAACATCGTCCATCTCGTCGTTGGTTCGTGAACATTGCCGAGTAACGAGGAAAGGTCAGGAAGAACGCAATAGATCGTAGAATAAACTTTTATATTGCGGTTTATTATGCGACGATGACAACGGCGTCGACGACAATGTCGACGATCGAACACGTTGATTTTTGCCTTAGACTTTCACGTCACAATGACCAAATTGATCCTCCCTTGGGATGCTTCGATCCGTCGAGTCCTCAATTTGATAGCCAGTGACCATGGGCGAACTCTCCGAATCGTTGAAACTTTTCCCGTTCTTCTTTTATTATCCCCCTCATTCTTTCGTTCCATTTACTCGCTTTGCATTTTTATCACCGCATTGTTTTTTTTTCCTACGTTCGGATCTCCGTGAAACGACGAGATGAGAATTTCAAGGATTCACCGCAGGTCAATGCTCACACGATTCTTGCCATATCAAGATAGTACATTTTTTTATTCTTAGAGTATACATTTATTTCTGCGTCTTTATCAACGTGATAAGATCATAGGGATTAATCGTACACTTTATAGATGAGACCTTCAAATATGAAAATAAATATGATTTTATAAATCATGTTTATTTTATAAAGTATATCTATAAATACATATATTTATATATATATATGTATTTATAAATAAACTTTATAAAATAAATACATAAACACATATATATATACATATATATATATATATATATATATATCATTTTTTTCATATATTTATTTTACAAATAATAAATTCAATTTAAAAGTGAAAATTGACTACTCGAATTTGGACATACCCAGGCATTCCCACTTTACCTGCACTTTCGGTAAAATGAGCGTTCGATGAATAGCCTACGCTTATTCGTCTACAAAAGCTGCATCCACGACATCGTCATTAAATGAAAAATGAAGGAAAGTATAGTCGAAGGTTATTGAGCACAAAACGGGACTCTGTTTAATCGTTCTAAGCATCTTCGATAATTCCTTTCCTTTTCCTCTTCTTGTCGGAGAAATCCTTCGATAAAACGGTAAAATCGATCAATCATCGAATCAAGGAAGCTGTCTTCCTTCCATGCATAAATATTCTTTCGCGATAAGTGTTCCTCGACGTATCTACGTAGGATCCGTTATACTCTGGTTCACTGTATTTTAATAGCCTCACCGGCTTGCAACGAGTGATTGCAATGTACGCATACGCACGCGTACGTGCACATATGTAGGGGTAATTTCAGGCCGAACCGGGATAGGCAGCAGTTCTGTTTTCTCCTTTAGGAGACGGTCCCTTAAGGACCAAGTGGTGACCTCAAGGGAGGATACCACTTTGACTGGCCGAAAAAGGTCGTGTTTTCCATTTTTTTTTCGTCTACTAGATTATTTATTTGGGATCTGGAAAAAGGTATGTTATTAAGAATACATTGAACTTATTTCGTGTAAATTGTCATATTAAAATATAAAAAATGAACAATTCTATTGACGCATAGTAGAGCCGGTGTATTAAAAAAATGTTGCCCACTGGCCGGATCAATAACTTGACAATGGTTGATCCGAAAAATGAAAATAAAAATGTTTTATAATCTATATAAATTTAGTGGTCGTTGTACGTAACCGTTTTTCGAGAAGAAAAAACGATTTTATGAAAAGGCGGGTGTTGAAAAAAAACAGTAATTTTAAGGGCCTATATCTACCGGAGACACGAAAAAATGGCCAAATTCCGATATTTTCTATTTTTTTTCCCGATTATGACATTTTTTCCGCGACGGTTTGCGGTGGATACTCTCCAGTTTACACGCACCATCTGAAATCTCGATTTTTGAAATCACTTTTTTTTTAACAAAATGGAGACAAATTGAAACTCGAGCATACAAAATCTATTAAAAAAATCATTTTCACGTAACTATTAAAAAGTGAAGATCGATTTAAAAAAAAGTGAGTTCGTCAACGACCTTTAAATGTTTCTCAAAGTATCTTCTGTAAATTTGCAAACGATCCGTCGAGGGGTTCTTGAGATATCATGTCCACAGATTTTGAAAACATCACCTGCTACTATGGCGATGTTTTTGTTTTTTTTTGTGTATTTTTTTGAAGGCTCGCAATATATGTATCGTGGTGTTAAAAAAAGCGTTTTTTTCACCAACCATTTACCAGAAAAAAGTTCAGAAATTGGTCTCTTTTTTCGGGTCTCTAGGTAGATGTATCCCCTTAAAGAATAATAAACATTTAAAAAAACGGCTACCTTCAAGGATAGCTACTGCAATTACGGAAATCACGGTTTAGAAAAATTGAGAATCGCACATTGATAGCGAGAGTTATGATTTCGGCCAGGTCGAGAAAAGTCGTTTTGAGAAAAACGCGACTGAAAGTTTCACTATATGTAAATCGTTGCGCTACCTGCTCTTAGCAAATCGTCTATAACTCGGTCGATTTTCAATATTTAAACTTGAATTTTTTTCTTATATTCTTGAATATACAACATGGAAATGCAAAAATCAAAAATCAAAAATGAATATAAAAAAAAACACTTTTCACCAATTTGGTTTTTCTGAAGAAAATAGTTGTCTCATTACAATTTTATGTAAACCTTGAATATGCAAATGAAAATGCAAAAATCACCAAATCAAAAACCAAAAATGAATAAAGAAAAACACTTTTCACCAATTCGGTTTTTCTGAAGAAAATAGTTGTCTCATTACAATGCTATGTAAATTAACCTCATTGCGGTTCATGTTTTCTAGAATAATACACACATAGGATAGGTCCAAAAAACGCCCAAGATTCAGTATCGCTACTACAGAGAAACAATACATTTTTGTTCAGTTCGTTGAATATTTTGAATCCATTTTTAATAAATCCCTCTCTCATCTCAGAATACAAGGATAAAATTAGCGCAGACAGGGTCCAAGAGCAAGATGCAAAGTACTCTGTTATGTTAAAGTGGTATTCACAATTGCCATCGATTGCGAACACTTGGCAATTTCTTACAAATTATTCTTTGTCCGAATAGTTAGATTCATAATTGTTTGCCATTTTCGATAAGTCAATGGAGTACAGTGATTTTATATGACGAAATTAACGCTCTTTTCAATTACGAACATTTATGCGTTACAAGAATGTGAACAACAATAAAAAATCGTAATTGACATTCCATAGTATGTAATAAAAGTATTGCGGGCGTAATATTTTTTTAATAAACACTATACGAGGTGAAAATTTGGCGAGCTTGTATAAAGAGATTGTGGATTAATCTACAGCACCCTCCAAAAGCAGAGAGAAGATGAAGATCCCCACGTGGTCCATGTGACGTGGAATGCTATATCTATATGAGAATATGCTACGCACAACTTAACAGGATCTTACGTCGAAGATATTTACAGCCACTGTCGTTGAAACATCTCTGCAATTATTAACAAACTCGCACGACCTTCGACTTTCCATCCTGCAGTGGAATTGAATCGAGGATATTTCACCATTACTTTTTCTTTTGCAATATGAATTCACCTCATTACGGTGTTAGGCTATCGCGACGACCCAAAAATAGGGGTTATTTGAAAAAATTTATTTTGAAGTTATGAGTAAGAAGATAGAAAAGTCGTTTGGACACTTATTTGTATGTACATTAACAAAGTTGTGTACAAAATTTAATTCCAAAAGATGAATAATTTAAAAAGTTATAAACAATCTCGTGAAAGACCTTTGATCGTGAGAACTTGTGTATCAACTTGGCTCAGCGGTGTATTCGATTTTGGCCACCCGGTTGATCCAAAGCGGAAAAAACGAGTTTTTTTTTCTCAAAATAGATAATATTGGCTGAGACTTGACTGTGCTTCTGTTGTTATTGTCGTTTCAATCGTCAAAAAATGTTAATAACTAATGAAAAAAAATTTGAGGGACTACATCTACCTAGAGGCTGGAAAAAATAGCCGAAATCCGATTTTGTTCTTCTGGGAAACGGTTGTCGAAAAAGCAATTCTTTTTTTAACACAAAGGTACATATATTGAAAGCTCAAAAAATCGCCAAAAAGTACGGAAAAACAACAAAAACGTGACCGTCGACAGATGACATTTTTTTCATGACATTTGGCCGTGGACACTTTTCAGCTTAAACGGTCCATCTGAAATTTAAAAACCAAATGGGTTACTCAAGGTAACAATATATACGAGTTGTTGACGATCTTTTCAATTTTTTAAATAACTTTTTAACAACGTGGCGACGAATTAAAATACGAGCATGCAAAATTTATGAAAAAAACTCGTTATTTTTACGCAACTATAAAAAAAATGACGATCGATTTCTAAAAAGTGAGATCGTCAACGACCTTTAAATATGTCTCGTCGTATCTCCTATAAATTTGTAAACAATCCATCAAGTGCGTCTCGAGATATGATGTCCACCGTAATTGAAAACAGTATTTCGAGAAAAAGGCGTTTAAAGTCTAAAATATGGTGCTGTTACCACGCGCCCGGCCGACTGCTGCAAGCTGTAGCTCATTCAATTTTCGAAATATTTCAATGGAATTTTCTGCGAATATAGCTAAAAAGTGATACTACCGAATAAATATATTTTTGGAAAATGCACTTTTTGACCCACGTAGGTACATGTTGCCCGTTAAGAATAAAAACGCCTGTCAAAACTAAATTACGATTACCCTGACCAAATGTCCCAAATTTTAAGTAAATTCCTTCATAACAAAAAATCGTGCACGCCATTTTGAAATACAAAGTTTCGAGAAAAACGGATTTAAAGTTTTGCCAGCAGTTCTATCGTTGTAACGCTATTTACGTTCGATCTTCGATTCCTGCACCATATATTGGACCATCCTCTCCAATTCGATTTTCCTAAAGTGACGCGCGATTTTTTAAAATTACATTAGCCTCACCCCTGAAACGTCTTATTTTTTATGAGGAGTTAAGTGGAGAAACGAATCACCGTATTCCCATCAAAGAAAAGCCTTTGTTTCCGAAGAGTATTATTTTAAAGGTAAAATAATAACCGTGCAATATGTAAGTATAGAATAACATTGATTGCATGGATTTTTTATATTTTCGTCGATCGAAACACAACCCTGCATACTTATTATTCCGGTGCCACCAAACGCTGATAAAATTGAGGAGATTTGTACAATCTGATGGTAAATTCTTTGGTGGTATTCTTTAATACCTCTAATCTTTAAGATGGTAAAAAAATAATAAAATAAAATAAAAATAATAAAATAATAAAAAATAAAATAAAAATAATGGTAAAAAATAATAATCTTTAAGATGGTAAAAAAATTCTTTACCAAGTTCGGATCGAACGTCTCGAAATTTATGGTGATTCGAAGGATGCTCATGATTGTTAATAGATTCTACGAGTTTTTAGAGAGTTTCTTCTATCGATCGCTGCACGGTGGGATTATCACTGAAATTATATAAAATTCGAAGAGCCCGTAAGCCATCAATGCTGCGATTGCCCAATGTTCAAGTCTACGGTCATGCGCACTCGATATTCGATTTCGGCTTTAAATAAACGCATACGTGTTATTTGTAAATAGTACATCAAGGTGGCCGGTATATCACATAGGACACACGTATATGTACGTAGAGCATGTATTGATATATCGATACATAATACGCGTTGAAGCAAACGCGAGTTCCCCTTTTGCATAATTGAAATCGAAATGAATGATCGTGGGGCATGAGAGACACACTGTGCCACGGAATTTTTGCCTTCGGACAATCTACGGGACCGTATCTTTACTTTCACTGGGGCTCCGTTCCGAGACAAGAAGAGTGCTCGAGCCAAGAGAGCTCGTCACTGCAGCCCCTTGACTTCGTATTTCTACGTTTTGTGTGCTTAATGGCAAGATCAACATTTCATTTCATGCATTTATATCGACGAACGAAAGCCAATCTTACATCTGAGTATTTCAGACTTTTTTTTCTAGAGCTGTAATTTTGTTCAATTTTTTGTTGTTATTTTCGAAACACTTCTCGGATGAATGGTAGGAGAACCAATTTCACTTTTTTCGCCTTCTCTTCGCGAATAGAATCCTCTGTTTCAACGCGCTCGATAGCAATTTCTATTTAGCTGGAGTCGGTGCGTGCCTTGCATTTTCATTCGCTTCCAACAATAACGGCGTGGTCGGATCGGCAATGGTGGCGGAGATTTTTATTTTTTTCAAACGAAAGGCGTTTGGAAATTTGGATGCCTCTGACACGTGGATGGATCGAAGTTTACGTTCACATTTATTTATATTTATACCTCTACGTACATACATTTATCCAGTTTTGTGGGAAATTATTCGTCTGGGTCATTATAACACCCGGTTCGTAAATATCGGACAGTTTTCTAAAAATGGAGCTCAAAATATGTTGAATGTCTTAACTAAATGTAAAATTGTTTCTAATGTTGCCAATATTAGACTATCATTGCAAAATTCTAGAAGTCGAACACAGTAACCAAATTTGATTGTCATCGGATTCAGCAGGAAAAGAATCGTACATTTAAATGAAGAATTATTTTGGCTCGATAAAAGCATGCTTCTGCGATTTTGTATAATTCGCAAATTGTAAAATTATTACGTAACGTCACTTTCAAAAACATACAATTTCGATCCTCATTTTTCCGAAAATTCGGCGGTTTTTTTTCTGAGAAAATGTGATTTGGTATTCGCTGCGTAGAGTCTAGAGAAGGAATATGAGGAAATATGGAACAAATACGAAGTTGTACCTATAGCAAGTCGTTTGAAGAAAGCACAAATTTCCAAGTCCACAATTAGAGCTACGGAATTTTCAATTCCTTGTATAATCGCTTCTGCGATCTTAGATAATTCGCAAACTATACAATTATTATGTAACGTCACTTTCAAGAGCATACAATTAGCACCCTCATTTTTCAAAAGTTCGGTAAATTCAGATTTTACAAAAATTCCAAATTTTCGAAAGCTCGGAAAATTCAGATTTTCCAGTAGTTCCAAATTTTCCAAAGTTCGGCAAATTCAGATTTTCCAGAAATTATTATTATTTTTTTCTAAAAAAATGTTACTTCGTATTCCCTGCGTAGTGTCTAAAGAAAATATGAAACAAGTACAAAGTTGTACGTATAGTAAGTTGTTTGAAAAAAGCTTAAAGTTTCAAGTCCACAATTGAAGCTACGGAATTCGCAAACTATACAATTATTATGTAACGTCACTTTCAAGAGCATGCAATTGGCATCCTCATTTTTTCAAAAGTTCGGCAAATTCAGATTTTCCAGAAATTCCCACTTTTCGAACGTTTGGAAAATTCAGATTTTTCAGAAGTTCCACATTTTCGAAAGTCCGGCAAGTTCAGATTTTGCAGAAATTTCAAATTTTCGCAAAGTTCGGCAAATTCAGATTTTGCAGAAATTATTATTGTTTTTTTTCTAAAAAAAAATGTTACTTCGTATTGCCTGCGTAGCGTCTGAAGAAAATATGCAACAAGTACAAAGTTGTACGTATAGCAAGTTGTTTGAAAAAAGCTTAAAGTTTCAAGTCCACAATTGAAGCTACGGAATTCGCAACGTCCAAGAACTTGGCCGTTGTTGAATTATGGATGGCACGAAACGAATTTTGGGTAGGATCGAGTCCGAGGCGAATATACGTAACGCACGGGATCCTACCAATCCTGTGTACCAATACGCGTGGCATTGGGTGGTGTGGGTCGTCACGGGTTGTAGAGTGAGCGTGTGCCATATATATAGAGAGAAGGGGAAACTCGGCGCAGCACTCGAAAGTACACAGCCTCCGCGCTTGCAGTGGTGTGTGCTTCGTTCCTTTTTTTTGTTCCTTTATTTCATATTCACCTGGGGAGAGCTCCACCTTCTTGGCAACGGGCTCGTGGGTTCCTTCGTCGAAAGGACTGTCATTTCCGTCGCAGCCGAGACCGAGATCGGGACCTAACAGCATCATGAGACCGACCCTCCTTGTGTGAGTACCATTTTCTTTCAAATGTAACTTCGTTCCCGCAGTTTATCCGACCCACCAACAGTTCGAGCATAAATGAATATATATTTTTCTACTCACTTTTTGTCTCGCCGATCGAGCGATGAATTATGCATGCGATCACCATTTTCATCGCGTTCATTCGAATACCGCCCGTATCAACTCGACGATTCTATCACCAAAGTGCACCTCGACCGTTCGACGAAAAACATTTTTCGACAACGATATGTCGTCGCAATTTCTAAAAACATGAAAATCACGCCTGAAGTCGAAACCTCAATCGCTGGAAATTCAAAATAAATATATCTATATATGGAAACACTACACGTTACTTTCGAACACTTCGGATAATCGCAAAACTTTCGATCACTTTGGATAATCGCAAAATTATATTAGAATAATATTATTCATTATATAGAGCTGTGTAGTATGTTTGTGAAATAATAATTGGAATTAATTATACTATTTCAACATCATTTAGCAATTGTCCAGTGATCGAAAGTTTTGCAATCATCTGAAGTGTCCGAAAACTTTTGACCGGTAGTGTAATATACATACAGTGGGTAAAAAAAGTATTTCTACACGACGTCTTTTTCAAATTAGCCTTCGAAAAAAATAAAATGCTTTATTAAGTTTCTGTGTTCGATAGCTTACCCTAAATATACATAGTGTCTGCTTACAAAAATCTTGGGAAAACACGAGCAAAAAAATGAAGCCAAATTAACAACAGTTTCGAGTGAGATGAACACTTTTTTAACCCACTGTATATATACTCATTGGGATCTAGACCCGCACGAATAAGCAACAATTACATCTCGTGATCTGAATTTTCACAAATTAAATTCATTCCCTTTCACTGTGTATGCGTGTGTTCGTTTTTTCAATGTTTTTTCATCCCTCTTTCGGAGTTCCCGAAAAAATGGAAAAATCGAGTTTCTCCCAGAGATTACCCTTTCGTTTTTTTCTTTTTTTTTTGATTATGCAATCTCGCATTACCGATTCGGGTTTTTTATGGTGGCAGAATTACGACGGAAAATTTTGCTGTCATGAGTGTAATGTGATGTGATGGTCACCTCAGTCTTTTTTTATTTCAAGCTAATTATAAGGTCTCTGCCTAGATAGGACATGCATATAGCGGTGTGTATCCGTGTGTGTGTATTTGTAAATAAAAATACTCAAACATATATATATATATATATATATATATATATACACATTTGTGTGTGTGTATGTTGAAAATGTATATAATAAAGTGTAAAGGAGACCACAAGATGTGGCCGAAGAGTCGAGTGAACGTTATACACGATAGTGAAAACATATGGTTGCCTGTGTAGCAAAATGGAAAGTGGTTTTAGCTGAAAATCAAACGCGTGTCTCGCGTTCACGAGCTAGGTTTACTAGTGTGGCTAACATTATAAAGTGGCATATGTGTGTATATGTGTACACCGCGTCCTGTGGCTATAGCGAGTATTACTCGTCAGATTGATGTATATCCCTGCAATCGCGAAGAAAAAAGAATTACTCCCGTTTCAAACCGCTCCATGACGAAACGAAAGAATGAAATTTACTTGCGCAAAACGGCGAGAAAAAGCATTGAAATTGATTAGAAGTTTCCGGAGGTTAATTGTCTTTGATAACACGTGATGTATGGTAAAATCGTAGGGTAGCGAATTCCTCGATTTTTCACATTTTTCCATTAAATTGAATTTGAGTTGAATTTTGTAAAATTATTTTGACAACTGAAATCGTCGACTCCCGAGCCCACATTTCAACGCGTGCTTTTGTTTGTCGCATACCTGCGCCATTTGTCAATCTCAGTGTGGCAAGAAAGGTATGGAGTGCACGAGTGAAAGAGGTATCTCAAATGTCTCATTACGTCTGCTCCTGTGCAGAGCTTTTTGCAGAGAGAAGCTCTTCGCCGCTAGATAAAAATGGTCATGGTTCAGTTTTCTCGTTCGAGTCGTCTCAGTGTGTGCAATGGATTTTGACATCACGCAGATCACAAAAATCTTACGTAAAAATGATGGAAACAAAATGAAGTTCGATCAAGAGGAATGTCCAAATAAGCAACGATGTAAAGTTGTACCGTCGAATGAAATAAAAAAACGATCGTTGGGCTCCATTGTTAATTGGACGGTTAAAATAAGTGGACGCTTCTTTGTTGATGTTTAATCAGTTGCTCTCGTCCGTTCACTTATTCTCTCCGATTGTTACGTCAGGTTGGAATTCGTCATGAATTTGCCATAAGATGGCGCTGCTTCTTCTCGTAATACCGGTTCAATCACCTCTCTGGCATTCTCTGCGAAGAGAGTCAGAACTCGGTCCGATGCAAATATCAATATATTCGTCACTTTCACGGACTGTCGTACGTATTTTCCTTGCGGTTGCTCCGACCTGTAGGTGTCTACGCTAAAAGTGCAATTCATAAAATTGTCAAGGTTCTTGCAACGGCAGCGTCTCTGACCAGTCGGTCTGACCATTGAGTGAACCGTTCTACTGTCAGATTACGGTAATCTGACGAATGACCCAAGGCCGACACATGCACGGCAACGAAACATTTCTGTATGGGTTATTGCAAATCTGGAATACACGTAAATATTCATTTATCGAATTTCAAATAGCCTGGAAAGGAGGGGGAAAAAGTCAACTCGAATCGAGAAATTTCAGTATGATTTCCATAACATTTTATAGGACTACATTCGCGAAAGTTTGGCTTCCGACGAATCATTGTAGCTGTCGGTGATAAATATAATATCGCAATGACACCGGTTTCATAACTTTTTGCAATCGATACGAACGAGTTTAAAGGATTTCTCAAATTTCTGCATAATCAGCCGCGAATTCGGTTTTTTTTTATCGTCCTTGTGAAATTCATTTTTTCACACTGCAAATCAATGAAATATACGGTAGTCGTGTCTTCGTGACATCAAATTCTAAACGCGTAGGATGTCCAAAGCGGGGCTGGAACTGTTCTTTGGTCAGGTCATTGGCTCTTGTGGATTTAACGTGGCTCGATGTGCCTTGGTGGCATCTCAACGTTAAACGTACACCTACGTATCACTCCGACGGAAGCGGGGGCGATATTCTTTCACTTTTGAAAGAACTTGAGAATGCTTGAACCTCGCAAAGATTATGGTTAACATTTTGTGACGAATAATTACCCGAAACTAGTCGATTTCGCCGTAGAATCCCCCAATACAAAATCAAGAATTTGTTTTTTTTTATTGCTCCGATCAACTAATGATAATTGTCGGTCGAAGCGTTTCTCCTGTCGCGGCTCAAAGAAGATCTCTAATGATACACCTTAAATCTTAATGCGAGATTGACAAAGTCCAACGATTGACAATGCTCGTTGACGTCGATCGGTAGTATCCCATCATCGTACTTATGATTCTCATTAGTTGAAAAGAAAATGGATGCGAAATCTGTCATCAAGTCCCAGCTGCCGTTGTTTCTCCTTGACATTATGGCCGGCACTCACGTTCGAATAACTTTATGCATTGCTGCGTCAAAGCGAAAGAAAATAACTGCAAGTCGATCACGGTAGCTGTAAAGTATACCGACTGAATCGTGGCTGGGGACATCGCTGCAGCGCGAGATTTATGCCCGGAAAACTTTTCAATACCGACAAAGCGCGCGGCGAAATTAAAATCGAAACACGTAATTAAAGAAAGTCGATGGCAATTGAAAAGAATCGGCGATGAGACGGAATAATTGACGCATCGTTTATTTCCAGTTTTTTTACAACTACGTTGCTACGATGTTAATTTGCAGTCTGGGAGTAGAAACTTTGTTGCATCAGTGCGGCTATCGATAGACCGTTACGAGAAGTGCCACATCTTGGGAAAGAAAATTATCTCGATTATGAAGATGTATATTTGGGTAACTTTGAGGAATGAATTTTCCTTCAGGCGAGACAAAAATTCCCGATATTCATGATTATTTTTGTTGAGGAATGATTTTTTCGTCATTTTTGAGAATTACGGTATGTTTTATTACTACTTTTGGCTGTTACATGGTATTTTTTAAAATTGATCTTTAACCCTTGCCTGTCACCCCTCGAAAGATTTACGTAAAGTCATTGCGGGTGAAATTCGCCCCAATCATTTTGCAATGTGATAAATTATTGAAAAATTCAAACGAAGAAAATACCGCAATGTACTTTCAACTCTTTTCTGCACGATAATACCGATTATTTTCAAAAAGTGCGATTATAAATATGCAAAAAATGTGTTCCATTGTCCCGGCTTTTCTGGAAGGTATCCCAGGTAAAAACGGCTGGGGTATATTTCACCCGGTGGGACCATTAAGGGTTAAAAATGGCGGGTTTATGGCACGCTCTTCTAAACGGGTTGCGGCGGATGTTATGATACGTTTTTCTTTCATTGACACTCATACGCAGAATATGAACCAAAAGAAAGTGAGAAACGTTGAAAATCGATTGTATGGTTCGCTTTGAAAGGAAAAGAAAATAGTATTCCGAAACAAAATGGTTACATTTTTAAATTTTCAAAAACATTTATGGTCATGTTTTAAACAATTAGATTGGATAGATTTATACCAAATTTCATCAGAATCGCCCGATTAGTTTTTTGGCTATACGTCACGCCAGTTTTGAAAATGCATTTTAGAAGACCGTGCTATACCTCCACCATTTTTGAAGATAATTTTTTTAAATACCATGTAACAGCGAAAATGAGTTATAAACCATGCCCTAAGCCTCAAAAAAGTGTGAAGAAATCTTTCGTTTAACAAAAAAATCATGAACATTGGCAAATTCTTTTCTCGCCTAAAGGTATCTCCCCCCCTTAATCAAGCGAAGCGAATTCACGTTGAGAGATGTACGAAGAATGTCTACGTTGTGGAGGAGCATAATAGGAGCTCGAAAGGGCAATCCCGAACTGCAATAACAATCATTCCTTGTGCCGTGGGAAGGTTAGGCAAATTATTCGTCGATAGACGTGACTTGTACACATCGATGGACAGATGCTTACTCATCGTGAATACGTATGTACACGTAAATGTGTAACCTATGTATGATATATGCATAGAAGCTTTAACCGTTAAGGCTTGGGTGTCCGTTACTTCGCGTGATGTAATTCCGATTGTAACCGCTAGCATAACCGCGCTTCGTGTATCAGCGCGACACCTTTGTAGGGCCCACCTGTATTGATCCCCGTACGTGATTCGGGTTCTTATTCAACATCGGTTCATCGCATTCGTCATAGATATACGCCGTATTTTTAGGCCGGTATGTCTACCGTTCAATTTCAAGGAATTGTCTCATCTTTTTCCCGGTTGATTACGAATTCGGCGGAAAAAGATATATTTACCTACTCCGGATCAAGCTCTCCGTGTATTCTAATTAATTTCGATGGGAAGGTCATCAAGTTTTGTAAAAATACGGTTGCCGTTATTCCGTGACGAGACTCAGCCTTTCTTATAGTTATTTTTGAAATTTCCAATCAAAAAAGTTGTTGTAGTGAAATTTCGAATCGATACAATTTTTTAATTGACCTTTGTCAATTTGACGTTCGAAAAAAAACGGGTCGACGTTATTCCGTGACGAGATTCAGATTTTCTTGTAGTTATTTTGAAATTTCCCATCCAAAATGTCGCTGTAGAAAACGTAATTTGAAATAAATACAATTCTGTCATTGATTTCGATCGAAATATCACCCAATTTTGGGGAAAAAACGGTTGACGTTATTCCCTCACGAGGTTCAGGTTTTCTTATAGTTATTTTGAAATTTTCAAACCAAAAATGTCGCTGCAAAGAGTGAAATTTTAAATCAACACAATTATTCTAATCGATTTTGATCGAAATATGACCCAATTTTGAAAAAAAACCATTGTCTTTATTTCGTGACGAGATTCAGCGATTCTTATAGTGATTTAAAAAATTTTAATTCAAAATGTCGCTGTACGGAGTAAAATTTCAAACAAATACCATTTTGAAATTAATTACGATGGAAATATCAACGAATTTTGTTGTAGTTTGTATGAAATTTCCGATCCAAAGTGTCGCTGCAGGGAGTGCACTTTTAAATAAATACCATTTTCTCATCACCAGAATCTTTTTTCAAGAGGTAGCAAGATTGATTTGAATTTATGCGGTTACAATGCCGAGTAAAAGTCAGTCATCATTATTATGCATTGAAGGGTAATAATGATCGCTGATGAACTAAGCGAATAAAAATATCAAATGATTCGTAGATATTAATTTGTGAAATAAGAGATGACAGCTCACTTTTAAGATTTATTGATCATTATAACGATTTCATCGCTGCCTGTCTATAACACATCTCTTATTTATATATATATATTTCCCCGGTATCGATTACCAATGTCTTGACCCGAGGCTCTCGTTTCACAATTCGTCGAGAAACTTTTAGCCCCAAGCACGTGTGTGTGAGTATTCATCCCGAACGAAAAGACGTTGGATTGACATTTTTCACGAACCCGAAAGTAAGAGGTGTTCGAGCAAGCATGTAGCATACGAAACGAAGATTCGTGAGTTTCGCTTCTTAGCTTTAGGTGGAAAAATTCAAATTATCATCGTTATGGGATAGGATAGATGGCCATTTTTATTAGTCGGTGGCCGATTCGTTCATGCACAGCTGCAACGTTCATTTTTACAGATAAATTGTTCGTTACATGTGTTGGACATATACGAATCCATTACGTATTACCGTAGCTTCATCGCTGCTTTGTCTACGAAAGGGTTTGTAATTGCAATTTTTCTTTATTTTTTGTACTTTCGGATTTTTACGCTAATTTATCTCAATCATTTTTCGAGGCTGATTTAAGAGTCGTTTTTTTGCGTAACTCGATTATGAAATTTATTCGTTCAAAAGTACGAGTAATGTACCGAAACTTATTCCTTTTACGTGAAGAATTTGTCAGTGAATCAGCGATTCTTAATGTTCATTACATCAAATAAATCCATTACCCAAGTGCCACCCTATTCCATTGAAAAACATGTTTAATTAACGGGTTATGCTTAGTTATTACAATCGAAAAAAAACTATTCTTTCGGGATTTTTTATACAAAGTCGTAATGATCAATTTGGACAAAAATTAGGTATTCCAAAATCATCTGAACAACACTGTAATTTTTGTGTATTAAGATATTTAACATAAATAAAAAAATTCAATTATAATCTATCGACAGCTGATGTCCGGCAGGCATTTCTCGAAAAAGTCTTTTGCGGTGAGCAATACCTTTCTGAACCGGGTTAGCTAATATAGAAAAATCAAACAGATTTTGTTAGTATATTAGTTTATCCTATGATTAATTGAAGGAATTTCCGAACCACCACATTTCAAAAAAAAAAATGGCGCATGTTTAACGGGAGATTCTTGATTTTTGAGAAAAAAATGGACTTTTTCGTTCATCAAATCGAATTTATACATGGGTAAAAAATCCTTCGATCAAATACTATATTTCTATATCTAGTAAGAGCCCTAAAAATTTTAGAAAGATCGATGCATTCGTGTTTTTTATATTTTTCTCACGGACTTTGAAAACGTACTTTCGAAAAAAAGCGTTTAAAGTTTCAAGCGACGCTCCGAGCGTTCCCACGCGCCTCAACATAACGATTGTAAATCTGTCATTCTCATCCGATAACCTTGAAATTTTCAGGGAACACTGACAAGATCATATACTGTCAAAATATACTGATTTTGAAAAAAAGTGATTTTTCGACTTTTACAATCAGGCATAGCCTCTCAATTCAAACGAGTCTTTCTTCGGCCTCAGTACCTTGAATTTTTCCAAACTTCTCATCAATTTTCTGTTTAGTACTCCACACTCATCGCTGCTTATTTAAATTTCCCAAGTCGTATAATTGGCTCGCGTTCGGATCCAACGAAAATGTATTTAAGAAATAGTTAATTTAATTCTGGTCATATTTTTCACATTTCTCACATTTAATTCTATAGTCATATTTACTTCCGAAATATATTCAACGTGAACATTTCGAAACTCGAGACTCTTCATTCAATAGAAAACTTCCCTATTTACCGGCCACCAGTCCGTTATATCTAACGAGAACGCAAACCTCGAAATCTCATTCGAATTTTTCGCACGAATTCGTAGACGCGTATGCATATGTGTATCCTGGTCAGTGAAAGCGTAAAGAAATAAAAGATTCACCTGGAAGTACTTGTACATAAAGGATCGCGGTAAAAGTTTTTCTTTCCAACGACCCATCGATCTTATGAACTTCGTAGTCGATGAAAAAAGTCAACCGCAAGCATATATCGGTAGAGCACGTCCACTTCACTTCCTCAGTGTTACGGTCAACTATTTAAATATCTTTTTACGAAATAAAAATTAAACAAGTAAATTATTGATACACAATGTGGCTTTTTTTTACCAAATTAAGGACGCAAATAATTATTGTATTTTCTTCTATTGGTATTTTTAGACCTTCTCACCAACGTTTTTCCACAAGAGAAAACGATTGTTAAAATTTTCGAGCCTGATTTTCATTGATTTTTTTAAATAGCTCCGGTTGCCACCTGAAAAACGAAATTCCTTCTAGACATTCCCGAGTTATGCCGTGAATCCAAAGTGACTTCGTGCTTGTTGGCCGTGTCTGTGAGCGTGTGTGGAGGCCGCTATACCGCGTGCCACAAGATTGGCCGACCAGAGAAAGTGAGGTACTGGAGGTACGTGAATGTCACAGGTCAAAAACTACCTAGTATCCTGGTCCCGATAGTGCTCGATGATGACGTTGGCCGAGCAGTCGACGGCGATCTAACGACTGCAGTCACGTTCCCACTAACGGATAATCAAATTTTCTGATATAAAAACCTGAAAAAAAAATCACGGAGAAAAAAAGAGCTGTCGGAGAAATAGGCATTTTTGACTGGATAAATGAAACAGCTAGGGCTAGATGCACGTGGTAGTTGGACCCCATGTGGGTTAGACGGTCGTCAGAATTTACGGCAATGCCACGAGCTTCAAAGAAAGCACATTCTAAGGTTATTTGTATCCAGCAATGGACAATTCACCAAGCACTGACTTAGAACCCCCATCACCTTTTTCTGATCATCTGGAACTCGGACCGAGACTTACAGATTTCGTATCCTTATCGTCGTTCAAAAAAAGACAACGACAACCAGCCAATTAAAAATTGAACGTCGTTACGTAGCTGAAAAAATGCCAATTTTTTGAGAATACGGTGAAAGTAAGGGGTAGGGGCTGTTTTAGCTCCACGTTCCATGTACCCTCTATATTGAAGCGACGCTGATGACGAATAATGCACTATTTTAGTGTTTTTAATGAAAATGATTTCTTTTCACTTTTTCAGATTACTAGTTCTCTGTTTGGTAGCTGCTTGCAGAGCTGCCGACGAGGAATACGAGTACGACGACGAGCCCGCACCAGCCCCCGTAACCCAAGCACCGGCGAGACCAGCTGGCAGACTCGGCAGTCTTCTATCTCCTCGAGGACGGGCACCCGCTGCGAGAAAACCGACACCCGTACGTATCGTTATCCTCATCCATGAAAACTCACGTCTATCGTCAGGCATTTTATCATTTAGATTGCCGAATGTGACTGGAATATGACGAATATGACGGAATTCCATTTTTTTTATACACTCGTCATTTTTAAAACAAACACATTTGATTTCCGCTCTATTTTATTCCGCTCAAGATACCCAATCTCTAGCGGAATCAAACAGAGCGGAAATCAAATGTGCTTGCTTTGAAAATAACAAGTGTACGAAAAAAATGTGTATTCTTCAGTGTCTGTTAAGAGACGAGATTAGGGTGATTTAAAAAAAAAGTTAATTTTTTTTCCGCTGTACTCAACGGAAAATGTTACTACGTTATGAAAAAGTAATTCATCAAAAATTTGAGAGGTCTAAACATTTTTTTAGGTAGTGCTCTAACGACTTTTAGTTTTTTTTTTATTTTCCGTCAATTTTTTTCTTCATTTCTTTTTTTACTCCAAAACAACATAGTACTCAAAAAAAACTCGCATACTTGTTAGACGTTCAGTGATGTAAACACCGTGCTCTTGTTCATCAAGTGGTTGATATAATTTTCACAACCGAATTGCATATATTGATTCTTAATCTGAAAATAGAAATTGTTCATGGTAAAAGAAATATTTAAATAAAATTGTGTATTGTTACAGAAAAAATCAAATCAAGACTTACATTGGATCACGCACAACGTTTCTGTATCGAGATAAAAAAAATGAATGCTCCGATAATCATGAAAAAAAACATGAAAAAGGCGTTCGAGCACTAACTAAAAACTTGTTTACTACCCTAAAATTTTGCAAAACTTTATTTTTCTTAACATACTTCAATTTTCCGTTGAGAAGAAAAATCCATTTTTGTTAACCATCCTAGGCGAGGAAAAAATGGCTGACTCGTGATTTTTTTTAAGGAAATATTTGTTCACTATTTTTGAGATTTAGGGTATGCTTTATTACTAATTTTGGCTATTACATGGTATTTAAAAAAATTAATCGCTAAAAACGGCGGCGGTATGGCACGGTCTTCCCAACGGGTTGCCGTGGATGTTGTTAGAGGGCGTGACACATAGCATCGGCGGGATTAATCTTTAAAAAACAAACGAAGACATTTCTTTCATCAACAGTCATACGCCGAATTTGAACCAAGAAAAAGTGAGAATTCTGGGAAACCGATTAAATGGTACGCTCTGAATAAAAAAAAAGCAAATTTTTCGAAAAAAATTACTACATTCTGCAATAAAAAACTACTTTTTTTAATGTTCATAACCATTTAGAGTCATGTTTTAGACAATAAGGTTAGAAAGATTTATACCAAATGTCGGCAGAATCGGTCGATGATTTTTTCGCTGTACGTCAGGATAGTTTTAAAAATGCAGCTTAGAAGACCGTACCATACATACGCCATTTTCAAAGATTAGTAAATAAAAACTATGTAACGGCCAAAAGTACTAATAAAACATAGCCCAAGTCCCAAAAATGGTAAAAAAATATTGTCTTTTAAAGACAATTCATGAAAATCAGGAAATTTGTTCCTCGCCTAAAGCTATCTCCCCCCTTAACACAAATGCTCAGTAGAAAATTGTCCTTTCATCAAACGAAATGTCGATCATTTTTTCAACATTCAATTAGCCGACGTCTTGTGACAGATTATTTAAATGCCAATGAAGGCAAATACAAATTACAGTAAGCTTTATTTTGGAACTAAAGATTATTTTGGAAAAAAATATTGCATTACAGAGCAATAAATAATCTAAAATAAAAATTCTCTCGACTTCAACGACAGAGATGATTCTTTGTAGAGTTGATCACGCGCCATCTCTTTTCCTATCTGAAATGATGCGCGGTTTGTTTTTCTACTTCCAGTTGACTTGCGTTGATCTCCAGCGAAAAATTCCACTTATTATACAATCAAAGTACGGTAATGTCCAATTCAACGATTTTCACTTTATCCACAGACAACTTCAACAACCGCCAAGCCTGTTGAACAATTGGCTGATGAAGACGTCGAGGTCGACGACGAAGTGCTCGAGGATAGTCAGGAACAAGAAGAGGCTCAAACTACAACGACGGAATCGGCAAAAAAAATTCGCGCCGGCGGAATTAGGCCCTTCAGGTAGACCAATATCATCTAATGTGCAATTTTTTGTTTCCCATTCGAACGAAAAATGTTTCGGACATTTTACTTATCGTCAACCACTTTCTGTCCGTTTTTTTTTTCGATAAGCTATTTTCTTAATCCACTCGAATTGCCATTTAGTAGATGGATAACTGCTATAAAAGTTCTGTCTAAAAAAGATTTCGGTACTCTCACCATTGGAGTATACTGACCATCAAAAAACATAAATCCAGAAAAATTCAAGCTCGTGTGTAATGCTCTTGAAGGCCTGAAGATTATTTTATCAGATGTTTGCTGAAGTGGGGTTGACGAATGAGATGTTAAATTCATCGACAACTGGTGCCGGAGACTTTTCGGGGAAAATCCATAGAAAAAGAATGCTGTCTGTAAGAGCTTTTATATCAATTCAAAAACGTTTGAAATTACTGCAATATCTACAAAATGAAGAGAGTATTCAAACAACCGTAACGACAATTTGTCTCTGTCGCGATGTTTTGTCGTGCAGAAAGGAGTGAAGAAAAAAACAGAACAAATAGGATGAAATGAAATAGGCTTATAAATGTTCAATTCTTGTCGCAGATCGAACGATGATTTACTCGCAGCCCTGAAGAGGAGGAGAGCCCAGGCTGGAACGGTCACGCATGCACCTTCAACGACACAAGCACCCGCGGATTCTGCCACGCCAAAATCCAAGTACGTCCAACAGCGTTTGGCTCTTTAAACGTTTTGCTGCCAGCCAGAACTCACGCATCTATATTTTCATCTAAATTACTCCTAAATTTATCTTAATAATTACCCCTAAATTTCCTTAATAATTACTCCTAAATTTCCTTACTTTGAATTACTTAGAAGTACTTGGAATTACTTGGAATTACTTGGAATTACTTAGAATTACTTATAATTACTTAGAATTACTTAGAATGACTTAGAATGACTTAGAATGACTTGAAATTACTTAGAATCGCTCAGAATTGCTTAGAATTACTTAGAATTACTTAGAATTACTTAGAATTACTTAGAATTACTTAGAATTACTTAGAATCACTTAGAATCACTTAGAATCACTTAGATTTACTTAGAATTACTTAGAAGTACTTAGAATTGCTCAGAATTAGTTAGAATTACTTAGAATTACTTAGAATTACTTAGATTTACTTCGATTCACTTAGAATCACTTAGAAGTACATAGAATTACTTAGAATTACTTGGAATTACTTAGAATTACTCCTAAATTTACCTTAATGTAAATTTAGGAGTATTGCGAATGAATAACAATTCAAAACGATTTCAACTTTCGTGGATTATAAACTGCGATTGCAATCCAAAATGATTGTTTCCAATTTTTATTTCCAGATCATCGTCAGGTGGACGCAGCCGAAATGGCTCGGTCGCCGAAGCATCATCGAGGACATCGAATCGTGGTAGATTCGGCGGTAATACGAGAGGCGGCAAGCCTATCCAAGAAGAGGTCGAAGAAACCCAGCAGGAAGAAGTTCAAGTCAAACCCAAACCTTACCGCAGAGGTTGAAACGGAAAATTCGAATGCTAAAAAAGAAGAAAAAAGTTTGATTCGTCGTTTCAGAGGAAAATTCGAGTTTAAAGAATGTGCAATAAAAGAAAAAGGAATATTGATGATCGAGATACGATTTTTTTTTTCAATTCTGGCTCTTTGTCGAAAGTTACAAATATTTCGCTTGATTATTTTTTTTTCTTCCGTCAATCATATCCATATATAGCTGTATTTTTTTATTAGCCTAACATGTTCTTCCACAACGTGAAACAATTGTGATAGAAGCTTCGGAGGAAGGTCTGGAACAATTGCCAATTCTCCGACTGATATACGTTCACGATAACAATCGAACGTATGACAATACACAAGAGTAAGAACGAACAGTTCTTATGATAATAACGGAGAAGGCTGAAGCTGTCGCTGGAGTAAGCGCGACTGTTCTTCGCTCGAGTATCCGTCGTTTATAACACAGTACGAAATATCCAGGAGATAATAAGGAAAGAGAACATTGAGAACGGATGAACGATGAGAAAAGAGGCGATTTGTACAAATGATTACACCTATGTAATATCGCGAACGCATTGCGTGAATAGGTAATCTAAATCGCCGATAGCCTATTGCGCGAATTATTGTATAAATACAACTTAATTATAATAAAAATGAAAAATGCCTGAGCGAATAAAACTGTGGGAATTTATTGTTCTCTAACCGGTTTCCAGTTGGATAATATTGAACAGTTTTTGAATATTTACAGTGTCATCGGGATTTCGGAATTCGAATGTTTATATTGATTGATTTCAACCACTTATGGGTGATTGGATCTTCGTAGTCTTATAAACATTTCGCAATTTGAAATCTTATGAATAAATAGTTTTTCACAATTGATCAGCCGATAACTAGTGAACTATTTTTCAATGTTCTTAATAAATATACCGATTTTTGCCAATATATGAGAATTAAAGGGTTGTGCCTAGTTGTAACATTAGAAAACAGCTCATACTTTGGATTTTCTCATGAAAAATCGTTATGATACGTTTTCACAAAAATGAGGTATGTTCAAAAGTATCATCTAAAGAACGTTCCGTAATTTTCTTTGTGTAATATTTAATTGAAATGAGATTTCGTTAGTTTATCAGTTTGTCCTATGATTAATCATAGGAACTTGCAAAAAAACAAGATTGAAAAAATGGCGCCCGTTCAAAGTGAGAGTCTCGATTTTTGCGACAAAATTGGCATTTTTCGTGCATCAAATTGAAAATTTACGTTGGAAAAATATCCTTCCATCTAATACTTGTTTTTACATCCGAAAAAGCCCTGAAAATGTCTGAAAGATCGATGCCATTGTTTTTGCGATATTTTGCTCACCGAATTTGAAAACGTACATTCGAAAAGAAGCGTTTAAAGTTTCGAACGATGCCTATAAATATGTAAACTTTGATCCGATGGTCTTGATACTGTCAAAATATATCGGTTTTGAGAAAAGTGATTTTTCAACTTCTCCAACTAGGCATGATCCCTTAATACAACCATTAATTCGCGTTTTATAATTATTAGTTCGGACTCCATATTTCTAAAACACGAATACATCAAAGGTTGTTTATGAAGTACGGAAAACTAATTTAAAATGTTGATTTATCTTTTTGCGGAAAAGGAATTTCGATTGGTACATAGCAACATTTTGAGAGATGAAAAGAGATATAATAAAATTGATTATTCACGAAGATCTGTGTGAATATTGAATTGAAATACAGAAGATTAAGAGGACCCACGCTGCAAATTTAAATATCCAGAGGCAAGTGGTGTGTACTGAGGCAATCACCGTGTACTTCTCGATGTCAATTGGTTCACCGATACCCACACGCGCTTGTATTAATGTATGTGTATACAGGGTGTCCCAGAACTGAATGCGCGCCCTGAAATGGGGGATTGGGGGTGGAATTCTGAGTCGATTGATGTAAGCATGTGTGAGTCTCAGATCAACCCCCGAATTATTATTGATTATTAAAAGCGGGCCAATCAGGTGCGCCCGATGAGCCGGCGGTGCGGTGCTCCCGCCAGGCACCACTAGCCGCGCGTATCTGATTGGCCCGCCTTTAAAAATTAATAATAATTCAGGGGCTGTTTTGAGACCGACACATGCTTATATCAATCGACTCAGGATTTCACCCCCAAACCCCCATTTCAGGGAACGCATTGAGTTATTGGATACCCTGTATATAGACCCATACAAAATAAGCACGGCTGGACAATTGCGGCTGGATAGTACAGAAAAATTGAAAATATTTCGTGATTTAACGGGGTACACTTCGCTCGTGACCGCAAAAGAGAGGAATTTTCGTGATTTTTTTCTGAGTAAACGTGAGCAGATTTAAAAAAATTCTACATCAAAGAATATGATTTTAAGTATCCTCTAAACATTTTTTATGAAAAAATATTTATATTTTTTAGTTTTAGCATTTGTTTTAGCGGAAAAAGTATTTATATTTTTCAGTTTTAGCATTTGTTTTAGCAACAAAAATATTGATATTTTCCAGTTCCTAGCATTTAGTTTGTTCATGAAATTATCCAGTGCTTTGATAGAAGATTTGATAAAATATTGATTTTTGAAAAGATGGCCGCGGTCCAAAGTGACGTATAGATTTTCGGTGAAAAAAACGCTCTATTTTCGTTAGTAATAAAGACTATGTATCGAAAAAAAATCCTTTGTTCAAGTACTCCTTTTTGATATTGTAAAAGAAGCTTGTAAAATTTTAAGTGACCTGGTGCAATGATTTTTGAGATATCGTGGTCACCGATTTTACAAAAGTTGTTTTGAGAAAAACGCGTTTAAAATTCGCGGAGCCTACCTGTAAACGCCCACAGTGCCCTCAATTTCGAACGGGTCGACTTGAAATCCTCAGAAAATATTTTTCAGATGTCATATCGTGCGAATCCGTCAGAAACAAAAAATCGATATTTTAAAAACCTTCAACGTGTGTAAGTCCTTAAATCAAAACGAATATTGTTGACTCCCAACTCAGCAAATCTCTAGGTACAATATTCCAAACGCGTTTTTCACAATATCTCCCCACCCTCGCTGTACTTTCGTCTTGCTGGTAATTGTACTCTCCCGATGATGACAATTTATGAGAATTTATACAGAACGTAGGAGTCATGAGATGGAAGATTCCACCGGATATGATGAAACAAAATCTACATTTGAAAAAGAGGGCAAAAAAGAAGTCTGGTAATCCGGTGATCGAGCGAATAAGTGTACTTGTGATCTTTCGACATGAACTTTTACTCGATAAAGAAATGGCACAATGGAGTATGTCTCGTTTCGATCAATAGGTCGATTTGTTACTCACCTCGTGCACGTCGCTTCATCGAGAATTTATTCGGGAAAGTGAAAGATACACACGGCGTGAATTTATATGATATAAAAATTTAATGCACAAGGTTTTAGTACGAGACTGAAAACCATCGAGTATTCGAACGTTTCGTTTTCATATACCACATTCGTCGTTTTGGAAACTCGGCATATATGTACATATATGCACATTGAAAACGCCAACGGACTTTTAAATACGTACGTGGAGAACGCAATGGTAGTTCTTTCACCGTTACCAAATGCGGATATTAAAAAAAATCGCAATGATATTATTTAACTGGTCTTAGGAACTGTAGTTCCGCACACACGAGTTTCTTTTTCAGTGGAGAAAGAAAACTCGGGCATAAAATTCATATGATCATCCTTGTATTTGTGTCTGCAAATTCTTCGTCGTAGAATTATAACGAATAATACTGCCTGAATGAAATTATAAGAACTTATAGTTTCAATGAGCTCGATGAATATTCACGATAAAATTCACGATAAAATATTCACGATAAAAGTGATAAGTAGTAAAAGGTTGAACCACCGTGATGGGCCAAAGATGGTAGTTTTTTTCTCAATTCTCCTCGTCTACTGGATTACTTATTTTAAATTTGGAAATAAGATATATTATTAAACATACATTAAACTTATATCGTGTAATTTTTCATTTAGAAGAATAAAAAGTTATTGACGTATAACGAGTTATTGAAGAATAAAAACATTATTGACGTATAATAGAGCCTTTGTATAACAATTGTGGTCCAACGGCTGGGTCGATAACTCGACGATGGTTCGTCTGAAAAATAAAAATTATTTTTTTAAATATTCTATATAAATGTAGTTGTCCGTAACCATTAAAACAAAAAATCACAAAATGTTGGGCATTAGAAAGGGTCATTTTACGAAATCTTTTACTTATTTTCGGGGTCTTCAAAAATACAAGAATAAAAAAAAACGGCTACGTACAACGACAGCTACTGCAATTACGGAAGCGTTGGTTTTTTAAAATTGAACACAGGACAATTATAGCTAAAGTTTCCGGCCAGGTCGAGAAATACGAGATTGAAAGTTTTGGTATACAAAATCGTCTGTAACTTGATCAATGTTCAATATTTTAACTTTAATTTTTTTCTACATATTCTTCAATATGTATACTCTAAAAAAATGGAAAAAAATCGATTTTTTTTATCCATCGCAGTGGTGTCCCGCCTCAAGCTGAAAAGAGAGCCATTATTCGATATAAAAAAGAACCTCAGAATACGGTTTACAATTTTCAAATGAAAGGAAAATTGGCAAGCAAACGTTCTCGTACATTTATATCCCTTAATATTTCAAAATTCACCATTTCGAGTTCCATTTTTACTTTTGAATATTGATTTGTTTTTCATTTTCAATAATACACGTCCATCCGATCTTATAATACAGTGAAAATTCGAACGAATTTTTAATGTATTATAGTTCAACGAAAATTTGAAAACAAGTTATAAGTTCAACGAAATATTATTATAAGTTCAACGAAACTCATTATAAGTTAACTTATTTAACGAAATTTAACGAAACTTATTATAAGTTAATAACTTAACTGTATTATAAGTTCAACGAAAATTTGAAAATATCAAATGGTGTATTTCGTGTGTCCTTATAGTGAGAAAACCTGTTTTCCTCTCTTGTCCCAATGAGCGGGGATAAACGATACTCGGGCAGAGGAGAACTCACGGCGGGCAGTGAGGGAGGGGGGATCAGAGTTGTGTACTCCGTGGTGTAAAAATGCGACACAGAGAAATGAAAGTGAGAGGAAAGGAGAGACTCCGACGGCCTTGAGCAGCAGGGAAGCATTCAACTAACATTTCACTTACAAAGAGCATCTGCCAATTTTTCTTTCTCATTTTGGAGAACGACAATGCTGTCGAGACGACGTATGAGGCATTCCACTCCAAGACGACTTAACTTGGAGTCTGCCCAACTCCAAATCCTCAAAACAATTTCTCTTTAAAGCCATTCTACCTGTAATCAAGCATTGATTCAACCCATCACCATCGCCTCTGGATTTATATTTTTCAAGCAATTTCAACGCTGTTACTAAATCAGGGACTCACACTACTGAAAACGTCTAAAATTTATCGATTTTTCGCGATTTTTTTGTGTGGCAGGACACAAAAAGACTTTTTTCGCCAGAAAAAAGGACAATCATTTGTTAATAAATAATATTATAATTAACTCATGGAAAATCCCGCACGGATTTCTCTTCGGAATGTTATTTTAATGATGTGCTCAAAATTTGAGGTGGGTAGAATGAAAATTGTTGGAGTTATGCTGCGTGCGGTTTTGAAAAATTGTGTTCCGAGAAAAACGGTCGATGCCTCGCTCACGGGCCAGCCACTGCCAGCGCAGACCCACACAGGCCTGCGGGCCTTTTTGTTGCAGTTACGAAACTTTTTTCCTCTTACTCTAGATGGTTCAAAACATTTCTTAAGCCAATTCAAAAATAACGCATTTACTCTCATCCGGCAATTGCGTATGCTCCTTAAGGGGTGAAACTTTTCGCCGCGGTAAGAAAATCGATTTTTTGCATTCTCTCAAAGTAAACATATTTAAGAATACAAAAAAAATCAAGTTAAAATATTGAAAATTGACCAAGTTACAGAGGATTTGGTGAGAGCAGATATAGCGCAATGATTTCGACTTTTCTCAACCTGGGGCCGGAGTTATAACTCTAGCTATATAAGAGACCGATCTTCAATCGAAAAAAAAAAATTCTGTAATTGCAATAACTATTGTTGTACGTAGCAGTTTTTTTCTTTCGAAATGTAGTATTTCTCAGGCCCCCTAACATGCGGAAAAGCTTCACCAAAATAACATTATATTTTTAACACCTGCCATGATACGAAAATGTTATTTTTCGAAAAGCGCCTACCTACACCGGGAACTGCCTTTATGTTGATTATAAAACGTTTGTATTTTTATTTTTCAGACCAATCATTGTCAAGTTTACTTATCATACCTCAATAACGGTGTCAATTCATTAATTTTTTTCAATAACATTATACACGAAATATATTCAATGCATGCTTAATAGCGTCCCTTTTTTAAATACAAAATAAATCGTCTAGTAGACAAGAAAAATTCGGAAAAAACGATTTTTTCAGCCCGTCACAGTAGCGCCCTCTCTTGATAAATAAAGTAATAGAAACATTATTCGGCAAACAAAATACTAATCCATAAACGCTGTAGAGTTTTTAAACATGCATTTTTTCTTCGATTTTTCTCTCTCCCTAATTCAATTAGCGCACGATGAATACCGCGATAAAATATCGATGTGAGAAAGAGAAACGAACGAGCGATCTTTTGCGTAACTGTGCGCAGAAACGTTAATGAAATGTAAATTTTCACAGCACAAACATTGACGCCCGCTTGCTTCATGGACCGAATGCATCGAATATCTATGTATTCTCGAACGCACATACGTATATATAAGTATTGTACGGACGCGAAGTGTCCCGAGGAAAGATCATTCGCCGAGGCCTGCATTTCTCTAAGCGGTCATCCTTGACAACTTCGGCTGCATTCCGTCATGAATTTCCCGTTTCACTCTCAATCCTTGTAATACGCGAGGAGTCGAAGATCCATAATGGGGTTTGCGAAGGAACTCGACCGGGACGCCTCGATATGCTGCGTTAACCCTTTAATTTTTAGGTCGTCCATCACGGTGCAGTTACGTCGCGAAAAAAACACTGAGAAAATCGAAGGATATTATGAAATTGATCGTGTCTGCAGAAACACCGAGGAAAACGATAATTCGATAAACATATTCATTTTTTTTATTCGCGTGACATATTTCGGATTGTTCTCGTCGTAAATGAACTTAATTAAATTAAAGATATGGAGTTCATGAATAATCGATAAAGTATCGATACGGAAGTTATTCACGAGACCTTCAGGGCTCTTTGAATGGTCATTACGAAGATCGGTTGAATATCCTCGCAAAGTTTAAGGAGTTAGGGTATTGTGACGATCCGAAAATCAGGGTTATTTGAAACAATTAATTGTCTAGGAACAAGTAAAATCATTGAAAAGTCGTTTGGACAATTTTTTTTATACACATGAAAAAAGTTGTGTACCAAATTTCATTAAAAAATATTAGTAATTACAGAAGTTATCAAAAATCACGCAAAGGAGCTTGGAATGTGCGGGACCCAACGGTGTACTGCATTTTGGACACTCGGTTGATCGGAAACAAAAAAGACGACTTTTTTCTGAAAATATATAGTATTGGCTCAGACTTGACCGAGCTTTTACTTGTTATTGTGTTTCGATCATAAAAAAAAAAAATGTTGAATTTTTCTCGATTCTTCGAGGAAAAATGACTTCGTCATTGCTAATAACTAATGAAAAAAATGTGAAAAAGAAAAACGTCAGTCAAGACTAAACTGCTACTACACTGCGGCGCGTTATGGGAGGTTCTATCATGTTATAGTAAAGGGGGAGTACCGTTAGGCGAAGAAAAAACTGCTGATTTTAATTATATTTTTTGAAAGGAAAGATTTCTTCACCATTTTTAAGACTCAGGGTATGTTTTATTTCTACCTCAGGCTGTTACGTGGTTTTTAAAAAATTAATCTTTAAAAATGATGGAGGCATGGCTCGGTCGTCTAAACGAGTTGCGGCGGATGTCGTCAGCCGGTGTGACACGCAGCGTCGGCGGAATTATCCTGAAAAAAAACCAACGAAGATTTTTCTTTCATTAACACTCATACGCAGAATCTGAACCAAGAAAAAATGAGAAATATTGAAAATCGATTAAATGGTACGCTTTGGAACAAAAAGCGTGAATTTTCCGAAAAAATTGCTACATTTTGCAATAAAAAAAGACTTTTCTTATAATTGTCAAAAACGTTTAGGGTCACGTTTTAGATAATAAGGTTAGAAGGATTTATACCAGATTTCAGAATCGATCGATTAGTTTTTTAGCTATACGCCACGCCGGTGACACTAGCCAAATCATTAGTGGTCGTACCTTTAAAAAAAATCATGAAAATCAGCAAATGTATAATCCCGCCTGGTGTCGCCCCCCTTAATTCGTATCAAATGAAAATCGATCCAATGATGTTCATTGCGTTGTGTCTACTGAATAAATGCCAACGTGAATCTACGTTTACCTTCCATGAAGTTGTTGTCCGGATGAAGCTCGAATTTTCAACGCAAGGGTCTCAGACTGTCCAGTGAATAATAGTTTATCATTGTCCACGAAGGTTTCTAGAATGGAAAGCGAACGTGGCAAAACTCTCTATTGCGTAAGACGATGAAGACGTGCGCTCATGGTGGGTCCAGTGATCGAAGCTTACATCTGTAGTTGAGGGAGCTCGGAGTACCGTGTGTATTGCCAAGGTACAAGGTATGCATAGTAGGGATATGAAAGTATATTTATATATACGTGTAAATACATGTATACGCGGAAAGAAGATCGAGGAGGCGCAAGTTTCTCTGACCTTTTCCGTAATGTCAGGACGGCGAGACCAAATCGATGACGTTGTAATGAGGTATCGAGAAGATGAAGAAGAAAAAGAACGAAACGTTTGTACACTCGACCGGGCATAGAGGGGTCGTGTGTTCGCATTATTTGATGAAATTCCGAGGCTTTGGCAAAGTGACCCGAGCGACACTAGTGTGGCGTAATACTTGTTGGTTATCATTATCAGTCCTAGGAATTGTCACTGATTCTCATATTGGCTATCTGAAAATGACCTGACATTTTTATTTATTAATAAAACGTATTATTTATTTGGAAAGTACGAACATTTCAATTTTAATATAAGGTACAAACATGGCGGTAATGTGTGGAACACAATATCCGACAAATTCCCGTCTCGTCCGGCAAAAGTTCACTCTTTTGACGAAATATGAAATAGGTTTAAGAAAAAGGCGTTTAAGGCCTTAGGCCACAGTAACGGGTATAACGTCATGTGCGAATTTAACAATTTTTTTTCGTATGAAAAAGTGATTCACTCATAAAATTAATTACGCATCTATTTAGTATGAATATCTGTTAGAAAATATATATATTTTTTTTTTTTCGATGTACACAATGGCCGACTACACGAAACTTCTCGAAACAGCTTTTTTCCAATTAACGTGACGAATAACTTCAACAATTTTCACTCGATGTACTTCAAATTTAAAGGTTATGTTCCTAATTGCATTTCGCAGTGAAGTACGTGCAGAATTTCTGATTAATCGAAAACTTTTCATTTTATGAGCAGTTTATGAGCAATTATAACGAAATTTTTCCCTGAAAATTCATTTCTGAAGTTCAAATACCTCTCTTGAATGGAACAATATTTTTTAAATTCCGTACGTACTTCTCTAGGTATTCTAATGCAGATTGACGAGAATTTTTGTTTTTTGTTCTACGTAAAAAAATGTGGATGCTAAATGTAACGCCGTGGAGCACCTAAAAAAAAGATAACAAAGGAAAATATTAGTAGTCGGCCATTTGGTACATCGGAAAAAATATATATATCTTCTAACAGCTTGATATTCATACTAAATAGATGTGTAATTAATTTTATGAGTGAATCACTTTTTCATACGAAATGAAACTGTTAAATTTGCACATGATTTTATACCCGTTACCGTGGTCTAAGGCCTTAAAGTGTTACTAGCACTTCTGACGTTGTAATCATAAGTTACCTTCAATCTGCGACTCCTGCACCATCCCGTGAAAGAAATTAGGAGGGCAGCCATAAAAAATTCGGGGCCCACGATATATATATATATATATATATATATATATATATATATATATATATATATATATATATAACTGTGTGTGCGTGTGCGTGCGCGCGCGTGCGTGTGTGTGTGTGTGTGGGTGTGGGTGTGTCTGTGATTTGCAGAAAAAAATATTAGCCCACTCGCCCAATGCCCAATTGAAAACAAGGACTTTACTACTACGCGAACTTTTTCAAAATCATTGATGAAAACGCGATAGAAAACGCAACAGAGAAAACTGCTGACGCAACGGAGATCATGCGTTAATGGTAATAAAAGTTATTCTCAGAGGATCGAAAAAGATTTTGACTTTGTGTAAGTTGTACATACGAGAGAGTAAGAGTGATCGGGCAGGGGGGGGGGGGAAGAGCTTCTTCGAAGTATCGCACACGTATTCGATCTCGACTGATGAACATTTTTGCATACATTAGACCGTATACACGAAGGAGTCATCGAGTGAATTTCGAAATGAGGAAATAATTATGAAAATGTGGGGTACGACAGGGAGAGAGCACACTCTCGACTCGACCAAGTTATTATCACCGTCTATTGCGCGAACTACCGGTGCATTATGCACTGCTCTGTTTCTCTCTTTTCCTCTTTCTCCGACGTCATTCTTCGACACTGATGGCCCGTGCAGAACGAGCGAGCAATCAAGCGCTACACACCCGGAGTCGTTTGAGCGCACCTATAATGCGATTGTACTATATTTTAATCGAACGTATACGTACATGTGTACGTAAAGCATATGCATTAAGGGGTTAGGCTACTGCGACAGCCCGAAAATCAGGGTTATTTAAACAAATTAATTTTGACGGAACAAGTAAGACTATTGAAAAGTCGTTTGGACATTTATTCGTACGTACATTAACAAAGTTGGGTACTAAATTTCATTTTAAAATATTAATAATTAAAGAAGTTATAAACAATCTCGTGAAGGACTTTTAAACGAGAGGGGCACAACGGTGTACTTGATTTTGGCCACGCGGTCGATCTTAAACAAACAAGACGAGCGTTTCTTAATATAGATAATATTGGCTTGACCGAACTTTTTTATATGATTATGTTTCAATCATCGAAAAGAAAATGAAGTTGTTTTGTCATTTTTCGCGGAACAATCACATCATTATTGTTAATAACTAATGAAAAAAAATCTTAGGAAAAAAAACGTCTTTCAAGACTGATGAGCTACTATTACACTGAATATGTATACCAAAGTTCAAGTCAATGCATTCATTAGATGTCGAGAAATCGTGTACACCGTTTTGAAAAGCATAGTTTCGAAAAAAACGCGTTTAAGACGGAAAACCAATTTAGGAGTATGTTTTTTGTAGTGTTATTCATGTTTATTTTTACGAGGAATGGATGAATCGAATTTATTTAAACGTTGAAAATATTTTATACATATTTTCAAACAAAATTTTAATTTTTCTGACGCATTTCTGCTGACAAAAGGAAAATACAACCTAACACTGACCAACAATTTAAAATTGCATTTTTAGAGGTGTTAAACAAAAGAGTATATCTTTTGTTCAACTTATATTTTGTTTTGAATCCTTGCCATTATTATATAACAATTTTTACTATAAAAATGTACTTCAAACAATGATGTTACACCAAATTTAGGTTCATATGGAGCGGAATTATATAAAGAAACTAACCATCAATTTATAAAGGTATAGGGTAGGAGCTTTTTCAGCTGGGGTGTACACAAATTGAAAAAAGTTGTTTGGAGAAAAAAACGTTTGAAAAAAGGCCGAAAACATAACTTTCAAGGCAGTAATTAATTATTTACACTACTTTGGGAACATATTTTTGAGTAGTTACAATTTATGGAATAAGAAAATTCGATTTTTTGAGTCATCCAAACTGGTGTCCCGCTTTAAGGTTTTACTAGGAGTTCTATCGTTGTAACCACAAGTTTGTCTTCAACCTGGGATTTCTGCACCATATGTCGGACCTTCTTCTTCAATTTGCGTCGCCTCAAGCGACGACCGAGTGTTTTTCATTATCACAGTGCCCTGACCCCTTAACGACGCGTTAGAAATCATTGTTGCACGTAGTATTCAATATATTTGCATACATTGCCACACGTTCCAAACAAATTAATAAACAATTACATATGCGTACATGTTTTTGTTTATTTTTATATGCAGATTTATGAGCATATATAGACGAACTAATTTTCTTCGTGTCGGCATTCGCATGCGCACAACAATCGATTTCCAACTCGACAATGTGGATAAATTAGCCATTCGACTTTATATATCCTGCAATAATAATTTGTAACAGATTTGAAGGATGGATGATTGAGGAAATGGCGAGGAATTGAGGATGTCGCACAGTATTATTGCGCCACTCGTTAGGCAGGATTTGGCTACTTTACTGTAATTTTTGTTGCTGCAGAGAAAATAAATTTTTGATCATCCGGGAAGCGTGACGTCAGTAATTATTGTATTATTAAGTTTGCCGTGCGAATAGCATTGAACTCACAATACTTTCGACCGTTTGTCGGATCTGGAATGTAACTTTTCGTATAATGATTTTATTTTCTCTTCTATCTTGACGCACCTTACTTCGTGAAATCAACAAATCGATGGAGATAACTAATGCGATAAAAGACGAGAATACAAATGAGAAGTAAAATGTGTTTTCACGAGCGCGTATGCGACCAAAGAGGAAGCAGACGGAGTGTGAAAGAGAGAGAGAGAGACAGACAGACGCTCTGCGGAGGTGTGCAAAGTACTTTCTCCCGCGGGGCGGAGATCCTTATTTTCGCTTTCCCTGATATACGCATCTGTTCATAAACGTGTATACGGAGCATTGTGGGACAAATCGACGGAGCTTGCATTTTTACTGTTCGATATTTCTCCATGTCCTTTCGAATGTGTATGTTTTGCATCCATGCAAGAAAGACGTTGCCCTAATTTGCAAATTTTTCCACAATTCTCTTCAGTTACTGGTGATAATCAAGTTAAGGCGGGAAACCAGTTTAAAAGTACGTTTTTGAGTGATTTTCATGATTTTTTTTTACAAGCAATGAATTAATAGAATTTATTCAAACATTGGTAATATTTTATACATATGTTTAACCAAATATTTTAATTTTTTCGCAGCATTTTCTCTGAAAATATGAAACATATAACCTGCCGTCCATCGCAGGCCACCATCAGACTTCGCTGTTTCTGTACACTCTGGAGGCCACAGTTTTCGTCGGAAATCAATGCTGCTTGAAGATTTTTTTGAGAACATGTTTTCCTTCTATATAAACCTAACTCTGACCAAAAAATTGAAAATTAAATTCTTTAGAGGGGTTTAAATAAAAGAGTATGATTGTTGACATTATTGTATAACGTTTTTTGCTATAAAAAATATTCTTTAAACAATTATGTTACCCTAGATTTAGGTTTATATAGAGGGTAATTCTGCAAAGAAAGTAACTATCACTTTATAAAATACAAGGTTAGGAACTTTTTGAACTAGCGTGTACACAAACTGAAAAAAATCGTTTCGAGAAACGCACATTTAAAAATCTTCAGATATTGGCCAAAGTGCAAGTATCGCATAATATTGAAAATGTAATCAGACATTAGGGTAATAAAAAAATAGGTAAATGTAATTAATATGAGTTGGTTTTAATTAATCTTCAAAAAATATTGACCGATTGCGGTAATATATTTTTTTGTGAATTACAAGACTAGAATTGGGTGGGCAGAGGGCTTTTTTCAACCGACCACAAGCACTCAGCATGTCACTGCTCCCCCCAGTCTGCTACAATACAGTGGCAGTGGGTGGGGGTAGCGATAGTTTCGTGTGACATCCAGCTCACTCATTGTCAGACCCCTATACCCAGCCTACCTCAACAAACATATACAGTTTTAAAAGCATTGACAATACTAAAAAAAATTTCGAAAATAAAAAATCAAGGCGGTAATGAACTATTTATACTCCTTTGGGACCATATTCTTGAATAGTTTCACTAACAATTTACGAAATAAAAAAAATCGAGTTTTTGAGTCATCTAAATTGGTTTGCCGCCTGGGCTACATCTCTACCTAGGGGGATCAAAAAATTGCATTTCCAAGAATATTTTTATTCGATGGTATTGCTTTATTCCATATTCCCTGGAAATTTCATTGCAATATTCCGAAAACTGAATGAGCTACAGCTTCTAACAGTCGGCCGGGCGAGCGGTAGCAGCAGCACGATACTTCAAACTTTAAGCACGTTTTTCTCGAAACACTGTTTTCAAAGTTGGTGAACATGATATCTCGAGAACCGCTTTATGGATTGTTCCCAAATTTACAGGAAATAGGATGAGAAACATTGAAAGATCGTTGACGATCTCACTTTTTTCAAATCGATCTTCATTTTTTGATAGTTTCGTAAAAATTACGACTTCTTTCATCGATATTGCATGCTCGAGTTTCAATTTGTCGCTACGTTGCTAAGAAAAATAATTTAAAGAATCGGCCATCGTCTGCGACTCGTATTTATTGTTAATTTAAACAACCCGTTTGGTTTTCAGATTTCAGATGGACCGTTTGAGGTGGAGAGTGTCCACCGCTAAACGTCGCGAAAAAATGTTATCACCTGCCGGCAGCTATGTTTTTGTTATTTTTTCTGTATTTTCTGATGATTTTTTTATTAAAGGCTCTCAATATATATATATATATTGAGTGTTAAAAAGCTATGTTAAAAAATATACATTTATTTTCCACCAACCGTTATCCAGAAAAAATTTGAATTGGGCCATTTTTTTCGGGCCCCTAGGTAGATGTAGCCCCTTAAGGGGTTGTAAAAATGAAACTATTTGGACGATCATTCGGTACAGCTTCAGTTTTGAAAAATCGAGATAAATATATTTTTCGTTCTCACCGTCATACATCAAGTTTCGAAAAAGCAACGTCGTGTTAGCCAATATATCGAAGTTGCGAATAGACCATTATACCTGAGTAATGTGGGGAAAAAACTTTAATTTGATTTTCAATACACCGTATATATATCTATATCGATGCTGCCGGTTGATTATGTACGACCGTGAGAAGTTCCCAAACGATTTGCAACACTGAAAAATGTATATCGATCGGAGACAATTTACTCGCGTATATTATTCATTAACATTCACTGACTCGTGCATTTTTATTCGATCATTTTTTTAAAATAATGACATCAATTTCTCTCATAATATGAGAAACTTTCGACTTTCTATTATTATTAGTTGAGCGATTATTATTGCTGAAAATTCGGACTCGAGAGTTTTCATTTGATGCCGATGGTCAGTGATTCGAGTAAGTAGATTGAACATTTTCCTTTACTAAGAACGGGCATTTAGTGAAATGTCAACTTTCTGAATACCTCGAGCATTCTATATGCAAACTCTTCAAGAGAAAACAGCACTGTGACGGGCCGAAAAAGGTCGTTTTAACCGATTTTTCTTGTCTGCGAGATTTTTCATTTGGGATTCGGAAAAGAGGTATTTTATTGAGCACATATTGAAAGCGTTTCGTATAAATGTTTAATTATTTTGAAGAAAAAAATTAACAACGTTATTAAGGTATAATAGAGCTTCTGTATAAAAAATGTGGTCCAACTGCCGGATCGATAACTTGACAATGGTTGGTCCAAAAAATAAAAATAAAAAAGTTTTGATCTATATAAATGTAGTTTTTATTGCACCTACGTAACCGATTTAAGAAGAATTTTTTTTCAAAAAGTGGAGGATGTTAAATAAAATTGTAATTTCGGCGAGATTTTTATGTTATATTCACGGGCGTAAAAAAAATACTACATGAAAAAACGGTTACGTACAACGATACCTATTACAAATACGAAAATTTATATTTTTTTTATGATTCCGGTCGGGTCGAGAAAAGTCGTTTCGGGAAAAAAATCCGATCGAAAGTTTTAGTACGCGTAGATCGTTGCGCTACCTGCTCTCGCTAAGTCGTCTGGAACTTGGTTAGTTTTCAATATTTCACCTTGAAAAGTTTTTCAAATATTCTTGAATATGTATACTTTGAGAAAATGCAAAAAAAAAAACGATTTTTTACGAGTCACAGCGGTGTTCGCCTTAAGTTTGCCAAATTCGAGATCGTCGTCAAGTTGACATTGAATATGTAAAAAAAAACAGCACGCTTCATTTATTTCTGCAGGTCTCTGAGAGCAAGAAAAATGGTTAATTAAATAAAAATTATACTATCTGGTTCAATGTTCAGAATTGGATAAGTCTTTTCTGCCTTTGGATATGAGTGGCTTGAAAAAAAAGTGAACGGAGTCTTTTAATGTCACTCTAAAATTTTACTCTCATCTCTTACGGACATCAAATTTCTTTATTCGCCACCGAAAAAAAATTATGTATATAACGAATATGATTTTTTTAACCACGGGGTGTGACATTCACCTAAAAGTGGGTTACCGTATATGTGCATCGATAATCGACAGTGTTCACTGCTTCAGCTATGACGTTTAGTAGCACACAAATTTAATTCAGAAATAATAAAACCAACGAAAACCTGTAATAACGAGACAACTTTCACTCGAGATTGAATGCGCGACGGAAATTTGTACAGATATGTATATGTGTGTGTGTCCGTTTGTTTGGGTTTGTTTTGTTGAGGCAAATGACTATTACGAAATCAGTAAATATGTGTAGACACTCTTCGCTACTAATTACAAATAATACACCTCAAATAAAAATCGTTAATTTGTTGTACACTTGGATATGACTTTTATCGTAAAGTTTTAAATATCCCAAGGTTTTCTATTACAATAGTCTTGAATCAATAGCTGTTGATTCACAAAATATCGACCATATGCGGGAAAAGTGAGCTTATTCCGAACGAAATTTACAAAGAAAAATAGCAATATGAATAATCTGCTCTCTTGCGAGTATGAAAATCCACTTGAAACAATAAAAGATGGTTACTCAATAGGATTTTTTTTACTCCCCCGTCATTGATCGCCGAACGTTAAATTCATTAGCATTGGGAGCAACGTCGATCTATAGTAATACTCATCCCGGAGAACTACCAATAATTGGAAGCTACTCCTAATTGGGAAGACTTTGTTGTTCATTAATTAGGTTGGAATCCTTAAGTATTTCGTTAGAGGCGTCATTATCATGCCTATCCGTGGTATTAAAATCGAATTACACACCCGCTTACACAAAGGTGAATACTGAACGTTGTATAGGAAATATAATCGTAAAAAATAAGGCGTAAAAAAAAGAACTGCCTCGAGCGAAGAACGCTGCGTTCTCAATTGCGCTGCGAAAGTTTTGTTCTTGAGTAACAATAAAATTCGTATGAAAAGAGCTGACAGAACTTTCGCTGTAACCCAATAATTAATAGAAATAAAAGAGCAAGAAAGAGAAAGAGGAAGAGAGAGAGAAAGATAAAAATAATACGAATGTGAAGTAGCTTCAAACTTCAATGTTAAGGTTACTGTATCTGCATTGGGAAGGTAGTGAGAGAGAAGAATGAAGAGAGAGAGAGAGAGAGAGAGAGAGAGAGAGAGAGAGAGAGAGAGAGAGAGAGAGAGAGAGAGACGACAAATCTTATGGGACCCGACGATTCGCTTGTCCGTTCGACGAATGTAGGTCAAGTTGATATCCGGCTCTACAAAGAGATCCCAAGGCTGAGAACTGCGGAATTGTCTCTCGATCGAGCCACACTTCTTTTTGTGCTCTACAATAAGCGATAGTCTGCCATACGTATCTTGAAGTCATCTTGATCGATTTCGCTCCAGCCGGGCACGTAATTAAAAATTCTAATGTCCCGTAGTTGCTATATGTGGTGTCGATGCGATTGAACAACTTTACAATCTTAGGAATTCAAACTTTTTTTTCGAAATTCATTGGTTTATTTTTTCGTAAATATATGATGGCTTTTGGGCCGGTAAATTTGGAGAATTCAGCCGGCATCCATGAACGACTTCGAACTATGTGAAGGTTCGATCATCATAAAAAATTTCATTTTCAAGACAATTGAATGAGCAATATATCGAAGTTGCGATTAGACTATTGTACCTGAGTAATGTGAGGAAAAAACTTTAATTTGATTTTCAATACGCCGTAAAATTTCATTTTCAAGAAAATTAGTGGCTATAAGCACTCTAATGATCTCTTCAAATTATTTTTTTTAACTGCCGATTAATAATAATAAATCAAATTAAATAGTTAAATAATTAATAATTGAATTGATAATTAATAATAAAAATAAAGTAATGATCGATAAATTAATTTTAATAAGGCATCAAAACTCGATGCGTTGGGAAATTCACAAAAATAAAATTTTACTAAGTTTGCGGGAATAAAATTTTACTAAATTTACAAAAATAAAAATTTACTAAATTTACGAAAAATCTCGACAAAATAAGGATGTAAAAAAGTGTGACTAAAAATGTAAAAATTACGAGTATGCCCCATGAAAATCAGAAAAAAGTTCTCACATGTTCGCGTGATCGTGTTATCGAGTCGCGTGAATCTCCTCGTAATTTTATTCGACCGGAAATCAACGAAGCGATACGTTCTCTTGTCGTTTCGCACCATGATTAATACGAAAGCACTCACTCCTTAGTTCTCGCCTTACGAAAGAATTTTTCCGACGAAAGTATTACGTCCCAAACAGAGAGATCTTAAAATATCCACATAGATACGGTTATACATATATCATATGTAGATATAGTATAGATAGGACAAAATGTCGTAAGCCCCATGCTTACGATCTTCTTATACGCAAACGTTAAGTTACGTACGGAGGTAACACGTTTACACTATTTAATAATTTATAACAAATAATCCTATTATGCATCGTGTATGTTGAAGTTCAGCATTTACTATAACGTCGTATTCTAGTCTGGAGGCCCGAATTTCAGGAGTATTTTCGGACTTAATAAAAAATAAAAAATGAACTATTCTTACCATCACATTTTTTACTCTCTTTATTGACGTTTTAAGAACTTAGAAAAAAAGTTTTGTGCAAAAAAGGAAAAATGTTAAATGTTATGGGCATTTAAATATGACCATGAAAAAAAAGAGTTGATGCGATCGACATGACTCCAATGCTCCGATTCATCTGAAAGGAAATAAAACCAATTTTCTTGATCAATAAGAATGTCATTCTGGCAGGTACCCAAGAGAAAAAAATGTAATGTCAACTGTCTGAAAAAAAATGTTCGCCCTATTTTAGCATTGAAAATGCTTTTAAAACTATGTTGGTTGAGGTCGGCTGTCAATAGGGTCTGTTAGTTGGATGTTACACGAAACTAACGCTACCCCCACTCTACTACCACTGTGCTGTAGTAGGGTGGGAGAAGCTGCGCCATGCTGAATGCTTGTGTCCGGCTGATAAATGCCCTTTCCCCTTCAATTCCAATCGTATTATTAACCTTTTGAGGACAGGAGTGCTCGATATATCGACCAGCCAGGGAAGCACATAATATTTAATGTTTTTCACGGAAAATTTCATATATTGAATATGGCCAAAATATTGTAAAATTGCCTGGATGTTTTTTGACCTTGAAAATTGCTATTCCAAGGTCATTTTTTTCGGCCTAAAAGTTGGCGTACTTACCTTTGTTGATACGCTGAATACGAATAATAACTGGCGTCCTTGAAATATTCTTCAGGATGAAATTTACGACATATATGCCTATTTTGTTGTACTGAATGCATCCACAATGTGAGTATATAAATTTTGAGGCCAATCTACCAGAGAAAAAAAATGGCCTTGAAATGGCGATTTTCAAGGTCAACGATGCTACCAGGATTTTTTTCATTATTTTTCCCGTATTCAGCGCATCAAATTACATAGGAATACGCTTTCAAACTTTTTTATAAATTTGTATAATCGGACTTTTTGTTGCGGACGGGGCTGGTCGATATATTGACCAGCAGTTACGGTTGGGACTCCAATTGAGAAATTCATCGATTTTATTGATATCTTTCATGTAAATAAGTCGATTTTAATGGAAATTTCCCCGTCCTTAAAAGGCCTATTCAAAACTTACATTACAAACATATTACACAAGTTATATAGCAATCATTATATAAACAAAACCAAATAAACCCAAACAAACCTGAGCAAAAGCAATTATATACCTCAATGTATCAATATTTTTTGAAAAATCATAGAAACCAACCCAAGTCATTTACATGTACCTGTTTTTTATTACCGCAAAAGTCTCATTGCATTTTCAATGCCATGAAATAGTTACACTTTGTGTAATATCTGTAGGTTTTCTTTCATAGATCTTAATTTTTGTAAAATAGTGATAATAATCATTTCGCGAATTGCGTGATAGTCGATCCTATTCTCATCTCGTTTGTTGGTGTATATATTGGGAATTTTTAATTTTCCTCTTGGGGACATATTCCTAAGAGTCTATAGTTCTAAAAAAAGCTAACAAAAAAATCGATGTTTTCACATGTCTAGACTAGAATACTGCCTGAAGGCAAGGTTGTCCAGAGCGCCGTTTGGAGGTGATTTTTAGGATTGAATAACTGTTAAACTTTGTCCGTTTTCTTTCCGAAATTAATTTAAAAAATGTTTATTGACCCTCTAAGAATATGTGCAAATGAAGAAAAAAGATATTTATTATCATGTACTGTTGTACAACTGTTTGTTTACATCGGTGGGCGGAAAACATTCTCAATTGGCGACTAGTGTTATAGACGTTGGATGAATGTGAAAAACAAACCAAATATATTTTTAAGGAGTTTCGGGACAATTAAGAATATATTATGAGATGATTTGAATGTATACAGTAAATACTTTGTCATTTACTGAATGTACCCTCCAAATTTTGAAAAGGATCTTCTACACCGTTTCCATAACATTTATGAGTTTAAAAAACACTTTTAAATATAAGGAGATGCCTACCCTTATCGCTGAATATCAGTATTCCGCATTAAAAGTATGAAAAAATGTTTAAAATGTTATGGAAATCTGTCGAATCGCTCAGTACATTGTGTCAATTCTCGCATCAGTGTCATGACGCACTCCTTATTTTATATGACCATAGGTATCTTCCTATGTTAAAAAGTATTGTTCAATTGTAAATTTTGTGGAAATGGTGTAGACGATCGATGAAAAATTTGGAGAGTGCATTCAGCATGCGACAAAGAATTTACTGTATAAATATCAAGCAAATGGTAACATTCCGTCATTTGTCCCGCAATTCGTTAATCTGTTCTGTGTTGTGATGTTTGGTACCAGAATCATCGAAAAAAATGTACAGGATAACGTCGTGATAAACTTTGATCATCAATTTTTCTTATTTTTCGGCCTATTGTACATGTTGTACAAAAAAAAATTATTTCTATTCGAATCTGCTACCAACGTTGAAAAACAGTCTACTGGAGGTGTATGCCAAATCTGAGCTCAGTCGGCTAATTGGTTATCGAGATATCATGGTTGCCGATTAGAAAAGCATAGTTTTGAGAAAAACACGTTTGGGGAGGTTGGAGCGGTCCAGTTGAGTCGATAGACTCTTTGTGCATTTTTTCTCAATCGAACTCAAATTTATTCTGTAGATGCTAATTTTTCACAAAATATATCATTAAAGGGCAAAATTATGCATTTTTATATTTATATTACGTAAATAAGGAAAACTTGTGTGTTACTACCAACTTGAAAAAGTGTAACATTATCGATGATTATTATGGAAAAATTGCGTCAGCGAGTGTTTTATACAACTCAAAATAAAATGTTGCGTCATTTATAATTACGCCTATTTATATTCGTGTCACGAGATTGTTTATTATTACCATTAAATAATATTGGGTGTTGCCGAAATGCGGCAACTTCGCGGACATTGAGGTTGGCAACCCTTCATTCGCCAGCCAAGATTCGTAATCTTTCATCAAACCTTGATGATTAAATATTGAATATAAATGGTTTACGATGGGCAAGATAGTGTTTTTTTCCTCTAAATATTTAAAAGCTTTAGTTCGCGTTAATCCGTTGTTAAAAATGGTTTATCCTGGTGTTGAATAGTAGCCAAAAAAGTTACATCACCCGTATCGTGAACGTCGTGTCCCTCTAACCGATTGTAAAATTACACGCGATAAACTATTTTTTATCTCTGATGTTTTGTCGTGAAAAAAATTCAAAAAATTTTTAAATGCTCATTATAGCCTAGATAATAACTTATATTTTTTTTAAATATCAAATCTTGGATTGTGGCTAACGCTCCCACCTCCCTAAAGCTGCTGCGTCTCGGCCGCGCTCCCCGAGTATACTTGTTATACTAATTCCTATAACTCGGCTACTATTATGACTGTTATCAAACGGTTTTCACAGACGTTTCCAAAAATTGCTATAAGATAAAAAATTAAATTAAATTAAAACAATTTTATTTGCTAATTTGCAGACTGCCCTAGCAATCGGAATTTCGCGACAATTCGATAATAAGAACGGCAAACAGTTCGAGCATAATGAACTTCCCATAACATGTATGACACTTCACAGATTTTTTTACAGTTGTTTATATTTATTCCCGATTACGTTTGACTCGCACAGTAGTACGACGTTCAAGAGACTAATCGATTTGAAATTTTTTAACGTAAATTCTATACACTGGGATCTCCGGTAAAAGGATTACGTGAAATGCATATGTGTGATTGATGATTGGGTATGAATTTTCATTGTGCATAGTACCGAAGTGTACCCTATCTACAAAAGTACACAAGAGCCTTCTGCTATTGCACACAAACGAGCACGTAACCACTGTACATATGTGTATATGTATATGTGTTACCTACGACGAAACTCGGAGAAAGTCAAATTTTATTTCGCTGTGAAGAAGTACCTGGATGTGTGGAGGTACGTGTGTGGTCCTTACGAGTGTGCACGTATGCGTGTCAATCGTAACCGCAAGTGCGTAAACCGCGGTCTTATATTAGCGAGAAATAAACGTGAGAGTATAATAGTACGTATACTCATCCCGAAGTCAAGGAGCTTCGTCTACCCGAGCATACACGTGTGCCTCGATCGAAATTCTGCTGTTCGAACTTTTACGCTCGCGATGGGCGTTGCATGTTCTTCACTTCGGACGAGTTCTTCCTTTCCTTTCTCTCGAGTCCAAAACAAAATGACTATTTCCGTCACCAATTTTATAGCCGTCGAAAATCGTTAAGAAAATGAGAGTGGATGTAATTACACTTGAAGGCTTCACCTACTCTTCAAAAAATGCTAGTTTCAAAGAAAATTTTAACTCGCACAATGAGAAGAGTAACAATACTAATTGTCAAGTTTAGTATACATAGTTTTCAGTGTACAATGTTTTGTGCTATTGTGATTTTTAAAAATTGAAACTAGCGGCGTCAGAGTCTCAATCTAGAACGAAAAATCAGAAGATCTTTAAATATATACAAAAAGCTGTGGAACTGCGTACGGAAATTAATAATATCTTTTTATGAAAAGTAGTGCAGACTTTAATGGGAATTTCCATTTTTTGGCGAAATTACGTGAGCAATTGTTTGTGATAAAAAGTAATAGCAATTGTTTGTGATAAAAAGATAAAAAGCAAATTCCGTAGGCAGTTTCGTGGAGAATGCATCCGAGAAGATACGTTCAAAATTTTAAGTGGGTCATCGCATATTTGACTGAGTTATGTCTTTGGCCACGTTAAGGATGTTGAGTCCCAAAGCGCAAATGATGATAAAATTCTGCAAATTTGGTATGTTTTTGTATGAAGTATTTCAGAGGTCGTGTACAAATTTCACGACAATTAGGAAGCTCGTTATTGAACAATTAACATTCACAAATTAAATGTTGTTTTATGGAAACTGATGTAACTTTGCAATAAGTTTTTTTTTTGACCTCTCAATTTTATAATATCTGCAATATACTGAAAGCAACGGAAACAAAACGAAGTTTATTGATACATTTTTTTTTATTTCTTTTAAAAATTGTTCTTAACAAAATGTTAATTTTTTAATAACGAGCTTCCTAATCGTCGTGAAATTTTAACACGACCTCTTATATATTTCATACAAAAACATACCAAAATTTCAGAATTTTCTTATCATTTTTTATTTCAACCCTTAAGGAGGTTGAAGTAATTATGATAGAACTCTGAAAATTTTGTATGTTTTTACATGAAGTATTCAGGAGGTCGTGTAAAAATTTCATGACGATTAAGAAGCTATTTATTGAATAATTAGCGTTAACATGTTTCATAGGGACTCAACATCCTTAAAACACAGGGTTTCGAGAAGAAGGCGTTTAGAGTTTGAACTAACATTTAGCAATAGACACTTTCGATTCACCTTTAATCTGCAATGCCAGCACCATACATTTGGCCTTCCAAATTGAGATCTTCGTCGTTCTTCTTTTTTCTGAAAATTTGAAAATCCTCGAGCGGCTCTACCTGTTAATTTATCGGAAAATTGTAATAGGATAAAATTGAAAAAATAAAAATTGAATTCCTCTCCACTGACAATTGGAGAATTTCTCAGATTCCTTCTGAGGATTATATTATAGATATAAGAAAAAAAAGTTGTTTCTTATATTATATCTATATAAGATATGGAAACCTGGAACAAAAACAATAAAAATCTTTAAATGCATACGAAAACCTACGGAACTGCGTACGGTAATTAGAAAATACTTTTTTTTCAAAACGTAGTGCAGATTATATTAAAAGTTTTTATTCTTGAGCAAAAATCACATGAGTAATTGTTTATAAGAAAAAAAGATCATAACCAATCGCAAATTCGGTACGTAGTTTTATGGAGGGTGCATCGAAGAAAATACATACAAAATTTGAAGCGAATCGGCGCATATTTGGCTGAGTTACGTTTCGGCCAGTTTAAAAAACGCGATGTTGAGGAAATGGAGTTTAGGTTTCAACCAACATTTAGCAATAGAAATTTTCCATTTACCTTTAATCTGCAATGCCAGCACCGTAATTTCCAAATTAATATTGCCTTCTTCCTTTACTTTTCTGAAAATTTTAAAATCCTCGAGTGGCTCCGTTAATTAATCCAAAAATTGTAATAGGATAATATTGAAAAAATTTGGTGGAGACATATTTGTTACACGTATATTGTTTAAAATTTAACAAATACACGACGTAATAGAAATCCTTCGCAATAATGGACGAATAGAAAAAGAATGATGGTCTACGAGTATCCGACAATATTTGCTTGTCTCCCAATCTCTCTGCTAAATATTGTCAAATATTTAACTTCGCAAGCCTCGTTTGGTGAATTCACCGAACGTTTCGCCCATGGGTCTTAGGAGGAACGGTGACACGGAGGCGTGAGCGGCCGCAATTTTTGAAAGTACGGAAAGCTCGTTGGCCTCAGTGTGCCGAGTCAAAAGTACGCGGAAAAAAAAAATTCGCGAAAAAAATAAAATAAAACGAGATATCCATCGCCGTCGGGTACCATTGGGATTAAGCATGCGAGTCCACGTCCTCCGCGAAAGTGCAGCCAAGGTCCTTCTCTCGCATCGTCGCGGGCTCTCTTGAGTCGAGAATCCGAGTGCCACGCGCACGTCTGACCATCACGTATTCTCGTTTCCATTTCTACTGCGACCGCGGAATCGACGTCGGAACTGCTTTTGGCAGGCCTCCTTTATTCCGATCCCACTTTGCGTTAGACACCAATGAAAAATTCAACGAAAGATCGCAACATAGGACGAGAAACGATGTAAGAAGCGAAAGTCCTGACAATGAATATTATTCACGGGTGATTGATCCCAAAAATTCCGCATATTCGAATTTTCCTCAATATATTAGGACGGTGAATAAATTCTCGCTGTTTTCCAACAGATTGCGCTATCGGAACTGCGTTCGTGTAGTTTAAGGGGTTACACCTAGTTCGTGGCCGGAAAAAGGAGATGCTTTCGGGATTTTTTTGGCAAATGTGTGGAGGTTTTTAACTTTTTTCACACTAAAGGGTATCATTTCAAGTATCTTTGAAAAAAAATTTCTTGGGATATATTTATAAACGACGGTGATACAGTAAATTGCACAGACCGCTGTGCGAAAAAGATTTTTCGCGGTGACCACCCCTGCTCGGGGACAAATCATCTGAAATCGAAAAACCAAATGAATTTAGTTTTTGTACCGCATTATCTAGTCTTTAATCGAAGGATTCGATTAAATAATGATTTTGAAAAAAAAAAAATGGTCGCCGGTCGAAAGTGATCGTCGAAATTTCGGTGAAAGAAAACTCTATTTTCCTTGATATAAAAAAAAGTATGCATTGAAAGAAAAATCCGTCGATCAAGGACTGCCTTTTCATATCCAAAAGATGTCTGTGAAATTTGAAGCAGATCGGTTTAGTTGTTTTTGAGATATTTTTGTCACACCGTTTCGGAAAAAGGCATGCCGAGAAAAACGCGTTTAAAGTTTTACGTAAGGTAAACGTAAAGGTTTACGTAAGATCGCCGGACCTACCTGTAAACGCTCATAACTCCCCAAATTTTCAACGGAGCGACTTGAAATTTTCAGAGAATCTTTTTGAAAGGTTATATTATAAGAATCCGTCAAAAACGAAAAAACGATTTTTTCAAAAATTCTAACTAGGTGTAACCTTAAGGAGTTTCGGTGCCATTTCTCAGCCGCAAGAGTGGGGATGAAAACACAATGGGTTTTCGGCAGGCTGTCAAACTCTTTGAATAAAATTTATTCATTTAAAAATGAACTATAATTGGGCATTTTCCAACTCATAATATTGGTTAAAGATATTTCCAAGCCGGGAAATGATATCAAGAGTTATCATTTTTGCAATTTAACACAAAGAAGTTGCAATTTAGTTCAAGAAAAAATAATCGAACCACTTGGCAATAGCGGCTGTTTCTGCCATTGGCAAGGCTGACTATCGCTAAAGCGTCGTCGGCTCCAGGTTATTTACAGGGTGAAGAACGTTTAACGTTCAACATTTCATAAAGAGTTTTTGACTCGATAAAGTCGAGGAAACGTTAAAAATGTCGAGCGGACCAATAAATACATTTTATTATAAATTTCAAAGGCTGTAATACGATGTACGTTTCAAACACCCGCCGATTTAACAATAGCCAGACATTCCTAACACTAATCGCAGTATGTTCAATTAAAAAAAAATTGAAGTCGACGCATTATTTAAAACCCTACAACCCTATAACTAGTGTTTACGGAGTGCCACGTGTATTACCAAATGGATGAAGGTTCAACTTGAACCTCAAACATTTCCGAAACTTTTGATGTGTTGAATTGGAGGCATTGCTTCATGAAGACTCGTGTCAGACGCTAACTGAACTTGCGGAATCATTAGGAGATGATCACACAAAAATTTCGAAACGTTCGAAAGGAACGATTTTTAATAATAGAGCATTGATTTTCACCAAGCAAGCAAGCAAGAACTTATTCAACATCTCAATACTAATTGCGATTTCATAGGAGAAATTTCGTAACCATCGCAACTCTTCGGCAGTTGCTCACTCGTGTATTCTTTTCAAACCACTCAAACCAAAAATCCTCATGCAGGTGCAAACTTATATTTTTCCTGTTAGAAATCAACCACCGGGCCTCAAATTTTTCAGCAAAATTTGGAATCGTTTCGATTTAAAAAAAAAAATCCGAATTGTATAATTCAGGAAGACGTAATGAAGTCCTGACTATGACGCGATATTCTTCGTTCGGTGATACCGAGTACTTTCGTTTGTTGCTCATACGAGCTTGCGACTATCGAGCATTATCACTGGACTGGATAATCGATACTGAGGCACAAGGCCGTTCGATACGGACCTTGAAAATTAAAGAATTGCTTGTATTTCTAAATTCTGCGAGTGCGGCATTATTTATTCCAAATAACTAAATTAGTATCATACAGCAGGATCTGCATATGTCAATTCTTCTTGAGAAAAAAAAATTCGCAGCACGCTCGCTCTTAAGCTGCGTTGTTGGCGACGAAAACAAAAGTGGGTGACCAGTGTATGACTCTTTCGACGCTCTGGGACACTAATTGTATCCTGTGAAAGCAGGATACGAATTCAGCAGTGGGGAAGGATATTGAGATGATTCATAAAGTGTCGGGTGTATGGGCGAGACGTTGGGTGAACCCGGTGTGACAGTAGCTTTAACTTTGCGACTCACCTCACGTGCCCTCAAATTACATCCGGGTTCTACAAGGCAAGCGTCATACTACTCGAACCAAACGGCATTGCGAGCCGGCAACGACGAACCGTTGTGGACTCGCGCTGGGAGGCTGCATTCCAGAAGTCATGAGATTCTTTCTCCTCTCTCTCCCTCCCTGCCTCTCTCTCTCTCTCTCTCTCTCTCTCTTTGGATTTTACTCTCCCGGGGACTCACTGTGCTTGTCCCCGTCGATATCACGACCGCGAGAGAGGACAATGAATAATTATTTATGGTAGCTTGATATGGCCATATGCAAAAAGGGATCAAGCGATTGAGCCCCGAGGCTTTCGGTAACCCCGCGAGCCTCAACTAGAGGTCGACATTACGGAATGTTTTACACGCAATTGTTATATTTTTATATCTACAGGCACATGCATAATTTTGTAATCAATAACTTTTTCGTGATACGTCGCCGGTTCCTAAATATATCCTTCAGCTAGACGCAATTTTAATAATTGCCGTAGATCCGGGTCTCCCGGCGTCGGAACCTTTTTCATTTTTCAACCGAAAGCAGTCCCAAGGCATCCACGAGCCATTCGATGGGGAAAAAATGCCTACGACTTCTTGTTGAATAATGTTGGAGCCTGCTACAGCATCCGGTATTTTTTAACCTTCTTCAAAATCTGAGGAAATCGTCTCTACTGCCGCGAACAGCCATGAGTAATTTCCCTGTAGCAAGTTCTATGGAATTTCTCCGCAGCGTATTCAAGAATTGAGGAAAAAACGGCTATTTCCGGTGAATGTAATTTTATGCAATGCCGGAAACGATAAAGTTCAAGCCCGAATCCACTTTTATTTCAACGGACAATTTTTGAGTGTATAGTGGAATTTCAGTGTACATTCGAAGGTCAGACCTTATGTACGTTTGAATGCAATGAAACTATCGTTTTTTTATAAGCTTAAATGATGTATAAACATCCCAAGAATCATATGCTCAATATCTATAAACATCCCAAGACTTATATGGTCAGAATAAAAATGGTTTTAAAAATTGAAACGCGTTTTTTCTTGGAACCATGTTTTCCATGTCGAGTGAACTCCTAGCTCCTGGATTTTTACAACCAATTGACTTTAAATTCCAATTGTAGATCCTTAGACACATTTTCTAGCGATTTACCCACGATTTTTACGGTCGATGAACAATTACGATTTTCACAAACAATTTAAGGTAGTTTTTTTTAGTGGACCGTGCGACTTTTTTTTCAAACGGTGCCAAATTGGCGAAAGTAAATGTTTTTTTCAGTAATCGTGTGTACTTATGTACATTACGAAAACAATCGTTTTTTGTTCCGGGTGCACATCTGCCCCGCCAACGACTCCGCTCATGGAGTGCCTCAAAAAAGGCGTCTGTGTATATTTGTATGTATTTAAATGTATTTGTATGACAGATAGGTGAAATAAACCTTTTAAACCGCATTTTAATCGCTTCATTGGTATTACCAAAAAAAGCCTTCTTTTCCGACCATCCAAAGGTATATGAGGCCTTAAGGCGGTACGATCAATACTACGAATCCAACTTTCGAAATTGAAATTTTTATATGATTTTGACGAATACTTTTTGCGCCTATTGCCAAAATTTGAGCTATTTTGATCGTTTGGTTTTGTCGCAATAAAACTGCAAAGTCGAGCACTTTGAGTTACCGAAGCACGTCGTCGTATGAAGAGGGTCAACCGGAAGTGCGGTGATCGTGGTTTTTCTGCTCACGTATCCAACTAAACCCGTTGGAAAACTGAAATTCGATAGATTAGATATAAAACATATTGTATAAAATAAGAAAATCAATCTTCACCGTGTAGTTAAAGCACTACATTACAAGAAAGTTTCAATTTCCGGTTGAAAATGGTCAGAACGACGAAATAGCACCCACAGACTTAGCAACGTTGCGAGTAACAGCTGATGCGTTTGGCGAACATAACCCAGCTTTGTTTTGAAATGAATTTGAATAGACGCCGCCACAAAATATGCAAACAACAATTTATGGAGTTTTATCTTTTATCACGTATCAATAATATGTATAATCATATTCTGCCTATCGCGTTAATTCCGCTGAGGTAATTCAAGCCTATTTTAATAGGCTTGGATTTTATTACGTTAATATTATTACGAAGATTACTACCGAGTCGTTGACAATCTAATTTTTCCGTTTTTATTTGTTCACGTGCAATAAATTCATCATTCACCACAACATTTGGCACATGATAATCGATAATACGAATAATCAACACAAGTAAACGTCAATCAGAGCAGCTGCGGGTAAAATAAATTTATACACTTTTTTAACCCCGTGGAAGTGATCGTACCTCCTTAAAGCAGATTTGTTTACACACAGGGAAAAAACGTATATCCGAGATAAGTATTTTTGTTATTTATCGTTTTTATGTTGTTTTTTTTATCATACCCGAAAGCCTTCATGGAGTTGGCGGTCCTCGATGTTTTTACTCACTTGCCATCGCGTCCTGCAGGCCGTATTGTTCCATAAGGCCGTCGAGAAAAATGCGCCCGAGGAGACGAAACGTAAAGGGAGCTCCGGTAATTTTGTCTGGTCTTTCTACCGCACCTGACTCCCTCGGCCGAACGCAAGGCAAACCGCCCTATGACTCGAACTGTTGCAGTCAATGGCCGATTCGTATTTGGCCTACACACCTACGAACGTCCGTGTACGTGTCTTCGTACAGTGTGCGTGAGCGAGGCTTGAGGACAAAATGCTTTATTCTCGCGCCACCTGGACGGATATGGCACAGGAGTTAGCACGCAGCATATCAAGCAGTTCGTACTTCGTCTCGGATGTATAATGTTATACCAGTGGAATGAATTATCGTAAGCTGCACTGTGCTACAAGAAGCAACGCGAATGCGTGAGTTGAAACGCTCATCTTATTTATCCCCACGGGACCTGCGCGAGGCATTTTCGAATGCAGAGGCGAATCCTCGTAGTCACAAATCCCATTCTTTAGCGTCATCCTGATCGGCGCCGACGAGACAACCGACGAAACGTGGGTTGAAAATAGCCTAGGCATGTATTCGTGTATATGATTACAGAAGTACCCGAACCACAGTTATGCCCCGAAAATTGTGGTGCAACGTGATATCGCGTTTGCAAAAGAATGTTCCATTTGCCATTGGGCGTAGAATCCTTCAGCGAATGATTTCAACGCTCGAGAGGCGAAAAATGAAAGTCTTCGGTATCAAGATTCAGTGGCTCACCCGTGGAGAGTAACTCATCAAGAAACGCCATGTGGACGTTGATGATCCTTGTCTCAGTTGTCTGTCACCCAGCAAAGGTGGAACTTGATGGCTACATCAGGACCTCAAATGAGGCTCGTCAGCTTATGGAGCCAATGTGCCATTTGCGTAATTATGATTTGAATACTCGTAGGCCAGGAACTCCGGAAGAAAAACGGCAGGTATTTATGGTTACGATCCTCATCGCCTTGGGTACTTTGTAACGTACAGAGATGTTCATGCAAACGAGAGAAATTCCGACACAGAGCTGGTTGTCTTTTTCTACCGGAGTAAGAAGCAATGCTCTCATCGCGTTCATTGAAACTTCATCCATGGATGCACCAGCAGGTCCTTGTAATTCGATCCCTCCTTCACAGAGTGCAATGTTGATTTCTTTGAGAGAGGTTTCTACTTTGTTGGCCCAAAATATGTTCAATTTGTCGCCAATTTTTTATGCGAAAAATACTATATAGAATGTTGAAATTTGGTGTGTTCACTAAGGGGTCTTTATTGAACATAATAATATTTTCTTAAGTTCGATTCCTGCCTGTTCTTCAAAAAGTTCCCGATATAGCAAAATCAAAAGAATTCTCTACCTAACAAAGTAGATACCTCAAGAAACTGAAGGAAAAAAATAATGCCCAAGCCGCGCTTCTCAATGATGGTTCCAGTTGAAGGCTCTCGTTCTTTTCGGGAAGAAGGAATGTTGAGCGGTCCTGCAAGGGCAAGCGACAAACACGAAGGATCCAGCAAAGTCATCATCGTTGCCGAAACTGGTATTTGCCATAGAGTCCACGAGTATTGTTGAATTCTTGAAATGGAACTGGTTCCAACACTCAACGAAAACACCTCTTATGGTGCGCCAGCCACAAACCGGTAAATTTTGGCAAATAAAGAACCACGACGTATTTCACACCGGGCCTTTCTTTTTCTTTTTTTTTTCAACGAAAATCGTCTCGACCCTAGAAGTATACACAATCGCGAACGAGGGGAATGAAATATAATATGAGAAAGTGTCTCAGAGACACGCCATGGAGATTCCTCGTAAAACCAGACTGTTCTTGGCAACTCTTGTAATGGGACCAAGGTTGATCGAGTTCGGGTACTTCGTTTTTGGCTCCCCGTTCCGTCACAAGTTATCAACTACCAAAACACATCTAGCAATGTCTCTGGTAATCGGTCAATCGATGACGCTCGTTAAAACAACCTTAACGTGATGTTATATGATGATGACATCCGATGGATGGCAACTTACATGTTCCGTTAACTGGATCTAACTACATCCGTATGGTTCGAATTCCATCTAAAGATAACGATTCGACGAACATTGTTTCAGCGATTACAAACTGCTTTGGCAACATCAAACATATGCCGATCGAAAATGTTACAACGAGTCATATGTAGTATAATCTTCGTATTAATTAATATGTTATTTAATAGACACCTTTTGTTATTGAACAAGACACCAACATCTTTAAGAAGTTATGCCTAGTTGTAAAATTCGAAAAACGACTTTTTTCAAAAGCAATGCACTTTGACAGTGTATCATCTTATAAATGTTTCCTGACAATTTGAAGATGATCCGATCAAAATTGACATATTTATCGGCTGTTATGTTGAATATACGTTCGATGTGATGACGAAAAATGGCAATTTTTTTCGTACAAATCAAGACTCACTGTGAACACGCGTCATTTTTTTAAATTTGATATTTCGGTCAATTATGGGCTTAATCATGGGATAAACTAGTATACTAAAGAAATCTATTTGATTTTTTTATATTAGATAAGTCGGTTCAGAAGGGCATTGCTTACTGGAAAAAAAAGCTTTCGAGAGGTGCTTCCCACCGGCATTTCTGCAGATGATACTTTTTCAAATACTTCATATTTGTAGACTGTATCATCGCGATTTTCTCATTTAAAAGTCCCAAAAATTAGTTGTTTTCGACTGTCATAACTAGTCATAACCCGATAAGTCGACACTCCTCATATACCTCGTATTAGCGTGGAGTCAGTGACAGAAATGCTCGAGTCCATATGCCGCCACTAGCGCCACGGCGGACGCGTCCCCGAAGCTCCGAATTCTCGATGGGCTTGGTACAGGTTACGTGCAGCGCTCTCGTGCAAAACAATGAACAGATTGAATCAAACAATGAAACCAGATGAGTGTTTCAGTACTGCAATTGAAATAAAAGTTCTACAGCAAAGAATGAGCCTCCCCATGACGGGCTTCGAGTGACCCCTCTGGTGACTAAAAATGACTCTAGCGCCGGCACATCCAATCTCCACTTCCGCCCTCCAGCTCATACGGGCACTCCTTGTGTCCTAATCTCGAATCAAGGAGTACATTTCTTCGGTTTTTCTCTTGCGTCCTTTCAGCCCATCACGTCCGTACCCTTGCCAAATTTTGCGAGGTTATCTTCCATCAGGTCGATATCGGCGTGTTTCTACACAAACCTGATAGACGCGAGCGCCCCCTGCGGACCCCGTTGGAGTCGAGTTGTCGAATGTTCGGAGGACGTTGTCGGAACTTTTCACGGGCCTACTGGTGGGGTTTACCCGATCGACGACGGGTCGTGGTGGGTGGCGGTATAAGTAGAGGTCTCCGTTCGCCGGCGTTCTCATACCCTCACCACGTCCTTCGACTGCCTCTTACTTTTACTTTTTTAACGACTCGGTCGTCGTCATCGTCGCCGCAACGGATCTCCTCCAGATATAACGCGCTCGTAACGGTGGGCAAACTGAGCTCCAACGAACCTTTACGATAACCAACATCGCAAATCCGTTATTTCGGGATAGCGCTGACAAATATATATATATATATATATTTATATATTGTTACATATGTTGTCTTCGTACATAAATATATATACATACGCTTGTACGTATACGTAATTATGTATACAGGCATATAAGAAAGTTTCTATTTTTTGCGTTTCACCAGGATATTTCTTCGCCATTATTTCGCGTCAAATTCTCGCGAGTACGTCGTGATAAACGTAGCGATCATGAAGAAACAGTGACAAGAAGTGAATAAAAAAAAGTTTATACCCGTCGAGTCTGAGTATACGCCGACGTTATTGACACTCGAGGGACAACCGGTGAATCGTCGGAAAATTTTGCAACAAAGATCAGAAGAGACGGAAGCAGAAGGGAGCGTCGAGTGAAGATCGAATTAAAAAAAAGTAGTGCCCAGTGGAGATATGTGGCTCAAACGCGCAATACTGTGAGTACCAACGATCACGTTTTTCTAAACAATCGCCAGGATGATACAGTTCGAATTAAAGCAATGCTTGTAAGATTTCGTAATGGATAAGCGTATGGGGGTGCATTGCGTTACGCTCATACTTGTATTGCCTTGTATATGATTTTCAACTGACGAACCAATAAAACATTATATATTGAACTATATATGGGTATCTGTAGATATTTACCATATTTACTGTCTATCTACATAACATCTTTATCAATATTTCGTTCCTGTTGGGTGTATTGAGAATCTCGCAATGCATAGCACTACATATATATACATCTGTATATATTGTCGATAGACACGACGAGAGATTCGCTCATCTGCTTACGTATTCGATGAAAATGAAAGTGAATAGGAATTCGGGATAAAGAGCTTTCCATTCCGAACGATAACTGCTACGAAAAGACGATGCGTTACGTACTTGTTTACACGTTAATAATTATCAATCATAATGTATATTCACTCTCCAAAAACATTTTTTATATCTACAAAATGTTAATGATACATTTCGTCCATATTATTATTATATAATAAAATTAGTATGTATAAAAAATGTAATAACAAATGAAAAAATATGGAATGGGTCGATAAGGTTATACAATGCTGAACGCAATACAAAGTTGCGATTCATCCGGACCTTTGCATTGCTTAAAAAAAAAATCCCAAATTGGATAAACGCGTTTCCCACTTGGCTTGATAATTGAAAAAGCAATTGCAGCATATGGTAGTGTTGAGGAACTTCGGGAATTTTATTGAACTCGTTCTCACAAGCGTTTCTTTGTTGATTTCGATGTTTTTGCGAACTTTCTTTTTATGTGATAAGTATTTGATCCGTGCTGAATTATTATTTCGAATATTCTTCCAACAAATCGAGTTGTCCGTTCAACATTGATTGCTCGACTCGACGATCGAAAGTTTGTTTTGTTGAAAAAGAGCGGTAAGCAAGAAGCTTCGGATATTTGTGCAACGTTGTCCGTTCATATCGTTTTATATTCGGAAAGGGTGTGCTGTCAAGAAAAAAAACGTTCGTACAGCAGTACTGAAAGTATGAAAATGTTTGGGCGGAAAAGATCGAGACATGTGTGTGTCTGACCAAACACGGATCAATCTACTGTGCCTTCTTCGCCTTCTTTTCCCAATGCGAAGAGCATCGCGCACACACCTACGGGTGTACGCGTTTTATGCCTCTGCTTGTACTCGTTCCTTTACTCTCGCTCGCACACACCTTTCTCCCAGGCGCGCTTGTCTGTGAGAGAGCTCGCTTCACCATCGCCGTTACAGCTCCTTCGTATCACACAAATGGAGAAGGCATATTCGGTATAGTTTGTGCCTGCTCTCACATGGAGTATATATACAGCAGCACATTTGTGTGAACACACACACACATACCCGTGTACCTGCAGGTCCAGCCGAGAGTCACTCGCGTTTCAGGCCGCGGAGAAGTATATACTTTCGCTAGATCCCTTGGGTTTCACGCTCATCGAGAGTGGAATGGAGGCGAAAGAAGAATACGTGTATATTATTGACAGTAAAAAAAAAGAAGACGCGATTTATGTACACTACCCGTCAAAAGTTTTCGGACACTTCCGATAATTGCAATATTATATTGAAATAATATAATGCATTATTTAGAGCTGTGATAAATCGATAAGATACGAAGCTGTGTAAAATATAACTATATAAAATATAAAGCTATATAAAATAATAAATGAAACGAAGCATATTATTTCAATATTATTTTGCATTTATTCAAAGTGATCGAAGTTTTCGAATTTTCAGGGGGTATAGCTAGAGGGTGATAGTAACGAAAAATTTTTTTTTGGAAAATGCAATTTTTTGTGCCACCTATGTAGATGAAGCCCATTAAAAAAAATCACAAGGTATATTTGTCACATCATCTCGCGAATCGCGTGACCGAAAGAGAAATTTGAATCCGATGGAAATCCACGAAAGGACTTAGCAGGGTTTATAGAAATTCTCTAGGGTTATCAAACGAGCTGAATGACCAACGAAAATTTCACACATTTTTATTGAATTATTTTGTTTCCGATAAGAGTTCTTTCTACTTACTTCTTGCTTCTTGATCTAAAAGGAGGACACCACTGCGACGGGTCGAAAAAACATCGTTTTTTCCGAATTTTTTCTTTTCACTAGATTATTTATTTGGGATTTGGAAAAAAGGTGTGTTATTATGCATAAATTAAATGTATTTCGCGTAAATTTTTATTGATGACACTTGAAAATGAACAATAATGTTGAGGTATATAATAAATATAGATGGCCCAATGTCCGGATCCATAACTTGATAATGGTTGATCTGAAAAATAAAAATAAAAGAGTTCTATAATCTATGTAAATGCAGTTCTCGTTGTACGTAGGTAATTTTGGAGAAAAAAATGTACAACGTTAAAAAAGGGTAATTTTGTCGAAATTTTTACTTATATTCGGGGGCTTGGAAAGTACTAATCTTAAAAAAAACGGCTGAGTACAACGATAGCTACTGGAATTACAGTTATTTTACTTTTTTAAAATTGCAAATCAGACAATTATAGGCAAGATTATTATTCCGGCCAGGTCATGAAAAGTCATTTCGAGAAAAACATGATTCGTAATTTTAGTACAAGTACGTACAGTGTGTAAAAAAAAGTATTTGTACGCGTCGTCTTTGTCAAATTATCTTGCGAAAATAATGAAATGCGTTATGAAGTTTTTGCGTTCTATAGCTTATCCTAAATATACACATGGTGTCTGTTTACAAAAATCTTGGGAAAACACGAACAAAAAAGAAAGCCAAATTAATAACAGTTTCGTGTGAGACGTACAAATACTTTTTTTACTCACTGTAAATCGTTGCGCTATCAGCTCTCGCTGAACCGTCTGTACCTTCGTAAATTTTCAACATTTTAACTTGAAAGTTTTTTCACATATTCTTGAATATGTACATCTTTGAAAAAAACTATCGATTTTTTTAAGATATCACAGTCGCGTCCCGCCTTAACAAGAAAAACAAAAATGATTCGTGCAAAAAAATAGTATTGTGAGCAGTGTTGGGCAAAATTTAATGGCTAGGTTAACTACAGATTAATAATTAATTAATTGTAATTGTGAAAACTCACGACCGACAATTAATCCATTGTTGCTGTAGTCGCAGTTAACAATTGACCAATTGTTAATCGTGACTTTGGAAAATTAGAAACTAATTGATTTTCAATCTATTTAACGTATTTGATTTAAATCTAACAACTAAAATTAATTATTTTATAGGACGCGGAGTCGCGTCAGAACAAATGTATATGTTATTAAAATACGTATATGAATTTGTTTGGGTTTGTTTGATTGAAATATTGCTTCATTAATACAATTCAGTACTACGCTTTGGGTCCGTTTGGACCCAAACAAGCCCAAACAAATCCAATCTTTGGGTTTGTTCGATTTAGATATTGCTTCATTAATACAATTCAATACGACTCTTTGGGTTTCTTTGATTTCGATATTGCTTCATTAATACTATTGAATACTACTATTCGGATTTGTTTGCATTTCACTGGGTCCAAACAAACCCAAAGAGTAATATTGAATTGTATTAATGAATCAATATCTAAATCTTTTTTTATCTCATATCTGTAAAGTTAAATAGATTAATTGTTAGTTTTACTGTTTCTTGGAGCAATTAAAAAAATTAATTGCAATTAACATATATTAATCCAAATAAATTAATTGCAAAATGCAACTAATAGTTAATTGCAATTAAATTAATTTAATTTTCCAGTTAATTAATGAGCTGATTGAACATTTAATTGACCAACGCCCAACACTGATTATGGGCATATAAACATTGAAGAAGATTCGACCCAGCCGATCGTTATTCTTTCCATACACTCGATGAAATCGAATAAATCGGCGACTCAAAGGTGAACGTGTATATTTTCACGATTGCAAGAAAGTGGACACGGTGGGTGTTACACGGGTGAATGAGGTGAGAGGCGGTGGTCGTCGTCGCCGCCGTCTCCGTCGTCCGAGCGACTGTGATAGTAGAGTACACGTATATCGTAGTGTACCGGCTACTGTGCGCCGATTGCCGGTAACGAATCGAGTCGAGTCCAAGGTCAATAAAACGCTACCACCACCAGAACGATTTCTAATGTGGATTAGCGGACTCTTACTTCGCTTTAGAAGGATAAAATTCTCTGCGAGAAATACTCAAACGTGTCACCTTTCCTTTATACGTCGATACATATGGAAGAGCTCGAATAATTTTCTTTCACTTGCCGATACGTGTTTATTGGGAATGGGCGTATAGAAAATGACCAAAATCGGCGAAACAATTACACCTAAGAAAAATACGACTGTACTTGGGGAGTAGCGGTATTCTTTTTTTATCGTCCGATTCGTTACTACGTGACTTTTTTCTGCTAGGGAAACCATCGGTTAAACCTTTGAAACCTGCCCAAACGCAAACAAACCCAAACAACAGAAACGAATCAACCCAAACCCAAAATGACAAACGCAAACAAACCACCCCAGATAAACAAACCCAAACAAAACCAACCAGCCCAAACACAAACAAACCCAAACAACACAAGCCCAAACAAAAACAACCAACCCAAACCAAGCAAATTAAAACCCAAACACAACCAACCCAACCAAACCCAAACAAAATCATAAAGATTTGCTTCGAATGACGACGTGTAAATTATTCTTCCAAATAGTTTGTTTAACAATTTAACACATTCTATCCGGACAATTATATATATATATTTATATATGTTATTAGTCCGGAAGTTCAAATAAAAGACATGTAGTGTACACTACATGTCTTTTTTTATTTGAAATAAATCGGTCAATTAGTTTTCGAAATATTTTGCCTTAAAAATTGGAAAAATGTAGTTTTGAGAAAAACACATTTAAGGTTGAAGAACGGTACATGCACAAATATGATGAAAGCTGCAAACGTGAACACAGTCTGCGATTCGAGGGCTGTACATTGCATCTTTTTGTTCAAAGAGCTCATCAATATTTGAGGATTGCTATTTTCAGGCACTCACTCTCATTCGGGCCCACAACTCGGGTACTTTTTCGAATTTTTCTGTGGCATAAAAACGAAACTATTCGGAAAAAATTATGCTTTCAGAAAATGAAATAAAAAGATCTTGATTTTTTCGACCCATCATACTAGACGACGGCCTTAAGGTAGTATTGTTGTCTGGAGCGTTGTTTTGAAGCTGATTTTTAGGATGGTATAACTAAAAACAGAACGAAAAAAATTAATACAAATTCTGCAAGAGTATGTAAAAGAAAATAAAAATAAAAAAACTTATTATCATTACCTTAGTACGTTTGTTACAAAGGTGCGCGGAAAAAGCCTGACTAATTATGAGTAATTTACAATTACTCAAAATGAAATTTTGAGTAATTTATAATTATGCCTATTTATATTTATGTTGCCGAAGTGTAACCGAAACACGACTTTCTTCGCGGACAGTGAGGTTGGCAGTAATGCTCTTCATTCGCCAGTCAAGATTCGTAATCTTTTATCAAACCTTGATGGATCAGTATTGAATATATATGGTGTGCGATGGGCAAAATGGGTTTCTTTTTCTTCTAAATGTTCACAAAGATTTAGTTTGCGTTAATCCGTTGTTAAAAATTATCTATTTTAATGCTCAATACCAAAAAAAAAATGAAATCGCCGTGACGTAGTTTTTATCTCTGCTGTTTTGTGGTAAAAAAAATCAAAAAATTCGTCAAGACTCATTATAGTCTACAAAATAACACATACATTTTTTCAAATCTCGAATTGTGGGTGTCACTGGAACCTCCTTAAGGGAACGTAATTTTTCATCCACTGCGATGTTGGTTTCATAAAAATGCGGTTGGACCTAATGTTTCATCTACCACTTTCGACTTCTGTGAAGCCAAAAACAGCCCCGATCGCTCATGCACCTATCGGTAATTTTTTTCTTGTCGATTTATACAGGCACACATATTCGGTTAATTATAGGATCCGATGCTTTAGATCACACGTTGAAAAAAAAAAATAGGCGTCTTCGGCCCATCCGGACGTCCCTACTAATGACGCACGATTGTGCAACATTGTCGAAGAGTGAAGCTATCGTAGTATTACGAATTTTACCAGCCACGTGCCTTCCGGGGCTTGTCGGTAATTCTCGCCGTTGATGTATGTACCCTAAAACGGCCGCCCGAGGCTCGAAAGATTTCTTCATTTCGTGTTACCTCTGTATAGACTCGCCACGAGAATATCCTACGAGCTTTCGAACCACCTGCTTATTTTACGGGGATCTCAATCTCTCTCGCACTTCACCTGTAACTGTGTCGATGCAATCGTATATATTCGACACCGTTCAACGGTGTTGCTCAATACCGCCAGAAATAGACATACAATCAAACGACGACGCTTTTCATCATACCAAATTTACAAGACTTGAATCTTCATCACCCGAATCTACATGATTTCAAAAACACTGTAGGACCTGATTTTTCCAACACTCTTTTCTCTATTGATGTACAAGTTCCCTTTTATTTTTGATTTTCGGCTGAAAATACGCCTACGAGTGAATTTCTGCAGGGAAACAAACGCACGACCGAATTCCACTGCTCTAAATGCCGAGACAAGAATTTTTTTTTGCAATGTTTTATTTAACTTGCTCCGTTCGTATGTCTGCCTTTCAGGTTCGAAATTTGTCATCCATTTTTCAAGCACTTGCTGGCGATTCAGCTCAATGCGATTGAGCTGAAATTTGGCATATCTGTGTAACTTCGGTGACATTGCAATTATATGGTGCCATGGAGTTGGTCTGATGATGGAGATGGGAGGTGGGCAATGCAACTTAATAGCATATACTAGGACAGTCGAGTCTGTGCTCATTTGTTTTGTTATCATGAGTACTTTTCATTACACGTGATAACGAGAGTCTGATAATGATGGTGAGAGGTGAGAACTGAAATTTCCTAATGGCAAATGGCAGGACAATCGAGTTTGGGCCCATTGACTTTGTTGACTTGAGCACTATTTATAATTAGACTATTATAAAGTTTCTCGCGAAGCCTTTATAACATAAGGCAAGGTTTTTGATTACGCAGATGTCTGAATCACATGGGGGTTTGGCATGGCAAATAAATAATCAAATAAATAAAGAACTTTTTAAAAATAAGCTTTATTTAAAAGGTACTGTACTAATAAGTACAAAAAAACGTTCAGTGAAATTGAAAATCAAAATAGTATGACTACAAAAAAGTCCCTTCCTTGGTCACTCATGATAGGTGAAAGTACGTGAAAGGTACATAAAAGTATATAATTTCGAAACATGAAATATCCATTTAAAAGCTTGAGGCGTCAAACGTCGTAAGTGCTAATACTACTTTAAAATTTCTGAAAATAATCTTTCCGGTCTTTATTTATTACTGCTCGTAAAGGAAGGGCCAAATTCATTTTAAAAAATGAATGGTAAAACCAGCCAATCACGCAAACTCGTCGATAACCGAGACTGAAAATTCAATTTGATGGCTAACGCAACAGTAAAGAATCGTGGATTCTTTGAAAATTCTACTTTTACTCTGGGGGAACCGAGAAAATTCCTTTTCCACTGAGATGGAACATGCGTACGAAAAAATCAAATCGAATAGAGAATGAAGCACGCAGCGCTAGCAATTATAACGCCCAGCAATATCAGAAGAAAAACACTGTTTACCGAAGAAGGAAAAAATAGTATCCGCAAGATGTTGCAATACAATGTGACGAACGGTAAGCAAAAGTGATGAAACGATAAAATATTGGCGCGGTGAACGATCTGGATGAAATGTTCTCTTCGGGCAGTTAGATCGTGCGAACCAGCATGAATATTGCGTGGTACAGCCGGTTCACCCTTCGACGCACGCACGTCCTAGTCGCTGTCTCCTTGTCGTTCGTCCACTTGCGGACTGCCGTTTATTGAGAAACGAATAAATAGTAAAAAATTGTGGCTCGAGGTTTTTGTGGTAATATCGCGATACTTGCGTAAGCCTTGCATGCTCTGTACGGTCGGATAATGCGCGCTAAAACGTTTCCAAGCTCTTCTGAGGACGTTTGTCTCGTTAGTTGGTCGATATCTCCCATCAAAGTAACGTCGACGATGTTGAACTTTGCATCGTTGGAGTTCAACGAACATTTTTTTATCTCCTTTTTTCTAGGTGCCCAAAGACATTTTCGACCGATTCAGCTTGTGGATCTCTAATAAGAATCTTTAAAATCGCTTCAGTTATTGCCATATTTTTCATCTGAAAGAAAAATTGGCGATCGGAAAAAAGTGTCTCCGCATTCGAACAATGAAAACTTCATGTGTTTTTAAAGAGTAATTTTCGGAGACTGTTTAGAAGAATACAACTGCAATATTTGCTGCTTTACGTACCTACACATCAACATTCGTATCTGGATAAATTCTGTTTCCCCGTGACGACCATATCCATAATATATATTTATACCTTTATTTTTTATTTATACATAATATAAATATATATTATGATACCATAATATATCTTTATCATTGTACGGAGAAAGTTATTTCGAACAATTCCAGTATCTTGGCGTAAAAAAATCTTCTCGCTCGTATGATGAACATTTGCTATTCATCGGCAATTGTTATCGAATCCAATTGATTTTGCACGAAAGTAACGTGCTTGGGAAAAAAATGTTGGTATGATTCAGCAAATTTGAAACATCTGAGTTTACCGGAGAGAAAAAACTCTCGGGTATTCAACAAGATGTGAAAATTCCGGATGAAACATCGAGGCTGAATGGCTCCCTGTGAATTTATGGAATACGCATTTTATACGTTTGCTTAAGGACACATATCGAAAGCACACACTTAAACGTCCGTATGCATTCACGTACGTGTATAGCTGCGGTATATTCTCGTACCAGACAGCTTTCTCCGTACGATTCCGCGATAAATTCCATCGGCCGATGCATAAGCATATAACTCATATCGAATGTCCCGAATACGTATCGAGTGTCGACTTTTCGAAATATTTCGTTTCATTTTTTGAGCATCACGATAGCCAAAAAAGGGTACATCCTTGCGTGCCATGACCGGAAGTCGAGCACGAGGTGTCACTTACGAGTGATCAACGTATTAACGAGCGTATCACCATCTTAAGGGGTAACACCACTGTGGAGTTTTCGAAAAATGTATATTTTTTTATTTGGCTTAAGAAATGCTTGGAACAATCTTGCATCAGGGGAAAAAAGTTTGGTCCTGTAAAACAAAGGTTCGCAGGCCCGCGTGTGAAGCGTCAACTGCTTTTCTCGGAACAGAATTTTTCAAAACGGCCCGCAGCATTACTCCAATCATTTTCACTTTTTTCACTCCAAATTTTGAGCACATACGTACGGGATTTTCCATGAGTTAATTATAACACTAGTTATTAACGAATGATTGTCCTTTTTTTCTGTCGAAAATTGAGTTTTTGCTTCGAATGCTTGCTGAATACACAAAAAATCATATTTTCAGCACCCCCTACGTATTTCTCCAGCTTAAATAAATAAAATGCTTGGATAAATAAAATGATGCATACTTCATTTTATTTATCATATACTTTTATTTCATTATTTTTTCCAAATTCAAATTTGCATCAGTTATACTGTGTTCCGCAGAGCGTCGCAAATTTAACATGACTCCCGAGAATGGCTCCAGCGTCACCATTGTGTATAATTTTTAAATATTGATTTTTTTGTCCACTAGAAGATACGACTAATCACATCCTTGAATATTGTTATCCTCTTACTTGTCCTTCTCCAAAAAAAAATCGCGAAAAATCTCTTAATTTTAGACGTTTATAGTGGTGTAAGATAATTTACGTGTATATATTATACTTTGTAGGTACTCAGCGTGTGTACACAAATCATACAACGGATTCTATGAGAACAGGTGGCTGCAGCCTATACGGCGTTAATTCGAAATCGTTATTGTGGCGTATAATATCGCCACAACAGCAGAGTATAATATCAAAAGAAGCCGAGAAGGAAATAATATTGCTTGAACAAAAAAAAGTGAAACTGCCGCTTAGCCTAATGTTCCGACGATGATAATGGAGAAAATACGATTGAAGTAAAACTTCTTGCATTATGTGCAAATGTGTATAATAAGTTATAGAAACTCACCTGCCATATGGTCAAGATAGCAATAATAATGATAAAAAATAATAACTTTAGATTCCATGTAGTACGAGCAATCGACACAATTGAGGAAGATTTTCACTTAGGAGGATGATAGCAAATTCCATGCTTTCGCAAGAATGCAAAGCAGTGGAAATGAAGATAAAAAAATTTGATGTTTGCCAAGCAGGCTATAGAGACTGGCTTGCTAGCGTTAAAAGTTTGTTTTCTCTCAATATTCTCGCTTCAGAAACACCAATGTAATAATTGGAAAACATGAGTAATAAATTACCTAACCTACAATGTCATTTGGACTCTGTAGTCTGCTGCAATACAAAATTGATCGTTTCATTAATTACCGAGATACGAGCTACTTCAATTGGCGAATCAATTTTGACCACCACAAAAGACATTGACGTTCGCTTGATCGAATTTCGGAGGCGGCGCTTTTTTAAAGGGGTAGGCTACTGTGGGGACCCGAAAAACACGACTATTTTTAATAAAATCAACATGGAACGTATAAATAGGATGATAGAAAAATCGTTTGGACATTTATTTGTATGTCCATTAACGAAAGTTGTGTACGAAATTTAATTCAAACATATAAATAATTAAAGAAGTTATGAAGAATCTCGTGAAGGACCTTTGGACGGGGCTCAACGGTGTACTCAATTTTGACCACCTGGTTGGACCGAATGAAAAAACGAGATTCTTTACATAACAACATGGGACTTGACCGAACTTTTGAGTTATCGTGTTTCAACAAACGAAAAAGGAATTTTGAGTTTTTTTTTCATTTTTTCAAGGAAAACTGACATCATTATTGTCAATAACTAATGAAATTAATGTTGAGTTGCTAAACTTCGGTCAAGATTAAACTACTATTAAGGTGAAGATGAGAAGTGGAATATATCGGGGAAGGTAACAAGGGAAAGGCAACAAGGGGAAACTACAATGGAATCTACAATAAAAACAAAGACTAAACTACTATTACACTGAATACGTTGACGAAGTTTCAAGTAAATCCATTCAATAGATGTCCAGAAATCATGTACACCGTTTAAAAAACAAACAGTTTCGAGAAAAACGCGTTTAAAGTATTACCAGCAGTTATATCGTTCTAATGATAAGTTTACCTTCAATCTGCGATTCCTGCACCATATGTTGGGTCTTCCTCTCCAATTAAAGTTGCCTCCAGCCACGAAGGAGTGATCGTCATTTTCACAGTAGCCTAACCCCTCAAATTCCAGTTATTCATCCATTTCACTTTTCTAAAAAATATGAGTCTGGCAAAAAAAGTGGAAATGACTCAAAGACCCAATGCAATGCAGTTCAACAATAGGTATGAAAAATTAATTTTTTTCGTTCTTCAGTTATACCCCGATTGTGTTGTTTATAGTCGCGGCAATTTTAACCCCAAAGCCTATATGTTAGAACTATGACGGAAAGAAAATTTCTTTGGGGGTGCGGTCCTGTGGTGTATAACCGGAAGTATTGGTGAAGGTATTGAAGAATACGAAAGACTCGAGGGTCTTACTTCGGGCGATGATCATCTCGTGTTCAAAGTTTTACAACGGGATGAATTATGAATATTTTACCCTCTCATATCCCAAGCCCACGAGGCTTACGAGAATTCTCATGCCGGTCGTTTTTCTCCCTGAACTTCCGGTTGTCACGGACTGAACGGAGGAAGAGAGTATGCCGTAGGAGAGATTCTCGAGATCGTGGGCGTTATGGGTACACACGTAACTTATACACGTATGTATAAATCCATTTAAACGTGGGTATGCGCATATTATGGACACACATGCGTTCATTCAAGTATGTAGATAAGTATACTCTTTGCTGCGCCTCTCCTGTTTATGCACAGCACGCCCAAGGAAACGATCTCTTATGCAGTTTCACTTTACGGCGAGTAACACCCAAGTTATATTCAAATATAAAGCTGCAACCGAAAATGCACAGTGCTCATTGCTTGCTCTCGCGAATAAACAACCTTCTTAATTAATTTGAACCTGTACCTTAAACACATTTACAACAGGTTCTGAGATGTTTGGTATGTGACTTTGTTTGTCCAAATATAGGTCGATGTAATGTATCATCAACCATTTCACTGGTCTAACTGATAAGTACCAGATGAATCGGAAAATTGCCCGCTGATATGAGTTATCATTGTATTTAAGGATGTTGAGTCCCTATGAAACATGTTAATGTTAATTGTTCAATAAATAGCTTCTTAATCGTCATGAAATATTTACACGACCTCCTGAATCCTGCATGTAAAAACATACGAAATTTTCAGAATTCTATCATCATTACTTCAACCTCCTTAAGGGTTGAAATAAAAAATTATAAGAAAATTCTGAAAATTTGGTATGTTTTTGTATGAAGTATTTAAGAGGTCGTGTTAAAATTTCACGACGATTAGGAAGCTCGTTATTGAAAAACTAACATTTTGTTAAGAACAATTTTTAAAAGAAATAAAAAAAAATTTATCAACAAACTTCGTTTTGTTTCCGCTGCTTTCAGTATATTGTAGATATTATAAATTGAGAGGTAAAAAAAAAACCTATTGCAAAGTTATATCAGTTTCCATAAAACAACATTTAATTTGTGAATGTTAATTGTTCAATAACGAGCTTCCTAATTGTCGTGAAATTTTTACACGACCTCTGAAATACTTCATACAAAAACATACCAAATTTTCAGAATTTTATCATCATTTGCGATTTGGGACTCAACATCCTTAAGAGGCTACATCTACCTAGAGGCCCGAAAAAGGCTAAATTCCGAATTTTTTTAAATGGTTGGAGTGGGTGAAAATAATCGCATTTTTTAAATACATATATTGAGAGCCTTGAAAAAAAATCACCGAAAAATACAGAAAAATAACAAAAACATGGCCGCCGGCCGATGACGGAATTTTTTTCGCGACGTTAGGCGGTGGACATTCTCTAGGTTAAACGGTCCATCCGAAATCTAAAAGCCAAACGGGTTATTCAAGTTCACGTCAAATACGGGTCGTTGACGATCAAGGATTTTTTAAATCGTTTCTTTTAACAACGTGGCGACGAATTGACACTCGAGCATACCAAGTTTATGAAAAAAGTCCTCGTTTCTACGTAACTATTAAAAAATGAAGATCGTTTTTCAAAAAGTGAGATCGTCAACGACTTTTAAATATTTGTCATCGTATCTCTTGTAAATTTGGAAACAATCCATCAAGTGGCTCTCGAAATATCATGTCCACCGATTTTGGAAACAGTGCCCGGCCGACTGTCAGAAGATGCAGCTCATTCAATTTTAGGAATATTTCAATGAAATTTTTAGAGAATATAAATTATGCAAGAAAACGCAGTTTTTTCCCCGGCTGGGTAGATGGAGCCCGTTAAATTGAATAAAGTAGCGTATCGATTTCATCTTTTCCAGTATGAGAAAATGTTGGACGCGCTAGGATGATAAAACATCAAAGCATCCATATTCGGCATAGTTAGTGATCAATAATATTTGACAGCGAATTCCACGAGGATCCTCAAATAAGGTGAAACTTGACGTAGATATGAACGGTCTTTTAACAATGAGAACTCATTTTTTATATCGAAAAAACAAACTACAAAGTAATTCACTTTTTATTTATTAACGTTAAAGGGAGTAAAAAATCATTTCTTTTCAACATACCATCATTATTCATTTCCTATCCCGTTTTTATAATTCAATAAATTCACGTACATGACGAAACTTTGGAGAGTGCGTTCAACGTTTTACTTTTCGAGGTTACCGCGCGTTTTCCGATTGGCCCATGTTTGTAGTCGGATTGTATCACTCCGTGATTCGGGTCACCCGTCTTGACATTCCCAATTATATTAATTCACGTGTATTGAACGTAAGTAGTGAAAGGCCGTTTTGGCACCTTCTTCTCTGTACCGGAAGATTCCTTTTCGTGTCACCATAGGCGAGAATTGGCAGTACAAGTCTTTTGTACTCTGTCATTCCTGTTTATCGTCAAAGGGATCGGATACCCATCCTAATGGTACGTAACGAAATTGAGAGTTTTCTAGGACGTGGCGACGGGCGACGTTTGAGATTTTTCGCAACTTCACTGACTTCACGACGCTGGGCGGTGTCTTGTTGCGAGGCTAGTGAAGTGCGAGCTTCGAGAGCGTGAGGAATCGCGAATTTTTAGCCTTGGCCAAAAAGAGAGTGAGGTCGCGTGTCTGGTCGATCGAGGGTAGACGGCCTCGTCTCGCACATCAATTACCACATCGGGTTCGATCGATCGAAACGTTGTTTTCACTCTTATTCTTCAACGTCTGTCACGTGTAACTGGCGATGCCACCAATTTCTCTCGTAGTTCCTTTAAGGAATAACAATGAAGTTTCGCTTTTCGAGGCGAAACGGATTCACAATATCAAGGGTCATTAGCCGATGCAATCGCACCTCCAAAAAGGCTTTCGACCTTGATAATAGTAACTACGAATTTGCCATTCCACCTAGCATGGATCAATCAGGTATAGCAGCGAAAAGCGCAGCCATGTAGCGAGAGAACTTCGAAAAAAGACATTTGGGCAAAAAAGTCATATGAGCGCTGTTTTCTCATTTTCGTTACGAAACTCTCATGTCGCAATTGGCCTCCTTAACTGGAAGCTTCCTACCGTTATTTCGTCGTTGATGATTTTACAACTGCTTTTGGTAATCGTTGATGCTTTTACTAATTGCTTCTATCTACTGCTGATGATGCCTTTACTAGCTGATGATGTAGTTGCTCTCGTGCTTTTATCTACTGCTGATGATGCCTTTACTAACGGATTTTCCGATGCTCGGATATTTTTACTACTTGCTTTCACCTATTCCTCTTACTAATCGTTTCGAGTGCGTTCAACAAGCGAGCCAGATGTGAAGTTTCACTACCCTTGACGTTATTGGGGGTGCGCACACGGACTTCTGTTCAACATTCTGTCAAAGGGACACATCTTGTGTATTGATTTATGTACGCTTCATTCACCAAATGCTACTCCATCGCCATATGTCTTACGTGCACTCGCTATTATTCAGACATAAATTACCTTTCCGAGTCGTTTCGGTGTTTATATTTATTCGCTATCCATTATCGAACTTCATGATTGAATACAGAATATGCTGCGCGGCGGCATTGATACGCGCTGGAGAAGGTACGAAAAAGGCCAAAACTGGACAACAATACGTGGACATTCGCTCGTCCGATACCAGGGCGATTCCCATTGAAGGTAATTGATACTAGTCATACCGTCATCGGCTCAGGAATACGTTTCATTTGAGTCGCCTGCATGCATAAAAACATATTCGCGACTTTTCATTCCTTCAATTTGTTGTAGAATTCGTAACTTCTCACAAAATACCTGAAGAGCTGGTAAAACCAAACGATAACGAGGATGTTAGCTCCGAGGAAGCGAGTAAAGCCAAAGATGTGAAGAAAACTCAAAAACTGGACAGCAAAGCGCATGAATTCGGTACCATTAATCAGAGTTTGGAACCTTTCGGAGGCGATGATCATGAGAGAAGCAACTCGAAAAGGCAAACACGCGTAGAACTGGAGAATTTTAGCGATACCGGTGTTCTACGAGAAGAGGGAGTAAGGAAACTGGATACTTATAGATCCAAAGATGAAAAAGACCAAGATTCTGTCCTTCCGGGAATTCGAGTCAGGTAAACTTCCCTCCACTCTAATTTCTGGATTTACTGTTATACGATTATTTCTATGAGTTTGCGTACTTGAATTTATGCAAGAACAATTAAGATCTTTCTTTGATCGTACCAATAGTGCCGAGTACCCTACGACTATGGTGCCCGTACTGACAACCGAAAGGGAGTATCGTTCCTTTGACTTCGTACCAGTGAACATTATCCGCGAGGATGGCAAGAATGGTTGGACCCCATATTCGAATCGGAACATTGACGCCTTCGGTGACGTCAGTCTGGTTCCTGCTGGATCCAATTCGCGAATTCAGGTAAATTCGCGTACAATTCAGCATACGAGTTCGATACATTTGTCGACTTTGTTACTCCACATGAGCATTCTTGATTTCCAACATTTAACGTGGAACTTTATCGAATTGTCCGTGTGCAGGTGAAAAAGGGACCTAATGGTAAGGATTACGAGTACGAATACGTCTACTATTACTATGACGAGGAGGAAGAAGGCAAGGCTAGTGCTTCAACGAACAATCAGCAAGAAGGCCCTAACAGAACGACATCCTCCCCGAGACGTAGCGGAGCCAGTAGCAACAGGAGCAAATACAGTAACGTAGAAAGATCAACCGTCGAACCAGCGACGAATGAAGTAATTCCCAATAGAAATGGAAACCGTAGACAATTGGGAGAGAACGAGGATGTATCCGACGAAAGACTGCCGACAAACACTCGTTTTCCACCCAGGTCTCTGTAAGCTGACAGTAGATCCTTCGAGATCACTTTCATTCATTTATCTCTTAACAGAGTAGCAACTGCTATTTGTTTCGTCTTTTCAAATAATACAGATCACGATCGAACCACAACACAGGAACAACCGAGCCAACCCGCGCTCGTGGTAATCGCCCCAGACCGAGTCTCGACCTCGTTGACTCCAGCAGTTTTAGAACTCATCAGGAGGGCCCAGAATTTCCGCAGGTTTTGCCCAAGGGCCCCATAAGATTTTTGGGAGTAACGCCAATCGAAATCACTGACGACAAACCAGCCACGAGAGTACGAGGAAGACCACAACGAATTCAAGAACCCGCGCCTGTCGTCGAATCCTCGGAAGAGATTGTTCCCGTCACACGAAGGCGACCGATTAGCGAACCTGTCAGTGACGTAGAACCGAACAAAGGACAGTCATCGAGGCCCGCGTTTCCTGATGGTGACGACACTGACGAGGCTGACGAAGAGATCGAATCGTCTTCGTTACCGGCGCTCAAGGATTCCGATAAAACTACCTTCGATGACAAGCAAACTCAGGATTCCACGTCGGAAGAAACCACCGTTGAAACTCCAACGACGGAGTATCCGTCAGCTATGGACAAAGTAGCTCTCGATCTCTACGCCTTCATTCAGCAGGGTCAAAGTAATCTTGTGGACGCTGCGGGTGCTGCAGATGAAAGCAGCGAGAGCTCAACCGTAGAAGCCGAGGATACAACGACTGATCTGCCCATCACGACTGAGGAAGTCATTCCTACCACTACCGAAACGACGACTACGACTACGACGACTGAACCTACGACAACAACGACCACTACGACCACCGAGACACCCACAACCACAAGTCAAATTCCCACAAACAGGGGAAAGTTCAAGAGACCTGGTCTCGCTGGTGGTGCTGGCACGAGAAATCGGTAAACACGAGTCATCATTGACTCGTCAAATCTTGTGGATCAACAAGCAGACGATTTTCTCGCGTTGCACCCTTCCCCAGCTAACACTAAAAAGTCGCTAATAACCACCTGCACTTATCGTTTCAGTTTCAAGTCGAGTGGAGGAGGAAGCGGAACCACAACAACATCCGAGCCTCCGGCAGAGCCGACTCAACGAAATAGGAACCGTTTCGGAGGTTCTGCTGGTGGTGGATTCAAGCGACCGAGGCCAGGCCAGAAGCAACCAATTGAGGAGGACATCCAGAAAGAATCAACGAGCAATGTGAACGCGGAGAAGCCATCCGGTGGACGCAACAGGTACCGCGGTGCGGCTCCCAGAATCCCTGCGAGCACCACATCTGCTCCTTCGACTTCAGCTCCCGCCTCAAATGGCAATTCAGGCATTTCACGACCGGGATTCAATAAGCTCAATGTTAACCGACGGCGCGGAAGACCAACGACCCCGACGCCAGCAACGAGCGAAGAATCTCAGGAGTCGGGAGAAAAATCGCAAAATGGACAAACGGACGCTGTTCATGATGCGTCTACGACTCCAAAGTCGGCGGTAAGGGCTAGACTTCCAGGAATCGGGGCCAGACCAGTCAGACCTGCCGCAAGAGTGAATCTGAGATCGAGGCCGGGCCACGGTACGACTACTACTACTACTACTACGACCGCACCTGAATCTTCCGAGGAGTCTGTTGAAGAGCCAGCCGGAGAGGGAACCGAAGAGGAAACGCACGAGGTTAGTTCAGCAGTGTGATGTTAAATGTCATGTTCCTCTCAACTTCAATTAGAATCCCTATTTACTCGGCTTGCCGTTCATTTCTTCAACTTGAGGTACTTTAATGTAAAGCTAGCAAGAAGATTTTATATAAATGACCTCGTTACGACAGCGATAATGGGTGCTTGGTCCTGAAAGAATTACATTCGGATAAAGTAACTTTGACCGTTGCTTCAATATACCAGACGTTATGCCATCACAAGACTCTTAGCGACTACGAAGCATATCCCAACCCGAACTAGGAGACACCGCATTAAGTCCGAGGTTACGCGAATGACGTCACAAACGCGGGAAAGATTTCTTGAAGCCACTTTCACCAGGTGGCCTTTCAAAATGTCATTGCGAACTCGTGCGGCAATCAGCCGCTCGTTTGCTAGTCTCGCATCTTTCGTCTCTCCGTCTTCACTCGAAGCTAGATTATACTCGGTAGTCATACCTTTCGACTTGGGCTCACTTATCGCAACGAGGCATTTCTTCGTCTCGTCAATAGAGTCATGGATTTGATCGTTAATAGACGCTATAGCGATGAATTGTGACTATTCGCCATAGGATTGGGTGTCGCGGAAGATTACGCTCAAAGCGTACGATCCAAGATCATAACGAAATGTCTTTAGAACTTTAGCCATACAAGCTGCTTGTGTCGTAACGCGGACGAAGTTGATCTCGCGGGAAATCACCAAAGAAACCGGCATCTGTTTAGGTTGCGGACAAACACGATAGTACTTCTTTTACGAAAAGTGGTTTAGGGATACCGAAAGTACCATCCGTTTGGGAAGCCTGAGGCAACTGTACGAACAATGATCCCAGTTCATGCCTATATACGGCTACTGGAACCAACCACGACAGTCGATCATTGTCAGTGTTGTGGAAATGGTAACTTCACGAAGTCTTCCAATGTTACAGGCTCCGGCCGAGACAAGCCCACCAGCTCGTCAAACCACCGTTAACCCCTTGAACAAATTGCGCTCGAGGAATCGACTGCAGGTTCAGCCGAAGACAACGACCCGCGCACCGGTCTCCGTGGCCTATAGGAGGTCACCCCTTCTGCCAAGGCGCAAAACGACCGAAGCGCCGGTAGCCGAGACCACGGAAAACGACGAGGCGGAGGCAGCACCGGAAACTGCCGCAGAGGTCGAAGCGACCGAGGCGACGCTACCGGAAACTAGTACCGCGGCCAGTACCAAGCACGAAGAAACCAGAGGTCTCAGTGGTCTTTTGGCACCAAGACGCAGAATATCCCCGAGACGTCCCGGACAACTTATTACCCGGGAATAGAAGAAAAAAAAACGTCGAAGTGAAGCTTCTCCATTTCACCCCAAGTACTCGAATGGTAAATCAAAATGGCTACCTAAAGATTTGCGAGGATCGACGGACCGTTCGAACCGTGGCTGTAATCTTTGGAGAACTGTATTACAGAAAGTTCTGCAGTTTCTGACTTGCTCGATTGCTTTGATAAATAATCACCTATATGTAAAAACAGAAAAAGGGAATCGCCAGATCGACGGACCGGTTACGTGAACGCGACCCTACTGAGCAGCTCGTCAACTTGCTTTCTGCTGTAGCCTCAAATGTGTGACTTAAAATGTCTCCATACTATATGGACAGTTGTAAAATGTGTAATGCTCCTTCAAATTTCAGAAGAGTTACGTATTCTCGAACCGCGATTGAAAGAAACTTCAAGTCTAAAACAAGAAACAAGCGTAACCTAAATGGAAATTTCCTTTCAGATTCGCCTCTTGCCATTGAAGCCCTGTGTCATCAATGTCGACGTTTATTTTTTTTTTCCTATTCCATGCAAATCAAATTAGTTTATTTTTGCAACCGATGTACATATTTTCCAAACTCCACGCAAATGGCACATGGCTATAAGCTACGCACATCTCGCCTCATAGATAATCCAAGTACTCTTGAACTTATCTTTGCCAGGTATTTTGCAAGATTTTGTCAACGGTCTCGGATTGCAACGGCCTTGGCAGGAGAGAACTTACGGAATCCCCAGGGCTTCGCGTCCCGTGAAAACTCGCAAACTCAATCGACTGTTGACTGAATCGACGAGTTTACAGCGATCGCTTAAATACACCTATCAATTGTCACGGATTAACCATTACGACGAGTTAGCAGAGGTAGATATTCCAGTTTCCACGAGTTCAAGGAAAACGGCGAAGAAACGTCTATCAGAAAGTGAGACCCGAGTGAGAACTGGACCATTCGCCTTAATGAACCTCTTAGACATTTATTTTGCTATAGTTTGCTGTAATTGCAATCGGAATGAGCGCATTCCCTCGCATACTGCTGAGGATGAAAAAGAATAACTTGCCGGTCAAACCACGATACACGGCAAATACACGAGATACATTATAAATCGTATCCTGTGTGGTGTCTCTTGAGCCACGAAAAAGACTGCCGTTATCGCGGAAGACTTTAGCAGCGGTTCACGTGAAACGTGGACGATACTAACGAAGATGACGATGAGAGTGATGATGGCAATGACGACGATATTTTACCTATTATTATATTTAATTCTACATCTCTCGCGTGAGTTATTTTATTTAATAGTTAACTACGATGTTATCGGGAGACGCAGTAGCTTCATCCTGACGCCAGATAATTGATTAATGAATACGTATATTATAATTGACGTAGTCGAACGTGGAATGCGCGTTACGACACGATTGCATCATTACTATCTTTCGAAGTTCGGAACGCCGAAGTGCCTGATGTTATACTGTTTTTTTTTATGATACCAACTATCCAGAAATCGTGTAAATATTTCGATTAAACATATACTTTAATTACCAAAATTTAGTTTATCACATGTTTCATATCCTATTGTACCTGATTCCATTTCGTTTCTGCACGTTTACCATGGAGTCTGGTGAAGGAAGAAGAAGTCAGCTGTGCAGGTACGTTTTTATTCGCAGCGTGCTGAGTCGCAATGTCAATGTCACAGGGTGCCATTTGCTGGCCAGTAAAAAGGAATTTTAAATAGTAACTTACGAGTTTAACCTAAAATCAATGCTGCTAATCATGGTGACTAGATACAGGAGACCAAACTCCAATGGCGAGACATTGAATAGAGTTTTCTCGAATATGCGAATAATAAGGTGGCGCGCCGATCGAACGACCCATATAGGTAGTAATATATAGGTCGACGAAGTGAAAGTGGCCGGACGAGATTCTAACCTCACAACAGACCGATCATGAGGGTATACTTCGAACGACTTTATTCGTTTTTTTCAAGATGTCCACATGAGAATTCGAAGGGAAAAACTATTACAAAAGCAAAAATGTGAGCCTCTTTGGAAATTTAATCATAGCTGCAGACTCAAGTTTTCCAATACATACTCATTTTTTTACTCCGATAAATGACGTACGACTGCTAAAGGAAACATAATCTTTCACTATAAAAAGTATGCAACTGCGTGCAGTCACTGAAAAAGAAATTATACTGCAATACAGTATTCGTACCAATCAGCGTATTACTCAATCTTGAGTTTTATTATACATTGACGCCTAATTGAGGTTAGGTAGGTGAGTTATTTATCCTACCAGGGAGACTAGAGTAAAGGAGTCGACACTCCATAGGAGATAAGCAGCGAAGACGGCCCCAAAATCCCGACTTATAAGCGACCGTAAGAGGCGCTGCGATCGCGATTCTCCGATGTATAGTAATACTTGTAGCTAAAGGTACTAGGCATGCGCATGTAGCCGACGGAAAGCCTAGCAAGAGAGTACGTAAGGGAATAAGGGAAAACTGATTGCAACGCCACCTACAAACACTTAGTTTCCTTGATTTTGGGGCCACATCGTTAGCACACAGTGTCCACTCCTTTACTCTAGTCTCCCTGTATCCTACAATTGGAGCCGATATTTCAGATGCATACTAGGGGTGTGCGGGTAGCAGAATTGGTCGGGTCGGGTCGGGTCGGGTAATTAGACTATGATTCGGATCGGGTACCCGAATTTTTCGGGTAGCCCGAATTTTTCGGGTAGCCCGAATTTTTCGGGTAGCCCGAATTTTTCGGGTAGCCCGAATTTTTCGGGTAGCCCGAATTTTCCGGGTAGCCCGAATTTTTCGGGTAGCCCGAATTTTTCGGGTAGCCCGAATTTTTCGGGTAGCCCGAATTTTTCTCGTAGCCCGAATTTTTCGGGTAAATTCGGGTTCAAAAAAATCAGTTGGCACTGAACAATTCATAAAAACTCACCGGGTGGGTCGATTTCAGCCCCCCCCCTGTGCTTATTCGAAGCGAGAAGAATGTAACTTTCATTTGACGTTTTGAAATTAAAAATACGCCACAAGAACTCCTAGCGAAAATATGTTTAAAATTGAAATACTATTTCGATACGATCCGCGAAAATTGACCCTACGGAGTGAAAAAGGTCAATTTTCGCGGATCGTATCGAAATAGTATTTCAATTTTAAACATATTTTCGCTAGGAGTTCTTGTGGCGTATTTTTAATTTCAAAACGTCAAATGAAAGTTACATTCTTCTCGCTTCGAATAAGCACAGGGGGGGGGGCTGAAATCGACCCACCCGGTGAGTTTTTATGAATTGTTCAGTGCCATCTGATTTTTTTGAACCCGAATTAACCCGAAAAATTCGGGCTATCCGAAAAATTCGGGCTACCCGAAAAATTTGGGCTACCCGAAAAATTCGAGCTACCCGAAAAATTCGGGCTACCCGAAAAATTCGGGCTACCCGAAAAATTCGGGCTACCCGAAAAATTCGGGCTGCCCGAAAAATTCGGGCTACCCGAAAAATTCGGGCTACCCGAAAAATTCGGGCTACCCGAAAAATTCGGGCTACCCGAAAAATTCGGGTAATGCAAAAACGAAGCCCGTCGGGTACCCGACCCGACCCGAACATCGGGTACCCGAGTCAATCGGGTACCCGCACACCCCTAATGCATACGAAATATATATAGCATATTACCTTCGAAAGACTGCAGCTCCACCCTTGCCATTCGTAGTTTTGGGGACGAGTTGAATTGCCGATTTTGGACGTTCCTATATCTAGTCTCTATGGTACTGAAGGGTGTCGTAAAATGGTGTGAAAATGTTGTATATTAATAAAACGTATTGTTTATTTAAAAAGTACGAATATTTCAATTTTAACATAAGGCATAAAGATAGAGGTTATGTGTGGAACAATATATTGGATAAATGGCAAAAACGGCATGGACTTGGAAGACATATTCTTTCAACTAGATGGCGCGACCTGCCACACCGCGGGCGAAACAATGCAGTTGCAGTTATTGCAGAGGAATTTTCATGGTCGTGTTATGTCGCGCTCCACGGCGATGTGAAATGGCTACCAAGACCGTGCCATTTGACGCCATTGGACTTCTTTCTTTGGGCTTTTTTGAGAGGAAAAGTGTATGCTAATGATCCACAGACCATTCTAAAGCTCAAGGAAGCGATTGAACGCACCATTAATGAAATTAGTCCGAAATTATGCCAGAATGTTATTGAAAATTTCGTCAAAAAAGTGAAAGTTTGCAAACAGGGACGAGGCAGTGATTTATGGGATATTGCGTTCCACACATAACCTCCATGTTTGTATCTTATATTAACATAAAATCATTCGTACTTTTCACATAAATAATACGTTTTATTAATCATTTTAAATGTCAGGTCGTTTTGAGACACCGTATACTACGGTGCTGATGAGTTGCGCTGCTCCTTTTTACAGAATCTGAAAAGTGAAGAGAACGCCAACTTCATCACACGGCCGCAACCTATTCCACCTGAGAGCCAGAGATTGCTACTAGAACGGTTTTAAACTGACGTTTTCCTTAGCGCATATGAGCTTGTTTTTTGTACGTTCGGAAACGCTCGTTTTTGCCACACGCGCATCTCGTACGAGCGGAGACACAACCGAGCGAATCGTTGGGTTTGTTGGGCCGATGATGTCGATAAAGTAGCCATGTCAGTAGTGCTCTATGATGGACATGGATATAATAGCGCGTTAATTAATCAATATTAAACATTTTATGTTTCGTTAACTATTGCGATGCATCAAAAATCCTCTAAGACAAGTACTAATATGGTCAAAAAGAAGTTCTGTACAAAATTCGACCTTAATCAGAGGTAACAGCTATGCGGAAGCTCATCCCATTTTCCGTCGACGATACCATATGAACTTGAGATATAAGCGCTACCATTTCGTACCCACACTTGGCTAATCAGATTACGCACTTACCGACTGTAAACACCGAGTCCGTGAGCGCGCGAGTGCTGCCCATTAAACTTCATCATCAACAGAGCGAGAGTCTTAGTTACACTTTTCACCGTGAGTGGCGCTGCACTCCCGCGATGGATCATCACAAATAGAGAGGCGAGAAAAAAAGAAGAGCCAAGCGAAAAGAAGAACGCATTCGCTAAAAATGGTGAGACGCACGCAACAACCTCGGCACTTCTGATCAAAACATTAAATGTCTAAATTAACGAGTAAAATAAAATTCACGCCATGCAATTAACACCCAAGTGACGATAATCCGCATGTTCGACGAAAATTGGATAAATACAACGAGACGGGAAGGAAAATTAAAAAAAAAACGCTTACAGAACGAAGGTAGGAAGTCTCTCGATTCGCTTTGTTTATGGAGATCAGCTGTATTGCCAAAACATTCGTGTCACTTCTCTTTCCCAACATCAAAATTATACGTCGTTTCTATTTTCATCGTTCAAACACGTTCGCTCTGAGAGATTCGAGAGAGAAATTAAGTGCGGACAATAAGGGCACGAATCTTTCCATTAGATAACAAGCTTCGTGTCACACTGTCACACGAAAAATGTCTCATTTCTCGTCATCGCGACGACAAAGGATGCAACAAAGCTGCAACACTCGAGTTTCTTCGGCTCACATTTTCGCATGCAACGTCTCACAATGACCGATTTTTTTATCTCTTTTTTCGCGTCCCTCGTAAATATCGAAGAAAACTCAAGTATGTGCGAGTTCGTTTTCCCCTCGCTTGTTTGCTCCTTACGATTGCGGAGCAGCATTCGGTTCGAACGAAATCAAGGAGAAATTAATGATAAACACAGTTATGTACATTTTGCATTCTTGTTGGCTCGTGTCGCACCTGCATTCTCGGTTCTTGGAAGAAAGATGAATCGCGCGCCGTTGCCGATGACGCATTCACAAAATGGGCAATTGCGTTTTAGATGTACGGAGGTGCGAGACTGTCGAACCGCAGGGTAGATTAATTAAAACCTAAATGACATGAGAGAATGAAACGAGACACTGTCATTACCTGCGTGGAGCCGAACCGCAGAGCGAGAACGGTAAGGCTCCGTACAAGAGGCCCGTCCCGATTGAAAATTTACGCCGCTGTCCAACCGTTCTGAGACGAAAGTCGATGGAAATTTGTCCGAAACGGCACAATTTTCATCGATGTTCTTCTAGGAAATTCTACGGACAGTGCGAACTTTTTCAAAGAGACTTTCACCGCTCATTTTCCATTCGCATGTCTGATATTTTATCTTTTTGTTTTTGCATTGTTTTTATGCTTGCCATACATAATTTTACTTGAATTGATGGCTTTCCTATTTTGCAGGATTTAAAGGTCAAGAGAAAACTCTTTTGATAATTAAAAAAAAAGTTAGAATGGTATTTATTCTCTTTTTCCCTGTTCGTTTCTATTTCTTTTTATTGGTAGAGCAAAAAAAATCATGTATCTACAGTAAGGTTGGATGTTAAAAATAGTGAATATTTGTGAAGGTATTTTTACATCCGGTTAGCAAGCAAAAGTGGATTTCCATTTTTGCTCTTGCTATCGACAATGTTGCAATCATCATTGGAATTTAATTTGAGATGGCTCACTCTTATTTGGCAAGTCAGCCGAGCTTAAAAATGTTTAAGCTGAAGGGGCTATTGAAAAACGTATAATAACGCCGTATTCTCTTGTAGTCTTGAAGCTTGCATCGTTGGAACGCAACGGAAACGCCTTTTGCTTTCTTCACCTCTTGTTTCCTTTTTCACACAACTTGAACGTCATCTTGTAATTTCGAAACCTAGAAATTCATTCTTTGCTTGTAGCCTGTATGAAATTCGGTGAGTTCCGATTGAGAGATTTTTATATATGCAGCATGACATTGGAATCCAGCGATATCTTTTTTTCCAAATTGCGGTCGTAAATTTCTAATAATACGTAGAAACGTTTGAGCGGTTTTCACAGGCTAAATTGGCTAAAAAAAATTCGAGTAATTGAGAAGAATTCGTTTTTGTTACAATTCCAACATTGCAAACTTCAACGTCATAGTGCAACTCAGTCATGAATATTCGTTGGGTGAAAATTAATCGTTCACTTGTCTGTAACATAAGTTTAAGCGCATGCATATTTATTTTTCTGCATTTTATGTTCGTTTGGAAACCTCGCCTAGAAACTTCAACGTTTGACAAATGATAATGAACATTCGAAGATCTCAATTGCGTTGGCTAGTAATAAATTCTTTTTTTAATTCTGGGCTCATTACAAGAGCAAATTACATTGCCAATAATGTACGAATTTATGGCTTTCCAGGTGGCATTTTTGGTGAATATTGAATAATTGTTGGTACGTGCATACGAAACGTTGATTATTGGGATATTTTCAAAACGAATTATCAAAAAATCAACTTATAATATATACATATCGATAAATTCGTTGTTACGAGTGTTCTCATTGATGATTCTATTTTTATTCGACAACTTTCGGTTGTAGATTGGATGTGGAAGCTCGTATACTTTCATTTTGGCTTTATCTTGTCTGCCTATTTCCATAATGATGTTTCTTCGAAGCTTTACTGGTTGATTCAACGATTTTTGAGCTTGAAAAAATCTTTGATACTTTGTCGCAAACAAAATCCAAACAAAATGTAGAAAACAAAATCCCCAGTACAAGTGACCAAAGGCACGAATGAAAGTTTCATACAGCTACTGGGTGATCGGATACTTTGCTTCATTACATATCATTTTCGCAAACGTTAAGGCCATAATTTTTAAAACATAATTTCTAACTCATCGCTAATCCGCTCATTGGAAGTATCGCTACGTTTTTTACGCTGAAATAACTCGCTGCCTAGTAGACTCAAGTTGAATGTTTCGTGGTTCCGAACAGCAGCATCGGAATGAAAAAGTTTCAAAAGAACAGTCGTCAAATACGAAATACTGCAATTTCACGAGATTACGAATCAAGCAACTTGAGGCCTCGTTTTTTTTTCTTTATCTTTAAAAAAAAGCGAGACACGAGCGGTTGCAAATTTGAGTTTGTTTTACAGATGACAACAGTACTCGATGGCAGCTACCAGCAGCTCGGGTCTCACGGGGACGTCGACGACGAAACCGGCGACGACGAGAGGGACGAAACGCCTCAGGATTCCGGTGTGATGATCCACGTCGTGCCCGAGGGTGGCAAAGCACGATGGAATCACATCGAGGATCTCGACTCGTTTTTCACGAGGATGTATCATTACCATCAGAAGCACGGTTTCGCGTGTATGATGCTTCAAGAGTTCTTCGAGCTAGGACAATTCATATTCGTCGTTATTTTCTCCACGTTCCTCTTTCATTGTGTGGATTACGCAATACTGTTCAAGTAAGTGTTCAACATATCACGCGAAAAGACAAATGAGATAAGTTTTCATCCCTGTGTATCGATAAATTGTTTTTTTGAGTTTAGGATGATGCGACGACCCAAAAATCAGGCTTATTTGAAAATATTAATTTTGAAGGAATAAGACGATTTAAAAATCGTTTGGACATTTACTTGTATGTGCATTAACAAAGTTGTATACAAAACCTCGTCCAAAATGATGAATAATTAAAGAAGTCACAAACAATCTCGTGAAGGACATTTGAAGGACGGTTCATGTGAAACAAATAAAACGATTTTTGTTTCTTAAGATAAATAATATCGGTTGAGACTTGACCGATCTATTTTTGTTATCGTGTTTCACTCAAAATAAAATTACAGTATTGTTATTAACTAACGAAAAAAGTGAATGTTACGAAGAAAAACGTCGCTCAAGACTAAGGTACTATTACACTGAACGAACGACGTTGAAGTTTGCGTCGTTTGAATGCAACGAAAATTCTTTTTAATTTGTTCATTTACTCGCTTTCATTATCATCCGAAATCCTTTCTCACCTATTTAGGCCGACGATCTTTAATAACAACCCTGAAAATCGTTCGAGGGGCTAAATGTGCCGAAAAATTCGACCTACAAAACAACAACAAAACAAAATGTATTTCGTCGTTTCAGAAACGAAAAGGTGGACACCAAATCGCACAAAACATCGATAAGCGATGCAATACTGTCAACGAATGACAGCCTGGCGTCGATGGGCTGGATAACGTGGATATGCATTTCGGTGGCCGGAATTTTTTGGATTCTTCGTTTCGTCAAAGTCCTCTACCACCTGACGCAATATTGGGACATAAAGTTGTTCTTCAACGTTGCCCTCAAGATCGACGACAGCGATCTCGACAATCTCACGTGGCACGAGATACAGAAGCGCGTACGCGAAGTACAGAAGGAACAGGAGATGTGCATACACAAACGTGAACTCTCCGAACTCGACATATATCACAGAATACTGAGATTCAAAAATTATCTCGTCGCCATGATAAACAAATCGTTGCTGCCGGTCAGACTTAAAGTTCCCGTTGTCGGTGAAGTCATATTCATGACGAGAGGACTCAAGTACAATATAGAGCTGTTGTTATTTTGTGAGTATATCGAAAAATTTAAGCGTAAAGGACAGGTTACCGTTCAGAGGCTCGAAAAATGCATGAACTTCGGGAATTTCTTTTAATATAAAATAAATACTTTTGGAATTGGGCTTCAACGTATTTTATTATTCTATTAATGGAGAGTGAAATCCAAATTTACTTATAAAAAATAAATCCAAAATGGCGGCACGAACTCCCGTAAAATAAAGCCTCGCCAATTCATCTGAGACAAAAACGGGTTAAAAATGATTAAACTAGACTAAGTTTGAAGGACTGTATAGTTTTTTGGTTTCCGATAAAGCCTGGATGACAAAATGGCAGCCTTTTGAAAAGAAAGCCAATGACTGCCACTTTTTTGCTTCACCGGGCGAGGAAAAATGTCTGAATGATCTTTTGACAAAAATCCCTTTCTGATGGCCCCGCAAATTGAATTTCCTTTCAATTTCGTACCGATCCATCTGAATCGGCTTATCCGTCGAAGCTGTAGAGCACGCTGCGTGATGAAAAATGCTGTTTCCAGAAAAACGCTTGGAGCGCCTCGGCTACCTGTTTTTTTTCAGCCAGCGGACGGTTCCGCTCAACAGGCTGTAAATTCCAAAATACTTTAGACATAAACATCAATGATGCAAACTACGCAAAAAAATCGGGTTTGTCATCGTCATGAACGGTAATCCGTCCTCAAGGCTTCATCTCAGTGTACTGGGTCGAAAAATAGCCGACTCGTGGTTTTCGAGGATTAAAATACGCTAATCAGTCTGATTTTTTTATGTCACATCAAAACACTCATGAAGAACAGAAAATACATTTTTTAAACGTTTATTTTTTCATAATTTTTTTAACGGTCGACTCGGTGACCGTTGACACGTTTGTGGCCGTCACCTTATGAAACGAAATTTGTAAAATATTATTAATCAGTATGAAAGCTGCTATCTTGCTACGGAGGTTTTAAAAAATAAAAAATTGACACAATGGCGGAGGTTTGAAAAAAAACGTATCGAATGTAGCCTGTTCTTTCGTCAGTTTTTCGTTAAAAAAAATATGAAGATTTCAAATAAAGCTTCCATAGCAAGATAAAGAATGGCGTGAAGAATGTTGTGTCAAAATTTGAGACGGATAGCTCGAAAACTGTTACTTTGAGAATGTACACCGTTTTGAAAAGCGACATCTCCAGAAAACTTATCACTGTTTTTCGCAATTGCGCCCACAGGGGGGCCGTGGTCACCGTTCGAAAACAATTGGCATCTGAAGGAGGATTACAAGAAGTTGAACAGACGACAGGAGCTCGCCCGTGCGCTGTCCAAGCACATAATGTGGGTTGGAATAGCGAATTTTATACTTTGCCCCTTGATACTTTTGTGGCAAATATTATACTCATTTTTCAATTACGGCGAGGTGAGTACACGAAAATCGATGAAGATTGACAATCGATCGAGTCTTGGATGAAAAACTTCGTTATCGTTACAGATAATAAAACGAGAACCGGGTACTCTTGGTTCGCGAATGTGGTCGCTTTACGGTCGTTTGTATCTTCGTCACTTCAACGAGCTCGATCACGAGTTGAACGCGCGTTTGAATCGCGCCTATCGTCCTGCCTCGAAGTACATGAGTATATTTACGTCGCCGATAATGACGGTCATCGCGAAGAACGTGGCGTTCGTGGCGGGCAGTATACTGGTGGTATTGCTGATACTGACGATCTACGACGAGGACGTGCTGACGGTCGAGCACGTACTCACGATGATGACGATCCTCGGTGCCGTGGTGGCTGGCTCGCGGGCTTTCATACCCGACGAGAATCTCGTCTGGTGTCCGGAAACACTCCTGACAGCCGTCCTCGCTCACACCCACTATCGTCCCGACAGTTGGAAAGGCCACGCTCACACGCAACTCACGCGCGCTCAAATGGCTCAATTGTTTCAATATCGGGCCGTTCATCTACTCGAGGAACTCTTGTCCCCGTTACTCACGCCCTTTGTCCTCTGCTTTCACATGAGACAGCGAGCTCTCGACATCGTCGATTTTTATCGCAATTTCACCATCGAGGTGACGGGCGTCGGTGACGTGTGCAGCTTCGCCCAGATGGACGTACGCAGACACGGGAATCCCATGTGGCAAACGTTGCCGTCGACGCCGATCGACGATCGTACCGAGGGCTTCGTAAACGCGTACGGCAGCGATGAACCCCAACGCGGCATTCTCAACGTCCCAATGTCCAATCAGTACACACAGGCGGAAGACGGGAAAACCGAATTATCGCTCATACACTTTACCCTGACGAATCCCGAATGGAAGCCACCCACTCATGCCGAAAATTTCGTCACCGCGCTCAGAGAACGCGCCAAGAAGGAAGTCAACGTTGTGCCCGGTGACATGAATCCGTTGCTCGCCAGCCTCAATAGCCTATCGAGCTTAGGGCCCGAGGTAAATTTGACTGTTCGTCGTAAACTATCGCAACGAATCGGGTATTTGAATATATTAAGGGATCATCACAGTGTAACGGATCGAAAAGTAACTGATTTTCGATATTTTTTTTGCTATGCTTGAAATACGCCAATCAGTCTGATTTTTTTTATGGCAAATCAAAGCAATCGTGGAGAACAGAAAATAAATTTTCAAACGTTTATTTTTATTTTTTTTTATATTCTTTTAACGGTTATAAATGTCTGAAGAAATGAAGTCCTCACGGTGTTCACGGCTGTTTTTATTGTCCTACGGAATGTTTGGAATTTTTTACACGCGTTGAGCAGTTTATGTCAGGCGTTTAGAGTTATTTAGTGAAAAAATTATTAGATAGAAATGAGGCTAACGTGTCGTCTCCATAAAGTGCCGTATAAATGAGACGATTTTTAAAGTCGTAATTTTTCGTTGATTTTCACTTGACCATAGACGAAAATCAGTTGAGTTTTAAATATTTGGGTTCGTGAAAGAAGTACCTCGAGTGGATTTGCAGAACGCGGAAGCTATTCTGTGACATCCATGAGAGACGATGAATTATCGGACGATTGAAAATATTCTACTGAGATGGTTGAACGATGTTCTTATAAAGGATTGGGGTACAACGTAGTACATTGCTTGGAATGACATTCGCGAACCCTGCTTTGTTCGCATTCGTATAAAGACAGGCAGACCGGCAGGTTTGAGGGTGTTGGTTTCGAGCTTCCGAGCTAGCTTACCTGGAGAGATACCTTAGGCGAGGAAAAAAATTCTGATTTCCGTGATTTTTTTTTAAAGGAAAGATTTCGCCACCATTTTTGAGACTTGGCGTAAGTTTTATTGCTACTTTTGGCTGTCGCATGGTATTTTTTCTTTAATCTGAAAATGGCGGCGGTAGGGTACTAGTGACCAGCCTCTAACCAATACTCAGCGGGCCCTATACTTTAACATTGTCTCGAAATATATATATATATATACATACCAGGTGTAAAAGTATGAAAGCGAATTTTTTTCGTAAACATTACACATCTGTTATTTGAAAATGATAAAAAACGAATGGAGACGGCTTTCTGTGTCACATTCAATTGATCCGCGAGTTTTTGTTGACTTTGAGTATCATCTTCATTCAATAAGGCTTGCAATTCGTTGTCTGCAAACTTTTTCGGTGGTTTCCCACGCTCTTCGTTTCTCACGTCAAAATCACCACCTAAACATTTTTTGAACCACTCGAAACACTGTGTTTTACCAAGAGCACGTTCACCGTAAGCTTCGACAAGCATTCGATGCGATTCTGCAGCAGTTTTCTTCAAATGATAACAGAAAACCAATGCTGTCCGCAAATCGTAGTTCGTAGGCACAAAACTCGACATGTTTAAGGTTATAGAAAAATATACCGATGTAGGGAACTTGGGTTGTTGTGTGTTGAAAATCTTCGTCAGCTGTTAGAGGGAGATGGCGCTGCAGAAGCGGTCTTACGGTCCCTAAACTGATGGCTAGCACCATCTATAGGGAAATTCCGGTTTCATACTTCTACACCTGGCATAATATAGATATAATTTAATGTGAAGTGTCTTCTAACACCATCTATAGGGAAATTCCGGTTTCATTTTCTACACCTCGTATAATAGAGATATAATTTAATGCGAAGTGTCTTCTAAACGGGTTGCAGCGGATGTTGCCAGCCGCCGTGACAGGAAGCGTCGACGGGATTAATCTGAAAAAAATTAACGAAGATTTTTCTTTCAGCGACACTCATACGCAGAATATGAACCAAGGAAAAAACCGCAAGATGTTGAAAATCGATGAAATAGTACGCTTTGAAACTAAATATTGAACTTTCCGAAAAGAAATTGCTACATTTTCCGATAAAACAAAACACTTTTTCGAAAATTTTCATAAACATTTAAGGTCATGTTTTACACGATAAGGTTAGAAAGATTTATACCAAATTTCATCAGAAAATCAGCAAATTTATCCCTTGCCTAAAGTTATCTCTCCCCTCGAAGGATTCATAACCGCGTTCTACATGCGTTCGTAAAAATTCAGCACAGTGACCTTGACAACGTATGTCAAGGTTGTCGGAGTGAAAGACTTGCGAAACAATTACCGTTTTTTTCGCACACGAGTGCACATTGTGCCTGAATTCTCGAGCGAGCAGCAAAGATTGCTGTTTTTGTTTAACGCCATTCCGCCGGCTCACGATGACGAGACACTAAATTGCCGATTCTTTCCCAATTGATTCCAGTACAACGACATCGTCGCGAGCATAGTGCGAACAACGATGATAAATCACGTGAGCGTGCCGAGCATGAATTTCGCGAATCAGGCTGGTATGTCGGCGACGTCGGTGGCGGGCGGCGTCGAGGATTCGACAAGCGCCCGCTCGGACGCTTATCCTCACATCGTGAGACGCGGCTTGAATCGCGCCGAGGGACCGCTACACAACGAACGGGGCTTGCTCTACGGTCTCCAGCAGGGACTCTCGAATCAGTCGCTCGGAGCGTCGGTTTTCGGCTCGGGGCACGAGCTGTCGCCCGATCTTTCGGTACCCGTTGAGTTCACGGCTGCCGATATGTCCCTATCTACATTGTACCTGCACGAGCTGCATCATAGACAAGTGAGTCGAGACAAACGCGCTGCTGCACCGGCAGCCAGTCGTAGCGACCATTGCACTATGGAAATGGTCGAATTTCACGTCTGCTCGCGTTGTCAGGCAGACGTTATCAATAGCGATAACCGTATCGTAAACAACGTGAACGACCACTTTTGCCAGCACGTTAACAATCGTCAATTGACAGCACCTCCAATTTGTAAAAAGAAAACAAACGAAAGGGGGTACTGTATCATGTGCTCATAGCTGAATTTCGATGGAACGTCGTTCATCGGATTATATGATTTATGAAATCACTCGAGGCAGAGGTGCTTAGCTCTGCAATTCGCGAGAATTGATGTTCACCATTTTTCTGAGCTTTTCAACTCTATATGAGGTGTACGCTCAGCAGAAATAATTTATTTGATTGAGGACGTCGTAAAAGCGTGTGACGTTGACGTCTGCCGGCATGTTTCTTTCGCGTTGTCAATTGAGAGTGCTTCAAAAATGTTTTAAAGAAGGCGTATTATATCGTGTGCTTACGCCTGCATCTGGGGCTGATGTTTGAAATTCGTCTAAAAATGTAGATAAACCCATGAGGCAGATCACGTATTTCCAAAAGGCAGACCATGCGAAAAAAATTTAAATACTCAAGAGGCTCAGGCCGAGTGTCAAGTATAAAATTCTACGTCCATGGAATATCAATTGTTTAGTTGACGATGAACGTAATTGGTGTTAAGGAGGTACGGTCACTTCCGCGGGGTCAAAAAAGAGTCTAAATTTATTTTACCCACAGCGGCTCTGATTGATGTTTACTTATGTTGATTATTCGTATTATCGATTATCGTGTGCCAAATGTTGTGGTAAATGAGGAATTTGTTGCACGTGAACAAATAAAAACGGAAAAATTAGATTGTCAACGACTCGGTAGTAATGTTCGTAAGAATATTAACGTCATAAAATTCAAGCCTGTTAAAATAGGCTTGAATTACATCAGCGGAATTAACACGATCGGCAGAATATAATTATACATATTAATGATACGTGATAAATGATAAAACTCCATAAATTGTTGTTTGCCGATTTTGTGGCGGCTTCTATTCAAATGAATTTCAAAACAAAGCTGGGTTATGTTCGCCAAACGTATCAGCTCAAACTTTGGAAATAGGCGCAAAAAGTATTCGTCAAAATCATATAAAAATTTCAAATCCGAAAGTTGGATTCGTAGTAATGATCGTACCTCCTCAGGAAAAAAACGAAGTGACTCCCCATCCGGTTATCGGACGGACAAGCGTATGTTACTCGTCCGAATAGCGGCTCAGTTCACGCCGTTTCTCTAGTATGCGTACATATTATTGTGACTCGCGTCAGCGAGTATCCGGACGAATAACATATAATCGTCCGGATAGAATGCGTTAAATTGTTAAACAAACTATCCGGATGAAATATTCACACGTAGTCGTCCTAATAAAAACTTCATAGTTTTGTTTGGGGCGATGTACAGCGTGAACTGCGTGAACTTAGCCGCTATCCGGACGAACAACATACGCTTATTTTCCCCTCAACCGGACGGCTAGTCACAGCGTAAAAAAAAAACGTCAGCAGTACTACAGGCACAGTTCCTCCTTTCAAGAGCGAGTTCAAGAAGTTCCAAAACAATTGCAACGTTCTTTGCTTCGTAATTTTTACAGGTGAGGAGACGGGGCTACCACGAAATGGCGACGCACAGTATATGGCAACGAAATCCAGTACAGGAGTTGGCCACATTGCCGGAGGTTAGACAAGAGCGTGCACCGTTGTTGCGCCATCAGGACTCTTCGATAAGAAACGCGCGTGATTCCTAGCATCACCGGAGCACGGCGTTCAGACTAGCTAATTGGTGCAATGATCAACTGTTCAAGGAATAAAGTATTTTTTATCCATTTAACGACTACGCTGACTACAAGTGATTGATCTCGTCGACCGGCGTGCGCGTTCTCGGTCGTGCGAAATACACGTATTGATTACACAAGTTGCTTTCGGTTTAGGAATAAGGAACAACCACAAAAATGGCGATTTTGTTTTTCGTTTCGTCTTTGATCCGCGATCCCGGTCTCGTCGCGCTGCGTTCGCGTATCGCCAACGATGCGACGATCGAAGCAAACGAAGAATGGGCAAAGACAGTTGAAGAAAAAAACGAACAATCATCGATCCAAAAGAGCCTAATGGTACGTGCGTTCGAAATGGCTCGTTTGTGAGACTGCGCGAAGGGCAAAACTAGTTCATACTGTAATTGCGATTATTGCGACAAAAAGATACATCACGATTTACTTGCGCTGTGATAGATCGTCGTTTTGCGGCTGCTCGAAAAACCAATTACGTTTGTCGGGAGTGCCCAGACTGGCATCCAGAAATGTGCAAACAAAACGGAACGAACTTCTCGTACACATTTATATCGAATTCGGCATTCGAGTACGCGTTTTCACTGCGTTTATGGTGTACTCGAGCCAAACAAGTGAAACTTTTATTTTTTAATTCGATTTGCGTGTGATCGATCAAGCGACGTTAGTTGAGAGTAATTGATTTACAGTAATAGAGCATTGTACTGCCATAAGTGTCCTTGAAATTGAAAAATATTGGCGATTAGGCATGTGGACAAAAAACAATCGTCTCATTTGCCTTTGATAGCCGAGACTGTTTATTTTTATTCCATTCTATTTTATCAAAATATAAATCATTTATCGTCATTTTAATGATGGATATCAAGGAATGGAGTCTTTCCGAAAGCAATATGTATTTTTTCGTTCACTCGTAACTTCAGTCGAGTCGAATGGTCAGCCAGCTTTTAATTCGTCCAGCTGCGCGATGCACACAGTTTTATTTTATTTTGCGCGTATGAACGGTAAAAAAAACACGACGATCACCAATTGGCGACTTTTTCAGGATCTTTGTTACAAAGTTGGGTGTAAATTAATTCTAGAAAGTATTTCCAAAAATGATGCTGCCATTAACCGCACACGGAGGCTGGTACTGAATTTACGGCAATTAAAAGTCATCGATTCAGCGTGGATTAAAGTGTTGGCACTTTTCGGAAATTTTGTGCTTTCCAAAAAAAGAACTCTTGTACGGAACGCAAATTAAACATTCGGGGTGTACATTTAGCGACAAAAGATTCGATATATATATATATATATATATATATATATATATATATATATTTACAAATATTTTCCGCTCTTGAGAACACCTATGACAGTATTGACTATTTTCTGTTATCGTTAATTAGTCGCTATAATTAATACGATTGATCAATGACGATTTGCACGTAAGAATATTTTTTCAGACTGGGCATAACGTTCGGGAACGGCGTCGAATACGCGTGGGAATTTTCGAAACTACTTAGTAGTTTCGAAAATTTGCTCTGCCAGACTTTGGTCCTGCCAGACAAATTTGCGTCATCGTAGAATATAATCGTAGCTCTATACGCATTGTGATTATTATTACTGTTATCGTGCCGACCATTATTACGATTAATTTCGGAGTGAGCGCAAATAAGTCAATTGAAATAACGACGCGACATTGTATTAATGCTCCGATCGATCTAGTCATGCCTTTATCCTCTCAACGCGACAAGGACGCGAGTTAATTAGTATCTTTTAAAGCGCAGCTGAATGCGACGGAAAGACCAATGGGCGAGTTTACGAGCCTTTTATTCATCAACCTTGACTCATTTTCTTTCTTGTAAAAACGACGAAATAAGATGTTAAAATTTGTTTTTTCTTCGATCCTTGTATCGAGCAAAGAAAGAAAAAAACAATTCCCAACGCCGTGAATGTTCTGCAACGCGCAATACTACGATAACGGAGATGATGAATTGAACAAAAGGAGGAAACGTTGAGTGGGCGATACTCGAACGAATTCGCAGGTTGTCTTAGGCTGTAAGTTTGAGGCGTTAGGCTACTGTGACGCACCGAAAATCAGGATTTTTCGAAAATAATTATGTTGAAGGAATAAGACGATTGAAAGATCGTTTGGACATTTGTTTCTATGTACATTAACAAAGTTTGTGGCCCAAATTGAACAAAAGCTCGACGATCATAGTTATAAACAATCTCGTGACGGACCTTTAAACGTAAGTGGCTCAATGGTGTACCTGATTTTGGCCACCCGGTTGATCTGACAAAAAAACGATTTTTTCTTCTAAAAATAGATTATGTTGGCTAAGACTTGACCGAGCTTTTACGTTATCGTGTTTAAATTGTCGAAAATAACACTTTGAACCTATTTTTCGAATTTTCTAGAAAAAAATGACATCGTTATTGCTGATAAACAATGAAACAAATGTTAAGGATAAAAACGTCGGTCAAGACTAAACTGCTCTTACACTGAATAAGTGTAGCGAATTTCAAGTCAATCCTTTCGTTAGATGTCGAGGAATCGTGTACACCGTTTTGAAAAACAGTTTCGAGTAAAAACGCGTTTAACGTTTCACTAGCAGTTACATCGTTGTGATCATAAGTTTAGTTTCAATGTGCGATTGCCGCACCGTGCGTTGGACCTGCCTCTCCAATTTGTGTTGTCTCAAGCGACGAACGAGCGTTGGTCGTCTTCACAGTAGCCTAAACCCTTGAAGGTCGAACGAACGAGAAAGTATATTTAGTTTCTTTTGTATTGTATAAACGTTGGAGGTTTCGTTCGGACATATGCATACACAGATATACGCGTATGATATTATCGTTTACATTTGGTAAGAGTACAGTTAACGTCACTTGTATCTTGATTTTCTTTCGTCAGCCTCTAATTGGGCGATACGTTATTTTACAGCGATAGTCGATAAACGTTTTTTTTGTTTTTCACGCCGCGGAAAGACGAAATTTTATTCTGAATACTGATGCGACGATCAACTTTCTTTTTTCTTCCCAGTACGGACGAAAATATTAATATTACGAGCCACGTGTAATTTACGATTTTAACGCGAATAAATACGTTTCGTAATGGGAGAGAAAGAAGCGAATGATAATTCTTCCGTGTAATTGAATTAACGAATTTTTATGTACAATTAAAGAAAAGAAAAACAATTTTGTGTTTTATTGAAGCAATCTTTTTCTTTTTATTTTTTTGGTCTTACGATGTTTTCGTTCCCCTCGTGTGAGTTTGCACGGCTATGAGGCGGAGGAAGATAAAACAAAGGAGTGGAAAGAAAAAAGAAGAACGATGGGTCTACAAGCTTGAAGAAGCCACGTGAAAAAATGGACGGGAAGCTGGAAGTCCGGGTGGACACCGAGAGACCGAGGGAAGTCGAATCGATCGTTAAAGCCTCGGACGTGTCGAAGTATAATTTGCGATGCAATCGCAACCTCAGCGAAAGAATGACGAAGAAGGATTTCATCTACGACATCTGTCGGCCTCTTCAGTCCGCGAGAAAGGTTCGAAAATTGTGCGGAAATCATTGGACTCTCGAAGAAAGACACGAATTTTTCGAATAATCCTTAAGTCCTTGAGACAACAACAGAAACGCATTTGTCTTAAGGGGTTAGATACTGTGACCTGAAAATCGGGGTTCGAAAAAATATATATTTTTCAAGCAATAAGTAAGATTATTGAAAAATCGTTTGGCGTTTCTTCGTATGTGTATTAACAGAGTCGTGTACCAAATTTCATTTTAAAATAGTGATTATTGAAGGAATTATAAACAATCTCGTAAAAAACACTGAAGGATGTTGAGTCCCTATGAAACATGTTAATGTTAATTGTTCAGTAAATAGCTTTTTAATCGTCATGAAATTTTCACACGACCTCTGAAATACTTCATACAAAAACGTACCAAATTTTCAGAATTTTATTATCATTTGCGATTTGGGACTCAAAATCCTTAACCGTGATACATTTCACGACTTAATTTGCGAATGATGCGTGCACTGTTCGCGACGTCACGTTAGAAACCGCTCGACAATCGTTGTTTGTCCGTTTCTCCGTATCTTCCGTTTTGCAAATATTTTGGTATTTCAAGGTCATCCCATGGTCATGATCTTGTGGGTCATAGGTTTTGTTGTTTTGCACTCGACATTTATGGTCGATAAAAAGGGGTTTCCCGTTAAAAAGGCGAAGGTCACCTTGAAATCAATTTGATACTTTCGATTGATAACAAAAATCTAAGACTGCCACAATTCTGACTTGACGTACCATACAAATTTTGTCTGACAGTTTTTGTCTAAAATCAATATTCATAGGTTTTTTCGAGTGTGTTTCTTCTAGGGAATCATCTTGCATATATTCACATATTATAATTCTCATTTCTTTTCTATTCGGTCAGTTTAGGGAACTATTTGTGTAAAAAATTATATTTATATATATAATTTTTATACTATACCTATACTATAAATATACTACATTATTATACTTTATATAAAAAAAATTTTAAGTATAAAAGTATAAAAGTATATACTTATACTTATACTTAATAGTATACGTATACTTATTATATATATAAGTATATAAGTATAAGTATAAGTATAAGTATAAGTATAAGTATACTTATAAGTATATAAGTATACTTATACTTATAAGTATATAAGTATACTTATACTTATAAGTATATAAGTATACTTATACTTATAAGTATATAAGTATAATATATACTTATATATACTTATATATTTATATACTTATATACTTTATATTTTTATACTATACAATACTATAATAATATACCAAATACCTTGAAATACCAAAAAAATATATATATATACATACGAAAATTGAAATAAAGAGTTATTCAGAGGAACGTATTTATCATAATAACGAATAAATGAAATTTGTAGTTGGATAAAGTGAAAGTATTAGCGACGACAGTTCCTGCCGCTCGTCGACGAAATCGAGTTTCGGGATCGCCGAATTGCTTGGAAATTTCGAAAAAACGCAGCCTCGCTGGCGGCGGAGATGCCACTGTGGTAAGTTATCGAAATCATGTACCTGTCTCTGAGAAATGTCATCTCGATTTCCTTCTTTATCAATTCTTGTAACTGAAAAAAGACATAAAAAAAAACAATTAATCGTAGCTTCCATTTGCACAGGGTCCTTCACCTTATTACATTCCCACCATATTCCGCTTCAAAAAAGTTATATTATACCGCTATATGTTTTTACTCGCGCGATCATAGAGTCGTGTTTTACATCAGAGAGCGGAGTAAGGCCGGAAATTTTGTTCTTTTTTTACCGCGGTAGAAATTATATCGAAAAAGTAGTACAAAGGCAAATTAATTCGATCGGATTTTCGAGTCGTCACATCATGCCTCATATTTCTTATCTCCGCGTGTAGCTCAAAATATTTCAGAGTTTGAGGAAAATTAAAGAAAATCGTTGTTTTCTTCAGCAATACCCCATCCAGCGAATTATGAATTTCGAGTGCAACTTTTGTCGCGAGCAGATAGCCACGCTTTTATCCCTCTCGACACACGTGAAATTTCACCGGCGACAGTACTGCAAAAAATGTTATTGGGTGGTTGAGGATGGCGAAACGATGCAAAAGCACTACGAAAGAAAACACGATGGATTTTCCAGCCCACAGATCTTCGTGGATTCATAGGCCATTTCGATGATACATCTTTTCGTTAATAACGTTTTATTATATTTGACAATGCTAATATAACATATAGATAAAACGACATAACGAAAAACTGTTTTTTTTTTTAATGTCATACGCACAGTTGAATACAAAATACGAAGATTCCAAAGAATTGCGTGTACAATCAAAGAATCTCGGTCGCCATTTTTATCCGTGGAAGCTCACTTTCCGACTCGAACGATCGAAACTCCGATTTGACCTAAAGTAAGTCTCATCGTCACTCTCGTGGACCATCCTCGAGCGTTTCCTCGGTGACTCCTTCAAATTCCGTCTTCAATTCAGGCGCGACTGTTTGCATCACGTCGTTCACATCGGTCGTAGCATTTATGAAAATAAGCTCCTGTCCCCTCAGGCCAAGGTCGTGAGCCAGTAACTTCATATTCTGGAATTGCGAGAGAAAAAATATACATCGTCGCGAATGAGGGCAATTGTTTGAGTTTTCCGTACTCGAGACTGCGAGTGCGCACGTTTGCAAATTATTGTGTTTACATTGAAGAGTACGCTTTTCAGTATCTTTAAGAATTTTTCGTATGGAAAAATATTCATACGTGTGGTAGATACAAAGGGAAATAAACGAAATCGAACGCATTTAGTTTTTGCATTAAATAATCCAGTGCTTGGACGGAGGATTTGATAAGATATTGATTAAAAAAAAAAAAAAATCACCGTAGTCCAGAAAATGAAAAAAGATGTATCGAAAAAAAAATCTGCCGCTCGTGCGTTGCCTTTTGATGTATAAAAGAAGCTTTTAAAATTTGACGTTGATCGGTGCAGCGTTTTTTAAATCAGCGTTGAAAAAGTCGTTTTGAAAAAAAATCGTTTCAAGTTTGCCGGTTTGCAAAACCTATTTATAAATGCCCATAACTCCGTCAATTTTTAACGTATCGGTTTGACATTTTCAGAGAATATTCTGTAAATGTTTTATTCCGAAAATCCGCAAAATACTACAAACAGATATTTTAAAAAACTTCGATTAGGTACAAGCCGTTTGATTGCTCGAAAGGTACATTGTTCAACGTGTTGCTACGAGTATAACGAGTAAAAACTCGACCATGTGTCAATTTATCGGATATATTATTTCTTTTCGCGTATTTCCTATCCGCGACTGAAAAAATTAATTTTCCGAAAACAATTCTTCATCAACGTGTTCTTAATTTATTTTTCCCGAGTATTGTTAACAGCGATTTTTCCAAATGTATTCAAAAATAGAAAAATGTCCCATCTCGACGCGAAATAATGAGGTGGAGGAAATTTGCGTGACTTATGCACCTTTGCGGTCACCCTACGCGCGAATTTGAGCCAAAATTACTACGAGTTGTATACGGCCAAGGGGACTTGGCCTGCCTTGTAAGAGTTCTTTGGAGGGTCCTTTGTAATGACCAATAAGGGTCAGACGATTCGCGACAGCAGTTTCGTCGAGGTAGCCCATACAAAAAAATCGGGTAGGCGCTGGGGTCGTTTTGACCCCCATGTGACCTGTACGTATATTTTTTTTTCGCAAAAAGTCGTATTTTTTCTGCGTCGAATCCCTCCACGTAATGTAAGTATGAATATGAGAACGGTAAAAAAAAATTTACGTCGAAACGCGAATTCTTTGCGACATCCGTCTAAAGCAATTAAAACTCATTACAATACTACCTGGAAAACGATAAAACCATTTAGGATGTCCGACGAGCACAGAGTTTTCGGCTGTGTCGACAGTGGGAGACAAGCTTGATTTATTTACGATTTTTTAATATTTTGTATTTTTTAATATATATATTTTTTAATATCTTTCGTATATATCGTTTTAAATATCTTTCGTATATATTACACTCTGATCTCATAAGTTTTTTGATCCGCTGTCGCGAATAAATTGCTAATTGTTCATGATTTTCGTTCTTTTTTTATTCCGAAATGAGCCTTCTTCAAATGTCCGTATAAATGCCTTTTCACTTTTTCCCTTAAACTATCATATTTCAAGAGTATCGCCCTAATTTTTTTATTAAAAATTGCACGAGCTATGATTTTTGAGTAAAAAATGGCTCTTTTCACGCATTGATCCCTGCCTGATTTTTTTCCTCCATTCGAAATGTCGATTACAATATTATACTGAACATTCCACACTGTAGAAGGTTCAAACTGACGCCCTAAATTTTTATAAACCATTCGGAACAATAGAATCAACGTGGCAATCGTTTAAACATCGCTGGGGTCACACGGACCCCGTGTGACCACCAAGTTACACGCTGAGGGTTTGACCTGAAGGGTTAAGGATGTTGAGTCCCAAATCGCAAATGATGATAAAATTCTGAAAATTTGGTATGTTTTTGTACGAAGTATTTCAGAGGTCGTGTAAAAATTTCACGACAATTAGGAAGCTCGTTATTGAACAATTAACATTCACAAATTAAATGTTGTTTTATGGAAACTGATGTAACTTTGCATTAAGTTTTTTTTTTGACCTCTCAATTTTATAATATTTACCATATACTAAAAGCAACGGAAACAAAACGAAGTTTATTGATAAATTTTTTTTTATTTCTTTTAAAAATTGTTCTTAACAAAATGTTAATTTTTTAATAACGAGCTTCCTAATCGTCGTGAAATTTGAACACGACCTCTTAAATACTTCATACAAAAACATACCAAATTTTCAGAATTTTCTTATCATTTTTTATTTCAACCCTTAAGGAGGTTGAAGTAATGATGATAGAATTCTGAAAATTTGGTATGTTTTTACATGAAGTATTCAGGAGGTCGTGTAAAAATTTCATGACGATTAAGAAGCTATTTATTGAACAATTAACATTAACATGTTTCATAGGGCCTTAACATCCTTAAGGATGTTGAAATTTTTACACGACCTCCTGAATACTTCATGTAAAAACATACCAAATTTTCAGAATTCTATCATCATTATTGTAAAAATTTCATGACGACTAAGAAGCTATTTATTGAACAATTAACATTAACATGTTTCATAGGGCCTCAACTTCCTTAAGGATGTTGAGTCCCTATGAAACATGTTAATGTTAATTGTTCAATAAATAGCTTCTTAATTCCGAAAATTTGGTATGTTTGTACATGAAGTATTCAGGAGGTCGTGTAAAAATTTCATGACGATTAAGAAGCTATTTATTGAACAATTAACATTAACATGTTTCATAGGGCCTCAACTTCCTTAAGGATGTTGAGTCCCTATGAAACATGTTAATGTTAATTGTTCAATAAATAGCTTCTTAATCGTCATGAAATTTATTGAACAATTAACATTGCCATGTTTCATAGGGCCTCAACTTCCTTAAGGATGTTGAGTCCCTATGAAACATGTTAATGTTAATTGTTCAATAAATAGCTTCTTAATCGTCATGAAATTTTTACACGCCCTCCTGAATACGTCATGTAAAAACATACCAAATTTTCAGAATTCTGTCATCATTACTTCAACCTCCTTAAGGGTTGAAATAAAAAATGATAAGAAAATTCTGAAAATTTGGTATGTTTTTATATGAAGTATTTAAGAGGTCGTGTTAAAATTTCACGGCGATTAGGAAGCTCGTTATTAAAAAATTAACATTTTGTTAAGAACAATTTTTAAAAGAAATAAAAAAAAATTTATCAATATACTTCGTTTTTTTTTCCGTTGCTTTCAGTATATTGTAGATATTATAAAATTGAGAGGTCAAAAAAAAACTTATTGCAAAGTTACATCAGTTTCCATAAAACAACATTTAATTTGTGAATGTTAATTGTTCAATAACGAGCTTCCTAATTGTCGTGAAATTTTTACACGACCTCTGAAATACTTCATACAAAAACATACCAAATTTTCAGAATTTTATCATCATTTGCGATTTGGGACTCAACATCCTCAAAAGAAAAGGAACGAAAAAGACGTAAGGAAAACGGATGCCACTTTTCCGTCATGCTCGGTAAGCCGATTAAATTTCCCGGTATCAATATTCTTGGTTCCCTTGCACATTTCTCGACTTCCACTTCTTAATATACCAGTGACGTAAAGTGAGGAGTGGAGAAATCCGATTTTTTTTTCGAAGTCATTTGGAATCTGGTGGTATTTACTCGTCGAATTGCAACGACTGAACGTGATATGCACTGGTTACTCAACCTGTGGACAAATCCACTCATTGCTACCGATGGTTCCCAACGATAAGACGAGGCCGGAAATAGAATACGGAATGAAAGGGAAAAAAAATGTAACTTGAGCGGCTTACCTTGGCTACGGTAACGTCGACCCGCTTCAGGTTCTTAAAGTCAAGTATCACGTTGCTCAGACTCGCCTCGGAGAGGCTCATTATGTTTGCGCGAAGATTTTCCGCCGCTGGAAAAGACACCGCCTCCACCGGTGTGACGTACATCACGTCTTTACCTTCGATCTTGTGATTTGCAGTACATAAAAAAATACTGTATAAATTATCGATAATCTCGAAATGGGATTATTTCGATTTACGGGTTTTTTTGTTGTTGAACTTTATTTTTATGTCTTAGATAGTAATTTAGATGAAAAATCCAACCTGGTCTTCTTGATTTTGCCTTCTCTGAACACTAATGGTCAACAGTGATAATTGATAGGGGGGGGGGGGGAGTATAAATAATTATGATCCCGCTCACCGTGTCGTCTACGATGATCACTGCTGGTCGCGCTGTATAATACAAGAGCGTCGCCAGATTGAGAGCTATACCGATTATTACACCGATCTCCAGGCCAAGAAAGACACAGGTCAGTAGTGTCACTATCATAATGAAAAAATCTAATTCTGGAAAAAAAGATAACGGTAACTAAACCTACGTGTATATTGAAAAGCGGATTACATTACTGAATAACTTTCGTGAGATTGTTCTTTATTCACGGTCGGTCGGATTATTAAATGTTTCGAGCAGCATCGATAGATTGTAATCTCAACTAAAATTATTCCTAGTTCTAGAAGTCGAAGAAGCACTTTTTTCAAAACCCACATGTTTCGGCAGTATATCGTCTTGTAAATGTTCTCTGAGAATTTCGAGGTGATCGGATCAAATATGACAGATTTATAGGCTGTCATGTTGACGCCCGTCGAAACGCTTGCACCGTCGTTCGAAACATTTGATCTACTGTGACGGGATGAAAAAATCGAATTTTAATTTTTTGCATTTTTCAACTCTATTTTATCATAGAATTGATATCCGATTGCTGGTAAAGTCGGTTTGCATTTTTCAACTCTATTTTATCATAGAATTGATATCCAATTGCTGGTAAAGTCGATTTCCACTTTACCGACTCAGTACAGCGCTTCAAAGTAGGAGCGCTCGGTGCGCGCGCTCTAGTACGGCTACCTGAGGGTCCCTAGCAGCTGTTGGGACCAGCTGTTTTGAATTTATACCTGAGTATACATAGTATATAGATATAGTATATAGATATAGAGATATATAGATATACAGATATACAGGCAATGAGTATATAGATATACACGCAAACTTCTATACATTTACTGTATAGTAGTAGTCTCTCCTTTCACTGTGCGAGTGAAAGGACGCTCTACCGGTTAGTATTGTATAGTATATTATAGTAAACTTTAAACGCGTTTTTCTCGAAATGACCTTTTTCATCTGGCATTGGTCATTTCGGAAAAACGGCTGAACCAATCGGGCTAAAATGTTTACTGCATATTCAGCATACGTATGTCTATCGCCCGAACTAGGATTATTAAAAAATATTAATTTTTACTTATACTTTCCCCCGTATTATGACGAAAACGTGTTTTTCTAACATTTTTGCAAAAAACTACACCATGTTATTTTGCAATAGAAAATAATCATTCTCGTCACGGTGATAATGATACTCATACGGATTAAGAATCTTTTTGAATTTTTTGTTTTCGATTAGCTGGAGAGCGCAAATCATCAACGCCAGCAACATACTTCTTTTCATGCCTTTACACGATTATAAATTGTTAAATAAATATGCCTTTATATGCAACAAAAACAATTGTTTTCTATTCTGTAAGAATGGACCTTTAAGCGAAGAAAAAGTTTGCCCGAAACCGATACATGCAACAGTTTTAAAAACAATTATCAAAAATAGCTAATTTTACCCTTAAACGTATTTTTTTCTGGAAAATACGTTTTCACAGTCGGTGTGCAAAATATCTAAAAAATGACTGGATTGAGGTTTCTGAAATTTTAAGACCTTTTTGCCGGTGTAAAGATTCAATATTTGATTGGAGCATTGTACTGTTGATTTGATGAACGACAAAAGATCACTTTTTCGCAAAAATCAAGACTCTCACTTTAGACGTGCGCCCTTTTGTTGTGATTTGATGTTTTGGCAATTCCTTCGATCAATCATAGGATAGACTAATATACTAACGATTTATTTTTTAATTTAAATAATCTGGTATACAAATGATTTAAGTCGTTTTTTTTATGTACTCTAAGGAGTATTGCTCACGGCATAAAATACGTTTTCGCGAGGTGGTTCGCGGATATCGGCTGTAAATTGATTACAATTAAATATTTTAACACAAGAAACGTACAGAGTGGTCTTCAGATGATACTTTTTCAAATACTCAGTTTTCCGTAGAAATGTATCATCACGATTTTTTTTAATTTAAAAAATGAGCTGTTCAACTGCTACAACTAGGCATAATCCGTTAAGAGCCGGTGTAAATGAAGAAAAATTCCGCTTACTTTTCGCTCGCCATAGGAGGCTATAAGTTTGAAAATCCAACATGTAGTACATGGCACATATTATGAGTCCGGCCAAGGTCGCTTTGGGAATGAATCGGAACGTAGACGTCAGCAATCCCACCGCCAACAAAACGAGAATACCTGCGGAATTTACGACTTGATCAACAAAAAACGATAAAAACCACTTGCACGTTAAAAATTCTCTATGTTCAGGCTGAGTAACGACATTTTTTTTCCAAACGACCACAAGACCTGTTTTTTGTATTAATGTTTTATGCATAGTAAGAGAGTTCAAGTTCCAGTTTAAAAATATGTTCAACGCCACAAACTGTATACGTGAAACTTTACTTTCATTTTAGAGAGTCACGATGTCAAAGTTTCATAAGCACTTGACTAGTCGAGCCCTTTTTTAAACTAATTTTTGCAACGAGAATTGTTCGTCCATCGTAATTTGTGGTGTTTTTTTTATACCTGTAAAAATTCCACCCAAAGGTGATTTCACTCCCGATGCGTGATTAACCGCCGTCCTGGTGAACGAACCAGTGACGGGCATGGATCTTACAAACGACCCAAAAATGTTGCATATTCCGAGTGCAAGCATTTCCTGAGTCGCGTCCAAAGACTTTCCCATACCTGATAGATAAAAGTGGAAAAAAGTCTCATTTCAATAAAAATAATCGATCTTTTTATCTTCTGTAAAATTTAAATTCAAACGTTTAAGCATATATACAGATACAGATATTCGTAAATACAGCACAATACAAAACGAAGTACGCAAAGTAGAATAAAGTGAATGTAATATCCACGAATATTTGTAAATCTGTATGCGTACACGTCGAAAATATTTGCATCTTGCGCACGTTATTGTGGAATTAAATCGAGAGAATTGATGCATCGAAATAATCGAACACAAAACTGATTTTTTTGAATCTGATAATTTCTGCTGATTTTTTACGCACATTTCTCACCCTCCAAAAAATCATGAAAATCGATTAAACTTTGGCGTTCTATAGAGAGTCCCCCCTTAATGTACTGATCTTTAATGAGCTATATCAGTGAGTATGAGCATGGGAATAATTTACCGATGATTCAGGACGAACGAAAAACGAATATTGGGTGAGGGATAGTATACCGAACAATTTTGCTGAAAAAGAGACAGGCTACCGATCTAATTAGTGAGAACGTACAAAAAAATGCGAGTATGTGGCGAAAAAATGAGGCTTGTTGAGGGGTATGTATTGAAATGTGGCAACGTCGGAACTAAGGGAATAGCAGAACGAATTGAAGACCCAGCGCGCCAATTTCAAATACGCTAAAGTCAAATGCGAGTTTGGGGAACTTATTCATTAATTTATTATGATGTATTCACTTTTTTCACACTTCGATGGGCATGGTAGGATGCTTTCGCATCGAAAACTTTGCGGCGCACTAATATTTTTTTCCGAATCGTTTGTTGCACCCTTTTGCTCTGACATAACCTCTAAAAACGCCGACCGGCACAAAACGCGCGTAGCACAGCTGTGACCTGTGACAGTCACTGCAGTCAACGTAACAGCCTCAAATTAGGAGAGAACCGTAACGAGAGAACGAAAATAAATTTTCTGACAATCCTAACTCTTTCAAATTAAGATATAGGGGTCTCAAAATGCCCTGGCATATCAATTTATTAATAAAACGTATTATTTATTTGAAAAGTACGAATATTTTTGTTTTAATATATGGTACAAACATGGAGGTTATGTGTGGAACACAATATTCGATAAATGGCCGCCTCGTTTCTGCTTGCAAACGTTCACGCTTTTGACGAAATTTTCAATAACACTTTGGCATAATTGTGGACTAAGTTCATTAATGGTGCGTCCAATTGCTTTCTCGAGCTCCGGAATGGTCTATGGATCATTGGCATAGCGTTTCCTTTTGGAAAAGCCCAAAGAAAGAAGTCCACTGACACGCAATTAAAAATGTCAGGTCACTTGGAGACACCCTTATATGTAAATGACAATTTGTATTATCTACCGTACCGAAAATTTTCGCAATATTCATTCGTACACTTCGTTCATATTTTGCTACAATAAGTTGGCACTGGTGACGTCGCACAGTATCAGCATAGGAACTCTGTTTCCCCCCCCCCCCCCCCTTCAAAAATGATTCAACAACAACCTTAAGAACATTGTGAATGTGGAATTTTCATCATTCTATACCTTATTTCAATTTGGCGTTATGATTAGATTTTAGCCATACCGAAGTGTCATTATCTATAATGAAATCGACATTTCATTCGATGTTTGATAAGGAACGAGATTCAATCGGCAGAAAGATTAGAGTATGACAAAATGTTGGTTGTTTTGAAAAGTACTTGAATTGCCTTTAACGATATATTTTTATCGGAGTTAATATAAACTCAGTGTCTTGATGGTGATGGAAAAATAAATTTGTAACTTTGAGAATACTGTAAAATGTGGCTCGATTGGCATGGAGAACGAAATACAGAATTCCTTATGAGGTTTTCAATTTCTTCTCTTCATTATTATCCAAAGTCATATTTTGCATATTTAGATTGTAGATCGCTGAATAAGAATCCTAAAGCAATGTTTGCGAAATTTTCGCATCTCAAAACTGCGAAAGGAAATTTGGGAAATAAAAGAAAATAATTTTCGTAGCATTCGAACGATGCAAACTTTAGTCATAATTTCTTTGATTTCCTTTATCGGTTTCTTTTAACTTACCGAAAGCTTTCGCAATGGCGATATGCTCGATGGTCGAAATGATCGGCATCGTGACAAGCGTCGTTCCCATCGCCCTCGCCATCTCGAGAAAGTCGTAAGTTTGGTTTTTGAATGTGGTCGAAAATGGAGGTGGTGAAAACGGTGGGAGTCCCTGACCCATAGTTCCTTAATGGACAGTTTAATTGTTGGTAAAGTTACTATAATATTGTACATTTTTGGCTCGGATTTGAAGTTAACTCTTGTTACCCGTCAGCTTGAAGGGTTCCATATTGTATGTGTAAAATATGTAAGCTATGACTGAACCCGCTACAACTACGATGGCGTTTCGCGCGAGAGTTACGAGCCAGCCGATTTTTTGTAACTTCGTGCCTGCTCTCCGTCCAGGAATATTCTGTATTGTTAATGATTTATCAGCGTTAAGTTATATTCGAACGAACTCAACTCTCTCGCGCAAGGGCGAAGTTCGCGCGAATTTGGGATTGTAACTAAAAAATTGTGCACGAAAAACTATCTTGAACATCGGTATATCTATTCAATTCGAGTTTACGAAAGCAGAAAGCAAATTGAAAACTTAAATGTCTTCGTTTTTCAGACAAAACGGCTAGTCACAAATCTTTATCACAATGATAACTCGGAATCTAGAAAGGACCTTAAGCATCTCAAATGACGCCTTATGAATTTTTCTTTCAATGAACCTCAAAAAAATGCAAACGAGGTATAGATTCCGAGATGCTATTTTTTTATGAAATATACAATTATAGGACAAAGTTATATATTTTTATATTTTTATTCCGTTAATAAGAAAAACTTTTGTATTACTACCAACTTGAAAAAGTATAACATTATCGATAATTATTACGAAAAAATTGTATCACGAGATTATTTTTTATTACCATTAATTGATATTAAGTGTTACAGACATACGGCAACGCTGCTGACATTGAGGTAGCAGCACCATTGGCAGCAATGCCATTCACTCGCCAGCCAAGATTTGTAATCTTTCATCAAGCCTTGATGGTTCAATATTGAATATATACGGTTTGCGATGGGCAAGATGGAGTTCTTCTTTTTGAATGTTTACAGAGGTCTGGTTTGCGTTAATCCTCTGTTAAAAATCGTTTATCATGATGCTAAATTGCGAAAAAAATGACTTCACCCGTAGCGAGAAAGCCTTGCCCATCTTACCCCACGTTAAATTACACACATTAAGCTTTTTTTTATCCCTGGGGTTTGGTGGTAAAAACATTTCAAAAAATTCGTGAACATTCAGTATAGTCTAGACAATCAAACATATATTTTTTCAACTTAATCATGGATTGTGGCTCACGCTCCAACCTCCTTAAGTGTACGCCTTCGATTTTGTTGAAAGTCGTATGTGTGACAAAGCAGTGAAAACTATTAGACGCGTATTTCTCTATCGGCGGAAAAAAACTGTTCCGCGGGAAAACCACCCCAAAATGGCATGTCGGGGGATGAATTTGCAGTTTCACACAGAAGCAATCCACCGACCTGCATGAAAAGAAGACCGAAATTCCTCCAATGTAAAGCGATAAAAAATCCACTTTAGAAATATTAAAAAGGAATTAAATTAAGGGGTGACACGCTTTTCTTGAAGGGGTAGTTTCGCCGATGAAAAAAAATACTCGCCAAATAGTTTTCAATAGCTTGTGAAATATATGAGTTTCAACAAAATCGAAGGCGGACACTTGAGTGATCTTCCTCGTAAATAATATTTAGCAGGTCAAGCGATTTATGGCTCGTTAGAAACGCATTGATATTTTATCTCATCGCTATTTTAGCTACATTCCGTGTATCTGAGAACTCGCGTAATACGCGTTTATAACTGCTACGGTAAAAAAGTGACTGAAAATAGCTCTCCGTCGACAGGGCGAAGTAAAATTAACGAAGAGCCCTCACCTTCATGAGTACGAGAATAACCAATGTACATAGACCAAGCAATGTGTCCCAAGGATTGATTTTATTGAGATTGGAAAATATCGCTCTAACAGCATCGAGAAAGTCTTCGGCTCTTCCTGGAATTCCCAAAAGGGATTTGAACTGGGATGCGGCGATGTTGATTGCAGCCGCTGCGGTGAATCCCGTAATAACGGGCAACGAGATGAAATCCAATAAGAAACCTGCGAGAATTAATTAAATTATGCAGACCACAAAAATTCGCGCTTTACTCTCCGACAGATGAAGAACTCGCTTTTTTAGCCTCTAAGGATATCGAAGAAATTATCCTTCCGCTTGTACAATTTGAACAGATAAAAATTAGTCGACAGCTTAATAAAATTAAAACGTATAATAAAATAATAAAGTATCGAGGCAAACTTGTCTACGGAAGAGTTTGAGTCACGATGAAAATTTTCCTGTGGTACATTGAGATGATTCAGTAGTTTTAAAGCTGAAAAACTTATTGTTGTCATTTTTAACTCTGATCGAACCTCCATGTATATTCTTCATTTCGATGACAAAATTAAATATGCATTTCTGAAAAAGGCTTAAAATGAATCGTCAATAAAAAAAAAAATTCTTATAGTTTTTCTGATGGACGCAAAAAAAAATGTAAATTTGTTTTGATTGCCCAGCTGCTTTTTTGAGATATGGAAAAACTCGATCGTATCATTGTAAAAATATGTCGCGAGTGAAAAGATTCGAGAAGGAAGACACTGCTCCGAGGGTTTCATGATTTCCATATTAGTCGACGAATCGTGAGACACTAACCCAGATGAAAGAGTCCGAGAACCGTGATGATGCACCCTTTTAGGAAACAAATCAGGACTGCCATATCAGGCCCATACTTCGTAACGAGAGGGTGCACCATTAGTGCCATTATTGCCGTTGGTCCGATAGTTATGTTTGGGCACGATCCGAAGATTATGTAGATGAATGACGGCATGAATGCAGCGTACAGGCCATACTGTGAGTGATTGATATTGGCATCAATTACCAGGTCGAACAAAGCGTTTATGAATATAAAAGAAAACACGATTAAACAATGTCAGTACTTCAGGTATTCCTCTCGCAAACCCGAATACTGATTTTCGTCAATAATCAAGTAAAAATACATTCCAGTATACTGGTAAAAATTCAAGCCAAGTTTACGCGTGTAAAAAAACCTAAAGATTCCGTAACGATAATAAAAACAGAGGTTCACCGAATGTATCAAGAAAATATTAATGATAAAACTTAGAAAAATGCGTCTAGCACAACTATTTTCTTACAATTAGCCCCGACTTTTCATAGAAAACGTAAAAATGTTTAAATTTACTAAATGTTTGGGAAAATGGTTATTTCAGTTTATCGTTGAGTATAATAAGCGATTGTGACTTACTTTTACCATGCGCCACTGTAATTTACCATTGATTCAGAATTGCCCTCTTTACACCGCCACAAAATACGACCCTCCGCGAAAGGAATACCTTAATTTGAAATTTCCATACACGGAGAGAATTTTTAAGTATTTTTTACGGTGAAATCTCCGTAAAAATTACATTAAAAATTTGAAACCGGTGACAAATGTGCACATAGTCAAAAATTGACACTAGCTTTTAATATTTTGCTTTCATTCATGTAAAAATTAAAGCAAGTAGCATAATTTTTTACATTTCTTTCAGTAAAAATTCTGACACATTCTCATGTAGAATTTTAACAATGGGCTGCCTCAAAAATTCCAAGTTTCTACAGTAAAAATAACCTGGACAAACTTGAAATTTCTAAAATCCCTAGCGAAAAATTAATTCCCTATGATTAAATAAATACTTTTTTCATCGGCGTTTCTGAACATTTGTGTTCTTGATTGCTACTTATTTTAGCATATCATCTTTCCGTACCATTGTAGACGTCCTTTATCGAAGTTTCTTTTCACGTTTCTTTGTTTTCTTGCGTAGAACTGCGTAGAACACGTTAGACTGCACGAGACCACGAGGCTTTCTTGGCCCATGCTTCGTACTATAATGCGCATGCGCGGTACCGCTGTTGCTAAGCAACGCGGGTCGGCGTCGTTCGTGCTCGTCATACTGCGTCATACATAAGCCCACTCTCATAGCTTGCGTTCACGTATACGCACGCTCGCACACAGAGCTCACGCGTACGGTCAGGCGACCTAGCCCTAACTGATTTTACTATAAAGAATGTAAAATTCCGGTGGACGCACGGAAAATTTCGGCTTCCTTTTTTAAATTTTTATGGAAAATACGCAAATTTCTCAATGTTCCACTGAAAAATTTCATTTATATTAGCACTTTTTTAACTTATTGTCGTAATCTTTACGTTTCATGAAATTTTACTATTAATTTCAGTAAAAATTCTGGAAAATATTTTAAATTTCTGTTACGCAAAAGTAAATTTTGATTCATTTCCATGAAAAATTATAATTTATTTCCTAAAAACCTGAAGAATTGCACATTTGTCACCGAGTTACTGTGATTTCACAGTAAAAATTACTTAAAAATTCTCTCCGTGTACTTGTGGAAAATTTCATTATAAGCGATATTATGTCTACTATGCAACCTCTATCTCTAATGTCAATTTTCCAGAAAATCATTCAGCGTAAGTAAAAGAGCATACAAATAATAAATTCGTCCTTTGTGAATGAATCTTTTTCCGGGCATTAAACGTGTAGGCATTTTGGTATAATATTGTAAAGTGTGTAATATTCAAGTTGGAATGCGATGGCCTGCTGCCCAATCGTTTTGAAATGTAAAGCGGTTGAGACACTTGTTGGTTCGTCTTGTGTACACTCGTCGATCAACCAATTGCAATGATAAATTCACTGGAATATAGGTACTCGGCGAATTACCTCGGGATTTAGACCGGCAACGACTCCGTAAGCGATTCCCTGCGGTATAGCGGTCAATCCAACTGTGATCCCCGCCAAGACGTCTTGTAATATCCATGTTCTTTTGTATTTCGGCAGCCACTTCAAGATTGGCAAGCGTCTTTTAACATAATCGATCGCCGAACTTCCGAAATTCACTGTAAAATGTTTTCCTGATTCGTCAATTCGATTAACCGGCAGTATTACGATATCTGTGGCCTCTGATTCGGACCACGCAGTCCTCATATTCGAACCAAAATAAGACTTTTTTCAAAAGTGGTAGAAACCGAAATTTGCCCTTCAAAAGGGTGAAACGGGGGTTTTAAAGTTGATATGAGACAACTTACTTTTTGGTCAGATTTGCTTGAAACTTGGTATAGATGCACTCCAATACAAATAATTGAACGTGCATTTGTTTGGGTTCATTTGGTGTATTTGTGCCGACCTAAACAAACACAGTTAAGGGGTTAAAAGTACTACTTGGGGAGGAAAACATATAGTGTTATATGGTATAAATTAAGTTCGGTTGGTTTCAAGTAAATCTGGTGGAAAAATATTTTCTCATACAACCGTTAATACTCCCGTTTAACCCCGTTAAAGTTAAATTTTGGAAATTGCCGAAATGCATGTTTACTTATTCTTATTTTAGTGTACTTATGGCAAGTTTCAAATAAATCTGACAAAAAAATATGTTCCCTCAAACAAACTTTAACACCCCCGTTTAACCCTCTTAAGGGTCGCACACAAGCACACCATTTTTATTGCAGATAATTGTTTATATGTATTTTTTATTCATTGGCACCACCATGAAAAATTCTCTTGATAATTAAGAACAGGTATCTATCAGGTAAAGAGGCAAATGAGTAAAGGTATGCGTAGAGAAATTGTACTTGCTTGTAATGTATTTTTTTTTTACTCGACAGGGTTTTAATTATTTTACGGTCCTGAATTTTTTTTTCAAATTTTATATTTTAATATTTAACATTTTCATATATTTGTCTTAAATAAAATTACGTTTTTCATTTGATAATGAGCCAAATCTCCCTGAAACATTTGGAAAACCTGGCAAAGTCAGAGCATTTAAGAGTCAATAATGCATAAAACCTATGGGCTACAAGTGATCATTCCTGCAGGCGTTTGTGAAGGCTTACTCCAAAAATATGATCTGCTTATGAAAAAGAAACGAAGATAAAACCTAATTATCGCTTGATCTGAAATATAATCACTTACTTTTATCGATTTCAACAATGGAATAAGCGTTTATTAATTGATACAAATTGTTTATAGTGGGGTTCGATCTTGTTATCGTATTCCGGTGAATAGGGCGATAAGAATTTGCCTAAAAACTACTATTGAAGTAACAAGAATGATTAAACACTCATTGGGATATAATAAAAACAAATACTCTAAATTTTCCCAAGCACACTGAACAAAAAATTATTGCATACATTGAAATCACGGTCACTGACCTGTAAACATTTTTTTTGTCAAGATGGCAATATGTTTCGTTAATCCGAACGTATGTTGTCCCTAGACGCGCATAACGCCCGAAACAAGCCTACATTTTATTGTACGGGCCAAGAATTCACTTGCAAGCCCGTGACCCTGGAATTAGCCGGGCAAAATTTTTTTGTGATTGGACAATTCAATTGCTGAATGGCGCAGCACGCAAAGATCCACGTCGTATCGCCGAGTAACGTGAATAGCGACTGAAATCGTTCTCTCTCGTTTCATCGACGATCTATGTGAATATGTATCAGTGAATCTAAACGTTATCTGAGCAAATTTGTCTGTCAATCCTTCTTCATGATCCGACAGATACTATAATCGGTGGATCAATTTTTATTGGGGCGATAAAGGTCTTCAATTCTGCGAAGAGTTTCCGGTAGTCTATTTTCTTGTGAAAAATAGCCTACGTGTCGTCGCGCCAATTCGTCATTAGTGACTAAAGCAATTGCTGGTAGGTAACGAATTATCATGCTCCGAAAACGTATCACCTCTGTATTTCTTCCCCTATTTTAAAATACAGTGTATACATTCAAGTGTACTACAAATAGCCAATTACATGAGTAAGCTTTTTTCATTTCGTGCGCAATTGCATTTTAACACTACAGCTACTGTGACAAATTTCAGTGCAATTTACGAAACGTGTAGATATGTTTCGTTTTTATACGTTTATTTTTTCCTGAGTTCCTGAGTTGAGGAGTTTGGAGACAATTGACAAGATGTTACCACTTGATTCAAATTTACCTACACAGTAAATTCTTCACCATATACTGAATGCATCCTCTAAATTTTAAGTGGTTCGTCTACACCATTGCTATAAAATTTACAATTGAATCAACCCTTTTGAATATAGGGAGTTGCTTAGTTGGCATAATGTAAAGGGAGACGAAATTGTCGTAATGTACTGACAAGGAACATTATTTGAATGACCGCCTTCGATTCTTTTGAATCTCATGTATACCTATGGGATAAAGCATTGAAAACTATTAGACGCGTATTTTTTTTTATCGGCGGAAAAACGGCTTTAAGGAGAGAAACGACCCCGCAAAGAAAAGGGTGTCACCCCTTATTTTTTTTCCATACTTATACAGTGGATTTTTCATCACTTCACATAAGAAGAATGTTGGTTTTTCTTTCATGCAGATTCATGGACTGCTTGTGGGTGAATCTGCAAAACCATCCCTCGACGGGTATTTCTTCGAGAAGCGGTTTTCCCCTTAAAACCGTTTTTCCGCGGGAAAAGAAATCAGTGCCTATTAGTTTTCCATACTTTATTACATACGCGAGTTTCAACAAAATCGAAGGCGGACACTTAAGTGATGTTCATTGTGAGTGATTTGACAGTTTTTCACTCTCTCAGTGCATTATAACAATATCGTCATCAGTGTCGTAATGTAGTGTGATTTGACAGTTGTTCACCCATCACATTATAACAATTTCGTCATCAGTGTCATAATGTACTGACAATGAATGATTTGACAGTTTTTCACTCAGCACATTATGACAATTTTGTCATTAGTGTCATAATGTACTGAATGATATGACAGATTTCGTAGACAGATTCGTATAATATTTTAAACATTTTTTTCGCACTATTTTATGCGTAAAACTGTCATTTAGCGATAGGCGTAGGGCCTATGTTAAAAAGTGTTTCTTCAATTGTAAATTTGATAGAAACGGTGTGGACGATCGATTTGAAATTTAGGAGGTGCAATCAGTATATATATATAGCAAAGAATGGAACGTATAAATTTGAATCAAATGGCAGCACATCCTCAATTGTCCCAAAACTTCTTAAATGTGCTTGTAAATTTACAAGAAATTATTTTTAACAACGTAATTTTTATACTGCACTCTTTATTATTCATCGTAAACTGAGTAATATTCTGCAGATTCGGTAGATAGCAAATTTATGTTAGCTATACATAGAAAAAGTCACATTTGTTAGCGAATGTTTCATTGCATCAATATGAATTTTGATTGTAGTCTTTACGTGTCCGAAGTTGCGACGTGCAAAAGTTAAGATGTGTTCGGTTAATTACGTTGTTATAATGGATTATGTAAATGCAACGATATGAGTACAAAAACAGAGTAAGGTAAGTGACGCTCCGCCGATTACCATCTTGGGTTAATCGGCAAATCTAGCGGATGAAATTTGTCGATTCCTCTTTAAAAGCGAATAACAATTACGTAAAGGGTGCAAGATAAGATGCAGAAACGTCTTTTACCAATCATTCTTCTATATATTTACATGAGGCGATTACTCGATAAGAAATTATTGGAAATCTTCCAAATTCATTGTATCAAGCGAATACTTTTGTTCTCAAATTTTTAGTGTTTTCTATCGTTGCGTTATTAACAAACTGTCAACCCTTCATGGTGCCATCATCCTCGATCTGTCAAACTTGCATATGTTTAATTTGTTCTCCACCCTATAGCCAAACAAGATTTGATATCTGATTTTTTTTCAATCATGGTAACTCGTAAAACCTTTGACTGGAAGAAATGCATAATACAGAATGAGTGGAATGAAAAATCTAGTTTAATAAAAGAAAACAGTTTCGATCAACTGCCATTGGGAACGCGACCAAACAAATCCCTGTTCTCAAGATACATAGTAGTTTAAGGGGCTACATCTACCTGGAGGTCCGAAGAAAATGGCCAAATTCGGAATTTTTTTCTGCGAAACGATTGGTCGAAAAGGAACGTATATTTTTCAAATAAAAAGATCCATATATTGAGAGCCTTTGAAAGAAGTCGCCAATAAATACAGAAAAACGACATTATCATAGCCGCCGGCAGATGATACCGTTTTCAACGTCGGTGGACATGATATTTCAAAAACCACATGATGGATTCCTTCCAAATTTACCGGAGATACGATGAGGAACATTCAAAGGTCGTTGACGATCTCATTTTTTTCGAACCGATCTTCATTTTCTCAATAGTTACGTAAAAATGACAACCTGTTTTTCATAGATTTTGTATGCTCGAATTTAAGTTCGTGGCCGCTTAGTTAAAAAAATGATTTGCAAAAAACCGACGATCGTCAACGACTCGTATTTATTGTTAACTTGAATAACCCGTACGGTTTTCACATTTCAGATGGACCGTTTAAGCTGGAGATTGTCCACGGCCAAACGTCGTTAAAAAAATATCATCCGTCAGCGGCCATTTTTCTGTTGTTTTTCTGTATTTTTGGTAATTTTTTTAAAGGCTTTCAATATTTGTCTTAAGAAAAATGCGTTTCTTTTTCACCAACCGTTTCTCAGAATAAAAATCGGAATTTGGCCAATTTTTTTCGGGCTCGTAGGTAGATGTAGCCCCTTGAAGAAATCACGAGTGTGACTTATTCGCAACATAACATTTATGAATACACATCGATGAGAAAGAAACGAAATGAAAATACGTCAGTTTCCATTTTTACGTTCAGATATATTCTGCATCGTTTTTCGATAGGGTTGGGCGATTTATCGTGTTCGAAGATCATTATCATGTTCATGAAGGTTTTCAGAAGGGAAATTTCTGCGGGGTTTGAAGGTAGGGTAGGGTAGAGGGGGATATAGAAAGCGGCTGCGCGGAACTAAAGTTTCGCCTTGAAATAGAATGCGGGAAAGCGCGTCCGAAGATTCCGCCAGTGCCGCGCGAAACGGCGAACCTGACGCGAGCCTGGTCCTGATCGTTTCACGCACAGGCGAAACGAACACGAGAAGGAATCGCTGATAAACGAAAAATCGAAAAACAATAACGGTAGCTTCGTTGAAATATTTGTTTAACATACAAATTCCGAAAGTCCGTCATTCCTCGACGTCCGAGACGAGCTGTCTCCTGGCGGTTTTTAATTCTCGGCGAAGTAATGGTCAACAATAACACAACCGAAAATTATAATTCAATCATATCCACCTGTAGAGCTTGCACGCAATGAAACATTATGACAACGCGATAAACGACTGACTGAGCAGAAAAAGACGTTGTGCAATGCTCGAGGAATGAAAACATTCCGTCGTTCGGCTGAGATTAGTATTATTATTATTGCTGTCATTAAAAAAAATATCATTAGCATACGTGATTTTCAACGTTCGTATAAAGGAGCTATTAAAGTGCATTGACAAACTTATCTAATCACGCATTCAAATTTTCAGCTTGGAACTCACGTGTCGATAATAATAATAATATAAACGACTACGATGTACATTTCGGTTTTATAACTGTTTGCAACCTCGTGCAAAGTCATTAAGAGATGGCTCTTATCATCAACGTCCTTTTCGTCGGTCTTGTTTTTTTTTAAAGGTTTTTCTTGATTGTTAATTACGTTTTTTCATGCTCAAACACGTTTGTCGTGAAGAAGACTTCGTTTTCTAATACTGGGGAAATCATGGAGATTGCAATGTACACCGAATTCTAATAACAAGTGAAAAAAAATTGGTCAATTAATTAATGCAATATGGCCTACCCTTTGTACTCCAGATCGCAGTATTGGAAAGACGGTTTTTGTTATTCATTAACTATCATTGTTCGTGGGAAACTTCGGAACTCGCGTCAAATGACGGATAAGTTGAAAAAGTAATAAAGCAAGAACGACTCGAGACTAGTGAATTATTGAATTAATTTTAGTAAGTGAAATTTAGGCGATCATAAAAATTAAACGTTTCGATGTAATGTTAGTGTAATTTACTTTTATTTTTTCACTTGGGAGTACAATTTTGAGTATGTATTGATTGAGCAGAATGAATAAAATGATGTAAAAACCCATTGTGTTAGAGTTAACCAGTATGGTGGTGTAATCAACAACGTGATGCAATTAAACGGCTATTTCAGGACAGACGGTTTTATATTTTTATTTAAGAACTGCCCAGAATAATAATGTTGAAGTGCAACGTTTTTTTTTCGGAAGATACATTACATCCTACAAAATGCAGTGTTTATATTTATCATTTTTAATTAGAGAGAATACACATTATCACCTCATACACAAAACGCACGTGTTAGTTTTTCATTTATTAAATTTAGATTTTAAAACAAATAAATGTGAAAAGTCGCTTTCCATAAGAAAAGCTGCAGTTTCAATCAGTATTAGAGGGTACTTTAAAATTAATAAAAACTTGTCACGTTAATTTAATTTAATAAATATTGGTGAAAGTATCGGAGGCTATCTTCAACAAAAAGTGGCAAAATCAAATGTAGAAAATAATTGTTGCACATAAAAAATCTTTCGAAAAGTTTTCAACTTATGCGTGTTCTCTGTTGGATCAGAACATTTAAAAACTAAAGAGATCACTCGTCCAACATTACGTGTATGACGTCAAAAGACAGATAGGAGAAAGAAGGAGAGGTTGGCGATCTAAAATGTCCAATTTATAAAAGTTGCATCTACCCCCGGAATGCGCAAGAATATTTCCCGGACAAAGATACGTCCGGTTATCGTCTTGATATGAATCAAATCTCCAACTCAAATGCATTCGAGCAATTGCGTTTCCAGTCCGGATGCACCTTGAGATATTCCTTATCTCAATGCACGTATAAAAAAATAATCAAACAATATAAAAACGTGGTTACTTCGCGATGATAAGAAAATGAAGGTAGTAGGAATGGGAAAAGGATGGGAACGAACGAAACATGATGTATTTCATAAAATATATAATTATTAAAGAGCGAATGAGAAATTTGATTGCATGCATCAGGAGGCGTTGCAAAAATCATTTGTAATTCATGCAGAAATAATGCTCGACTGTTATGCTCGTATTACGCGGGAGGGTATCGAGAAAATAAAAGTGACGTGTCCCTTAGATCTTGTTTAACAAATGCTTGACCGGGACGACGGGAGGGTAACTAGCGTGAGAGCTCGCTCGACCAAAATGAATCGAGATGGGAAGAGAGATCAACAGAAGACAAATTGAGTCAATTCCGCGATGCTGCACAGACTGAGAGAGAATTGACCATGCAACAAGATGACGAATGCGAGCAGAAAGAGGGAGGAAATGAGAGGAAGAGGGAGAGCGAGAGAAAGAGAATATGTGTGCGAGGAAGAGATAGAAGAAAAAACTGCAGCATCACGAGGGCAATAAAGCAGATGTACGGAAGATCTCGGAAAGCGAAAAACAAGAATGTATTGCTCGATTACATTTACGTCAGTGTGCATCAGAGATGAGCAAGTAAAAATGTAACAGAATCACTTTGTCTTCGGTTACATTTTCCCCCTATACATATTTCTCTCTCTCTCTCTCTCTCTCTCTCTCTCTCTCTCTCTCTCTCTCTCTCTCTCTCTCTCTCTCCCTCTCCCTCACCCTCTCTCTCCAGTTATGTACTTTTTTCTCATTTTTCTTTAGAAAACTTTGAAGGCAGCTATAACGTGTTTGAAGAAAAAGCTCAATTTTTCCCACCACTTGGGACAAGTTTGTGTCGTGCCACACCGAGACGTTGTTCAGAAATTCTGTCGTATGAATATTTGACGTCGTTGGCACCGAAGTTTTTCAGATGTGCGTGGAATGGGTCGTGAAAGAACGTATCAGTTTACTCGAAAATTAATTTTTTCTATTTTTGAGTTTGTTCGCTGTGTGATGAGATGTGTTATAAAATTCATTGCATATAATTTACCTAAACATCAAATTTCATAAGCTGCACATATGAATGTGTACGAACAATGATATATGATATACACAAATGCGAATTTTTTATATGGTAGTATCGAACGTTATCATCAGCATTTTCATATCAGCCCGTAAATTTTTAGACATGCAGAACAAACAATTTTTACGCTTGAAGTCATCTATTCCGTTTCGATATTAGTCTAGTATTATTTTTCTAGCATTTGATTTCTTTAGCTTCTATCCAATTATCATGTAAAGTAGCGTGGTTAATTAATCAAACAGTCCTGTTCGTCGATGAAGGCAATTCGTCCCTCATTATCCGAATTATTGATATACGTTGCTTTCAGAGTATTTTTGAAAATATTCTTCTGCGATTGTGTTGAAAATATATAAATTTTGGGGTGCTAAGTGCTTATTAATTTTTTTTGCAAAATGAATGCACGAATGTTCATTTCGATATTTATTGATGCGTAATGTTCCAGATTTGAAAGCGTCGGAGAATGAATAGGAAAAGGCACTTAAAAAAACTATAAATACTTTTTGACTAACATAAGTAAGCAAAAACGGAATGGTTATGGTGACGTGGAATGCGTATGTTCAAACTGACGTACGTATTAGTGTTTTATTAATTCTGGTTTAAAGAACATTACATAATGCGCAAAGTGCAGTGACTTAAAAAACGTGTGAAATCAACGAATGTGCTGACAATTTAAAATAATTAAATTTAATACGATTTAACTTAATTAAGACCGTCCATTATTTGTCGAAAGAATTCGACGAATAGAATGAACGATGTTTCTCTTTCTAAAAAAAGTCAACGCGAAGTCAGCCAACCTTTGATCGATAAATTAAGAGTGACAGAGAGCCAGTGAGCCAGGTGTGTCTCATCTGGACTTCATTTCCTCAGCTGCAACTTTTCTGAAGCAATCGAAGGTGAGGATTCTGTTTTAAACCACTTTATTTTTTTTTGTTTCATACTGGCTTACGAATTAATGCCTTGCCCGATTAGTGCACTCCAGGCAAGACAAATGTCAAGAACTATGATGTTGATTAATGAAGTCTACAAATTTTTTAATAGTCATGCATCTTTTTTGTACACAGCATTATTCTTCGCGAAAGACTACTGATGAGCAAAAAATTTCGCAAAAATTGATGAGCAATCATTGCGTAAATAATTAATGAATTATTTAGAAACACACGAATTTCGTGACGCCGAGTAATTTGATTCCAACGCTGAGGCGTGAATTCAATTATCTGCGAAGCCATGTTTTTCTCGACATCCGGCGCATGCATAACCGCACAAACGCGTCAGATATGTTGATCATATTATTGACTTCCGCGTTTTGCTGTGTAATTTACGTACTACGCCGATCAGTGGTGCACGTTGATAAGTTTTTTTATGGTACGTATCTGGAAACCGGCCGTCAAACTGCGAATAGCGTTGTGACACGAGGACAAATCTGCGACTAACAAACTCAAGCCTACGTGTTTAACTTTAATTTGATGCATTTGGAATAATTTTTTTGTCCAATACAGAAATAGAAGATTTAATAGCATACGTTTTAAAAAATAATAATTTCAGATTTGATTTTTGTATCGATACATTCTGGGTTTTAAGTCACTGAATTTACCTTAACATTTTTTGTTTTATTTTTTTAAATTCAAGGATGCGAATTTTTCCAAAATTTTCGTTTGACTCACAATCCGCTACGATTGAAATTCAGTTGAATTTTTCTACACGTTAGACCCGAATCTGGTTGGATAAAATAATAATCGGCGAGGCCGTCGTGTTGGAAATTGGACTCGAAATCAAATGTATTTTGGTATCTCATTGTCAGAGAAAATCGGATCAGGCCAAGCTTAGCATCTATATATATATATATATATATATATATATATATATATATATATATATATATATATATATATATATATATACCGCCCGTATTTACCAATTTACATATTACAGTACGATTTCGGGCCGTAGACAGGAAAATTCGCATGAGAATAGACCAGACATGACGAATCAACATTAGGCAATGAGGGCACCATACCTTTGCCTCGCTGCTGCTCCTGTACTGGTCAATTTGTATAATGGCTCTGAGTTTGAAGGTGCTTTTCGTCCTACATTTCACCTACTTTGGTGCTAAAGGTCTTGCTTATGATACGAACTGGCACTCGAATTCCAATCTCCGCACATATTTGCGTAGACTGCGAATCGGAATCATTCTTCGAGTTGGGAACGCTGACAGACAGGTACACGAAAATTGGCAGTCAAATTATATTTCCACTGCCGCGGGTTTTTCATACACAAGCTGTAGATGAGTAGTCGTTACGAAGCGAATCTCAGGATTGACGTCGTGTTGTCGGCGCTTAAGGGGTTACACTTAGTTGTTAAAGTCGAAAAGTCCCTTTTCCAAATCCAATATGTTTTGACAATATATCATCTTATAAATGTTTCCGAAAAATTAAAAGGTGCTGGGATGAAAAACGACAGATTTATAGGCTCCCATGTTGACGCCTGTCGGAACGCTCGGAGAGTTGTTCGCAGCTCCAAACGCACAGCATCGATTTTTCTGAAATTTTTAGGGCTTTTCGTCGATGTAACAATATGGTACTTAATCGAAGGATTCTTTTTTTCCGATGTATACTTTTGTTTTGCCGAACGATAAATGCCATTTTTTTTACAAAAATCAAGACTTTCGCATTTGATATTTCGGAAATTCCTTCGATTGATCGTAGGATAAATTAATGTATTAACGAAATCTGTTTGATTCTTCGCTATCGGATAACCTGGTTCAGAAGGGCATTTCTCACCGCACAATACGTTTAAAAACGCTTATAATTAAACATTGTTACCCAAAAAAATTACCGATTGTTCTCACGGTCATACTTTTTCAAATACCTAATTTTTGTAGAAATTTATCATCGTGATTTTCTATTCTTACAAGTGAGCTGTTTTCGATTGTTACGACAAGATATAACCCGTCAAATCAATTTATTTCCTACACTGATCCAAGTAAATTTCAATAATCAAATACCTTCCCGATTCTTCAATGAACACGTGTTTAATCCAGTTGTGCCAAATAACAGTTTATAATAATAATGATAATGTTAATACGCTTAAAAACAACCGGGAGATGAAAACTACCACGATCAATTACGGTTTACAAGGCGGAAGCAAGGATATGAAGGGATTTGCGCGCCCGCACGTATTCCATACCAGCCGATTGAATAAAAAATAACGAAACACGCGTCGCTGGATCTTGATTTACACCAGAGACACATAATTCGACAAGCACGTATACATGTATATGATACGATGTCACAATGAAGTAGGTCAAAATAAATAGCGAGTGCCACACACTTCAATTTGCGAAGAAGAGACCATTTATTTTAATGCTCCTCTTGGGAGGGCCAATGATATTTTATTTTTATTTTAAGCTTTTGTGGCAGATCCATTTGTCAGCATTAGCCTTTGGCGTGTCGTGATTTTCATCCCCTGTCGTGACGGGACGAGCTCTGCACGAAGGGATACTCGGTGGAGGGGTTACGTGCAAACGTTTATTTCAACCCCCACGAGGTCTGATAACTCGTGCGTGATACACCATGTACCCTCCCTTCCCCTCGGCCCACCGTGTTTTATGTCACCGGTAATTTTGTTTGCGCCCGTTTACTTCCGTCGTTCAACATTGCATTCTGCATAACTTTCGAACACCACTCATAATTGGCGACAGAGAGATGTCACTTCCCATGTGCGGGTCTACGACGTTCCGAGTACGGCCGACGTTTGGCTGTATCGTGGCAACACGTCGGCTGCCAACGGTCGACGGCCTATGATGAGCCAGCGTTGGCGAAACGTACTAGCCATGGTTGGCTATCAGGCGGCGATGGCTCGGCAGTCGACGATCGAAAGGCGACTATGGCGCAGAGTTGCCGAAACCGTTATTCGATCGTCGCTCCGACGGTACGCTTGATAGTTGGCGCAACGCTGGTCACCACGGTTCATCCGACGCTGGCTAGTCGTCGTCCGGGTGTAGTTGGCCATGTGTGCAGACCCAGAATACAGCCAACCCTTGGCAGTAAGACGGCGTCGAATAAACAGCCGACGGTCGGGACGCGACTATGGCTTAGAGTTGGCGAAAGTGTTGTTCGAACGTCGCGCCGACGTTACGATCAGTACTTCGCGCAACGTTGGCTACCACTAGTCCAGTCATTACGTACATTCAAAAAAGAAAATGAATTTGCGCTTCTAATTTTTTAATATGTTGTAGGGGATACCTAGAAAAGCTTAACTTGAGATTGTCGACCAAGCTTTCCTAGGAGCTTTCGCCGCCATGTTGAAAAAAGGGGTAAAATTTGTTTCTCGGCAATAACTCGGCTATCCGATGAGATTTCGAAAATTTTTGTAGGACACTTTTTGTAGCTTTCTTTGTGCTCTACAATAACGCTTGAATCATTTTTAGCGTATCATGCATCGTTATCGAGATATCGATCGATAAAGTCAAAAATTTAGGACACAATTTTTGTTTTTTCCTTTTTTTTTCTTTGGGTCTTAATAAATATGAAAAATTGTGGAATTCAAACTTGTAGAGCATATTCAGACCTACAATTTCCTTCTTGGATTTTTTTATGTTGGACAAAAATTACGATCTCCAGCGCGCCGCAAAGTCGGTGAATCCACACTCAGCGTCGAGCGAGCTGCTCGCTCGGTTGTGTCTGGATGTCGAATCGAATGGGAAATTGTTCAGGAAATTGATGGGATAAAAAATAAGTACATAGAGCAACAAATTAAGGATCACACAATAGTAATTTATTAAACAAATAATTTGTTTGTGCAGTAAAAAATATTATTTTTTTACAATACAAAATAAACAAAACAAAATAAACGGAAAGAAAAATATTTTTTTCTGCACTCGAGACACGAACGATGGACTTTTTTCATGTCTTTTTTCGCTTGGATGGTCCAGGCTGAAGATCTTCGTCCTCCGTAAACTCTTCGAGTTGTTGTGTCTGTTGAAACGTTGGAAATGATGCTGATTCGATGAGAGCATCGTCATCATCATCGTTACAGACATCGTCGTCGTCGTCGTCAAGCAAAATGTCGACTCTGGCGACGTTACTGCATGTTTGCCCACTGCAGTGCATGCAAATAACGGAGCAACTGATTCCCGCTTTTCTGCACCCACAGGCGGCCTCACAATTTCCTTTACACTTACAGGAAATGAGCTTTAATAGTTCAGGCGGAGCGGGTTCGGCGGTGCTGGTGATTGGTTCGAGCCCTCGATTGGTCTGTCGCCAACCCCATCCTTGTGGATCCTTGAAAAATCCGAGCCAGGTTTGAACTTGGAGATACGTCCGGAAAATGTGTTGACGCACAGCGCTTTTGGTTGGCGGGAGTAGTGAGAGGTGATTCACTTTATTCGCTGTCATTGATTTTGCGAAGCGATGGAATCGCAAAATATTTATGGACTTCTCGTGCTTATCACCACCATATAGGGCGATAAGGAATTGCTCTCCCGCGCAAGTGAGAACCTCCGGATCGACCTTTTCTTGTTTGAATAATTCCACCGATGACCGTAGCTCTGGATTTTTCTCGAGAGTGTTAATGAACTTCGACTTGCCGATGTTATAGAAAGATGATGTCGTGTCGCAACCGCTAAAAGCGTGAATGAAAAGAATGTGCTCCAGAACTGACTTGTGTTTGAAACTGTGCGGCGAGTACAACTTTACAGCCAACTAGATATCGAAATTTTTGCCCAGAATATCGGAACCCTCGATTTACACTACGCACAGCAAAAACTCAACACGATACGATATACTAACTTGAGCGCGCTCGACGCTGAGCGTGGATTCACCGACTTTGCGGCGCGCTGGAGATCGTAATTTTTGTCCAACATAAAAAAATCCAAGAAGGAAATTGTAGGTCTGAATATGCTCTACAAGTTTGAATTCCACAATTTTTCATATTTATTAAGACCCAAAGAAAAAAAAAGGAAAAAACAAAAATTGTGTCCTAAATTTTTGACTTTATCGATCGATATCTCGATAACGATGCATGATACGCTAAAAATGATTCAGGCGTTATTGTAGAGCACAAAGAAAGCTACAAAAAGTGTCTTACAAAAATTTTCGAATCTCATCGGATAGCCGAGTTATTGCCGAAAAACAAATTTTAAGCGTTTTCCAAGATGGCGGCGAAAGCTCCTAGGAAAGCTTGGTCGACAATCTCAAGTTAAGCTTTTCTAGGTATCCCCTACAACATATTAAAAAATTAGAAGCGCAAATTCATTTTCTTTTATTTGCCTTTTTTTCGGACGAAATGACTGGACTACACGTTTAATCCGACACTGGGTAATCGTCGCACGGGTGTAGGTGACCAATTTTTTGTAGACCTAGAGCTCGACCGATGCTTGACCGTAAACAAAGTCCAGTAGACCGTTGGTACCCGACCTCCACCGTTCGAATTTTCTTTTGAGCTTGCCTGAACAGTATTGTATAGCGCGCAACCTAAACGGTGTGGATATTCCACAGTGGAATTAATTTAACCAATGGCGGATAAAAATAGGTCTTCGTATAATCGCGTAAAAAAGTTTCGTCGTCTGCATAAAGAGGAAAACGAAGTTAACGCTTCTGCCCACCAATCAACTTCTAACAGCTACACGGAGAGAATTTTTAAGTAATTTTTACTGCGAAATCACAGTAACTCGGTGACAAATGTGCAATTCTTCAGGTTTTTAGGAAATAAATTATAAATTTTCATGGAAATGAATCAAAATTTACTTTTGCGCAACAGAAATTTAAAATATTTTCCAGAATGTTTACTGAAATTAATAGTAAAATTTCATGAAACGTAAAGATTACGACAATAAGTTAAAAAAGTGCTAATATAAATGACATTTTTCAGTGGAACATTGAGAAATTTTCGTGTTTTCCATAAAAATTTAAAAAAGGAAGCCGAAATTTTCCGTGCGTCCACCGGAATTTTACGTTCTTTATAGTAAAATCAGTTAGGGCTACGTCGCCTGACCGTACGCGTGAGCTCTGTGTGCGAGCGTGCGTATACGTGAACGCAAGCTGTGAGAGTGGGCTTATGTATGACGCAGTATGACGAGTACGAACGACGCCGACCCGCGTTGCTTAGCAACAGCGGTACCGCGCATGCGCATTATAGTACGAAACATGGGCCAAGAAAGCCTCGTGGTCTCGTGCAGTCTAACGTGTTCTACGCAGTTGTACGCAAGAAAACAAAGAAACGTGAAAAGAAACTTCGATAAAGGACGTCTACAATGGTACGGAAAGATGATATGCTAAAATAAGTAGCAATCAAGAACACAAATGTTCAGAAATACAGTATATAGAGTATTTATTTAATCATAGGGAATTCATTTTTCGCTAGGGATTTTAGAAATTTCAAGTTTGTCCAGGTTATTTTTACTGTAGAAACTTGGAAGTTTTGAGGCAGAACATTGTTAAAATTCTACGCGAGAATGTGTCAGAATTTTTACTGAAAGAAATGTAAAAAATTATGCTACTTGCTTAAATTTTTACATGAATGAAAGCAAAATATTAAAAGCTAGTGTCAATATTTGACTATGTGCACATTTGTCACCGGTTTCAAATTTTTAATGTAATTTTTAGGGAGATTTCACCGTAAAAAATACTTAAAAATTCTCTCCGTGTATGTTTCGGGAGCAGACACGATTGATAGTTCCTTTGGCCTTCTTCACATTTTTGTTACCATTCTACCGTTTATAACGTTGTAGGACTGAATATATTAAAAACGTTGTAAGACTGAATATATTTATGAAGTTGTAAGACTGAATATATTTATGAAGTTGTAAGACTGAATATATTGATGAAGTTATAAGACTGAATATATTTATAACCTAAGCCAGACATCAATACGTCAATCACTGACAATAAATTTCTATTAATGCTATGTCTTTTTTCTTTTAAATAGTCAATCTGCTATTCCTTTAAACACCCTCTCGTAAATGTAGTGCCATCGTCGCAAACGACGTAGGGTCGATTGCGCAAACGACGTAGGTTCGATGCCGCAATGGATGTAGGGTCGACGCGGTGATCGACGTAGGATCGATACCGCAGTCAGCGCAGGGCCGTCGCAACAATCGGCTTAGGGCCGACGTTGCAATCGACGAAGGGCCAACATCGATTAAATATTGTGGCGCAACGTTTGGGAGGATCGTCGGGCCGACGTTATCATTTGGACGTTTATTGGACCCCTAAACGACGTTGGCGAACAGAGTCGGGCCGACGTCCTAACGCCGGCAAGCGTCGTTGCGCCAACGTAGGCGCGACTTTAAAATCCTACCTGGGTTATTTCGCTTTCGTTTTTAGTCTCCATCTTACCTGCATTCACAGTTGTTACGACAGCTGGACCATTTTTTTATCTCGCGCCAAGCTTAAAGAGTTTCGGGACAATTAACGATATGTAACCGTAAAATGGGGTTACTTTGAACAGTTTTGGAAGTTTTTTGTAGTCAACTTTTTTTAACATTCTAATTCCCAACTTTTTTTGCTCCAATAGAACAATGTGTCCTTGGGCTATCAAATGTATAAGAAAGTCTAGCTGCACAATTTTTTTTAAGTGTCGGAGCATTTTTTTTTTTGATACAGCATAGTAATGAAACTTCTGTCAAAGATTAAGGGTTATTTTGACGTCATCTTGATAAAAAAATACATATTCGATGCATTATACATGGAATTGAATGAGAAACAACGATTTTTTACAACCTAATTGTCATCTTTATTAAGGTAAAATTTGACATGAAAACATCAAGTACCTAGGGTACTTAATGTTTTTAGGAGATGTTGCGGAGGGGATATATTGTGAGAGAAATTGTCGGAATACAGATGTTTTTGGATGACACATGAGGTTTTGGAGAATACAGATATTTAAGAATAGAAAAAATGTTTCGGATGAGAAAGATTGTGGAGTGGAGATATTTGAGAACTGAATTATTGTGGCATTGTGGTCTTTACGGATAGAGATGTTTTGGCAGTCAAATATTTCGGACATGAGATATTTTGGAATAAAGATTTTTCTGATTAAACCTGCTCCAGAATAGAAATATTCAAGGAGAGAGATGCCTGAGAATAGAGAAATAAAGAATAAAGTTGTCCTGCCGAATATTCGCTTTTAGTAAACGGTTTTGCGTCGTAAAGGACCTTGCCCAATCCATTTGAAAAGGGAATATAAAATGGTCCGGCTTGCTTATCCAATTTTTTTGAGTGATGAAAACTTTGAGTGATACTATGAGCCAATCGTTGATTTTTGCCTTGGTCTTGGCGCTTTCCTTACTAATTCTAATTTGACGGGATTTTGATGCATCATTTAATGGCCGCTGCAAGTAAAAAAAAGCTTTATTATATCTCCTCCTAATTATCCTTCTTTCTACCAATTACACTCGTACTATTCGGATCCGAGAATTTATGCGAGACTGGGAGAGAGCAATTCATCAGCTTTTGTTATAGCAAGTGCCGCGCGATATAATATAACTAAAATCACCTGCAACGCCACCGTCTGTTGCTTTGAAAATACAGCGGTAGAAGTGCGGGCCCCTGAGGGTGGTATGCTGCTTTGCCACATGTTTCAAAGCGTTTCCGCCTTCCACGAACTTTTGCATAGAAGGAAGCCTTTATGACGAACTGCCGAATTTTCGTAGATTTTCTACGGGCACAAATTTTAAGTGCATTTTCCTCCCGAATATCCGTTTTCAATGTGGCGCTCATCTCTACAGCTACGTGAAGATTAAACTTTCTATAGCACAGTCTATTCCAGGCCACGTATACTTTTTGTATTCATAAGCCATATTATAATGTACATCGAAATTTACGTGAAAAAAATATTTATATTCTTCTTTACGGTCGAAGAATGAAAAAAATTTCTGCCAAACTTCAACTGTTCAAACTCGTTTGAACAAAATGTTTATCTTGATTGATATTTTTTTTTTTTAAGTCGAAACTGGCTTTTGGGGAACATAAAATGTTTAATAATAAATTTTTTCGATAGAATCGCAGAGATATTGTTTTTACAAAGACAGTGTCCATACACGGTATATTTTTTCTGAATATACGCCCATCCACCCGTAAAGCCTAGAAACATTTATTTTCAATCGCGAAGCTGTACTGCCGACGAAAAAAAGACAGCTTATTACTTTTCGCTTGATAAACCACGACTCGAGATGAATGAAAAAGATACTGTACAAAAACAAATGGCACTTTCCAGCCAAATTTTTCCGTCGTATATATGCTTATAGTTAGCACATGCTCAGGGATTTGCCTAATTTCCCAAATTCAATAAATTATTCGCGGTATTTTGTACTCGGAGGTACTTATCTGAGGAAATATTTTCGCAGTAACTTATTGATTCGAAGAGTGAAAAGTTCGCAATGATTTAATTGAATCGTTACATTTGGTGACTATATTCGTATTGCTCAATAAAAGTTCAGTAACTGAGTTTGAAATTTTACCAGCATACTGGAATGCATATTTACTTAATTGTAAACGAAAATCGGTTGATTATTAAACATTCGGGTTCGTGAGAGGAATACCTTAATTCCGAGTACACTCAGAATACATTGCACATACGTATCGTAGTTATACTTGGCACACTCTGTATTGCTTCACTCTATTCGTCCAGAGGAACTGAAATACGTCTTGAGCAATCTTTTTATCAGCTCGTAACATATGACCTCTCACATTACGCGAGAATTGCCCAAAATTCAGATCTGGGTATCGATCAAATAAATATGGAAAGCTGGTTGGGTGGTTCATTCATACCCTTCAGCGCATTTTTCACCCCTTTACTCGCGATTTGTCTAAAGGGTTGGTTTGCCATCTGTGCCCCATATAAACACGAAAAAAATCGTTTTTGTTAAATTTTTATTCATTTTTTTCATGAGAAATGAGAAAGAAAAGACGTATAAACGTACCTAAGGTTTCCATATTGTTTCTCGAAGAAAGAAAGAGGATTCTCTCCCCGACTAGTATCGCTACAGAGAAACGTAGAATTCCAGTTTATCACGGAGCTTCTTCTCCTTGCGCTGCTACACTTTCACAATTTTTCAATCGTTGTTCCCCACTAAATCTCCTCTCAAATACTCCACATCTCACGCAACCAAAATGAGCGCACGTGACGCCATAGTCTCGCAAAATGTGTCGAATGTTTCCATTTCTCCATTACATTCTCTTCAATTTTTACACACCGTCCGTTTTTATTTTACTGTTTCGCGTGCGTTTTTTAAAATCAATTTCACAGTTATTACAGTATATTGGCTAACTTAATTATATCGCACTTGTGAGACGATTTTTTCGGATTTTTTCTCCGTCAAATGGAATGCTTTCATTTTATATATTCGTCTTGTCTACCTGCCCGCACGCCCGATCCACACATTGGTGGTAAAGATTGCACCGTTCAGATGCAATGAAAATTCTTTTACGTTTTGACAAAAAAAAAAAAATTCCACCTGGGTTGCAGCTATTTAATAAATATCATAAAAAACGCTTGAGAAACTTTGTTAGCCTGACAAGGAAAATTCGGGTGATAGAAAAAATTATTTTCGTTGCATTTTAACGACGCAAACTTCATTGTTTTCTTTTCCTGGTGGTCTTTTTCCAAGACCACCATTCGGCGCTCCTGTGTCTCACTTTGGGTCACTTTTTTCAGATATGCATTTCAATTTGTGTCACCAACGCTACACAAGTATCACGATAAACACACAACTTCCGGGATTCAACGTGCGTTCACCCGATTTATTTTATATGAAACGAGCCTGCGAAACGATCGAGGAATTTGCGACGAAACTTGCTAACATTTTCGATGCGGGCAGCGTAAGCACGTTTTACATTATCTTACACTGGGAAAAGTGGGGGCAAATGTCGTCAGTGTCGCTTAAAATAATATTTCTGCTCTTATGAGGAAAACCCCGTCTAATCAGAGTGATCACACGTATGTAAGATAATGAAGGGATTCCTGAAAGTTTTTGTCGCCCCTCAAGTGGTCGAGTATTTGAGCTAAAAAGATTTTATCTGAGAGCGTTACATAAACCGTCCAATCACAACTTGTCCAAAGGCCATAACTTCAATTTTATTTACGAAGATTCGAGGTTTCTATCAATGGGTGTTGAAGAATGCAGATTTCTTGTAGATGCAGAAATGTCCAATAAAAGTTGAACTTCGAAGCTTTTTGCAACTAAGAAATTTAGCGCAGATTTTGAAAAACCATCTACGTTTGCACAAATTGCAGTGTATTTTTTTTACCATATTTGATCATTCCAACTTAACTTCACCAACATCGAAATCAATTTCGCACGATCGGACAGTATCATTAAAGGACGAATTTAGTACTGAACCAGGCTGGATGAAAATGTAGGAATTGGTCATGTTACGTTCAGGTATGAAATATTTTCTAATCTCTCTTGTTACTGATTTCTTCAGGCATTCATAATTGACGAACCAAAAGGGCCAGGCCAATGGCAACAAGCCCTGCATGTTCGACTTCGATAGTAATATTTTCAAATCTTTTTATGCAGTACAATATTTAAATATTGTTAACCGTTAAATCGCCGTGTGATAGTTCTGTAACAAACCATTTAAGTCTTCACAAAATCCCACATTGACATAAAATCCCTTTTTAAATCAATGCCACACGACGACTATAAACCGTTACATAGTTTTTTAGTGCAACTCATGCAAACTAGATGGCGTTAATTGGATCAAAATTTGTTCGAAATTCACTTTGTTAGGAAACAAAATTGTAATTCTTTAGATAAGAGACTTCCGAGAAACGATATGAAATTATAATAAAAAATTACCAGCAAACTCAAACAAACCCAATATAGGCGTCGAAATGTTCAAAATGCCCTACTTTATTACGTGTTTCCGCGAACTTCAAAACCCCATTACTTTTTATGGGGGGACTGAATTCCAGCTTCCTCCGACTGAATATGATCATTGATAACCCAATAAATGAGAAAATAGCAAAAAAATGTTCGGTTCGCTTTTCGGCAAAGTCACTTATCTAAAGAATTTCCAAAAAATTACGCACTGTCCTAAAAACAGCCATATGTCCGGGTACCTAACGTTTTCTCCTTATATTTAAGAGATACAAAACATTTTTTCTGATATGTGACACTAAGCTGGAAAACAAACTGTACGAAATGGAACAAGTGTGGCATGAAATGTCCAATAGGATATTTGCAAATTCGATCGCACAGCTCCTGAATTGATAGTAGGGGCTTATATTGTTTGCGTCTTCATTATTATTCAAGACCATTGACATCTAACCACTTCTAAAATGCGTGCAAACTGTATTGTGCACAAGTGAATGCTTCACACACACACACACACACACACACACACACACACACACACACACACACACACACACACACACACACACACACACACACACACGCACGCACGCACGCACGCACGCACGCACGCACGCACGCACGCACGCACGCACGCACGCACGCACGCACGCACGCACGCACGCACGCACGCACGCACGCACGCACGCACGCACGCACGCACGCACGCACGCACGCACGCACGCACGCACGCACGCACGCACGCACGCACGCACGCACGCACGCACGCACGCACGCACGCACGCACGCACGCACGCACGCACGCACGCACGCACGCACGCACGCACGCACGCACGCACGCACGCACGCACGCACGCACGCACGCACGCACGCACGCACGCACGCACGCACGCACGCACGCACGCACGCACGCACGCACGCACGCACGCACGCACGCACGCACGCACGCACGCACGCACGCACGCACGCACGCACGCACGCACGCACGCACGCACGCACGCACGCACGCACGCACGCACGCACGCACGCACGCACGCACGCACGCACGCACGCACGCACGCACGCACGCACGCACGCACGCACGCACGCACGCACGCACGCACACACACACACACACACACACACACACACACATATTCCTGCATCGATATAAGGGCAGACATATACAACACGATGAACTTTCCGAAGAATTCATAGCCTCGCCAGTTCTCTCAGATTGCCTAAAAAACTAGCCTCAAAGAAGGAATCCATATGAAATTGATCGACTGCACGATTGTACAGACATTCCCGACTTCGGTTAAGCCACCCGTGCAGAAATTGTCGTAGGGATCCACTTGTATTCCAATACTTTTCCCCTACTTCCCGATATGGATCCGATGAGTCATCGCACTGAAGCCCTATACTAAAGCGTCACGCTCATACGTTGAATTCTCGTAGTTCTCAACTGAAATCCAATGGACGAATCCAATTTCAATCCTAAATAATTCCCACATTATCGAACAAAATCCGACACGATTCTTGACAGATCCCATAGCATTGTCCACGTTGAATTTTCTAAATAAAACATACAGATATACAAGGTGGGTCAATCTTACGAAACTATGAATCTTTTCTCAAAAAGGGATGAAACGTTTTAAAAAGTAAATTTTGAAAATAAATTTGAATCACATCATGGAAAATCCACTGTAATTGTTGTTTATTTATTTTACTTCGGTGAAGGTATGTGCAGTATCCCTAAAAATTCTCCTCAGAGATGTTTTTGGGAGATCCAACGAATTTCATTTGAGAAATGCCAATAAAAAATTCTCAAACATCAATTGGAAAATAGCGCGGGTTCATCTTGGATACCAATGTGGACTCCCTTCGTGCAGCGTCCCTATGAAATCCCTATGGGAAAGCGGTAGGATCTGGGGAGTCCTCAATGAATTTCTGTAAAGGTAGGCGATCCGACCGCTACCCCTATCCTCTAACCAACCCCAACGAGAACTATCATGCAAGAGTGAATGCTCCGCGCATACATATACGATGCCTTGGAAGCGTCCTCCATTCCTAAACTCGTATAGCATACACGTGTGTACAAACTCGCGCAAAGGCCAACGCAATAAGCTGCACATTTGGGAAACTCTCGAGGCGATGAACTCGAAAACGTTTGTTCGCAAGGTTCGTCGCTCACTCGGGGGTGTTCATACAAGACCGTGGGTTATCGTGTATTGGATTTTTCTTCAAATCACTTGACACTTTTTCCTCCCCTTCTCGCGATGCACTGCTTCGAAAAATCGCGGCCTCGGCAACGTTCTACCACCGAGTTTACGGGCGCATTCACTCGAACCACTAGAGATCTCTTGTGGCGACTTACAAGCACGCGAGACTGCGTTGGATGATGGAGAATAAGTAGCATCATTGACGTTTACGTTACGACTGTACACAGTCTCCCGGCTACATGTATGTGGCACGGTATCTCTCTTCAAACGTGACGCGCTACAATGCGTGAAGTACTCGAGCGAAGTGCCGAGGTTCTTATCCGCTATAGAGTGATATCCATACGCGAATGTATATCTCTACACATTGATGTCTGTAGGTATATATGCATGCACATATAGTCGCTTACGCAGAGCGAACCATTGGTAAGAGGCGCCACATCATCGGCGACGAGCAAACGCTACAGGGCGATCGAAAAATTACGTCCAATCGCAAAATCGCTCGTACGATGATGCAGTGAAAATACGGGGCGATACAGAAACAACATTTTTATTATTAACACAGAGAAAAATGAGTGTACAAAAAGAGGGATAAGATTCTGAATAGCTCACACCTCCGATTTGGTTGGAATTTTGCACGAACCTTCTTTTTGACAATGAGTCTTTGGCCAAAAGGATTGGGATGAGGTTTCGACTCCCCCCCCCCTCCTGCTGCCGATCAAGCTGAAATTTTGCACAAATCTTTCTTTTAATATTTTACGACAATCCCTAAGAGGATCTTTGGTGACTCGCAATAGTTCTCGAGGTATTGCACTTTTTAGTTTTTTTGAGGGCAAAATGCCGAACACAACCAAGCCAAAACAAACCCAAACAACCACGCCGAAAAAAATTGAAACAAGCCCTGCAAAACCCGAAAAAACAACCAAGCCCAAACGAACCCTACAAAACCCAAAGAACACGATCGCGCGCAAACAATCAGAACTAAACCCCAGAACAGTCGAGCAAACCCAAACAAACCCAAATCCAATGAATCCAAAACAAACACAACCAAGCCGAAACAAGCCCAAACAAAGACACACATGGCACGACACGAGCGCCGACCTTGTCTGATCATGTTGATGAAGTAGGATGCCATCATGGATATAAATATATACACGCCTTACTTGATAAACTTTATACTTTTACTTTATAAACTTTAGAAACATCATTATCGATAAAACAGGGACAGTGGCCATGTTGAAATGAGCTCGTGTAGAACATATTACGATATTTCAACGATCACACTCATCACTTTGGAAGAACGAGCCACAATCATCCTCTATTTCTACTTCATCCTTTAGTATTTTGTTTTATCCCTTGACAATAGTACAGTTAGCTAGCGCCGTAAGATTCGTCCCATTTAATTTGTTACTATCAATTCAACGCTATTTCATTTTCAGAAAATCGTCATCACCGGAGTAGGAAGACAAAGTTTTAGATTTTTAATAATATGAAGAGTTCGTCGGTTTACGCATGCCTATAGTAGATGCATAAACCTCCGTTTATTAAATCTATAAATTACCCCGATAAATAATGGATCGCTCATATACATATTTATATATATGCACAACTGTGTAAACATATGTATGCATATGTATGCATGTGAATGTGTATGCATGCAAATTTATGTGCATATGAATGTATTTGATTGTGTGTCTATGGACCTTCAATAATAGATGTATACATAAACATGGCAAAGTTTAATTTTTAATTTAAGATTGAATTAGAAGTCAATCGTTACGCATTATAATGTGAATGCAAATAATAAATAATAACACAAGAATAAATTAACAAATTAGCTTATCGACAAAAAAATGACGTAGTACATAAATTAATTCATCACACCGTATCCTTATACTTCACTCTCCAAAGTCCTAGGACCCACTAGCACAATGCATCTTCAATTATCCTCTATTAAAGAGGAATCTTAAACTTCTTGCACGTCCCTGATGTTCAAGAATTATTTTATGTGTCAGTCATGCAAATAGCTACGACTGGACGATATTCGACGAACAGCTGCAAGCCCAGGTGCTTTATAATATACATCGTTATACCGGGCGAAGCAACAACTATTAACAGTAGAAATATCTTTTAATCGAACAAATTTAGGAGAAAACTTTTTCTACAAAAGTTGCATAGTTCGAAGAGGGTCATCAAGTGTTAAGGTCATGGCTACGAGATTTATCCAGGTAGAGGTGCTTCAGAGATTTCAAGGTCACCTCCATTTTTCTTTTAATACGACCACTATTTTTTTCAGAACTGCATTACGTAATTGAAAATAAGTTCACACACCAAATTTCAAGATGATCGAACAAGATTTCGCGTAAAAAAATCGATAAAAAATCAATTTCAATGTTTTGGCCTAGAGTCGATTAAAGAAACGGGGCAAACACTTACCCCTATAGATGGTGCTTAAAGTGGTAGCCCGCACTTTCAATGCACGCTTGAAATCTGATTTGAATTGATCGTCTGATTAATCACAAACTTCTCACTGCTTTCCAAAATGAGTCGATAAAATTCTTAGATGCGAACAATGCAAACAGAGTTGCAGGGCTCACCTGAATTTTACTTACGAGAAATATAACTTGTCCGCCTTCCATTTTCTTGAAACCCCTACGTGTGATAAAGCATTGAAAATTTTTATTTTTGCAAAGGCCTGGTTTGCGTTATTCGCATTTCAGAAATATTTTATCTTTGTGCTAAATAACAAAAAAAAAAACATTACCCGTAGTGTAAACGTCTTGCCCATTCAACCGCACGTAAAATTACATCCATTAAACTATTTTTTATCTCTGGTGTTTTGTGGTGAATAAATTTAAAAAATTCGTAACGACTCAGTACTGTCAAGACAATAACATCTATTTCCATTTGTTTTTAATCTTGGATTGTGGCTAACGCTCCAACCTTCTTAAGTGATGTTCCTTGTTGGTATTAAACTATTGAAACTCAGTTATTGCCTGTTCGTTGATACAACCCTCCGTGATTAATAAGACAAGACAATCAATGCGAATAAGATTGCAAGCTCGCATTGAAGGTGGTTGCCGGTACTTTAAACACCTTTTATAGGAGTAAGTGTTTGCACCGTTTTAAAAAAATCTATTTTATGGTAAAAACTTTGTAATTCCTGTGTTATCGACTTTTTAAATTGCTAAATCTTCATTGATCATCTTGAAATTGAGCGTGTACACTTATTTTAAGCTCTTGATATAATTCTGAAAAAAGTAGTGGTCTCATAAAAAAAAATCTAGGTGAGCTTGAAATCTTCGAAGTACATCCGCCTGAATGAACCTCGTAGCCACAGCACGATGCGAAAATCGACGACACGGTACGCTTTGAAACAAAATATTGAATGTTCCGAAAAAAATTGCTACATTTAGCAATAAAATATGCTGTTTTTTTTTATTTTGCAAACATCTACGTTCATAATTTAGATAATACGGTTAGAAAAAATTATTTATTTTTTTTCGCTATACGTCACGCCAGTTTTGGAAAACCACTTTAGAAGACGGTGCCTGCGGGATAAAAAAAAATACCTCCGCGATTTTCAAAGATCAATAATAAAGATTGCATTCAATAGCCAAACGATAATGAAACTTACCCGAAGTCTCAAAAATGGTGAAGACATTTTTCGTTTGTTCCGTTTGCTTATTTTGCCGATTTTTTATTCCGTTGCTTTTTGCTTTCAGTTTTATTGAATTTGCGGCCGAAATAACGGTTGTTATTGGAACCAATAAAAATTTGAAGAAATTGTCGTATATTTCTTCTTCCCTTCAACGTACACGACGTAAAATCGCGGTCGCGAAGATAATTCTCGGACAGTTGGCTTTGAATCGAACTGTACGTGACAGCTTCTGCTTTCCACGTTCCTGATGATGCTGTCTCGTGCAACCCTGGCGGCGTGAGCACGAACTCGTGATTCAGAAGCCTCCAAAGCCTTCCGCGCCGATGGCGGGAATCACTCCGAGCCTTTGAAGTTGGATTTGGTCAATTCGCGGTTTTTCGCCCACAGCAGACATCACGTCGAATTCGAGAGCGACCGCATCTTCGGCAGGCAACCACTTTTGATGCTTTTTTCGACGCACGCTGTCAACTTTGCCTGGCCTCCATTAACCCGTCTCTCTCTCTCTCTCTCTCTCTCTCTCTCTCTCTCTCTCTCTCTCTCTCTCGCTGGACGACTCAATACTTCTCTCTCTATTTCTATTTTATTTACTCTTCTTCCTTTCTCTCTCTTCCTTCATTACTTCAAATACTACGAGTGGTCACTGTAAACTACACAGCTGGTGCCGATTTCCATGACTGTATCTCATGCGTGCTCTCATCTCGAAAGGTATCTGTAAAAGGTATCTATAAAAGGTAATAAAATGATTAGAAAAATAACCGAAAGAATTAATCCACATTATTTATTGATCCTCCAAGAATATGTACAAATTCAAAAAAAATGTTATTGCGTACTTTTGTACATTTGTTTACAAGCGCCGTATAAAAGAGACGATTTTTTGAGCCGTAACTTTTCGTTAAAAGTTTGGTAACTTGGCTTGAAGTTTAACCAGCATTCGGGGATGTATTTTTACTTGATTATAGACGAAAATCGGGTATTTGTTAAATATTCAGGACTGTAGAAGGAATGCCTTAACGTCATGTTTACTTACAGTTTTATGTAATAAGAAAATGCAGGAGAATAAACTAGAATAATGATGGAGGAACATGTGGGTCTCGAAAGCTGCCGTTAGTCAGGCAGCTTTGGAGATTAAAAGCTTATCGTGTAATTTTCATTATATTTTAATTGGCAGATTGAAAAGATAGCGCGTATTTTTACTCCCAACGCAGGCTTCATTGAAAACTTATCAATCATACCACCGCGAACTCATCAAGAGTCGAGTGTTTTCGAACATTTGATACATCGCATTCGAATCTTGCTCTGACGCAGATGAACCCTTTGCCCCTCTTCCGATCCACCAAGTACCCTAAATACATTTTGGAAAGTTGCCACGTCTATCCGAGAATATACGATAGCACGTATATTCGTACGTCGAATGGGAGTTGCTCCATTTTTCATCACTTTTATGTCTCCCGGGTCTTTACTTGACTCTTAAGAGCCTCGAAATATATAAATTTATCGACGCTGAAGATCACTTTCGATTCGATTTTCGAGCGTAAGACGTAAGAAATGTCCGACCATTCGTGAGAATTCGGAATTGATGGTAGGCTGCTAGGACTACGAAAAGATCGATCTCTCCTACCAAAGTACAACGTGGCAATATTGACGATTACAATGTGTCCGCAAAAAAAAAATACACACACGTTTCTTATGATTTATGAACACTGTGAATCTGAATAAACTGGATGGAGGCTCCATTTTTGTACAACGAAAACCACGAATTCACGTGTTGATTTATCAACGACGAAATATTTCTTCTTCTCATATTATAGTGACGAATATGTGAAACAGTTTGAAAGATGAAATATTGGAAATTGACCGAGTGACAGACGATTTAGTGAGAGTAGGTAGCGCAACAATTTAACTATGCCAAAACAATCGCGTCTCTCTCGAAACGACTTTTCTCGAGCACACCGCAATCATAAGTCTAGCTATAAGTGTCCGATGTCCAATTGAACAAAAAACAAGAAAATATCCATAATCTCAGTAGCTATCAATGTACGTAGCCGTTTTTTTTAATTTAGTATTTTTCAAGCCCCCGAATATAAGTAAAAACTTCACCAAAATTACACTTTTTAGAAAATAACCGCCATTTTGAGTTTTTTTTTTCGAAAAACGGCCACCTACAACGAGCACTATATTTACATAGATCATAATGTTTTTAATTTTTATTTTCTAGACCAACTATTGTCAACTTATCGATACGGCCGTTGGACTACATTTTTATACAGAGGCTCTATTATACGTAAATAAAGTTGTTAATTTAAAAAATCCGAAAATAAAAATGTACACGAAACAAGTTCAATGTATGCTCAATACCATACCATTTTTCCAAATCTGAAATAAATGATCGAGTAGATTTTAAAAAATAGGAAAAAACTACATTTTTCCGCTCGTCACAGTGGTGTCCTGCCTCAATCTCGAAGTATACACATTTCAATCAACCAACTATGTTTTTCATCGATTTCTCATGATGCAGATATAATGAAATCGTAATTGAAAACTGACAATTGCAAAGAACGTTATTTTCTAATTGTGAGTCGTTGACAATCTAATTTTTCAGTTTTTTTTGTCCACATGCATCATATTCATCATTAACCACAACATTTCGCACGCTATAATCGGTAATACGAACAATCAACGTGAGTAAAATCAATCAGAGCAGCTGCGTGAGTAAAATAAATGTAGACTCTTTTTTGACCCGTGGAAGTGATCGTACCTCCTTAATTCATGTATATGTGTGTATCTGTATCTTTCATAGTGTGGCACCCGGCCGGAATGATTTCGATTCGATCATTAACGCCCACTTATCATTCAAAGTACTCATATACAGTCATATACAATTTTATATACCGTAAATAAAATTTTCACGTATATATATAATTACATACAACACTGTATTGAATTATATATAACTATATATAATGTTATATCTAATTATATAAACTAAATAAAAGTTTCACGTATGTACATAATTACATACAACACTATATTGAATTATACATACCTGTATATGATATTATATCCAATTATATAAACTCCCTATAAAAATAGCATCTCCATATATCATTATATACAGAACTATGTATAATTTTATCAAATCAAATTTCATGGAAGTACATTTATATCGGATTATATATACGAATGTATAGAGTTATATACAATTATATATAAACCTATATACAAATATATATAATTGTATATCATTTTTGTATAATTGTATCTAAGTATATACAATCATTTTTACTCGGGTAGTACAAACTAGGTAGGTAGCTTGTAGGTTCGATTTCTCATGAAGGCCACATATTTTCTTCGATTAAACCTATTTCAGAAGGTCAGGGAATGACAAATTATGATACAAAATCATTGTGGTGGGCACTCTAAATTGAGTATTTTATTTCATTTTGCGTTTATGAAATATTCTACGGTGTCTCCCCGTCCGGTTATCGGACGAATAAACGTATATGTTATTCGTCCGGATAGCGGCTCAGTCCACGCCGTATATCCAGTAGCCGTACATGTTATTATGATTCGTATAAGCTAGTATCCGGACGAATAACATATATATAATTGTCCGGATAGAATCTGTTGAATTGTATTATCCGGAAGAATAAGTTACACGTACTCATCCGAATAAAATCTTTATAATTTTATTTGGGTTTGTTTCGTTTGCGTTGGTTGGTTGTGTTTGGGTTTGTTTGGTTTGGGTTGGTTGTGTTCGGGTTTGTTTGGTTTCGGTTGGTTGGTTATGTTTCGGTTTGGGTTTTTTGGGTTTGTGTTGCTTGGGTTGGTTTGTTTGGTTTTGTTTGGGTATGTTTGTTTGCGTTTGGGTATGTTTGTTTGCGTTTAGATTTGTGTTGTTTGGGTTTGTTTGCGTTTGTTTTTTGGGGTGATTTGTTTGGGTGTGTTTATTTGGGTTTGTATGTTTGGGATTAATTGTTTGGGGCGTTGTAGAGCGTGAACCGCGTGAACTAACAATGAGCTGCTATGCGGACGAATTCGACGTTCATTCGTCCGATAACCGGACGGCTAACGCAGCGAATATTCTATACATATCGTATGCTTGGATTTGCAGTGTATATTTGCTCAAATAAAGATTTATTCCAATCGAATCTTCATTCATTCAATTTTCATATACGTAATATTTAGAAAGAATAGCTGAAACAAGAAAAAAAAATGGACAGCAATTGGACCATAGTAGGCCGCGGGACAAGGAAAAAACTGATTTCATTTAAATAGATCCTGTTGAAATGATTATTTTTTGGAAGTGTAGACAAACTTGTGAAAACAACTCGTGAGACGTATCTGATTGCCAAATATGACCGATTGACCAACGAGATTATTCCGTGTATAAGGGAGAGAGACAAATACGAACAGATGGATTTATTGTTCTCCGCTATCGATTTATCGGCGGCGCAACGTTGTGGGACGATCAAGAGAGACGCCTCCACCTCCAAGAGCAATAGACATCAATGAACGTAGCTCGGACTCCACTATTTCCCTTTCCTAATTGCCCATTGTACGTAATTCGTCCGTAAGCCTAATAGCGGTGACGAGATATCTCGGCTGAATAAGCGATGGACAGCCGGCGCGTATCACGGTTGGCGTGACTCTTTGTGCTTCCGCCTCTGCCCATATTTATCCTAGAAATATCTCGTGCGTTTGGCCAACAAGGCGAAATGCCTTGTTTCAATAGAAGGGACATATCGTCGCGTCGTATCGCAATTTATGTTGTTCGATGTTACCGCAGCGGCTGCTACAGTGGGACTTTATGGTTGCGCAAACCTAGCAACGAGAGATGCACTCGTATTTCGTACTCCAGTCGCCGAAAGCCCGTCAATATTATAGTGCATGCGGACACTCGAACGAAAACGTACACATCTCGCGACTCTTCTCTCAAATAAAAAATCGTCACAATTAAAATGATAAAAAATATAAACTTTATAGTCTGAAAACGATCCTCCGATATTCTCGTTTTTTTCATAACCATTCGGAATTTTTATTTACAACGGGCAATTGTCACGGATAATGAATGTAGAGGAAAAAGTGTAGCGCTATGAACGAAAAGTGAATTCAGTTGGAATTGTTCATTTTTTTCTAATCTGTCCTTAATTTCTTGGTCCAAAACATTTAGAAATTTCTTTTAGAGTATCAATTGGACATTTCTTCTGAGAGAATTAATTAGAATTTTATTATAAAAAAATTTATTTGCAATCTCTTTTCAGATAATTAATTAGGAATTTCTTCTAAGCGAATTAATTCGAAATTTCTAGTAAGAGAGTTAGCGAGCTATTTTGTCCGGGATAATTGATTAGAAATTTCTTGTGAGAGAATTCATTTATAACAAATCTGAAACAATATAAAAGATTTTTAAATATAATTTTCACTTACAATGGGAGATTGTCGTGAAGATTGAACGTGGGACAAAAGTGAAGAATTATGGACGTGAGGTGAATTCTTGTTGGATTTTGAGTTTTTTTTTCTTACCCTTGCCGAGTTAGTGGCAATTGCATATGCACGTGTATTTAAAAAAAAAACAGAATTCGCTGTCTCAGGCAGTTGCCAAGTACCGTCATCAGAGGTCACAATCGTTCGTTTTGACGTTAAAGTAAGCTGCAACATCGTCAGTAGAGTATATTTATGCACTCTCGGTTCCGTAATTTTTTGGTAACCCGATATCTGCGTTGAAAGGTAAGTGCAGGTTTTCGGATGCTGTTTCTTAATTTCTCGGTCAAAAGACACGCTTGAGTATCTGTTGTAAGAGGTCAACTTTCGTAATAAACAAATTATGACGACATTTCGGAATGCACTTGACTCTGATATGATGAAATAACGATGTGGACAATTCCTTGTCGAGCGAATTTTTTTCGCGCATTTTCCGTCCTTTTCTTTTCTTAACGAAAAGTTTTTGTTTGGTATTTGTTTGTTATCAAACAAGAATCGGGTCTTGAACATTCAGGTGCGCAGGGTTTTTCAAAACGATGACAAACGGATCAACAAAATGCGAATGTATTAATGGAATATGACTATATTCGTACATGTGCATGGATCGTGTCATGTCGATCAACACTTGATATTCAGGATTTACACCTAGTTGAAATATTAACTACCATATTCATAAACGTTTTTCAATACCAAAAATTGAGAAGATACTTAAACCCGTTAACGTATAAAAAATCATTTCAAAACTTGCACACGTTCTTCGAGAAGAAAAATCATTTTCCTTTCTTCTTTCCGGTCACGAGCTAGGTGCAATCCGTTAATGGCTTGTGCCTGGTTGTAACAGTCGAAAACAGCTAATTTTTGGAATTTTTTAAATCGTGATGATACATTTCTACCAAAATTAGGTATTCAAAAAAGTATCATTTGAAGAAGACTCTGGAGTTCATTATGTGTAAAAATAATTAATTGTAATCAATTTACAGCACATGTCCAGGAAGCACGACTCGAAAACGTCTTCCGCGATGAACAATGTCCTCCCGAATGAGGTTATCTAATATTTTAAAAAATCAAACGGATTTCGGTCATATATTTTTTCGTCGTTAATATATTTTTAGTTTATACTATGATTAACGAAAAAATTGTCGAAATATCAAATTAAAATAAAATATAGAGCATGTGTGTGTTGATTTTTGCAAAAAAATGGCATTTTTCGTTCATCAAATCGAAATGACACATCAGAAGAGAACATTTTTTTTTATCACCTACCTCATTTTTACGTCTAGAAAAAGCACTAAAAAATTCAGAAAGATCGTTGAAGTGGTTTTTGAGATATGTAGCGTACCGACTTTGAATATGTACTTTCGAGAAAAAGATCGTTTAATGTTTCAAACGACGCTCCGAGCGTTCTGACGGGCGTCAACATAACAGCCTATGAATCTGTCAAATTGAATTCGATCACCTTGAAATTTTCAAGGAAAAACTGTAAGATGATGTCCTATCAAAATATATTGATCTTGAAAAAAACGTGGTTTCTTGACTTTTACAACTAGGCATAACCCCTTAAAGTATCTTTTTTAACGACGAAGTATTTATCTGTTTCGTTGTAGTTCTGCGAGCCAACATAAAAAATGCACTGTTGAAATTGTTCGAAAAGTTTGTTGCACCGATTGAATAAATACAGTCACACTATGGTCTCATTAGTAACAGGCTGAGTATATTTTATTAGCGACAGTACATGCACATAAATGGTGATATGATACGACAGTGATTGCGCATCACACGTGCCACATGAATCTGGATTATTGTGGGATATCATGTGCATGCCAGATGTACCGACACTCGCACGGACGCATACACACACAGTCATACACTAGCTGGGTCCGCGGCGTCGCCCACGTTCAAGGTTCAAGGTCCTTCAAGTTCAAGGATTATGGTGTAATTTTATTATGTAGAATATTTTAAATAGGATAAGTCCGGGGTAGTTGTCCATAGTTTTTTCAAGGATCCGTCAGAATAAAAGTACAGACGTTTCTTCACTTACCTTCATTTGTAATTAAACTTTCAACATTTCATGTTTAAATAATTTACGGAGATAAAACAAACTCCTATCAGGTCAACCTTACAATTACTAGTTATTCAACCCTTTCAATACGTGGACGCAACTTGGCATTATATTCTGTTTCTAGATGTTTTTCAGTACCTAGGACATATGTTGTCCCAGCCGTAATTTCCAAAAATTTCCAGATTGGGACAGCGTATGTCCCGTCAAGTGTGAAAGGGTTGAAAACACGATTGGCTATCTCTCCCGGTGTATCCGGGTGTGATGACCATAGGAGTAGAGGTGAGATGGCCAGTTATGGCGACATGTCAACGAAATCAGTATAATTTTGGTGTACCCAAAGTTGGCGGACTATCCACTGAAGCCAGTTTTCGATGAGACGAGTTTCATAATAATATACTTTGCAACATTTTTTGTCATTGTTCTCATATCGTATTTCTAAGTTCTTCCTAGGTATTTCGTAGGTCCTACCGGCCACACGAACCGACAATTCATCGCACCTTTTACAGCCCTAATAGCTGCTTCTAAGGAGTTACGCCACAGTAACGGGTATAAAGTCATATGCGAATTTAACAATTTTTTTCGTATGAAAAAGTGATTTACTCATAAATTTAATTACACATCTATTTAGTATAAATATCAAGCTGTTAGATAATATATTTTTTTTCGATTTACAAAATAGCCGACTACTAATATTTTCTTTTCTTACCTTTTTCCAATTGGCGTGACAAATAACTTCAACAATTTTCACTGGATTTACTTCAAATTTAAAAGTTATGTTCGTAATTGCATTTCGCAGAGAAGTACGTACGGAATTTATGATTAATCGAAAACTTTTCATTTTGCGAGCAGTTTTATACGAAATTTTTCATTGAAAATTCATTTCTTAAGTGCAAATACCTACAACTTTTGAATAAAACAATATTTTTTAAATTCCGTACGTACTTCTCTAGGTATTCCAATGTAGATTGACGAGAATTTCAAAAACGTTCAAACGAATTTCAAAAAACGTTCAAAAAAATTTAGCGCTAGACAGATCAATTAATATGGATTTTACTTACTTAACATTTTGTTGCCAAACTGTGGCTCGTACACCCTGCGCACGACGCGTGGTTAATTAAGCAGTAACAGGTGAAATCTAGTGCGCGGTTCTATGAAACATTTCTATTGGCCATTTCTCCCTTATGGCCAACTCCCTCGGAATTACCCTATGTAGAGGAGGATCCGTACTATTTTAGTTTGTAGAATTTTAGCCCAATGTCCTACTATCTTCAGGCGCGCGGGATAGATAGCGAGTCTTGCGCGCTGAGCTGCTTACCGCTTCGCGCGTTCCGCCTCCGACTCAGCAGCACTTGGCCCGCTAAGGCGAGAATCGCGTTATGCCTCACCTTCTCTCTAAGGGTCTTGCACGCGTTTCCCCTTTAGCATTTATTGGCAATCTGACCATTTGTTTTTTTGTTTCATTTTCACATTTTATTTGTTCGTTTGCTTGTTGAAAATTGTTGAAAATTGGCTAGTTTTTATTCTTTTTTTAAAGGAAAGAATCCGTTGCCATTTTTGAGATTCAGGGTATGTTTCATTACTTCTTTTGACTATTGCATGGTATTTTCTTTTTTATTAATCTTTGAAAAGGGCGGAGGTATGGCACGGTCTTCTAAACAGGTCGCGGCGGATGTTATCAGACTGCGTGACACATAGCGTGGGCGGGATTAATCTGAAAAAACTCAACGAAGATTTTTCTTTCTCTAACACTTATACGCAGAATATAAACCAAGAAAAAGTGAAAAATGTTGAAAATCGATCAAAATATACGCTTTGGAACGCTTAAATTTTTCGAAAAAAATTGCTACATTTTGCCATGAAATATTCGTTTTTAAAAAATTCCTAAAAAATTTACGGTCATGCTTTAGAGAATAAGGGCAAAAAGATTCATGCCAAATTTTATCAGAATCGGTCGATTAGGTCACGCCAATTCTGAAAATGCAGTAGATTCTGAAAATGCAGTAAAAGTCTTCATAAAACATCCCCTAAGTCTCAACAATTGTGTAGAAATCTTTCCATAAAAAAAAATCATGGAAATGAGCAATTTTTTCCTAGCTCCCCTTAAGTTCTTCGTTAGACAGAATAGAATTCTTTTTTCCAGACAGAACATTTTTTTATATCGTAATGCTATTTGTTTTTTTTATTCAATTAAATATAAACGATCCATAAAGAAAATATGTGAAAATGAAAAAAATACAGATGAAGGCCGTACAGTTATATTATATGTAGAGATGGCAAAAAAATTGTCAAGCACTAGTGAGTATATTCTGGCAGTATATTTTACCTCGAGGAATACTCGTGCGACTCTCTGGTATTGATTACCATACGTTTCCAATGCATATCCACGCTTCGAGAACTACTGAAATTCTTACTTCTTCCCGCGATCAAACACGATTGCCCCTCGTATTTCCGAAGCTCCACGTCCCGAAGGAATGAACCACCGCAATCAATTCTTTCGCGTTCTCTTTGGACTTACCTTTTGAATTTTTTTCCCATTATATCTCCACGAGTCCAGATTCCGAGAGTGTGAAAGCCTCCAGACGAACCCCAAGCTCTACCGCATTGTCATAAAAAGCATCGAAAGCATTAATAGTCGTTTGCAAGTTCTCGAAATTAGGTATTTATTATTCCTCCCACCCCCTGTCCCCCCAGCAGTAAATATGTTCTGCTAAAGCTTCTTTAACGTCGACATTGTCATTGCTATATTTACCGCAAGAGATATTTTTTCAAGTTGTTCTGAGAATACGAAAAAAACTTTGTTGGCAAAGTTCGTTGTATCAGGGAAGATTATTTTCCTGGTTGGAAAGAGTTCGAATAACACACTTGGTTTGTAATCGCAAGAGCCTATTCGAGCGTCAAGATAAAAAAACGTAGGCGGTATTTTGCTCCTCTCCGCACGTCTTCTTAAGGGGGGGATACCTTCAAGCGGGGAAAAAGCTGATTTTCATGATTTTTTTCAAAGGAAAGATTTCTTCACCATTTTTAAGACTTAGGGTATGTTTTATTACTACTTTGCGCTATTACATGGGATTTTTTAAATGTATTAATTCTTCAAAATGACGAAGGTACGGCACGGTCCTCTAAGCGTATTGAGGCGAATGTTATCAGACAGCGTGACACGTAACGTCGGCGGGATTAATCTGAAAAAAAAAACCAACTGAGATTTTTCTTTTATTAACACTCATACGCAGAATATGAATCAAGAAAAAGTTAGAAATGTTGAAAATCGTGGAAATGGCCGGCTTCGAAACAAAAAAATTGAACCGTCAGGAAAAAATGACTTCATTTTTTCAAATTCAAAATTTTCAACAACATTTAGGCTCATGTTTTAGACAATGAGGTAAGAAAGTTTTGTACCAAATTTCATCAGAATCGGATGCTTAGTTTTTTAGCTATACGTCACGTCAGTTTTGAAAATGCAGTTTAGAAGACCGCGACATAACTTGACAAATTGATAAAAATTATTTAAAAAATGATGATGATAAATGATAATGAAAATATGATAAAAATTATCAAGTTGATAGAAAAAAGTTTATAAATTATTAAAAATAAAAAATACCATGTAGCAACTAAAAGCACTAATATAATATACCCTGACTCAAAAATGGTGAAGAAATCTTACCTTTAAAAAAAATCATGGTTTCCTGGTGCCGAGTAAGTAGAAAACGTTATGAAACTCGTCAGCCGTGAACATGAAGCTTCGCTTCGCCGTACAGAGAATGTCCGCTTGAATTTCGACGAGAACAGAAAGGAGAGAAAATTTAAGTTACCAGAACACTCGTAGGATGAGAAGGATGAGAGGCGAAGGAAGAAAATGTTCTCTAGCTTGCCGTGAAATTTTATCGATACTTTACTACCATACGGGAGTCCCGCTGCTTTGAGCACGACATCGCGGACACACTGAGAGTTTTTCTAAGCCGCTTTGTCCAATGTACACGATCATAAAGCGACGGTATATTCCACATGTTTTTCTTACCACTCGTTTCGCCGTTTCAAGCATAAGCTTACCGCGCTCGGGAAATATGTCTCGTTTGTACGCTTAAAAAAATCTACGACACACAGAAGTTTTTCCAGGCTAGATTTTTTCTGCACCGAAACTGAAAATAAAACTGTTCTGCAACCAAGTTTTCGGTTGGCCCTAAAAATGTAAACTCCTGCCAACGTTTTTTTGTGTTTGGGAAAAAAAAGTTCAAATTAACAAGAAATATTATCACGGTGGCGAACAGTTGTGTTGCAGGTCCGCATGCGTTGAGTCTATACAATTTTTTTTTCTCTCAATGCATATAGAGAACTTGTTGACCTACGAATGGAAAGGGAAAATCAATATTCCGTTCCACCAATTCGACGCGAATCAAACGCTATTGTAGATTTTTTCAACATTTTCTAACGAGCATTATTTGATCAAATGCAATCAATGTGAGAGGACTCAATACGAAATGAAAATTAAGTTTTGTCTGCTTGGTCGCATGGTTAAACGTATCGAAACGATATAACTATATATATATATATATATATATATATATATATATATATATATATATATATATATATATATATGTGCCGAAAATTTTCATAGCTATCTTTCGGGAGGAAATGGTTCAAATATCAAAATGCGGGTTTCTATAACAAGGAACATCAGTAAAGTGTCCGCCTTAGATTCTACTGAAACTCATATATCTGATGTAGCATTAAAATCTATTAAGCACGTATTTTTTAAATATTTTTTTCATTGGTGGAAAAGCGGTTTTAAGGAATGAAACCAGCCCTTAAAGAACGGCATGTCATCTCTTAATTTAATTTCTTTTCGATATTTTTATGGTGGATTTTTTATCGCTTTACATTGAAAGAATTTGGTTTATGTTTCATTCAGATCGGTGGACTGCTCGTGTGTGAGACTGCAAAATCACCCCTCGGCGCGCCTTTCTTTGGGAGGTGGTTTTCCTCCTTGAAACCGTTTTTCTGCCGGGAAAAAAAGTACGTGCCTAATAGTTTTAAATACTTTATCACATATATGAGTTTCAATGAAATCGAAGGGCGGACTGGTCCAATTTGACCCAAATCATTTACCTGCCGTTGACAATCCTTCGGTCGCTTTTTATCGAAAAACATTAGGGATGCACTTTAATCATTTTTTGATATGTTTGCATGATTAAAATTCGGAAATTGTCAAATGAAGGAGCTGTAAAAAAAATATTGAAAATGTTCAATCCTGGCAAGGTGAGCATTTTGTCTGAAATTCGTTCGGATCAAAATGACCCAGTGTAAACAAATCCAAACAATAAGACCTGAAAACTTTAAGGGGAGGTACCTGAGGTAACGGCGAGAAAAACAGGTGAACTTCGGGAATTTTTATCTCAAAAACTAATGTTTCGATTGAATCCGGGTTTTTTTTATTAGAAAATATGTACAGGGAGGTATGTTTAGGAATTTTTTAAAATAAATTCGTCCACTGGAAGCGCCGTTGTTGTGGTCAGCCTCAGATGTGTTGACATGGCTTGTGGTGCCAAGGATTCCGGGCAGTCGGTTGATCCGAAACATGAAAACGCAACGGATTCTTGAAATATAATATACAAAGGAGTTCGTCTCGAAGGGGTTTTTCATTTGATTGAACCATTGCTTATTTATGCAACGAAAATCATCGGAAATTGCGAACGAAAAACGAATGTTAAATTAAAACGGTCGAAGTTCCGTCAAAAAAGAAATTTTCAAAAAAATCCTATGAGGCGAACTCCTTTATATATTATATTTCAAGAATTCGTTGCGTTTTCATGTTTTAGACCAACCGACTGCCCGGAATCCTTGGCACCACAAGTCATGTCAACGAACAACACGTCTGACGCTGACCACAACAACGGTGCTACCAGTCAACGAATTTATTTAAAAAAATTCCTAAACATACCTCAATGTACATATTTTCCAATAAAAAAAACTTGGACCCAATCGAAACATTAGTTTTCGAGATGAAAATTCCCGAAGCTTACCTGTTTTTCTCGCCATTTACTCAGATACCTCCCCTTAAGTCATTTCGTCTTCAATGGATTTCTTTACCATCGAAATCGCGTGTTTTTTCGCGTTATTTATAATATTCGTTATCTTATAACTACAGGAAAACATGTAGTGAAAAATTGAGCGCAAACTGGCGCAAGAACGACTTTTTCGTGTCAACGCTGATAAAACTATACTTTATGAAGAATCCCCTATAAATTTGATGGGAAATCAATTTTTTGATGAGAGTAAAAAATGATTGCTGTCTATTCTTTGTTCTGTCGTGGCTTCGTTGAAAAATACCGACAATGTTAACCGGGCAAGACATTGGCCCGAATGAAATTAGTAAACGTAGTAAAAATGGCATTCCACCTGAACGTCTAGATTGGCGAATAGAATGAGCTGTTTGGCACAAGTCCATCTTAATAAAACGAGCTTTACAAAGTTACGAGAGTTTGGGTATGGAAAGTGCAAAGAATCTTCTATAATGTTGATTATCGTGAAGCCCATACACAGTTGGGCGAACTTGTATCACTGCCAAGAAGATTCTCCCAGTGGAGTGATTAGCCATCTGGTTGTAGAGAGTTTGCTGTACAAGTATAATTACCTGTGTTTCCCCAGGAATTCTCCTCGGGTCGTAAGGGTGACCGATCTGCGCAACCAAACACAAACTTCTTTGAAAAATAACGTTGCAACCGTTATAAAAAAAACACTGAAAAATAACCCAAAGGCTTGAAGGCCCAACGGAGTGCAGAAAGAGTCAGTCGCAATTATGAACTCAGAAACCCAATTATGACAATTCATTGCACGAGTAAAGGTAAAGTGAAATGAAACTTAATATACCTGAAGATTTTTGCAATAACAAAAAACAGTGTCTACGAATTTCTGGACGAAGTTTGTCCAAAACGCAATTTTTTCCACTCGGTTTTCAAAACACATCTTTTGTGGAAGTAGAAAAATGCCATCAGTAAGATGAAGACACAAAAATTAGTAGTGAAAAGTGACTACTGGTTTTAGTATTTTTTGGTTTGAGTTTGTATGACACAAACCCAAACAACACGTGTGCAGATTTCCTTTCATTCGTCGACTACTGGTCGTACAAGACCAGTGAAGAAAATAATTCCAAAATTATGTTTCACCTATCCGTAAATTTTTTGGCCACTACAAAGTAATACCCATTTTTTTTCTCACCGCGAATATTTTATAGGACGGAAATTTCGTTGGTAGCTGCGAAATTTGCATAGACAGGAACAGATACGTATGATGACGTTTTAATTAGTCACAAACATGCATTTTTATTATTCTATCCTACCTTCTGTCCTGAGCGTGTCATCCGTTCGACGACGTAGTTCCTGTGGTAGTGGGGAGCCGAGTGTATTCGTGCACATAAATTGCCCAGATATGTGCATACATACGCATTTACGTACGTGTGCACGAAAAGACCCGACCCGCAATGAAGGTTCGAATTGAATCGTGTGAGATGCGCCGTTCCATTTGATAGCAGTCGATCTATTGGCGCACGTGTGTAGGCTTTGATTCATTTTGTAGGTACGTATATCGATACGCGTTTGATCCAATACTCGGTTGAATGGGGCTACATCGGATCTTTTTTTTCCACAAAGAGCTCCGCTCTGCCGAGTACATCCCGGTTGACCGCATCGAAATCGTTTTTCTGCAAGTGCAAATGCATCCCATGCTCCATCGTGTACACCAAAGGACACGGTAGCCTCTCGACGCTGGCGGTGAAATAAAAAGATTTTTGTTTACCCCATCGAGGGTACCTGTACGTAGTACGAGGGAGAAAATAAATTTATTCTCGCAAACGAGTTCGCCGAACTTCGAGTGTCTCTAATACTTTTTATGGGACAAGGCGGGTGTGATGCGTTCGGAGAAATGTATATGCGCAATTCGTAATGTAACTTTTATCACTGGAAGGGGCGATTTATTCCGCTAGATGTAAGGTACTTTATGCAATGAATTTTTCATGAGTCTTCGGCACGAAGGACGCTCATGCTTCGAGGAGACAGATAGAACATTCCGCCGATGCATTTTCAACGATATTCGCGAATCATTGAAATTGCCGCGTCATAAATCGTCGCAGCACGAGAAGACTTCCGTTCTTCTCGTTTAATTCACCGTAAACGTGACGAAAAAAGCTCGTTTTTTCGATTTTTTTTTGCCTACTAGATTATTAATGTGGAATCCGAAAAAGTATGGTGCTAAGCATACATTGAATTTATTTCGGGTGCATTTTTATTTTTAATAATTAAAAATAATACCGTTATTGAGGTACAATAGAGCTACTGTTCAAAAAATGTGTGTTATAAAGTAGAAAAGTTTTATAATCTTTATAAATATAGTTCTCGTTGTGTGCAGCTGTTTTTCTAAACTCAAAAACTTCACGAAATGACGGGTGTTCAAAGAAAGTGTAATTTTGGCGAAATGTTTACTTATGTTCGGGGGCTTCAAAAACAATAAATTTCAACAAAAAACAAACGGTTGCGTTCAACCATAGCCACTGCAATCAGGAAATTTTGGTTTTTTTTAAATTGAAAATCGAACACATATAGCTGGAGTTATGATACCGGCCAGGCCGAGAAAAGTCGTTTCGAGATAAACGCGATGAAAGTTTAAGTATAGGTACATAAACCGTTGAGCTACCTGCTCTCATTAAATCGTCTCTCGTAATTGGGTTGACTTTCAATATTTTAACTTCAAATTTTCTTCACATATTCTTGAATATGTATACTTTGAGAAAATGCAAAGAAGTCGATTTTTTTACCCGTCCCAGTGTCAATGTTGCTTTTGGGATGAAAAATGTATGATTGAAATAAGCTTTTTTTTTCGCCTAGTGTACAGAACTCGCTCTTCGAGAGAGCTCTTGGTCGCGTCTTCGAGATCATTAACAAAAAAGTGGGGATGCACAAATTGGAATACGCACTGCTCTTGAGTTTTTATTTCTTCCTAATTTTAATATTAGCTTAGCATGTCCCATTTCCTCATCAACTCGCCCTTCAACCATGAAGATAAACACGTTTAATGTGCTCGATTTTCCAGAGAGCCATAAACTCTTGCTAAAAGTGTGCGAATTTTTTACTGCGAAATGTTTTTTTCGCAGCAACCATTTTGATCCCAGCTTTTATTAGATTTTCATCCTCGACATTTCCCATACAGACTTAACTCTCTTATTGCCGTGATATGGAAATATCTACACGGTGTATAAGCGATACGGAGACACTTCGTAACGTGCCCGTGCAACGTTGAAGTACACCCTTATCCAGAACACTCCAATTTCTGAAGATGTCCCGCCTCAATTTCTACCGCTCAAGGAGAGCTTCAAATTTGCTCCCTTTCATGATTCTTTCCAAAACGAAAGGTTTCGTCACCATTTTTGAGACTTAGGGGGTAACGTGGGTTTGCAAATTTCAAAAAATCCATTGTTTTGAAATTTTGATATCTCGTAGTACAATATGTCTAGAATATTCTCTCAAAATTTTAAGTCAATTGGAGTGAAAGTCTAGGAGAGAGAGAGCCTTTGGGAAGTCCTCCCGTTGGGAAAGACCGGCCGGGAGTAACGCAGGCATATCGCATTTTTCTCAAAACACTATTTTTGAAGTCATTGGATACGATTTCTCAAAAATTCATGTACCGATCTTATTGAAATTTTGCACACTTCTTCAAAATAACATTGACTAGTGATTAAACGAAGATTTTTTGTTTCTTTTTTTCGACAACAACTAATTTTCCAATTATACGTAGTGTAAATTGTAGCAAAAACTGATCTATTTTCCATGCAACTCAGTCAAAAATTCAAATAAAAAAAATCCTTCCTTCAACCACGAGCTATACTTATCTACTAACAGAAAAAAAATTGGATTTTTAATTTCAGATAAAGCTATCATGAGTTATCCTGACCACCACGAGGACACTTTTTTAAAGGGGTCTCGGAAAACCAGCTCCCACCGGTTGAATTTCCCAAATTATTTGATGAAATTAAAAAAAAACAAATTGTTGATATGTTGCTCTTATATGTGCAATCTCTCTTTTATTTGAATAAAATTAATTATATATAATTTTTTTGAAAACAGTAGAGAAAATATGCTTTTTTGGCTTCGATACCGACGTAACACCTTAGGGTATGTTTTAGTACTACTTTTTCCCGGTACATGAAATTTTTCTATTGGTTTTTAAATATGGCGGAGGTATGGCATGATCTTCCAAACTGCATTTTTTATATTGGCGCGACGTATACATATAAAAACGAATCGACCTGATGAAATTTGGTATAAATCTTTCTAGCCTCATTGTCTACAGAATGATCCTCAATGTTGTCGAAAATAAAAAAAAAAGTATCTTTTCATTGCAAACTGTAGCCATTTTTTTTTAAGTTCAATCTTTTTGTTTTCTAGCATCCCATTTGATTGATCTTCAACATTTGTCACTTTTCCTTGGTTCATATTCTGCGTATGCGTGTTAATGATAGAAAAATCATCGTCGTTTTTTTCAGATCAGAAGACCGTGTCATAAGTGCGCGATTTAAAAAAATTGATTAAGAAAATACCTCGTAACAGCCAAAAGTACTAATAAAATATACCCTAAGTCTCAAACATGGTGAAGCGATCTTTCCATTTAAAAAAAATCATGAAAACAACATGTTTTTCCCCCGCCTGAAGGTATCTCCCCCCTTAAGGATGTTGAGTCCCAAATCGCAAATGATGATAAAATTCTGAAAATTTGGTATGTTTTTGTATGAAGTATTTCAGAGGTCGTGTAAAAATTTCACGACAAATAGGAAGCTCGTTATTGAACAATTAACATTCACAAATTAAATGTTGTTTTATGAAAACTAATGTAACTTTGCAATAAGTTTTTTTTTTGACCTCTCAATTTTATAATATCTACAATATACTGAAAGCAACGGAAACAAAACGAAGTTTATTGATACATTTTTTAAATTTCTTTTAAAAATTGTTATTAACAAAATGTTAATTTTTTAATAACGAGCTTCCTAATCGTCGTGAAATTTTAACACGACCACTTAAGAACTTCACACAAACATACCTAATTTTCAGAATTTTCTTATCATTTTTTATTTCAACCCTTAAGGAGGTTGAAGTAATGATGATAGAATTCTGAAAATTTGGTATGTTTTTACATGAAGTATTCAGGAGGTCGTGTAAAAATTTCATGACGATTAAGAAGCTATTTATTGAACAATTAGCATTAACATGTTTCATAGGGACTCAACATCCTTAACGCGAAATGATAGGAGTTCCCGTTGGCAAATAAATCCGTAAAAGGTTTTCCGAATTTATCCCAAAAAGAGCTAGACGGTTGTTTGTGGGAGGAAAAATCCACGAAACCCGGATAGTCGCAATTTTGGAAAATAAATCCTCTTATTCAAAAACCATTGCAATTGAAGCGAAAATGAGCCTACTTCTCTTCGATTTACGTTTGGCTCAATCGAAAAGTGACCTGACAGGTCCAACCGGTTTCGAATACAATTTTTCGCGTCAAGTGGATACGTCATTTTTTTTCCAAATCACGAACGTCTCGGAGAGGTTTCTTCGTTCTCCAGCAAGTCGACGTTGAATGTGGAAATGTCGAGACGTTCGATCCAGCCATTTTTTAGAAAAGTTCCAAGAGTCTTTCGTGGATTTCTTTACCGGCAAAAACCGTGTGTCATTTCGCGTTAAGTGACTAATCGTGTTGGGCGTCATTCGTTATACGTGTAAGGGCTGGGAAAAAAAAATTCGACACGGCTAAATCGAGCTCGGCTCGAAACGTTTGTGGTTCCTTGGCCGCGTGCCAAATGTCGCGGAAAGAATGGGACGTTTATAAGGCGGGAAACAGAACCGTACGAACTGGAGAACGGAGGTCGAATGAGGGTGGCATAGAAGAGAAAAATGTATCGTCGCAAGTCTTTCGTACACATTATGACGAAAGTTCGCCTCTCTTGGGCCTTGGGATGATGTTTTGCCAGCCATGATCGTCTCTTCAATAGTTTTGGAAAAGTTACACCCTCCACTTTCTTATTATTTTCTTTTTATATCGGATGAAGGACGTGAAACGTGTTACATCAACCAATGTTCATTCCTCTGGAAAAATTAATAGTTGCTGTGTATCTTGAGAAAAAAATGCCCCGGTTTTTCCATCAAAAGTCCAATCTGTTCTCGATGTGCTTTGGATGCCAAGAGGAGGCCACGTGAGTGCTGAAAAAAGTTTGAGATACCCAAAGAAGGATGGAACGGGGGGGAGCAAGGATGAGGTACCGTAGACGCGAATAGTTCACCCCGTACTTTTCAAATCAACCTCTTACCGGTAAAACAGAGCGGGGTTACTTGATCACGATTTTGTTCTAAGCAGTGCAGCTCCGAATTAATGAAGTGATAAGTAATGAAATCTCTTAAAATAGATAGGTTGTTTATTTGGCTATGTAAACCATAAAAAAACTGGAATAAAAACGGTGCTTAAAAGACTAAACTTACTTGAATATGACAAAAGTCAGATGGTTCAGTTGAGCGGGTGGTTAGTTGAGCGGGATAGTTAGGGTTTTTTTCACAAGAGAAGCCAAAAAAAGACTCGGCTAAGTGCGAGCCGACCCTCGCTCTATTAGCGTCCCGTACATATAACCGATTAACTCTTTTTAACTAGATATTATATTAGATAATGCTTTTTTCTGTCTTACGAGGAGACCGTCCGGGAAGTGCATCGAGTTACGGGCTCCCACTTCGCATTCTTATAGTGTGGGTAGGTACCAACCAAACCCCAATATTGAAGGGGCGAAGCAATGTTTTTTTAATATTCACATGTACACTCTGACGGGCGATAATCATTATAGAAACAATCAAAAAATTTATATTTTCGACACCACGAACATTGTATAAACGCCAACTCATTTGTCGCAACTACGATTGCGACGAAAACTCGTTTGCCGCAACTGCGATTGCGACGAAAACGAGTTGGCGTTTATACAATGTTCGTGGTGTCGACAATATCAATGTTTTAATTGTTTTTATAACGATTATCACCTGTCAAAGTGTACTCGTGAATATTAAAAAAATATTGCTTGAAGAAATTTTTAATTAATAAAACAGATTTTTCATTCCTATATTCCTTGGTAACTTTTTAAATGTTCCCTGCCCCATCGGAAGGGATATAAAAAAATCGAAAAAAAATATCGAAGAATTAAAAAAAAATGTACTCAAATTACGGCTAGCGTATTTAAAAAAAATTAAACAATTGCGAGATTTTAACACATTTACGACATTTAATTCGTAAGTCTTGATCAATAAAGGCGCGTAATTTTTTTTTCTTTCTCGAAATTTTTAATCATAGGTTATAAATTACAACAATAATTTGAAAAAAATAGCATACACGGGACTCGAACCAGAGTCGTCCAGATGGGAGTCTTACTCGTTTGCCGCTGGGCTGCTCGCCTCGTTGTGTTCATGTACAAACTCTACGGTACGTAAGCGGGCTCCCAACTTTGACCGGCGATTTCTCGAAAACGAAGCCGAGTTGGCACCTACAATATTGGGTTTTGGTGGGTACCTACCCACGCTATAAGCACGCGAAGTGGGAGCCCGTAAGTCGATGCACCTCTCGGACCGTCCCCTCGTTAGTTTTTAGGTAGTATAAAACTGAAACCATATAGGATGATGATAGCTACGGAAAGCTTCGTATACTCCTGCTGTACGCTAATAATGAAAATGAATAAAATTTCTGTAATTTAAATATTGAAAATAGCAAATGACTTATTTTTGGAGTCAGTACCAGCTAATTGTCAATATGGTCCCGTTTTTGGCAGAAAAAGAGGAGGCGAAGAAAAATAAATAAAATATACGATCTAGTCTCTTTTTAATTTGCCATCTCGTTTTTCCCGTGATGTCGATCTCTTCTTCTTGGCTGGCACCGACTCCAACAATAAATCATTTGGTATTGTATATATTTAATTTACAATAAGTTTACATATTTTCATTGCAAATTTATTGTATTATGTATACAAAAAACTATTAAATATACTACGTTATGAATCACCGTTTTCAGTATCTGTGGTTGAAATACAGTATATGGTACATAATATACAGAAATTTCGAATTCCTAACTAGTTTAGTTTCTGGGATAGACTCTGTAACAAAAATGGTCTGAAACTGACAAGTTTGACAGCCCCTCATTTCTTTATTTTTGAAGATGAAAAATAAAAAAATACACTAGTACTCTACTAAATGAGCTTTAAAGAATGTCACCCCGCATGCTAGGTAAAGAAAAAAAAAATCTGCTCCTTTTTCATGTATGGGACCTCCAGGAAAAGTAATTTCATTGAATTTCCAATTCGATATTCGGTTTTGCGTAAACATTTAACAAAAAATATCCAAATTTGCCAAAAATTCAAAAAATAACGCAAATCTAATGAGCCATGATCAAGAGACCGCGCTTGTCTTGGCTCAAGTGACCCCTTTCCTATTTTTTCACCAATTTGACCGAGCCACCCCAAGGCTATCAATATTCGATTATTTTCTATTCTGTCATCGTATTAATACGCTAATATGAAATAAAAATTCACTTACTTGATTACCGTAACATCACAAGCATGGACTAGAGACCAATACCTTTTGGTCTCCAATCCAAACTGCTTTTCTTTTGCTTCTGGCGCGAAAATAGTACGAGCTACATACAATAAAACGAGTACGATAGTTACGAGCTGCTACTCCTGCTTCTTCTGACATCCCGCACTTGTATTTAACATGCACCGTCTGTGTGCTAGTGTCGGTGGCGCGGGAGACCCCGCGGCTCATGAGACCCCGCTCTGCCCTACTCGGATAATCGATGATGTCGTACGACGTCATTTTTTACCATCAGCTTTCCAGAACTTATTACCAAGCATATAGCAAAATATTATGATTAATTGTGCAATTAGAAAAGCAAAAGTGTTTGAGTATTGATTCTACATGATAGCTATAATATACCTTCGATTGATCGTGCCAATTTTTTTTACGCTTGTCCGCCATTAACTCTAACTACTCACGCATGTTAATATGATTGATTAACTCCGATCCCGTATGGCAGAAGTTTAAACGTTATATAAACTTGAGTATCGAGTGTGGGCGAAGGAAAAGTGAGTCTTTCACTAGTTCATTAGTCCCTAGTGTCAAGGTTCACATGACTCCGAACATACCTGAACAAGATACGGCTTGAGCATTTTCAACGATAAACGAATATGTCCTTCATATCATATATACATTTATATACAGGGTGTTAGGAAGGTCAATGCAAATAAGGGGGTGATAGATCATTTCGTTAGGAACATATATTTGTTAGTCCAAAGTTTAAGGATTTTGAGTTATCATTGTAAGTATGATTTTTGGAAAATTTCCCAAAATTAGGTACTAACTCGTTTACCTCTTACGTTAATGCTATTTTAAAAAAATTACGGAGTTACGAAAATGTTTGTTTTTCAAAGGGAAAATCTGTCAATTATACCCAGAGTTATGATTCCGCCCAGGTCGGCAAAGTCGTTTGGAATACGTAACGTTTTAGTATACATAAATCGTTGCGCTACCCGCTCTCACTGAATAATCCGTAACTTGCTCAATTTTCGATATTTTAACTTGAAATATTTTTGACATATCCTTGAATATTTATACTTTGAGAAAAAACAAAGGAAAATCGACTTTTTTACCCATCACAGTGGTGTCCCACCTTAAGAGCGAATGTATCGATAACACAGTTCTAAAGATCTACGATTATAAAATATACGATACGTAAAAAAACTGCATACTGAATCGTCTTTCTACTGAACATTTTCAATTGCTTGCTGCTCGAGCGTTTTTGTATTACTGATTATTTTCTCAACGATATTATAATTGATGTCGAATATTCTATTCCCGATAAAGAGCTAATCGATGCAGAAATAGTCATGCATAGGAGGTACTAGGAGGTAACTCTCAGTGTGGTGATTACCGGTGATGCCATTCATAAACTAGGCAAAGAAAAAACAAATTCAGAAAGCACAATTATGAAGCACGCGCAAATCTATTTCAATTACTATTCTGCGATCTATTACTGTACCGTCATCGCAGATTTTTGCACATTGCTATGCGTACAAAAGTTGAGGATGCTGTGTACGGTAAGATTAGTTTTGACAAGCAAGCGGCAAACTTTGAGGCATCTTATGGTGATCAGTTGGAGTTGGGTTTCACTGAAACTCTCTGTACGTAAGATTAAGTAGAGAGAGTATGCAGAATTTCCAGCGTCGACTAAATTGCACGATTTTAAATTGAACTTCTCCACTAAAATTCTTGTACTCATTGTATTCATATACATTTACGTATGGAATTGTCAATTCTTCGACTTATGATTAATGATTCCCGAAAAGATGGCGAAAAAAATTAATTAGCGATCGATAAGGGGAAATAAGTGGGGTAATTACGTTATTATTGTTGGCCTTATATTGCATGCGGATTTGCGACTAACTCATTCGCGTCACTCCTCTTTGTGGAGCGTCACTTATACAACTGCCTCATTGCGGCAGCAAAAGTGTCCCATGTCAAGTGAATGGGCGCGTATTCTGCACCCTGTCCAGAATTGAAGGACCCTTTGGGTAAGAAAAGAAGCCTGAGGTACTTGGATAATTAGGTTGTTACTTCTCACTTGAGTTCTAACGCAGCACAAAAAGATTCTCAATAGGCTACATCTACCTAGGTGGGTCAAAGAAATGCATTTTCCAAAAGTATTTTTATTCTACAGTATCACCTTTTAGCTATATTCCCTAAAAAATTAATTTCAATATTGCTGAAATTGAATGTGCTGCAGCTTTCAACAGTCGCCGGGCGAGCGGCAGCAGCACCATACTTCGAACTTTGAACGCGTTTTTCTCGAAACACTTTTCAGAATCGGTGGACATGATATCTCGAAAACCACGTGACGTGTTGTTTCCAAATTTACAGGAGATATGATGAGAAGCATTTAAAGATCGTTGACGATCTCACTTTTCTGAAATCGATCTTCATTCCTCAATAGTTACGTAAAAAAGACGACTTTTTTCATAGACTTTGTATGCTTGAGTTCCAATTCGTCAGCACGTTGTTAAAAAACGATGATTTGAAAAATTGACGATCGTCAACGACTCGTATTTTTTGTCAACTTGAACAAACTGTTTGGCTTTTGAATTTCAGGTGGATCGTTTAAGCTGGGGAGTGTCCACCGCCAAACGTCGCGAAAAAATTTCATCATCTGTCCGCGACGATGTTTTTGTTATTTTTCTGTATCTTTTAGTGATTTTTTTTTAAACGCTTCCAATATATGTATCTTCGTGTCTTAAAAAATGCGTTTCCTTGCACCAACCGTTGTCCAGAATTTTTTTCGGGCCTCTAGGTAGATGTAGCCCCCCTTAAGGGGGAATTTTTATTCGATTCATATTTACCGCGACTTACTGAAAAAACCCACAAAAGACGCAAATGAAACAAACAAAAAACACTTTACGCATCTAGCTTAGAACCTTCTATCTTATATCTGCGAGTAAACGTATTCCCAGCTCGTTTTTGTTAACTTTTCCACGAATTTTTTTATCGTCTTTCACTGCTATACTCAGGATTGTTATCTTTTTTTCCATTTACGCTACTGTTCACGTACTGAGGGGATAAGGCAGACGAGATAAAACTTTGGTGGTTAACTCTGTTTGACCTGAATGAGGGAACAGGTGTGCGACTGAGGAGAATGAAGACTCGCTGGATCGACAAACCAAGAGGAGCGCACACGCACATGTGTATAATATTCGCATATATGGCTTTGCGTTGATTAGATGAACTGGCCGCAAAAAGTAGCGGTAATTTCAGCAATAACAATTTAAAAAACGATTACAATGCGAAAATACTATCAGTGCCAATAGCAACACAAACCCGTGAAGAAATTGTCGAAGGGATTCAATTGGATTCCCGTACTCGTGCATGCTTCCTGATAGGGATCCAACGGATCTATACTGAAACCTCACACTCATACATTGGATTCTAATCGAGATTTCCCATGGAATTCGATGTACGAATGCAACTTGAATCTCAAAGGATTTTCAAATTATCGAACAGAATCCGATAAGATTCTTGATGGATCTCATCGCATGCTGCACGTTGATTTTCCTCAACAAAATACACTGACATATGAAATAAGTGGATCTTACAAAAGTATAAATCTTATATCCAAAAATATAGATCGTTAAAAAGAGTACGTAGGGTAAGGTGCCCAATTATCGGCACTTTAAGGGCGCAATGATTGGGACTTTAAGGTCTCTTGTGTAGGAAGGAAAAGTGTCAATAATTGGTGACCTGCTAAAATAAGTAAATCTTACCAAAGTATAAATCTTATATATATATTATAAACATATAGATCGTAGAAAAGAGGCGGTAGTTTAAGGTGCCCAGTTATTGCTACTTTGAGGGTCCAATTATTTGGCCTTTACGTATCCCTGTGTAGGTAGGAGAGAAGTGTCGATAGTTGGTGCGCTGCCAAAATAAAGTCACTTTACCCTATATCTTAAATATTTATTTGAATCACATCACCAAAAATTGACTGTAATTATCGTTTGTTATTTATTTTACTGCACTTTGTCATAATGTCACCACACACGTTCGTTGGTTACGTTTCAACACGCCGAGATTTCTCTCGTGACTTCTTACATATTTTCGATCCGAACGTGGGAAGAATTCTCAAACGGCGTTCATTGGGAAACAGTGCAGACTCCAATTGGATCCCAATGAGGACTCCCTAGGTGCGGTGTCCCTAACAAGTCCCTTTAGCGATGTGGGTGCATCTTCAGAATGCGTGAATGTGATCACCTTCATTTTTTTCCTCAATAATGTTTAATCGGAACCGCCAACCACTCAATCGTGGTCAATCTCGGTGGTTTTTTTCGTCAATTCCAAATACTACGATACTCAAACATTGGCGATACCTGTTTAATTGTCTGGAAAAATGAAAAACATATTTTTTCCCACGATCAACGATGGTAGAATTTGCTCAGAAGTAAAGAGCACTTTCCTTACGGCTGTTTGACGTATACACTTTGGAGGCGAGAAGTGTGGATGGGTTTAGGTCATCATACGGCCACTCATGGCTTGTATGTTGCCCGTATCCCGTCAAGCATTTTTTTCTCTCTTCTCTGGTCAAGCGATCACTGCTCGTTTTTTTTGGTCCATGGAACTTACCTTTCTTCGACATCAACGAATTGCTTTTTTATTCGCGAGTTTCGTCACATTCCTCTTGACGCAAATTTTCTCACTTTTCGCAAAGACGAATAAGTAATGAGAGATATAAGAAGAAAATTCATATCGAAGGAGTGATCTTATATTCCGGGAAGACGCAATTTTAAACGGAAATGCCTCGTTCTCGCCGACGTCAAGTCTCACGATCTGAGAATGCATATAAATAATAAATACCTTTGACGGCGAGATCTCACTGAGAATAATTTGAATTGACAAATACGGGAGAAAGGGATTCCAACTTATTTCGCGCCAAATGCTGAGATATGACGTTTTCGGGATTAAAATACGCTGATGGAAAAGAGCAAAGAGTGAGTGGAAACTTCCATATTGCTTTTCCATCTATCTGAAGATTCTTCAAGCTTCCATTACGAGTAAGTCACTTTTTCTTTCTCTTGGAAAAAGCACTACGAAACTTTGATACAGTTACAAGAAAAGCTGATACAAGTATGGCATTGTGTAGTTATAGCTTCGACAAATTGATTGAAGGTTAACAGTAATCCTGGGGGAACGGAGCAGCATGTGACGTGCACAAAAACGCTCATGTCGTTTAACGAAAGCTCTGCGGTATTTTTTCTATTGAGCCTAATACCCTTCACCTAGTTTACATTTTTGAAAATATCAATTTTTGGTTTTCGACGAATTCTCAAAATATAACGTTTCAAAAATTTTCTTTGAAAAGGAGTTATGACACGTTTATCGGTAGGTTCCGCGAACCAGCGAACTTTAAAAGCTTTTTTTCTCTCAAAATGACTTTTTCAAAATCGGCGCCTACAATAGCTTAAAAACGAGTGCTCCGATGAATTTCAAATTTTACAAGCCTCTTTTGCATATTAAAAAGCAGTGCTTGAATAAAGGATTTTTTTGAAGGTAGAGTTTTTCATCAATGAAAGAGAAGTGTTTCACTCACCAAAAATCGATCCTTCACATTGGACTGCGACCGCTTTTTCCAAAAATCAATATTTTATTGAATCCTTCGTTCATGCGCTAGATAATTTTATGCAAAAACTAAATACGTTCGATTTTTTTAAGTTCCGGATGATTTGTTTCCTAGCAGAAGTGGTCACCGCAAATGACGTTTTCCAAACAGCGGTCTGCACAATCCATTGTATCTACTACCTCATTTATAAATATTTTTCAATACAAAAAATGTAAAAGGTCCTTGAGATCGTACTCTTTAATGTAAAAAAAACATTTAAAAACCTGCACACGTTTACCGAGAAAAAAATTACGAAAACTCCGTACACATGACCAATTAGCTTTTTTAAACTAGATATTTAATTCGGTAATGCTTTTTTCTGTCTTAGGTCGTGGATAGTACAGAAAACGTAGCTAAAGAAAGCTTTGATGTCAGCTAATAATAAGAATGTATAAAATTATTGTCATTTAAATATTCACAATACCAAGGCACTTATTTTTGGAGTCAGTACCAGCCCAATTGCCAGTATTGTCACGTTTTCGTAGAGAAAGAGGAGGCGAAGAAAAATAAATGAAATATACGATCTACAGTATTTTTTAAATTTTCGGTCTCATTTTCTCCGTGATGTCAATCTCTCCTTCTTGGCTGGCACCGCTTCCAAAAAAAGTCATTTGGTATTGTAAATATTTAAATTACAATAATTATATATTGCTTCATTATAAATTTATTGTATTATGTATACAATACATTATTATGTATACTACATTATGAATCGGCGTTTCCAGTATTCGTTGTTTAAATACAGTTGACGGTACATAATATACAGAAATTCCAATCTCCTAACTGATATAGTTTTTGAGATAGACCCCGCAACAAAAACGGTCTAAAACGGACAACTTTGACGGTCCCCATTTCTTTATTTTTGAAGATGAAAAAGAAAAGAAAATACATTTGTATTCTACTCAATGCGGTTCAAAAAATGATAGCCCACATGCCAGGGTAAGAAAAAAAATGTGCTCCTTTTTCATGTATGGGACCCCCATGAAAAATATTTTTATTGAATTTCTAGTTCAATATTCAGTTTTGCCTCAACATTCTACACAAAATATCCAAATTTTGAATCTGTAACTCATTCCCTTTACGAGCTAGAGACCCTTGACATACGGATGGACAGACAGCAGAGTGACATTAATAGGGTTCCGTTTTGCCCTTTCGGTACGGAATCCTAACAATGGATTAAAAAAGCAATTATCTAGAGTTATCAAGTACGCTCAATGTTCTGAATCGCACGACGATTTTTTCCATTCCCAGATGTCCAGCGCTGATCAGACTTGACAGAATATAAATTCTAACAAATATATCTTGTTCTGAATAAGACAATAATATTTTTTGGATCCCCTTCGCCTTTTCTACTTCCCATGTCTATTAAAAAATTAGTAAAAGGTCGTGGGTTGCGTAAGTGTACATATATTTAAGGAGAACAATCCTTCGAGCTGGGTGAAATATGATATACACCTACGCAGTCTTCTGGAACAAACCATATCGACATCAGATATGGTTGTATCGTAAAAATATAACGTCTGCATCGAACTCGGATAGAGCGCACTTTATTATCCTCTCTCAACAGATCGATCATCCATTACACCGATCCTTTCACGGTCCGCCGAGCATTGAGATCAAAGTCGTACAAGTGGAAATGGAAGACCAAGAGAAGTGGGCTGGGTACTGGTCAGACATATTTTGTACAAACTTTATTTCACGCGTCTAACAGCCACGAGCCGAATTACACCTCTGCAATTAAAGGGCTTAAAAGAGCGTAGGTACGCGTTAGTAATCCAGTTACGGTTTGAACCGAGGCTACCTGAAGCAATGCGTGCAAGAATGTGCAATGTCAAGACTTTTCGACAAACTCCTCTCATCGTCGTTTCGAATAAATTCTTGTTCATTCTTCACGCAGATAAAGAAAAAATGTACTTGTCGATAAAAGTAACGGCTCGTATGTGCATAAAACAATGTAAAGCTCTTGTATAAAATAAAATCAGCAAAATTTAACACAATGTTCCTTCTAGAGCATGGAAACCAGTTTTTCGATGATATTCGAAAACCGGAATATCGGACCAAAGATCCGATATTGGACTCGAATGATATCCATACTTCGACATCAGAATTGAAAACATTAAAATATCATTATAATATTTATTGTTTCTATTGAAGTTATTTTTAATTGTTTTTTACGATGTTTGACAGCCTTAAAATATTATTATCTACATTAAATATTTGCGAAGTGTCAACTTATTTTTCTACGGGTGTGAAATCAGAAAGGAGACTTTCTTCCTCAACTTATACCTGCAATAAGGTGAAGTCGTCCCTGAAAGAAGAAGCTTCAAATGCGTGTTTTTTGCGGTCATTGTTTCAACAATTTCGATCTCGTTAATTAAAGTGACCAATGCCTGCCTGCCATAAGCAATGCCATTTTTCTGCACTCTAGTAGCTACTATTGGGCTGACTTTCATGAAACTGCCTAATTTTAATTTTAATTGCTCACTACTTTTTTTATTTGCATAAAAGTTCCTATTTTTTGTTTGTTCATTTATTTTAGGTTGGGTTGGATATATTTAAGAACATAGCCCAGTATGTTTAGAAATGTATAACAAATGGAAATCTCAATAAAAGACGGCGATTCTTAATAAATACTGTGGTTTCACTTAACTGTACACTATTATTTCTACCATTTCCATCTTTACTTTTAACTTTCTAACGTTTTTAATTAAGGTTTCCCATAAATATCGAAAAATATCAAAATACCGGTATTCCAATATGAGAACTTGTTGATATCGAAATAATACCGGTAAGAGAAAAAGCTCCGATACTTTAAACTGTATTTCCTACATACGAACCACTTATTTCATTCGCAATGGTGTGGACCTTTTCAAAGTTATTTGTAATTGTTACGTGCAGTATTTTGATTCCACGAATACGAATAGTGGCTAAATAAAGCCGTTATAATCCTTCGAAAATAAGTAATTTTCCGAAAAGCTGCGCTAATCGGATACTTATAAAGCAATGATTTATCGGAAATCACAATTCTGTATTCAATTTTTTGTTTCGGTCTCTGAGGAAAATGTGGGAAAATAATCCTCTAAATTCATATAACGAGTATAGATAGAATATACACTTTTAGCGAGTTGGTACATTTTTTTGCGCAACAGCTGCCGCTATTTGCTGTTCGGTATTTGGAATCGTATGGAGTATCTTGTGTGCATTCGTCTTTATTCTCGTATAGTAAGGATTTGCAGGAAACTCCCGCATCGCCTGTTAAGGGGCATACGATCTACGTGCACGCAACGTGACACGTATGGATAATGTAGAGCTTTCGTCGTGGGTGTGTTATAGCGTATACGGAGTGTACGGTGCACTTGTGGATTACGGCAAATCCGATTAGCCTTGATTCTCAACTTCGGTTGGGTGTTATCGACATACGTAGAGTGCGAAATACGTGCACGTGTCCGAGATACAAGGCGAAAAAAAGATTTTCCCAAATTTTCACCCTGAACTCTGAATAATGTATCCTTCAAATTTTTTTTTTACCAATTTAACTGTGCAAATTCGAAAAATCATGTGTGGTGAATGGAAACTTAAAGAATGAATTTTTAAAAAAGAACGAGTGGAAAGTAATGTACAACTGAAGGAACTAAATATCCTAAAATTTCTAAAAAAGAAAACATAATTCTTTGTAATTATTTTGAAAATCTGGATCTGCACGATAAACAAATATTTTACGTTCTTCAACGCCGTTTTTTAAATATTATCTGCTACCTTTTCTATTTCGTTCCTCCGTTAACGGTGAATCCGCAAATATGAAATCTCTACGAGACAGAGCATCGGGTGGTTTCACATGCAGTGATTATTTCGTTGCGTCACTAGCCAACGCGGTATTTTATATTGCTGATAAGAATACGTGATGAAATAGAACCAGGGCAATTGGATGAAGCTAAAAATAGACAACGTAAATCCCCATGGTCTTTACTAACTAACAATGTAGTGGAAAATGTAGATTTTTTCGTTTAGCATTCCGTCAATCCTCGCTGTTTGGGTTACGTCCGAAAAGTGTTCATCAAGACTGCTCCATGCATCAATATCGAGAGTTTCCTGAAATTAATTCCTCCGAGTATAAGTAAATATTTCGCCAAAGTTACACTTTTTTGACAACCGCCATTTTGCGAAGATGTTATTCTCAAAGAACTACATTTATGTAGGTTTTAAAACTTTTTAATCTTTATTTTTCACACTAATCATTGTCAAATTAACGATCCGGCTGTTGGACCACTTTTTTTATATAGAGGCCTGTATAAATACGTTTAAATATTCTGTATAAATACGTCAATAACGTTGGTGTATTTTATTTTTTTCTCGTAAAAATTTACACGACATAAGTTCAATGTATGCTTAATAACATGGCTCTTTTCCAAATCCCAAATAAATTATTTCGGTGTACCGGTGGTCTCCCTTAAGTACCGAAAACTCATAAAAACTTCGATCCCAGGGTATTCAGTACTAAGTATACATTTTGCGACTATTCATCTGCGTGCAGCACTCTGCTGCACTAATTGAAAATAATATACACTGCAATACAGGGATACATATCCAATATAGCACGCAACCTAAAAGGGAATTTACAAAGTCTGTCCGCAGACGACCGAGAATGTTGCGCGCCCGCAATGTCACTAGTTATTATTACACAATATATTACATTACATATATACACAATACATAGGTAGTGGAGGTAGTAAGATACAGAGACTTTCATCAGGCCTTCCGGCCAGCTGTGACACGGGAGCCGGAAAAGTTTCCTTGGAAACTTCTACGTACGGTTGCGTAATTGAAGTCGGAAAGGAACGAGGGAAACTACTGTCGAGACTCGCCACTGCAACTTCTAAGTTCACCTACCGTAAATTTCTTGAAAAATTAACACTCCTTTCTTCGCATATACTTGCATGTATATATACATGACGATTTTTTTTCGACCCCATTTACCTATGAAATATAAGTTCAATGTATATTTTAGTGCGTGGTGACATATTCAGCAATTTCTTTACAAATTCGCCGTGTTAAGATGTGGTTGCTTTCCTCAGCGCACATCAGGAAGTAAATCTTTTCAACTACATGCTCTAGCCAAAAGGCCGGAAATCTTGGCAGCTTCTTCCTGCATGTCGTGACCGATAAGTTTTCTGTCGACAAAACTCCATAGTTGATGATTAAAACATGTCAGTCCTATTCCAACACCCATTCCCACCATCGAATCCAAAAGTTTTCAATTCGCTGGCTTTAATAATACGACCGGTTTTTCGCAAACTTGCGATACATGTTGAAGGTGAGGCTGAGCTGCAAAGTGAGTGTGCATAAGAACTTGGATTGAATTTGAATCTGATTTTTCAAATCGATTACTCGGGGTGAAATATTATTGTAATAAATTACAAACGTCTTCGAGAGGTGGTTTCCCCCATCAAAACCGTTTTTCTGCACATATAGTTCGTGAACAGATAAAAGATGATGATAGAATCATCAAACTTTTCGTCCCTGTCAGCTTGTAAGAAAAATATATTACAAGCCGTAGCCCGTAAGTACTTTTTTAATTGACATATAATACATTTTTTTAAATTGACAAAAACGATTTTTTAAAATTACAATGCAGACCGAATTTAAAAAAATTGTTTCCGTGTCACGCCATATCGATGGCGACATTTGACACTAAAAGAAAAAAAAATTTCACACTCGGCAATGAGTACCATCTAGATTTTTTTTAACGCCGATAACGTGTTGTGGGAGAGACAACATCGCCGGCTCGATACAAAAAGGCGTCACCAACATTTAAAATATGATGGACTTGACGTCATTCCTAAGCTGCGTCGCTGTCATGTACAAAATGAAATTTCAATACGCTCCCTCTGTCGCGTAGGGTGGAAAAACTGAAAGTTCAACTCGGTAGAACTTGGAAAAACTTTTTCCTCACAAATATACGGGCTGGATGTATGTGTCGTAGTAGGAATTCCGCCACGTCTTGCTTCATGGAATAGTTTGCTTTTGACCGCGTTTTTAGTCGTGTCTCTTGGTGGCAGATTCGACTTGATCCGCATGTGCAGGGTCCATCCTTTCCTTTCGCTGTTCGAGCGGATTGCTCGCTGCGTGACTAGAAAGATTCGTCCCCGATATCTGGAAATAAATATTGCAAACTTTTTCCCAATCCCCTTCTACACTTTCTTTCTCTTCCCTTGCCGCGATTATCCCTAACACAACTAACGACACTTTGATGATTTTCGATTTTCACGGCCTATTCTTGAAATTCCACCAGACTGCAACGGGTCATCACCGATCCGACGTCGGGGTGACGTAACTGCGATCGCTTTTTGCTTCAATTGTACTTCGAATAAATCGATAATCTCTCGCTGTTGCAGGATAGAACATTGAAAACGCGAACGATGGATGACTACGAGAATATGACGGAGCTGAATCGGACAATGCCCGCGTACTTTGGCAACGCGTCTACAATGGACGACTACATTTTTGACAGGACCGATGTCAAAGTCATATTCATCACCCTCTACTCCATCGTCTTCATCTGCTGCTTCGTCGGTAAGATCCTTAATTATCTTCTTCGCGCGATAACACTGCCAACGGTACAATAATCCACTTGACTAACGAAGTACGAAAGACATAAACTCACACGAGATAATGATATTTTTCAGCATTGAGGTCAGCCTCGGTCAGTTGTGCTGTAAATCGCGGTAGCTAATAAAATTTAAGCGTCCCAAAGCCCACACTCGGGTGTCTCAGAGCCTTCGAAAATTTCGAAGGACTCAGCACCCTGGGCTCCCCGGGATTACAAGGGTAGCCAAAGGAGCCGTTAAAAAAAACTACGGTTCGTCTCCTACAGGCTCGTAAAGACCCGATGGATGCTCCTCATCGTTAACTGCCGAATGAAACACGTTCTAATGGAGCTGCCGGGTTACCCGAGATCAACGTTTACACACATCGTAACAAATTGCCAAAACGAATCATTGTCGAATTAAGAAGAAAAAAAAACATCGATGGTACAGTGGCTGATAGGGACCAGTCGTTTTTTTAAATCTTTTCCAAACGAGTGCAATCGTGGTACATACATTCCGGCATTGGCACCATCAGATGTGCCGTGATTTTGATCGTCTCGAGTAGCTTATGCCTTGCAACTCAATGAATTGCAAAATTGAATTAGATTCTTTATTTTTCGTTATGAAATTGCGCCGTGTATAAGTTGTGGCAACATCTGTCTATGCCTTGAGCCGTAATTACACACGCTGAGAAGTTTCGACAGCAGCCCGTTTGGCTACGGTATTCTGTCAGTTTTCAGCAGCAAGAGGCCGCTGCTTACCACTCGATCGTTTGCCAGTGCCACGTCTGTATATGTAGGGTGTCTCAGAATGACATGTAATTTTTATTCATGAATAAAACGTATTGTTTATTTGAAAAATAATTTGTGGAACACAGTAAGCGATAAATGGCCGCCTCGTCCATGTTTGCAAACTTTCACTCTTTTGACGAAATTTTTAATAACATTTTGACATAATTGCGGACGAATTGCATTAATGGTGGGTCCAATTGCTTCCTTGAGCTACGGAATGATCTGTGGATCATTGGCATACACTCGTTTTAGAAAAGCCCAAAGAAAGAAGTCCAATGGTGTCAAATGGCACGATCTTGGTGGCCACTTCACATCTCCGCGGCGCGAGATAACACGACCATGAAAGTTCGTCTGCAATAACTGCATTGTTTCGCCCGCAGTATGGCAGGTTGCGCCATCTTGTTGTGAGAATGTCTTCCAAGTCCATGCCGTTTAGCCATTTACCGGATATTGTGTTCCACATACAACCACCATGTATGTACCTTGTTTTATTACCACATTTTTATTAACTCACTTTCACGGAGTCTGTTTGTCTGTTGGGTACAAATTCTGCAATCGTCAAAGTAACTTCCGGATGAGCTGGAGACTTGAAACTTTAAACATAACTCAGAACTGGATGACAATGCAATATTAACTCACTTTCTGGTCTGTCTGTTTGTTTGTTTGTCTGTTCGATACAAACTATGCAATCGATGTTTTTTTCTGTTTTTAAACATCGACAGCTGATGACCATATCTCTCGCTTTGGTAGTGATGCACCTCGTTATGCTCAAACAAGAGGCATTGAGACTACCGTTTATTTGTCTGTTCGGTACAAATTTTGCAATCTATTTTAAACTGGCTCCCGAATGAGCTAGAGACTTGAAACTTCGAGCATAGCTCAGATCTGGATGACGGACAAATAAACAGACAGGCAAGCCCTTCACAGAGAGAGAGAGAGAGAGAAGAACAGAGAAAAATGTGAAAAACATAAATAAACAGATAAAAAATATAGTTTAGTGAAAGCAAAAAAATGTTTAAAAGAAAATAAATAATATTAATAGTGAACAGTGCATTAGTGACACTTTCTACGATAGTCAAGGAGACAGCTCCCCAAAACAAGCCGTGCCTAGAGAAGGAGACGTAAAGTTTCACGCACACGCACAAGACTGAAAAGCAGGAAATACAATTATTCAAAATGAAAAAAATAATTAAATACGTTTTTGAAACGGACTAATAAATATAAAATAATTTCTCCTAGCCCCATACAGATTTATAACCCAATACAAATTTATAACCCCGTGTAGATTGCCCTGAAAATTTGTAATTGTGCATTTTTAAGAACTACGAAAATACTTGTAAGTTTTAAAACGAAAAACCTGGGGCGCATGCAATAGATGGAGTGCAGGAAGTAGCTTTCGTTGAGAAAACGTCCACAACAGTTCATATCATTTGCAGCGTAATAAAATTGTTAGTGAGTTAGGTGAACTATTCATGCATCATTTATCTATTGCATGCACTCCACGTCTTTCGGTTAAAATCTTACAAGTATTCTTATAGCTATGAAAAATTCACAATCAAGTTTTCAGGACAATCTGTATGGGGTTAGGAATCTGTATTGGGTTATGGGGCCTGGAGAAATTGTTTTATACTTTTTAGTCCGTTCTAAAAACGTGGTTAATTTTTTTTGTTTCATATTAAAATAAAAATATTCGGACTTTTAAAATAAATAATACGTTTTGTTAATAAATAGAAATGTCAGCTCATTTTGAGACGCCCTTTGAAAACGTGAACTCCGCGCGAGTGAGCAGCACCTGGGTAAAAATGATCAGCTATCACCTACACGATATCTTTTAAACTTTTTTCCGATATTTTTTCAGAATGCAATCGACCAAGTGCAACAATGCATATTTTCAGCATGTCTAGGAGCTACTGCTCTTTGATTTGCGACCGGCTTAACGGAAGGATCATTTTCTAGCCTGTTTCAAAAACAGTTCTCTATCATAAGTGAATCCGTAATTCTTTTTTCAAACCGCCAAAGTCGTGAGGGTGTAACCCCTTCATTTAGAGATTAGCCACTGGTTTGGTAGCCACAATTTTATTACAGTCGAGTACATTCGTACTTGCAAATGGGTCAACAGTCAGCCTGTGATGGGAAACTTTACTCCAGGACCGACTTCAGGAGCAAAGTATTTAGCCAGGTCCTTGCGGATCCATTGAGTACAATCTTCCGTAAATGGTGACTTAAAAAAACCTGAAGTATTGGTCAATTTTTTTCGTTCAAGGAACCAACTGTTGATTTTTCTCGAAAAGCGTTGGCGTGCTTTATTGATCCATCATGATGGGCTCGGTGGTGCGATTCCCGTGAATTTACGAAATTGCATTTCTGGCCCATCGTGTCACCTAGATTCGGTCCGCTGAGTGAGGCTTTCTCGCCGAACTGTACGAGCACGCCTGACGATGTCTGGCGCCTAAAGGGTAATCGACGTTTCACGAGTGCGTATCGTAGTGTCTATGGGAAATTTCCATTTCTCGCATAATCTATATGTACATGAGTTGGTCACGAAAGGGCGGAATAGACGGAACTCAACACACGAACTTCTGCGGCTTGTGACCTTTTACTTGGTAGCTTTTAGTGTCATAATACGTTACTGATAGGTAGATAGGCACATATATATGTATGTATAAACGTCACGTACGTGCAACCAAAAGACGTACATTCTAGGGCTACATGCACGAAATAGGGCCTTTCGCTTTTTGGAAGGAAATGTATTCATTAACGGCTTGATAGGTAGGAATGGGTTTGAAGTGATCTCATAGAGATGCGGGATGGCGATGCTCCCCGATGCTGGATGATGAACAGGAGCTTGACAACTCAACATCATCCCTGTATCAATCTGTCCACCTCTCTTCCTCTCTATATATCTCTCTGTATGTTCCTCTCTCTTTCTCTTCCAGTGTGTTCCTGTCTCCGCACCCCCATCACTCCCTCTCTCTCTCTCTCTCTCTCTCTCTCTCTCTCTCTCTCTCTCCCTCTCTCTCTCTCCCTCTCTCTCTCTCTCCCTCTCTCTCTCTCTCTCTCTAACAATTCAATAACTGTACACCATTGCCTAAAGGTTTAACCAAGGCATAATAAATCTTCAATCAATCAATCAATCAATCAATCTCTCTCTCTCTCTCTCTCTCCTCCTCCCTCTCTTTCTCTGGGCACCTTCTCTCCCCGTCGCTTATCCTATCTCCCGCTCTTTCGCCATGCGATGTCATTGCGTTTGAAGTACTCCTGCGCGGTTGGTGGTCATCGAGGATGCCAACGGCCCAAACTCTTCAAATTATAATTCAGTCATTTAGGTTACTCACCAACGATTAAATTCGCATATGTATTTGCGACCACGATCCGCGCGCTTCTGGCGACTTATTTCTGCGATGATACGCGCTGATTAAGGGGAGAGGTACCTTTAGGCAAGGAAAAAAATTGTTGATTTTTATGACTTTGTTTTAAAGAAAAAATAATTATTCACCATTTTCGAGACCTAGGGTATGTTTTATTGCAACTTTTGGCTGTTACATGGTTTTTCAAAATTAATCTCAAAAAATGACGGAGGTATGGCACAGTCTTTGAAGTGGGTTGCCATGGATTTTTCTTTCATTAACACTCAGGCGCAGAATATGAACCAAGAGAAAATGAGAAATGTTGGAAATCGATTAAATGGTACGCTGTGGAATAAAAAGATTGGATTTTCCGAAAAAATAGCTACATTGGAAGATATGGTGAAAAAATGGCAATAAAAAATACTTTCTTTTTTCAAAAAGATTTAGAGTCATGTTTTGGACAATGACGTTGGAAGGTTTATACCAAATTTCAGCAGAGTTGGTCTAGTTTCGTAGCTACACGTGACGGCAGTCTTGAACATGCTGCTTAGAAGATCGTGCCATACCTCCGCAATTTTTTAAGATTAATAAAAAAAAATACGATGTAACAGCCAAAAGTAGTAATAAAACATAGCTTGAGTCTCAAAAATGGTGAATAAACCTTTGCTTTTAAAAAAATTATGTAAATCAGCAAATATTTTGCTGGCCTAAATATTGTCCTTATCCCTGCAATTTCCAATTGCTGTTGACTGTACTCTCCTGATGTATAGATAGATCCTAGGGTTTGCTTAATTTCCTATAGGTTTTCGCTGTATCGTATCACACTGGTCAAACTCTTCTTCGTATACACGATGGCTTTGCGTAAATACGGGATAACCGGATGACAGTGGGCTAGTTCGAGAACTTTTGACTCTGAAGAGCTCTGCCATGATGACTCTCCAGCTCTCACCCCACCTTTAGCCGCTTATAATGAACTTTTCGCTAAACCTGTGTCTTTTGTAATTACTTGTGGAAGAGTACTTATCAAACACTGGTTGCGCCATTACAATACTGATGAAATAGTGCAGATGGATATTGTCCTCTTTCGTACGAACTTTCCTCGTTTGCCGCACGGATAAAGCGCTCTCATCAACAGGCTTATTTCTACGTCAGATTTTACATTCTAAGTCCAACATTAAAGCCATTGTGATAAATAAAAGAGTAATCAACTGGTTGCTTCGTCGGTAAAATGAAACACGATGTATACGGGACGTAATTTTCATGGCCTGTGTAGAAAAGTAACGGCCATGAAGAAAAGGCTGTGTGTGGGATATAAAAATCGGCAATGGCGACAAACAAGAATTGTACGACCGTCATAAAGGTGAATTGCCCTCGTGACGAAGTAATTTTGGCGGGTGCTCGTTCAATATGACCCCATGGTAGGGTTGATCCCACGATAAGGAGAAAAGAGAGGAATTTCGGTGGACCACGTTTACGATCAGTCTCTGATTTTCAAGATATCACACTAATTGGGGCGAAAGGGAAATCGACGAATTTTTGGTCGGTGAAAGAGCTGGCCTAATCTTTGTTCCTTCCTGGGCAAGTCGTTCGTGGTAATATTCTGTTGTAAAACTGTCAAATTATCGATGGATGGTTAACATACTTCCAATTTTTAAAAATATACGCAATTTTAGAAAAAATTGTCGACATGTTTTGTCAAGCCAAAATATTAAACTTAACAAAATGTTTATTTTGGAAAAAGACCTTCAACAACAAGATATGCACCTTAAACGAAAGCTGTGAAAAAAGGCGTTACATAAAAAAGCGTGTCAAATTTGTGATTTTATGGTTTGGAAAATACGATTAACGTGTGTCTAAAACTGGTTAAAAAATCGTCAAACCAAACAAGCATGCCTGTTTAAAAAATCACTAGATCGTCTCGATTTATCTCCACCAGATCGTCTCGATTTTATACTCGAAGGATGTGGTCGAGTTTCTCTATGATGTATGGCTGATGAGGATGTGAAGGATACTTATCGGGCGACCATTCAAGTTTAGCCGAAATGTTGACCCTTGACCGGTGACTGAAGAGGAGCATTCGAACCGCTCTGGGTCACGAGTCCCTTTCGATTAATCTTGTCCGACTCGACTCGTTGCTTTACCAAAATATCGGCCTCCAATGCTCGACAGCCGAGATTAAGGATGTCGCTGTAAGAGTGATTGAGATAGTTCGTTTATCCATTGCAAATGATCACTCGCTTAATAGCGAGGCTTTCGATGGTCAATCAGCCCACCTTTCTAGAAATAAAAACACCACCGATGTATACAGTGCTTGTCAACTTAAACCTCCAGCAAAATTAATCACGTTTATTGTCTACATCGCGTGGTGTCCAATGGTCATGAATATACAAAAGGGAATTTGCAACCCTGCTCTTATTAAAAATTGAATTCTTCTACAGTCTGATTTTTTCTCAAGCCAAAGACTCGAGATTAACGCTCTCCGAAAAGTGATAACCTCACTGATTCTTTGAGCAGGAGAATCCCTTTAGGCGATGAAAAAATGCTGATTTTCGTGATTTTTTTTCAAAACGAAAGATTTCTACACCATTTTTTAGGCTTGGGGTATGTTTTATTACTACTTTTGGCTGTTATATGGTATTTTTAAATGTATTAATCATTAAAAAGTATGGCACGGTCTTCTAAACTAGTTGCGGCGGATGTTGACAGACGGCGTGACACGTAGCATCGACGAGATTTAATCTGAAAAAAAACCAACGAAGATTTTTCTTTCATTAACCCTCATACGCAGAATATGAACCAAGGAAAAGTGAGAAATTTTGAAAATCGCCGAAGTGGGACGCTTTCAAACAAAAAGTTTGAATCGTCTGAAAAAACGACTATATATTGTACTAAAACATACGGTTTTATATTTTCAAAAACATTTGGTCATTTTTTTGGACAATAAGCTTAAAAAAATTGATACTACATTTAATCAGAATCGGTAGATTAGTTTTTTGAGCTATACGTCACGTCAGATTTGAAAATGCAGTTTAGAAGACCGTCCAATACCTCCGTCATTTTTAAATATTAATAGACCAAATACCATGTAACAGTCAAAACTAGTAATGATACATACCCCAAGTCTCAAAACGGTGCAAAAATATTGCCTTTTAACAAAAATCATGAAAATGAGGGAATTTTTTCCTTGCCTCAAGGTATCTCCACCTTCGAAGGTGAAAACTTCAACGAAACGGTATATGAATTGTGAAAATCGGACTCTAAGAAAATTGACCTATGTCCAACAGTAGATGTAATGCAATACATCCTTTTTTTATTAACACAAAATAGACCAAGTAACGAAGAATATAACAATTGTACCGGGTGTATGGCGTGTTCCCAATAACAATTATTGTACAAGCCATACACTCGGATCCATAGTGTTTCCTTGACGAATCAAGACTTCTTGTTTCTTTCGGTCCGAAAGAAGAACGAGTTCTTGTTCCCTAAGAAAGACCTACGTAGAAATGTCACTCCTTGTAAAGAATATTAATCGTGAATTAACTGTTCCAAATAATTGTGGCGCAGTATTATTTTGCGGAATGAGCGAATTTTGACTGACGATCACTTCCCGAAAAATTATCGAAAGCGAATAATTCGTTGTTAAACTAAAGAGGAAAATTCGAATTTTTTGACAGCGTCAAAAAAATGGGTACTCCCATGCATTAGATGAAACTTTTTAGTTTTTCGTAGTTAAACATGTCCTCCGATTTCACGGTTTACAGGGGAGGGGGTGCATCGGATGCGAGAACCGAAGGTACCTTCACAAAGTAGAAATGAGATGCTTCATTTTAAAAGTAAGGCATCGTTCCACTACGATAATTTTTGGCCAAACGTCTATCAGTCAAATTTGGCCATTTTTCGGAGAGAAGTGTCTATGTCATAATTTTTTTTGCGCCCTAAATATTCTTATATTTTAGTAATCACAAATAATCGTGATGGTAATAATAATCGTAAATGTTTCTAATACGACAAAAATCACAAATTAATATTTTTTTAAATGATCATTCACTGCGCTTGGATTTTATATGTACTGCGAATTTATTTGTTTCTCTTGTGTCAGCTTATTGAGAAGAAAAATGAGGAAAGTATTAATCCATACACATTCATCCTGCCATTGTATCCTGGGTTCTTTCGAAATTGAGCATCGCGTGGAGAACTTCCAGCAACTTTTTTCCGTCTCTGATGAGTATCGATTTTTAAATGGATGCATTTTTTAATAACAATAATAAAAATAAAAAGAACAACAGTAATACTTACAGTAATAACAACCAGAAAAGAGAATCCATGCACGTTGTTATTTGTTGGTACTAATCGCAACATATTATCTACATTAAATTCATTGCTCTTTTATTAACTACTAAATTTCAATTCGTACGATTCGCGCAATATTCAACTCCTTCTGAGAGTACTAAATCTCGGAGTATTGGTCAAACAGTGTCGTGTACGATTCACGCTATGGGAACGAGCAGTGGCAGCCACAATGTGGTTAGATAGAGAATGGTGCATATAGACGTGTGAGAGCGTCATACACGTACGTGTGCACCGCTGGTTCTCGAAGTAGAATAACGAAATCGAAAATAATCCATTTTCCGTAAGAGTAAAATTTCTTTATCGTGCATTCTCGGCACGGAAAAATATATGTACGAGCTGTTCTCGCATCAGCGGGTCCATTGTCGTCACGTTCGGCTAGAAAAAAATGCCTAGGAGAAATTGTGCATATTTGGAAGACTTGGTAGAACTTGGTATTGTACAGCCATTTCTCAGGCATGTTTTCACGTTCCAATTTACCAGCCGACATGCATTTGCACGATTTCTACTTCTTTTCGTATGTATTCGTAGGAAATGCTTCCCGCATTCATTGCCATTTTGGCATGTTTAAGGGGCTACATTCACCTAAGGCCCGAAAAAATTGCCATATTCTAATTTTTTTCTGGCGAACGGTCGGTGAAAAATAAACGCGGTTTTTTCAATACAAAGGTAAGCATATTGAGAACGCTTGAAAAAAAAATCGCCATAAAATACAGAAAAACAACAAAAACATGGCCAACGGCAGAGTACATTTTTTTTTCGCGACGTTAGGCGGTGGACACTCTCCAGCGTAAACGGTCCATCTGAAATCTAAAAACTGAAGGGGCTATTCAAGGTAACAATAAACACGAGTCGTTGATGATCGTCAACTTTTTTAAATATTTTTTATTTACATGGTGCCGACGACTTGAAACTTACGCATACAATATCTATGAAAAAAATCGTCATTCTTACGTAACTATTAAAAAACGAAGATCGATTTAGAAAAAAGTGAGATCGTCAACGACCTTTAAAAAACGACACTTCTAAAGAAGGCTGGCCTGTCGGAGAACCTTATCAAAATCCTTACACCCAAGGAATCCCTACCACCCAGGCTTTACGGTCTGCCAAAAATACACAAAAACAACATCCCACTAAGGCCCATCGTTAGCAACATAGGCAGCCCTACATATCATTTGGCACGTTTTCTCTGCAAACCCTTGCAGGAACTCGTAGGCCTCAACAACTCCTATATCCAAAACTCTCGGGAATTTGTGAATAAGATCCAGTCCACCAAGGTACAACCAGAAGACATTCTAGTAAGTTTCGATGTTGTATCGTTGTTCACAAACGTCCCAACCCATGAAACCCTAGAAATAGTCAGAAAATCCCAAAAAGTTGCTCCTAACCTACTAGCCCTCATAGAACATTGCCTAAACTCTACATATTTCCAATTCCAATCCCAGTTTTATGAACAAACTTCAGGCGCAGCCATGGGTTCCCCGATTTCCCCTATCATCGCCAACATCTTTATGGAGAATTTCGAGAACAGAATTCTGCAAGAAGCACCTCTCAAACCCTCAACCTGGTTCCGATATGTCGATGACACCTTCGTCATTTGGAGTCACGGCAAAGAAAACCTCAATCATTTCTTAACCTTCCTCAACTACCAGCACCCCAATATACAATTCACCATGGAGATAGAACAGGACAATCAAATTCCTTTTCTGGATGTACTGGTTCAACGGAAAAACGATGGCACTTTGGGCCACAAAGTTTACCGGAAACCAACGCACACGGATAGATATCTCCACGCTACGTCCCATCACCACCCCTCCCAAAAACAATCGGTCATAAGCTCTCTGGTCTACAGAGCTCTAGCGATCTCCGAACCGAACTCTCTCGAGGATGAACTAGAACACCTACGCAAAGCTTTAGGAGATAATGGGTACAAGCCAGGCAACATCGAAAGAACGATCAAACAACTAAGAAGAAAAATGGCCGATCCGAAAACGGTAACAGAACCTGAAGGGGAGAATGAAGGACAAATAATAGCAACAACTTCCCTTCCATACCTTCAGGGCATAACCGATCGCATAGGCAGGGTCCTTGGGAAACATAACGTGCGAGTCATCTTCGAACCTCAGAAGAAGCTAGCACAAGTGGTTCCGAGTGCAAAAGACCAAAGACCACCATTAAGTGCACCAGGAGTGTACAAGATACCCTGCTCATGCGGTAAAGTGTACATAGGAGAAACCGGGAGGAAGATCAGTACACGGATCAAAGAACATCAACGGTGTATCAAATATGGCCACATTGGACAATCAGCCCTGGCCGAGCATTGGATGGAAACTGGTCATGCCATTCAGTTCGATAAAGCCCAAAGTCTGGCCCCATCAAACAGCTATTTTTCTAGGAAACACCGAGAAGGCTTGGAAATCCGAAAACATCCGGACAATCTAAACAGAGATGGTGGATATCACGTCAATCCCATTTGGCACACCGTCCTCCCGGTTTTTTAATTGACCGGCCGATCAATTAAAACATCTGATTGGCTGGTGCAGTGATCTGGAACGATGACTGCAAGTATATAAGGAATGCCTGAGACACGGGAGCTTCAGTATCGGAGCTCTCAGCCCTGATGATGCAGACTGTAACGTTTGCGAAACGTCGGCACAACGCTGATTCTCAACACGGCCTCCATCCGGAAGCCACATACTCTTCAGACCTTTAAATATTTCTCATAGAATCGCCTGTAAATTTGGACGTGATCCATGGAGTGGTTCTCGAGATATCATGTCCACCGACATTGAAAGCAGTGTTCCGTGAAAAACGCGTTTAAAGTTTGGCGTATGGTGCTTCTACTGCTTGCTCGGCCGGCTGTTAGGAGCTGTAGCTCATTCAATTTGACTGAATCAATCAATTTGACTGCATCAATATTTCACTGAAATTTTCAGGGAATATAGCTGGAAGGTGATACTATGGAATGAAACTATTTTTGGAAACTGCAATTTTTGACCCACCACAATTTTAGGTATATGTGGCCCGTTAACTTTATCGTTTTCAACAATATTCAAATAAAAAGAACAGGGTTCAATATTTTAAAAAATTATAATATTGTACCAAACGTGCCAGCGACGTACACATACATACATACATGTATTCACTGATTCGTTTGAAAGTGTAATTTCTGTTTACTGCTGAATAAAATTTGGATAAATAATTATTGCTACAGATGTGCTCATTTATCGTTCATTTTCATATAATTTCCAGTAAACAATTATCGAAGAATTTAACTTGTTTTTATCGAGAATTCGACGTAACTCGATGGAGTACATAGGCTTTTTATTCGTATGCGATCTTTAATAGTAAATATGAAGTTCTTACGGATCAATGCCTCCGCATCTTGTCCATTGTGAACCTCCGTGGTCGGTCTTTTTTTCACAATAAGAAAGAAGAAATCACTAATAATTAGCATTCAGGCTGAGTAACCGAGTGGATTTGGCCCGAAAACGTGACAAAAATATTGAGAAACCAGCGGTGACGTTGGGATAAAAAAAATTGTGTTGGAAGCACCGGAGGAAAGAAGAGTAGTAGCGGGAAAAGGTTGAAACGTCGAGTAAACGAATTGAAGGGATGAGAGGAGGAAAAATAAGCCAGACTCTCAGCACTTATAATGTGGAAGCGATCCGGTGCCCGGAATAAGGAGCACTGAGTTTTATTGGCCCAGCACTTCAACGAACCCTCTTTCGTTCGAGTTCGTATGGTTTTTTATGTTGTTAATAGGTATTTTTTGTAAGTATATACAGGGTGTCTTAAAATGACCTGACATTTTTATTTATTAATAAACCGTATTATTTATTTGAAAAGTACAAATATTTTCATTTTAATATGAGGTACAAACATGGAGGTTATATGTGGAACACAAAAGCCCAAAGAAAGAAGTCCATGCCGTCAAATCGCACGATCTTGGTGGCCAATTTACATCGCCGCGGCGCGAGACACCACGACCATGAAACTTCGTTTCCAATAACGATGCAGCAACAATGCAGCAATAAATAACAAATTTCTATGCGTTGCTCGATCGCGTAATTCTCAATGACTAAACCTCCATAATTCCTGATGCCAGTTGTCGAAGGTTAGTTCTCTATATTCGGCATAAAAAAAATGGCGCGCAATTTAAAGTGTCAGGTCATTTTGAAACAGTACCATTTTGAGACGAGAAACGTGTAAATTGTGGGCTGTGTGGCTTTGGTATACATGTATTCTCCGAATTGCTGGCACATGGCTGACGAGTCCCAGACATTTTCTAGTCACCGTAAGCCTGTGATCCTTCGCGGGCTTATTGTAAAAGACATGTCATCCAGAAATCATTTTTGACGTGGCGACGAGACTCGTGATTCGTCGAGCTCTCTCTCACACCATTATTTACATTGTTCAGCAATTTTCTTATTTTCGCTTTTATCGTGCCCACACGAGGAAATACTTCTTAAAGCTCATTTTTTTCGTTTGGCAAATATACGGCTACTTGCGTAAGGTTGCGTATATATATATATATATATATATATATATATATATATATATATATATGTATATGTATATGTATATGTATATGTATGTATATATATATATATATATATATATATATATATATATATATATATATATATATATATAGATTGAGCGCAACATCCGGATTATCACTTTTTGCGCCGAAATTTTGACCTTTTCTTGAGATTTATATCTACGTGCAAAATGATCGCTGAAAAAATCTTAAACATTCCAAAGACTCATTGTTCGTCTTGGAGAATCGTGATAGAAAAAATCAATGCGAACTTCGGAAAAATTCCGTTCCTCGTGCACAAAGTTAAGCAAAGTATTCAAATTTCTGCTCATTCTCGTTCAACGAACAATAACTTTGTAAACGAAAAATACGGTTTTTTTTTCATTTTCGATTTTCAAAGACGAAGATTCAGAATAATTTTTTTAAATATCGTTTCTTAAAATAAGTATAATATAATATAAATGAGATATAAATAGTGAAACATCAAGTACTTCCGAAAGGAGGATGGACAATATATGAAGAATTTGGAATCCCTTTTTATCCCCAGAAGATACGAACTCTGTAGTGCACACATATATATACATATCATCTATACGAAAAACATGAATATGTAAATTCAGACCGAATCTTTCTTTCCCGAAGAGAGCAATCTCCAATTGTAAGTACGAAAGATAAAAGCTTTTTATGGTCAGTAGAAAATGGGAGAGGAAGGCAAAGACAACGTTATATGCAGGTAATCATGGGAATAAAGTTGATCGGAAAAGCTAAATCTTTATTGGAGTGTTATCAGCTGCAGGGTTGAATTGACGAGCTAAAACACAAGGTTTTCATTTCCCAGTGAGTTCATCCGGCCAATTTTCTTTAGGTCAGTATTCTCGTAATATAACGGAGTATACATCTCGTGGTCTTCCGGGACGAGGTAGCCTCCCGCTTTTTGTTTTAACGAACCTCCGGTAACGCAAAAAGCGATCTGCACATGCTGCATATGTTATATACACTTATTTTATCCGCGCTGATTGTACTCCTTTAAAGAGGGAACTTCGTTCGCACGGCAGCGTTTTATCAGATTCTCATTTGAACGTTTCGAAACACAATTAAGCCGCTTGCTCCAGTTTTCTAAAAACTAGGACGAAATTTGAATGAATTAAAAAATTTGTACAAAAGTTCTGTTAAAAAAATGTATATTTAATTATTTTTTTACGATAAAGTATTAGGGAAGTTGTGCTTAATATGACATACTTTTTCTTTTACGATAAACCATTAATTAACAGACGTCGTATGAATTCAAAGCCATACGCATATCCATAAAGGTTTATTGTTATAATGAAATAGAATCAATATCAGGACATTAGGTTCATAAATTTAAAAATTGAACAATAAAAGCCACATGTGTGTCGACGTGTGTAAGACGACATACTTTAGTCTATGATAACATACGTATGTCATCTTATACACGTCGACCGAATTATCTTCAGATACATTAATTTCTGGGTTAAAGGTTAGTTTATAGCAACAAATATTTACTGGAACATCATGATAGTGACGATGAAGTGCCGTGTAGAAATTTGAGTCGGGGAAAGTACTGCTCAGGTAAATCAGACAAGGCAAGTCTGGTCAGAGCCGAACACATAGTAGGGAATGCTCGGTCACATTTCTGCACGGGGCGTTGCCTTCTTTACAGCTTCAATGGTCTTGGTCGTGTGTTCTTGTGACCAGCTCTTACGTGTCGAGGTTCTTTGATAATTGCCAGGCATCTTATAACGATAAGCGACAAAATCTGATTTTATATCCGGTTTTAAAGGCAGCAGGTCATCATGACGAAGTATACCATCTTACACTGACGTCTGGTATGTCAACTTACTCATAAGTGAATGTAGCTTTTGGTTATTTGTTGCGATAAAAGAACTTTGGAGTTACAATATCCGTTCACGGTATTTGTGACGTACAATGACCCTAGATTATGAATAAATTAGTTCAACGAGACGAAATCTTACCCAACGGGGACTTTTCGCACCAGATAGCATGGTGGTCAGTTCTTTTTCGCATTTCAAAATCACGAAAATATTTACTCCGTAAAAGCTCGCGTCCACTGACGGCTATACTAGATTTTACCACTAGCAACACTAATTGGCTGACTATAGAATGTCATCGTAACTCGTATAGCTCGATATTTGAAAAGATATTGAGGGTGTGTCGTCTTATGTGACCATGTCATCTTGAGCACAAGCCTCCTATTAATTTTCTTGGATTTTATTCGATAAACAACAGTTATTCAAATTGTGTCATGTTTCAAGGTATGATGTAAGTATGTGCTCAATTATCCTACTGTCCTTGCATATATTCGCTTTAGTGGGCCAATGAGGAACCGTGTAGCACTCGCAGCAATTTTCAGAATAATTTGTGCTGTTTATTTGGACTGTGTTGTACCGTAGTAGAAGGGCAATTGCGAGTGTGTAATGGGGTTAAAGAGAAATAGAAAGAAGGCATTGTCGGCTACTCTGACGTTTTTCCAATTTTCTTAGACTTTCACACTATATTGGTCGTAGAGTTTCAGTAGATCCTGGGTTACCAAGCAATCCTGGTTTTATTATTTTTGTATCCTTTTTCTCTCCTCTCTTGTATCTCCTTCGTGCTGTATTGCTTTTGTTGGACGTTTCCGATGAAGCAATCGAAAATCGCCAGCAAATCACAGGTCAAGCAACGTCTTGACCATTTATCAGACTCTTGGCCAATCCCATTAATAGCGTATGATTTCGACGCCGATCAATCGATCACTTCGATTTTATTCTATCACGATTCGTAGAAAAACAATTCATGGTTCTCCTCGTTACAGACATGAATAAAAAACGAACACAAAATACATCATTTTCAATAGATGTTTCTTGGAAAAGAATCTGGCGTAGATTAACTATAATATTATTGGTGTAACGAATAACTAAATCTTAACTGATTCATATTAATAACGATACGAGTCAGTAACGATCTTGTTTTCGGAAACGCCAGAGTACGAAGTTTCTATAATTCTTCGAAAATATTATTAACTATTATACCTAACAGTTGGTAGCCGTCAATCGGCCCTATACATAAGCATAGCCCACTCGTCTCGGACTCTATGGCTAGATGCCTAGACCCCAGACATCCTAAGCCCTTCGTTGATACACTTGGCCACGATTTTGACACACTGGGTCAATTTGACCTGGATAGTACTTCATCCACCTGCCATTAAGAACCCTTAAGACGGCTTATATTGGGAAAAATCAAGGATACACTTTAACCTTTTCTTAGTGTATATGTATAGTTGAAATTCGGGAAGTGTAAAATTAAATTGTACAATATTATTTAAAAAATTCCGTTTTGGGAAAATGAACATCTTATTTTAAATTCGTCCGGGTCAAAATGGCCCAGCGTGTCAAGATAGGGTTAATGGACCTTCCATACTGTAACTTTTAGTTTCGATTCATCAACTATTGTGAATATGTTATTTCAGTAAAGGAAGATGATAAATATATCTTCGTATACTGTGCAAAATCCGGCGTAGGCTACCAGCTACGACATGCACTGCTTATTGAAAACATCCAGATATTAGATTTTACACCCACACACATTTAACGCCTTAGGCCACAAACAAATGCTCTGTCGGTAACAACATTCAGAGATTGGTTTGGACGCTCCAACAATAATGATTTTGATGCGTCGAATTGGAGGCATTACTTCACGAAGACTCATGTCAAACCCTAACTAAATTTGCAGGATTAGGTGTTGATCACACAACAGTTTCGAAATGTTTGAAAGCATTAGGAATGCTTTTTTTTTAAAATGAAGCATTAATTTTGACGAAAAATCAGCAAGAACTTATTCAACATCTCAAGAAAATTCAAGCTCAAATATATAAAAATGTTATTCAAATTAAAAAATTAAAAATAAACTGAACTTCGAAAAATAGTTTAAAAACTGTAACGTAAAAAAAAACATCAAAAGTAAATACATAACGTGTTATTTATTATCAACAGAAATTTTCGTATCGATGCCAATAAGTAAAAAAATAATTATAAACACGTGTCTACAAAAATAATTGTGTGGTTGTGTGTCGATAAGTCGAATGCAAATGTATAGAACTTTAGAGTAAATTATTTTTTTTTCATTTTCAATGTTTGAAAATGATAACGTTTTTGTATATAATCTGTATATAATCAAGAATCAATTTTGTATTCTGAAAAAATAACTTTTTTGTATATAATCAAGAATAATATAAATATAAAAAATATACAACAATATTTATTTTTATACTTTTTAGTTTTTTCTTTCAAGTCGGTTTCATTTTTCGTGATTCATGCAAAAAGTGAATTCTGGACAAATTTCAGAGAATTTTCGAAATCTTCTGAGTTTTCCGCATGAATCCGCTGTTCTCCGCACGATCTACCGCGATTACGCCGATCTATAAATGACGGGCACAGGCAAGTGTAATGGGATAGCACGCAACCGGATAATTAGACGAGTCGCGGAGACTAAATTTCCATGCTGTCTCGTAAGTAACTGACAGGCCATATATATGTATATATACATCGTACGTGTATTCGGGTACATATGCGTGTATGCGTACATTCACCCGAGGGCTAGAGTCATGCCGTAAGAGGAGCTGAATATTTACCAGTAGCCAACGCTATTTCGTCCAGTACTGTACGATGTGCCACGGGGAAACTTATGTGGTGCGATCGAGGTTCGGTATACGTAACGAGCCTTATACACACATTCCGAGAGCTATCGCCAAGTCGACTTCCGTCAAAGAGCCTGTTCGCGAGACGCCCACGCTCTTGGTCAGAAGCTCGGGCAAAATTGCAAAAGACCCGTCATCAATCGCAATGCTGCAAGTGAAACTGAAATCACGATTGAAATACGAGTTTTGACGCAGGAGAGACAGCACGTGCGGATGACGTTTCACACGCACGATGGGAATTTCATATTAGCATTCCTTAATCCCGGAATAGGAAGCTCCCGAGTACACGCCATATGCTGCTCGCAAAACTAGCAGAGATAAAGCGTGTCTCAGAATGAGCTGACATTTACATTTATTAATAAAACGTATTATTTATTTGAAAAGTGGGAATATTTTAATTTTAATATAAGGTACAAACATGGCGGTTATGTGTAAAACGCCATATTCGATAAATTGCATAAATAGCATCGACATTGAAGACATTCTTTCACCAAGATGGCGCAACTTGCTACACTCGGACGAAACAATGCAGTTATTGCAGACGAAGATTCACGGTCGTGTTATCTCGCGCGGCGGCGATGTGAATTGGCCACCAAGATCGTGCGATTTGACGCCATTGGACGTTGTATACATATCGCATATTTGGGAAGTAACGTCATCATATTTGATCATAACTGAAACGAGACAGTTTGGTTGCACGTCCTTGAGTTTCAACGCAAACTAACATTTTCTCTTGACAGCAGCTGGAAATGTTGAGAATTGTTAGCTGCCTGTTGCCTCCGAGAATTTGTCTCGCCCTGTCAACTTATAGCCCCGAAGTGGAGAATCCAATTTCTGTCCTGTACCATCTTTTGATCAACGAGACATTCCTTCAGACGTGCTGGTGCCGAGTTCATGGGCAATCTCTTTTTTCAATTAACATATTTTTTACACATTGGATAAGAATGTAGCATGTTTGCCTTTGCCGGTTGGGTGTTAGAAATCTCATCGTTGTCGAAGCTTGATGCCACCAGTTTGGTATTTACATTTCTAGATTAGCAAACTCCCGCTTCGTCGTAAACTCATGGGAAGAAAATACTGTCGTGGGCAAAAAATATCGTTTTTCCGATTTTTTTTGTCTACTAGATTATGTATTTGAAATTTGGAAAAAAATATATGTTGGTAAGCATACATTGAACTTATTTCGTGTGAATTTTTATTGAATTTTTTTCTAAATTAACAAGGTTGATGAGGGATAATAGAGCCTCTGTATAAGAAATGTCGTCCAACCGCAGGAACGATAACTTGACAATTTTTAGTCTGAAAAAAAACGAATAAAGTTTTATCACGTAAATAAATGTAGTTCTCGTCGTTCGTAGCCGTTTTTCAAAAGAAAAACAAATTCACCACATGGCGGGGGTAAAAAAAAGTGTAATTTTGGCGAAATTTTTACTTATATTCGGAGGCTCCGAAAGTATTAGATTAAAGGGACAGAAACGACTGCATACAAGGATGAATACTGCAATTACAGATAGTTTCTTTTTTTTTAAATTGAAAATCGACAATTTTAGCAAGAATTAGGACAAAAACGCGATTGAAATTTTTCGTATACGTAATTTGTTGCGCTACCTGCTCTCACTAAATCGTCTGTGACTTGGTCGAATTTTAATATTTCAATTTCGATGTTTTTACATATTCTTGTACACATTGAGGAAATGCAAAAAGAGCGACTTTTATGACCCGTCACATGATGTTCGGCCCTGAGGGCGCACGCTTTGATAAAGTTGGGAGAACCCATTCACGATGCGATCTCGTTATAACGGAACACATTCAAAATGCATTTTCTCATTACGTAAAATTTGACGAGCACGAATTTTGTATTTGAATAAAGAAGATGCCGAGTGTACGGAGTTTTGTTCATTGATATTCTTCGTTTAATATCTTATTTTTCGAAAGACAGAAATGGTTTATCTCCTCTTCGTGAAACGAGCGAACACTTGAGCAACGAAAATGATAAACAAGAAAGCATCAAATAAAAAATGTCAAGGTTAACCCGTCGACTGCACACTGGGTCGTTTTGACTTCATGATTTATTTAACTAACTGTATTGCTCCTGAATAATTGTTATTTTTCTTTAAAAAAATCAATTCGGGCCATAAAATAATTGACCACAAAAACGTCTCCAAAAAAATGCATATTTACCGAAGTACAACGATCTGAAAAACGTCTGGGGTCCGAGCGACCCCACGTGCAGTCAGAGGTTCGTGGCCAAAGTGTGCAGTCGGAGAGTTAAAGTTTGGCATTATTTTCTTTTCTCGTCCGTAAAAAACTATTCGATGAATTAACTTAAAATATCGAGAGTGGCTTCGAAATTCTCTTATCAGCTTTCTACAAGCAAAGAGGTTTGGATATTTCCCTGTTTAAGGGGGGAAATACCTTTGGGCGAGGAAAAAACAGCTGATTTTTTTTCAACGGTAGATTTCTTCACCAATTCCGAGAGATAGAATACGTTTTATTACTACTTTTGGCGGAAACGTGGTATTTTTTAAAATTTAATCTTCATAAATGGCGGAGGTATGGCACGGTCTTCTAAACGGATTCAATGGATGTTGTCAGACGGCGGAACGCATAGTATCGGCCAGATTAATCTGAAAAAAAACCAACAAATATTTTTCTTTCATTAACACTCGTATGCAGAATATGAACCAAGAAAAGGTGAGAAATATTAAAAATCGGTTAAATGGTACGCTTTGAAATAAAAAGATAGAATTCTCCGTAAAAAATGGCTGCATTTTGCAATAAAAAAGACTTTTTTTTATTTTCAAAAACATTTAGGTTCACGTTAGAGAGATTTATACACAATTCCATTAGAATCGGTCGGTAGTTTTTTAGCTATACGTCAGGCCAGTTTTGTAAATGCAGTTCAGAAGACCATGTCATACCTCCGCGATTTTTGAAGATTAATCAAAATTAGAAATACCATACCACAGCCAAAAGTAGTAATAAAACTCTCTCAAAAGTCTCGAAAATGGCGAAGAAAACTTTCCTTTTTTTGAAAAATCACGAAAATCAACAAATTTTTTTCTCGTCTAAAGGTATCTCGCCCCTTAAGAGACTCCAAGGTATGTTCTCATGCTTCCCCTCGAGGTTTCTCGACTCTCGACAGAGGAATATGGTTTTCACCTTTTTATAACGGGTTTAAAAAGAAACACAGAAGAAACGAGCCACACTGCGCGGGAAAAATGTGGTGTGATTTTTTTTGCTTGAAGTAATCTTGAAAGCTTCGAAATTGACTCAATCGACTCTCAGCTTAATTCTCGATTCGGGATATCGCTGTATGAGTGTATGAAAAACGACGCTCTACGATCGACCCGCGTTATCGCTCCCGGGAGAGTAAAACGAGAAGGGTGTCCTGGAAATTTGAAGGGAGAGAAAACGGATCTCCGGATGATGGGAGTCCGTGCTCGGTTATCGCTAAGGGAAAGAAAAGTGTTGAAAAAAAGGGAGTCGTTCTCTGCAAACCGTTTCGTTCCACACTTTCGCGGATGAATGAACAACGAAAGATGAAATTCCCTCGACACCGATGGATAATATTGAAACCACATGATACGGACAGGAAATTGAATATGTTTACGCATATATTTGCAAATAGGTATATCACGTGAGAAGAATTTTTATTGGGTACGAACGGTAAATAAAATGAGTCCGTTCTGTTCTTAACGATCTACATTTCGGTTGGATTTTCTAAAGTGACAGAATTGATTATTTAATATAATAATAATATTCAATGTGGAGGTGTAACTCGTATACTATTCAAACGCTGATTGGATATTAGGAAAGAAAAGACTTTTCATGTTTCACAGCTAGAGAAAACCCCGCTCTACACCCTAATGGGCCTCTACCGTCAGCCGTAATTCTTGTCGCATTGAAGACATCATTTTTGTCCTTTGACTCGTTGAATTAGACTTAGCCAAGCTTTTCTTATCCCAAATATCAGCGTTTTATAATAAAAACAATCAAAATGAAAACCTTTCGCGACCAGCTTGTTGGTCAGTTTTATTATTTGTAAAGGAGGACAATTCCCTTATCAATATTACCGAAAATGACAAACTGAATATTCAAGGTATTCCTTTCACTCATCCGAATGTTTACCAATAAACTGATTATCGATTATAACCAAGTAAAAATACATCCCAGTGGACTGGTAAAATTTGCAGCCAAGTGACCGAACTTTTAACGAAAAATGTCGACCCTAAAGTCGTCTTATTTATCCGGCGGCACTTGATGGATGACATGCTGGCTACATTTTTATCTAATAATTGATACACTGAATAATTCTAAATGCCCAGCATAAAATGTTCAACGCGTGTTGAAAATTTTGAAGATTCCAATAAAAACAGGTGGTCATCGAATGTTTAATGAAAATATTAATGATAAAACTTGGAAAAATGTAACTGGCTGAAGAGTTTTCGTAGTCGCGACTTTTCAGAGAAAGTGTAAAAGTATCTAAATCTACTGAGTTTGGGCGAAATATTTTCTTCCACTTGGTAGTTGGGTATAATAGATGATTGTGACTTATTTTTATTAAGTACCGCTGTAATTGACCAATGGTCCAAAAAAGCCCTGCTTGCACCCCCACAAAATACGGACTACTTTCAATATTAAATCACGGCAATTATTGAGATAAGTGAATATCTTCAGGATTTGACGTTTTTTCGACGACACTTCGGTCGAAAAGCTTCCTCTTGTACCCTCGGGGGAAAAAGAGAAATGCCATTCTGGAACAGGAGAGGCAAACGGTATTCATGAAAAAAATTAAATCGCTTTTATAAACCACACGACACAACGCTAATGCGATGCAAAATATTCAATAACAAAGAGAAATGGTATTATTCGTATGGCAAGACATGGAAAATATTGCCGGAGTTTTTTTCCTTCCAGGCCGTTGGGTTGGCGAAAAAGATGTGAAATATTGTACTAAATGGAATATGCCCCGATTATGTGTTGTGTGGGTGTTTCGGTGTGTACTGGGAAACAGGACAGAATTTTTGGCGAATATTCCCAAACATACTTGCAATCGTGTTTGTTCTACGTCGGTTCTTTATTTATTCTCAACATTCCTTCAGTCACTTCTGTCCACCGCAGAGAATATTATTTTACCGGAGTTTAGATCCAATGATGTACCCCTATACAAAATATTTAAAGGCACGCGACGTTACAACAAAGGAGAGGTTTTATTTCAATGTGAAATAGACCAATCTCAATAATTATTAATAACAACTGGTGAATGAACCCATTGTTAAATATTATTAAATTAAAAAAACGATCTTACCGTTATTATTCACTTTACATTAAACATGATAAATATGCATCTTCACACAAAGGTTTATCAAAATATTATTCGCGGATACGAAATTTACTTGACTCCGTCTTTACGATTATCTTTTAACAAATTGATGGTAAGAATAACTGTAACAGCTATCATTAACGTTAAAAACGTAAAATTGCACATGGTTTTAAAAATATCAGATAGATTCATTGAATTAAAAAAGACTGACACGATTTTTTATAATTAAAGTTGTTCAGAATCAATAGTATAATAGGTGAATACATTCTGGTAATATACAATATAAATATTTGTGTGTCACGAAAAGATACTTTGAGCTCACTATATCTACGTGACGTTGACTATCGGCACATGTGGCTTCTTTGAGTACGGCTATCAACTTTTTTTTAACAAATCGATAATTTTGGAGATAAAACGGTCTTGGAAAAGACTCATATTTATGAAAATGCTTACATTTGTCTAAACGAGATTTCGAAGTCATTGGGACTTACAATGAACATCAGCTTCGATTTTGTTGAAGCTCATACACGTGATGAAGCATTGAAAACTATCGTATTTAAACTGCGCGTATTTTTTTCGGCGGAAAAACGTTTTAAGAGGCGAAACCACCCCTCAAACAAAGGTGTGTCGCCCCTTGATGCATTTTTTTTCTTTCGATACTCCCATAGTGGATTTTTCATCGCTTTCCATTAAAAGAATTTTGTTTTTTTCGTTCAGATCGATGGACTGTTTGCGGGTGAATCTACAAAATTACCCCTTAAAACCGTTTTTTCCGCCGATAACAAAAAATACGTATTTAATAAATTTCAATTGCTTCATTACATATATGAGTGTCTACAAAATCAAATACGGACACTTAAGTGATGATCTTCGTTCGATCATTCAAGTAAGAGGATTACTGACAACTGTGTAAACGGCTCTCGAAGTCGAATATCCTTAAAATCACCTTTCCCCATATTTCCATCAAAATGCATTTATCCTATATATGATGATAAAAATAGCAATTATTATTTGCACATGCTACATTTTTGTAGTTTCTTTTGCAAACTGAATCGGCAGTCAAAGGTTTTGGAAAACGTTTCGGAAAAAGACAGCTGTCAGATGTTTCAATTTTTTGTTTCTTTGTTTGCACACACAAAATATCAAATCGATGAGTATAAATCGAAAGTCATATGTGTAAATACGAAATCACTTTGTATCTTCCATCTACAAATTCCCAAAGCATACAACACTGCCAACTGTGCAGATGTATGTAGGAGTTAAGCGCATGATTTGTCTAGCTCGCCCATAGCCCCTGCTCGTGACTTCGTCCGTTCAGTACATATGTCACGAGAATTTACAAGAACTCTGTCGCATTTCCGTTGGAAAATGTAGAAATATGAGCTCTTGAGCAGAGGATCCCAATTCTGGCGACGCCAACGCACAGTGCCAAGGGCAGGTTGTTCAGCATTGGAGGCTAGGCAGTTACTACCCTAATCACGTTAAGATGAGCAACATATGCTCTCGTGATTGACGTTACGTGGGGGAAAAGTAACAAGAGGAACGAAACCATGTGCTCTTCGTACCTGGCTGAAAAGCTATGTCTTTTTGACCGATATCCGTGGAACGCCTGCGTTGATGCTGAAAAACGAGATCTTGCAGACTCGGTTTCATGCTGGAGTTCCGGAAAAGGATGTAGAAAAGACAACTGCCATTTATATTTTTATTCCGTGTTGTTCATATTATGGATAAGCGAAATAAGCCTCGTCAATTTCGAGCTGAGTTTTTCTCCCGGTATGCAAATTTTCATCAAGATTGTCAGCTACGTACTTCAAGCTGCAAGCTTGAATCCATCAATGATTATGATTCTTCATAATGTATATCAAGTCTAGTGACAGTTCGATATTATTTTGCCGACCATTTCGTAGGCATCTTGCAATGTGAAAAGACGTTTGCCTTAGGATATCAAAGAAGATGGTCCAACAAAGAACGTTGCTATCGGAAGATTGCTAGAATATTGCTTGAAAGCAATATCCTCTCTGTCTACCTGGCTGCCTAGTCGAAAAGTACTCACGGGGAATATTGAACGAGAGCCGATGTTCAAGGTTCTGAACAAAAGTTCCAGCAACCGATAAGATGGGTATTAATGTCAATAGATGTCGAGAAGCTTATAGTGAATGGCATCCAGAGCAACGTCAACGTCGTCAAATACATGCCACGGAAGATAGTACTGGCTTTTACCGAATGTGCCGATCGCTGTCCCGTTCAAGTTACCGGCTTTGAATAGTTCGTTGTATCCATAGCATGCCATGAATAATCCCGTGGCCATAACTCATCTCTGAATGCTGTTCGATATTGCGTTTACAAACGATATATGCCGTAGCAATGACAGGTGTAAAGGATTTTTGGATAAAAGCTGATATTTTGATCTGCTGAGACTTTTTAGTGGTCGAGTTGTAATTTGGGAGTCAAAGAGCTGGCCGAATTCTTTCTGAGCCACGAACTTTCGGATAAAATCGTAACTGTACCGATTTCGACAAGTTTCCATGCGGATAACGTTCAATAAAGGCAGCGAAGAGCAATTATATTATGTAATTATGGTTACATATGGAACACATTACTGCACTCATTCCAGTTCCGCAAATATCCAAATGAAAATTCGGTTCGGGGAGGAGTTCAGATTTTGATTATAGCCGAGTCATGCAGGTGACAATACACAAACGTGGGGAATTATTAATCCTATAGTTGTGCTTTCGGTGCGATAAGCTGATCGGAATTGTGCCAGGACATTTGTCGCTTCATTTTTCGACGCTATCGATTATTGGGACGAGCCAATCAATTTTTACGTATTACCACGTTATGGAATGTTTCATCAAATTTATCGCAAAATATCGGCAATTTGCCAACATGTATTGACAAATTTTGCCATTGATAACGTTGGAAGTAATAAAAAAAATAACTGCGTATCGATGATTCGTTTCGCTCGCAGTTTCCGTCGCTCTCAGTTCCAACACGAGACTCAAAAATCGTGGGAATATTGCCAGGACCCGTTACAACATGGATGTCGCTGATTAAATTATAACACTGAGAGAATTAAGCTCGCTGCCCCACACATACACACAAATTAATATCAACGCATATGTACGGTATCCAATAAAACTTCTACCGCAAAATTCGCCCGAGACCTCCTTCATTTTGCTGAGAATATATGGATTTGCCACACGTGAAATTGCAAAGTTGCGGTCTCTCGTTAACTCGCGACGGATTACCTTGTGGTAAAGCAATATGATACACGACATCCACAACACGCGTGTAATCATTTCGGCAGGCATAACTTCCCGAAGAATTCCAAACTCGAAGGTGAGGGCGGAACGAAAAGAGTCATTTTTAAATCCGCAAATGCTTCGCAGTTTTGCTATATAAGAGAAATCGATATTTCATGCTCGTGTGATGGCATTTTTTTGACGCTTGACATTTATGCAGTACGAACGAGTTTTTGAGTGGAGAAGTCAACGAGTGGTATTGAAAATGATCATATGCGTACTTTTCATTATTTCTTCACAGCTTCGTGTAATCGATCAATAACTGAGAGCTGACACATGTGGACGTTACCCACAGCCAATGATCAAATTTGTGAGTTACTGTTGGGGCACTTGAAAAAAAGACTTCCACCATTTACAGATTTATATAATGAGTTATATTACATTTGACAAAGGGAGGACGATACATTACGGAATCTCGCCTACCCGTTGAGGCATGGGTATTTTTCCCGCAACACTGTAATGATGATGAATGGCGACGCGCGGTATAATCCGAACATTTTTGTCCGTGTCAAGTAGAACTTTTCAACTTCGCCTCTGTGATTTTATGATAACTGCTCTTTGCGATTCTCGAGTGATGTTGAGTCTTGAAGACGTCGCAAATCAAATGATTTTGTGTAATAATGAAATAAAGATCGTGACTAGAATTTTTTTTCTTTTTCTCTGTCGGCATTTTGGATTTGGAGATTATGATCCTCCTTCACGCTGAGGATCATAGCAGGTGAAGCTTGAAGACGAGAAACCTCTTCACAGAATAGAGAAATCAAATTAATCTCGAAGCTCTGTGGGTGAAGGATAAAGCTCGTTCCCTGGTGTTGATTAATTGGCAGATAGTGTCGCGTAATTCGTTTGTTGGTTCGTGATCGAGTAGGTAGCTTCCAACCGCAGGTTTCGAGTAACCCAGTAAGATTCTTAGACAATTAATTACCGAACACGTCGTTTTTTCCGATTTGTTTGGTGTACGAGATTATTTAGTTGGGATTGGGGAAAAACGAATATTATTGACCATACATTCAACTTATTTCGTTTTCATTTTTATTGTACACAATTAAAAAATAACAACGCTATTGGGGTTTAACAGATAGGGGTCTAACAGATCCTCTGTATAAAAAATGTGGCCCAACAGCCGGATCGAAAACTTGATAATGGCTGGTCTGAAAAGTTTTAAAAAAAATGTTTACTCTGTATAAATGTAGTACGCGCTGGACGTAGTCGGTTTCGAGGAAAAGTCTCAAAATGGCAGGTTTTTAAAAAATACCGTAATTTTGGCGAATTTTCTAATCATCTTCGGACGATTAAACAATACTAAAAAAAAATGGCTACGTACAATGATAGCTACTGCAATTACGGGAATTTTGTTATTTTTAAATTCAAAATTGGACAATTATAGCTTATGTTATGATTGCGACCAAGTCGAGAAAAACGCGATTGCAAGTGTCAGTATATGTAAATCATTGCGCTACCTGCTCTCACTAAATCCTCTGTAACCTGGTCGATTTTCAATATTTTAACTTGTACATTTTTTTCACATATTCTTGAATATGTATACTTCGAGAAAATGCAAAAAAAAACAATCTTTTGACCCGTCACAGTAGTGTCCCTCCTTAAGGGGGGAGTTAATAGTCATGACTAGCGGTTCCTAAGTTGTTTTTCACCAGCATAACACTCTCCGTGTTTTATTTGATAAGACTGCTTGACGTCAAATTTTGCCCGTAACTTTCTCACATCATTGAAAAACGTGCGAAGTTATATTCGGAACGATTCGAAAAAATGGATCCATTAATGTTCGCTGGGTCAAGAAGAGCATAAAACTTCGATACTGTAATTTTAAGTCTACTTAAAACAGTATCGCAAGCCTTGAAAAACGTTTCCCGGGATAAAAAGAAAATCAAATACTGAGCTTTCAAAATTCGAATGCCTCTCAGGATTTTACGCGAACGGCTAAGATGCCTTTCCAAATTGCGTTCTCGGTCTTCAAAGCCCATAAATTGAGTACAAAAATGTAACGTCCTGAAGTGAACCTCGAAGCAGATTCGTAAGCTCCAGAACGGTCCATTGTATTTTCGAAAGTGGTCTTTTTGGCAGATTAAGGGTGATTCGATTGTACTCAATGGGTTTTTTTTCATTCTCGAACGAAGAAGAAACAATCACGTATCTTTGGAGTTACGGTATTTCTATTTCGGAAGGAGGATTTTCCCGTTCGAGGCGAACCCTTCTCCCATTGTCGAGTAAGAAACAAAAACGCGAAATACGAGAACGAAAAATCGAAAACTTGGCTCGACACCCCAGCCGATGTAGCGTTTTCGATAAACTCGGTCTTCCCCTTTCGTGTTGAACTGACTTTCTCCACGGAAAATTTATTTGACGATTGGGTTTACGCTATACTATCACAGGGAGCGAAACGATTTCAAAGTTTTCAGACATTAGGGTCCAGTAAGACGCGAAGCGAGGAAAAATTACCACAGGAAACGGATTCTCGCTTGTTTTATAATTCATTTCAATAAATCGCTTTACAAGGAACATCACTTAAGTGTCCGCCTTCTACTTTGTTGAAGCTCATATATGTGATAAACCATTAAAAACTATTACACTCCTATGTTTTTTTATCCACGGAAAAACGGCTTTAAGGGGAAAAACACCCCTGAAAAAAAGGCGCGTAACCCCTCGATTACATTTTTTTCAATACTTCTATAGTCGATGTGTGTCGCTCTACATTGAAAGCATTTTGGTTTTTGTTTCATTCGAATCGATGGACTGCTTGTGGCAAAAACTGCAAAACCACCCCTCGACACCCCCTTACTTCGAGGGGTGGTTTCCCTCATTAAAACCGTTTATCCGCCGATAAAAAATTACGTGTCTAATAGATCTCAGTGCTTTGTCACATATATGAGTTTCAACAAAACCGAAGGCGAACACTTGAGTGATGTTTTATTCTTATTGCTAGTCGTAGGTTACTTTTCTTTCTTCCATTGTGCGACTTTTCTTATTTTCATGAGCGTCGGTAACGGAAAGTGATAAACTTTTTACGCATGACGTGAGGGAATATTCTTTCCGCAACATCTACTTTTATTTTTGTAATGTAATTGGCTCGCGAAGCAGCACGGGAATACGTTTTTTGACGACGGATATATCGTGACCCTCGGGATTTTCACATCGAGAATTACACGAAGGAATTTTCCACGCCGGAGTCCGTACGGTCGCGTCTACCTTATAGCATAAATCGTACGGTATGTGCGCCCTGTGGCACATAAGTCACTGTCCCAGGGACATTCCACATTCCGCATACATATCGAGCATGTTCCGCTGCACGTTGTACGTTAAACTTATACACTACACAGCATTAGGCACCTGCGCTATATGAAAATTAAATTGCATCTTGACTGCTCGATGTATTTCAACAATAGATCGTCTTATCCATAGAGATTGAACAATTCGGACGCCATGAACAGACTATAAAATAAATTGAAGATCTCGTGCCTTTGGGATTTCATCGTAACGTGCAAAGCTTTTTTGAGCTTATTGAAAAAATTCTGAATTCGAACATGGGCACTACCCAGCAGGTGGGGGATTAAAATGGAATAAAAATGCGTTACCAGTCGTTTTTTTAAAAGGACTAGGCTGCGTAAATAGGCCGAGGATGAGATCAAATTGAAACGCCATTTGTGAAGAACTGAAAATACATTTTCTTTTTTGCAACGTTTTTATTTTAGTTTTGGCCATTAAATTCAGTGATTGAGGTTTGAAAAATATAAATATTTAAGGGTCATATGGGCGGATAAAGATAAAGGGCGTCTCGCCCACTGCTCCCTCATTGACTCGGTTTCGAGTGGCCGGATGAAGTTTTCGGCAATTCCCAAACGCCATTGTCTATATGGCGAGGTTCCTCCACAGACTGAAACAGTTTTTTTTTGAACAAACATAAAAATTTTAAGTATCGCGGGGAAAATTAGAAAAACATCGAAAAACGGATGACATTTTCTATAATAACGATAATAATAAATTGATTTTTTTACACAGACGTCGATTCATATTGTAGATAACGTTTATATGTATTTTTTTTCCTAATCAACGCGATATACGACTAGTTCAAAATGCTGTTTCGAGAAAAACGCGTTTAAGTTCTCGCGCAGTACTACAGCAGAAAAATTGCAACTTACGTTCGTTAAAAATTGCCGGCGCTGTATGACTTCTCGAGTTCAGCTTTTTCTGTGGCAGCAATCGTGGAACGTCGTTCCTTCCACCCCAGCTTCTTTGGTCTAGGCTTGCGATCTCTTGCCTCCCCCCAACAAGCGTTCCTGCTCACGCAACTTGCGTGGAGTTTTATTATTGCTTTCCTGTGAGCTCAACTTCGCGAATTTTCTAGTTTTATTTGTGCCAAAATGTTTGGAAGAGATTGTAATTAAGGAATTTGAAAAAAAAAACGAAAATATTCGAGATTTTCCGATACCTAGTCCCTTTAAGGACTACCGCTATTTTTTGGGTAATATGCATTTGGTATTCTTATATGCGAAAAAAATGATCAGTACTTTGATGAGACTTTTCTTATCAGACAGGCAACCGTTATGTAAAAAGCCATCCGCTGTAAAATTTATATGACCGATAAAGACGAGTAAAACATTGCGGAAAATTTTTCGTCGAATATTTACCGTGGTTGTATCTTGAAAATTTTATCCAAGCGCTATGCGTGTAATGAGATTATTCAGCTGTTGTTTTCCGTTAACGAGGAGCCCGGAACGAGCACTCCAACTTCTCGCAACTTGACCTGAAGACTACGGCAAGATAGCTTAACGATCTTCCAATCAGCTTTAATGAGTGCCAGCTGTTGTATGCGAAGTACTCTGGCGTTATCAGCCTGCACAGCGGTTCGTTAAAACAATTGATTTATTATTTGGAGAGAGTTTCATCGATGACATTACCTAAAGAGATGGCTTGGATAAGCTGCACTGAAGAAAAAAAAAATATTAGTCGTATCTGATTACAATGACCGATCTCCGATTATCGGTCACTGTTCACAATATCATTTTTTTTTCATACCGTCTTTATGAAACAGGAAATCATATCGTTATACTCCTATCTTCATTTTATTTATAGGCGCGGAAATACGAGAATGAGGCATGGCTTCCTCACAAAAAATAACCCAAGAGCATAGAAAATGTTTAGCTTTTCTTTTTTTTTACATACGATTGAGGGGTTTTGCCTAGTTCTACAAAAATCACTATTTAGAAAACCAATACATTTTGGCGGTATACATCATCTTATAAATTTTCCATCATAGATTCAAGGTGTTCGGATAAAATTGGCAGATTAATAGGCCATTATAATGGCCTATTAATCTGCCAATTTATATATATATGTTGACGCCCGTCGGAACGCTCGGAGCGTCGTTTGAAGCTTTAAACGCTTTTTACTCGATAGCACGTTTTAAAAATCAGTGAGAAAAATACCGCAAAAACGACCAACTAACTTTTTCGAATACCTAATTTTTGTAGAAATTTATCATCACGACTTTCTTTAAAAAATCCCGAAATGGACTGTTTTCACTGCTACAACTAGGCGTAACCTGTTAATAGAAACAGCATATCACAACGGAGCCGCTATACTCATAATGTACTCGAGGATAAATGAGTTCGCAAATATAAACTACTTTTGAAGTTGAACGAATGAATGCGAAAGCGTACATCGCTGCACAATAAAAAAAATGATCGGCTTTTTTTTTAAATTTATGGTATACTGGAAACAGAGTTCTTTTTTGATCATTTTCGAATTTTAGTCCGTCAAATTGTCGAAATCCTTTTAACTGAAAATAAACTCCACTGGCCACGTTGACGTGTCGCGTTTTTTGTTCACAACGCGGTATTTAGGAAACAAACGATGGGCGACAAATTCAGCACGATAGGGGAGCTTTGTATGTTATCGGACGTCTCCGGTGTTAATAGAAACCCAATCTGCCCACGTCATAGTATTTGACCAAGCTCGACAATGTATTTGCATTCCCGAGCTCGCCGCCAAGATTCGATTAAAATGAGAATCGTTGGAGGGAAATTCAACATTGATTGTTGATATAAGATGAATAAGGCGGATGGAATTCCAATTAATCAGCGATTTACCTGCAGACCCAAAGCTGGAGATTCGTCAGGCTATCACGTTTATGAAGACATATCATCACAGTGTGAAATTTTCAAAGAATCGATTTTTTTCTCATTATTCGGTAGTGTAGACGGTTATAAACATGGACCTGGCATCGCCGATTGATCGCAAGTAGACAATTTATATGAAAATTCCGCACTCGAAACTTTGATCGTGTTTTTCTCGAAAATCGTTTTTCAAAACGGTGTGCACTGTCAAAGGAAGAGTTCTCAAGCTATCCTTCTCAAATTTTGGCACAACATTCTTAATGACATTCTTCTTCTTGCTAGGAAGCTTTTTTCATCTTCATATTTTTTTCAACGAAAAACAGTCAAAAATATGCTTAATTCGATACTTTTTCGAAACCGCTGCCACTTCGTCCATTTTGATTTGGAAAATACCTCCATAGCGACATAGCCGCTTGTATACTGATTAATAATCTTTCTGCAATTTTTTCTTTCAGATAATATTTACGGCCATAACCGCGTACACCGTGAAGTCTTCCTTTTTTTCGAAGACATTTTCAACCGTTAAACAAACGTAAAATAAATTAAAACACACGTTTGAAATATAATTTCCTGTTCTTCATGATTGCTTTCATTCGACATTTAAAAAATCAGACTGATTAGTGCGTTTTAATCATCGAAGAAAAAATCGCGAAAATTAGCTATTTTTCGACCCGTTACACTGTGATCCCTTAACGGGTTATGCCTAGTTGCAACATTCGGAAACAGATTATTTTAGCTTTAAACACGGAGATCTAATATCAAAAAATCAAGCAGATTCCATTGGTATACGCGCTTAACCTATGATTCATCGAAAGAATTGCCGAAATATAAAATTTAAAAAAAAATGACGCGTGTTTAATGTGAGTTTTGATTTTGGTGAAAAAAGTGAAGATTTTTCGTTCATCAAATCGAAAATATACATCGAAAAAAAATCCTTCGGTCAAAGACAATATTTTTACAGTTAGAAAAAGCCCTAAAATTTCTGGAAAAATCCATCCAGTAGTTTATGAGATATTTTTCTCACCGACTATGCAAACGTGCTTCCGAGAAAAAAGCGTTTATAGTTTCGAACGACTCTCCAAGCGTTTCGACGGGCGTCAAGATGACAGCCTATAAATTCGTCAATTTTGATCCGTTCGCCTTGAAATTTTCAAGCAACATTTATAACATGACATATTGTCAAAATGTATTGGTTTTGAAAAGCATGATTTATCGACATTTACAACTAGGCATGATCCTTTGAATACATTTTTCCCGAAAATGATCAAGTGTAAAAAAAATATAGAATAACCATTTTACCATTATTGATCGACCTAAGATATTATTCGAAAGGTTTATCAGCTATTTGTAAACGTTTATACTATATGAAGAGCAATTTTTTTTGTCACCTTCTACAATATCCGAAAATGTAGCGGAATCAAATCGGTACCCGGAAAAACACGACTAATGGTTATGATGTTGTTTTTTGGCTTTACGATATTTTCCAGTTAGCAGGAATATATTGTATTTATATTCTACCGTGGTAGAGAAGGGTCAAGAATTATTTCCCGCGAGATCCAATTTGTGGGAATGTTTCGTGGATTCGAAGAGGGTAGTAATAACGAGTGACATTTCTTCACTGGGTAACAGCTGCGTAAAATGTTCGTAGAACGCTGTTCTAACTTTCATACCAGAATTTTTTATGTTTTTTATCGTCTAAATCACTCTCGTCTCCCAAAAAAAACTAATTAGAATATCATCGTGGTTCAGTAATGGCTACACTTAGTAGAAACGAAGTTGGCCCAAACATCCTAACTACTTTTGCGCCTTGTACAAAATTAATTTAATTAAAAAGAAAAGAAAGTCCGAAGACTCTCGGGGGTAAAGCTTAAGCATAATTCACTCTGGATTACAGCCTGTTCGATGTCATGTTTTACGTCACGAAAACTGAGACCATCACTCCCCAAATTCATTAATACCGATATTACTTTTCGTTATCGATTGCACAGAAGTCGATAGCCTCCTGTTCTGCACGAATCCTGTGAAACTTGTATCCAGTAAGGTGAGGAGTTTTCTCACGAAGGTGGATTGAAAAGTTTCCGACTCAAACGGCTTCACGACTTCCAAGACAAAGAACATTTTTTGAGCCAAATTTTCAACGTAAAATGGGGCTACTTCGAACAGGTTTTGGAAGTTCGTTGTAAGCAATTTTTTTTCACATTCCAATTTCCAACTTGTTTTGCTCCAATAGAACAATGTGTCCTTCGGCTATGTATAAGAAAGTCAAGCAAATGTATAAGAAAGTCAAGCCCCTCCCCCACAATTTTATATATATTTATTAAGTGTCAAAGTAACCTCGAGTGTGGGGTTTCTTTGTCAAGGCATTGAAATGCAACTTATGTCAAAGATTAAAAGTTACTCTGACATCATTTGAATTTAAAAAAATTAATATTTGACGCATTTTTTTACAATGAAACTGTCATCTTTACGAAATAAACATTTTACATGAAAATATCAAGTACCTAGCGTACTATTATAGGCCCTTTATTAGTTTTACATTCGTAACATTATTACATTATTAGGTTTACAATCATCACTGTGATCAAAATAAACTTGAGCAACATTACAATTAACTCTAGCAACATTATAATAAACTTGAACAACAAATTTGAGCAACGCTAGAAAAAAAACTAGTCTGCGTACTCGCACACCACACATTCATAGCCAAAATTGGTCGAGCCTTTGTTAGACATACCGCAGGCCCAATTTTTGCAAGTGATGCAGTATATCCAGTCTGCATAATAGCGGTAGAACTGGAAGTCACATATACAGATGTAACAGAGGCTGCTGTCCTTCTTCTTGCCCATCATGCGGGCTCGCTCCACACTCATTTAAATCGTATTTTGGCGCTCCTTTAAAGTACCTCCAAAAACTGTCAAACTTATCCTTAATGTCGATTTATCCCTGTTTTACGGTACACTTGGCCCGGCGTTTCTCAAGCCCCTTCAGTGTCTCGGGAAAAGAGCTTTCCTCTAAACCAACAATATAACGTACTTGACACATCGACATTTCTTTTTTTCACGCGTTCTAGATATTTTTTTTTAGTTTTGGATGAAATAAAAGTTGCACGGGGCCAAATCATGAGAGTACGGTGGGCGGAGAATCAATTCGTACTTCAGCGCGTGCAATTTTACTATCGCAAATGCCACCACCCAATGGGCATTCAGCCTCCTCATATCAATTCTCTCGTGTAACATGTTGTGCCTGCGTTCGCGTGAAATATTAGCAGCCTCCGCTATCGCCCGCAAAGTTAATCAACGGTCATCCATCACGATTCGGTGAGCGTAATCGACCATCTCCTCCGTTGTTGCGGTTCTTGACCGTCCACAGCGTTTCTCGTCCGAAATGCTCGTTTTCCCACGTCTGAACTCAGCAGACCAAATTGTCACCGTTGCAAAGGAGAAAGCAATATCCCCGCAGACTAAATCCAATTCAGCTTTCATTTCAGTATTGCTGTCTGGAGTGCTATTTTGGCGGCGATTTTGGGAAAGAAAAAACCTTTGAACTTTTTTTGTGCATTTTTCTACACATGGTCATTGATCCTGTAAGAACATGTACGAACTTAAAAACAATATGTATAATTATGCACTTTTGTTTGTACGCTTACAACTGGTCAACCTCGGAGTCCACGAATTTGCCGTATTTCAGCAACACTTAATATTAATTAATAGTAATAACAAATAATCTCGTGATATAAATATTAATTATATATATATATATATATATATATATTTTTAATTATATGTAAATTTATATAATAATATAAATAAATATAAATAAATATAAATAGGCATAATTATAAATTACTCAAAACTTCATTCTGAGTTGTATAAAACATTCGCTGACGCAGTTTTTTCATAATAATCAGCCATAATGTTATACTTTTTCAAGTTACTAGTAGCACAAAACTTTTTTTTATTTACGTAATAAAAATATAAAAATGCACAATTTTGCCCTTTAATTATATATTTGGTGAAAAGTTAGCGTCTGCGGGATAAATCTATGACCCGTAAGCACTTTTTTGACGTTCATTGAAAAAAAGACATCACAAGCTTTCATTTGACTCAAATGGACCGCTCCAATATCCTCAAATGGAGGAACTTCATTACGCTGCTATACGTACTCTAATTTATCTATCGTCGACACAGTGTCACAATTGATAACCGATTTACCTTTTTGTGTTTTTTTTTTCACAGCCTATAGATAGCTGTGCTTTAATTTGATGATTTATCGAAAGAGCGAGTAGCGTGATGGAAGAAATCGTCGTGTTCGGAAACGTATCGATCGTATTCATCGGAGTACACATACATGATTATGGCATAGTCGTTGAGTTGTTCCGAAAATATACGAAGGACTCCGTCAGCCTCTCAGCGTAAGGGATATAATAGGATCCCAGTATCCCTTGCGACATAACGAAAGCAAAAAAGCATCCTCACAACCAAGAGTTTCGAACGAGCGCGATTGCAATTCTTCGACTTTTCGTGACGCGTGATGTGAAAGGTCGATTCCTTCACCTATACCGGAGAATCCTGCGATGTCCTTCGGTAGACAAAGTGTCCAATTTCGATTGTCTACACGTACTCGTACGACGGTGAACTTCACTCGTTTTATTTCCTTGGGTCTCTTTTTCAGCCCTATATATCTATATATAATGAAAAGTGCGAGGTATATATATATATATATATATATGTACCTTCAATATATACCTGTAGCTATTCATAGAAATATCGATATATTGGGTTTTCATTCAAGAGTCTAGGATGTGAAGCACAACTTCCACACGCATTTTCTAGCCCTTCTGTGCATCTGTCAATTGCCTTGAAATCCAATTAGTCATACTTTTAACTTTTTTTTGCACTCTGCTAGGTATTGGCCTACATTATTGGTCACCGCAGTCCTTCATTCTGTCGAATTCAAAAGTGCGTTGTACAAGTTTTTCTCGTCTATCAATTATTTTTTATCAGTTACTGCGACACACTAGATCACACATTATCTATGTATCTTTTTTATCCTCGGTGTTAACATTCCTAAAAGCTATACATTTTTGTTACTATATGTTCGCTGAGATGCACGCTGAGAGATAGGTTTTTTAAGGGAGAACACCACTACGACGGGCCGAAAAAGGTCGATTTTTCCGAATTTTCGTTTTCCACTAGATTATTCATTTGGAATTTTTTAAGAAGGTATGTTATTACACATACGTTAAACTTATTTCCTATAATAATAAAATAAAAATCAAAAACTCTAATAATCTGTATAAATGTAACTCTCAGGGTACATAGCCGTTTTCCGAAAAAAATCACACAACGGCGGGGATTTTGAAAAAGGTCATTTTGGCGAAATTTTTACTTATTTTCGGGGGACTTGAAATAGTAATAATAGAAACTGAATTTAAAACAAAACGGTTACGTACAACGATAGCTACTCCACTTGGGGAAGGTTTGGGTTTGTAAATTGAAAAGCGGACAGATATAGCTGAAGTTATGATTCCGGTCAGGTCAAGAAAAGTCGTTTTGAGAAAAACGCGATTGAAAGTTTTAGCATACATATGTAAATCGTTGGGCTATCTGCTCTCACCCAATCATCTGTAACTTAGCCAATTTTCAATATTTCAACTTGAACATTTTTCACATATTCTTCGATATGTATACTTCGAGAAAATGCAAAAAATCGATCTTTCTTACCGGTCACAATGGTGTCCCACCTTAAGGGAGGACAAATAAAATTTTCTAAAAAACGTTTTTTTCAAAAGACTTTTAAAAAATCATTTGAACCTTCAAAAATATGATGCATATTCGTTTACAGCTGAAAAAAATTTTGAAAGTGGTTTTCGAACTATTTTTTAAGAGAATCTCCGAGCGCTGAAAAGCGCCTTCGGCGATGCCACGCCGGTAAACGCAGTTATCGACTCTTGTAAGCCTATTATCTTTCGGGAAAAAGTTACCGACAATAGGTGGCATTAGATTACAGAAAAAATTTCATCAGGTGTAGCGTTTATAAAACCGTTGACATCAAACACGTTTCTCTCAAAACCATATTTTTAAAAAATCAGCATGCAGCAGAATTTGCACAATTTTCGTTCAATCGACTTGAAATTTTAACTGTAGGTTCTTAGATTGCTTTAACAGTCAAGTACGAGCCCCTTTTTCGATTGATTGAAAATCGTAAGAAATATATTACTTTTTATATGAAAATTGACGTCGACAAAACGAACTTTCTTTTCAAACTCGTCTCTTTTTTTTATTACTTTTTATTTTCTTCTGTACTTGACTGTTAAAACTAATATAATTAACGAAAATATTTCACTTTTAATTCATAATTCAGTTTCCGGCAGTTCTAATTCGTGTCGCCGAAAGGGTTGGCTGAAGACTAATAGTGCCATATATAGCACTATGCTATATATAGTGCTATATATAGCGACTCGTGCGCCGCCATTTTGTGTTCTTTTGACAAATACATTTTTTTTCCTTCGATATAATCCTAATAAAGCCTAAGAGTTCTTTCGACGATGCATTTTACACCTTTCTTTAGAAAACATTTTTTATAGTCGAAAGTGGGCAGTTACAGTGGTGTCATCCCTTAAGACATGTACAAACATATTTGGGCATTTTCCGTTGCTGCTTCGCATTACCTTAGTGACGGTCTTCTATACTTGATGTAAATTGGATAAGAAAAAAACTTTACTTTTTTAACGGTTCTTGAACAAAAAAAAACGGGTTCCGGTTAACAATCAAATATAGAGTAAGAAATTGGCAATTTATATGCTTTACAAGGAATCTATCAAAGTTCACTCCTAAAAAGGATATTCGAATGAAGAAAGTTAAACTGAGCAACGACTCAAAAGTGGTTGCCATAAAACCTGTATATCGAAATTCATTCGAGTACCGTAATTTTTATTTTTACGAACGGGATAGTCGATCAAATATTTCGGAATATCAGACGTGAAAAGAAATGTACTATTCATTACAATTCCATCTGACGCGTCTCATTCCGACACGATGAATAATATTTTTGAGTTACGTTCCTTGCCGTGGCTCTATTATTATTCATGCAGGTTCTCCGGATAATTCGGGATATATAAATATATGCTCAAGTCTTTCGTTAATACGAAATAAGTTCTCCCTTGCCATTATACCGTGTGTAATATATAGTGCCGTAAAGGAGCTCCGGGTTTCCTAAAAGAAATGCAAATATGACAAGTAAAAGAAAAAAACTACTGGAGAGTAGACTTATTCACGACTAGTCGAATAAAAAGAAGAGTACTTAAAATTATCATTTCTCGAGCTAACAGCATCAGGAGAAAGCGAGAGAGAGGGGGTGGGGTCGAATATAACAAACTAGGGGTTGTAGGACGAAAGGTAGAGCGATAGGAAGAAAAGCAAGTTGACCAAGTTTCCAACTGTCTGATCCCAGCGATGAGATAACTCGTAGAGCAGTTGACGTTATATAATGTGCTGCTAAAACTTTTCGATTTAACCCCTACGTAACTGTCAGGGACCTTAAGATGAGAAAAAAGCTCCATCAAGCCATTTCAATTTAGTACATTTTTTTTATTGATTACTTGTCCCGGCGTATTGCTACTTCCACCCTCATGATAAACATATCACTTTCCGAGCCCAACATATGCCTCTCCTTCCGACAACAATATCCTGCCGTAGCTAAAGCCGCGTATACAAAAACTGCTGATGTACACATCAGGTATTTGCTCCACCCACGCCTTCAACCACTAGACCATATACTCCAAAGTTTCTCTCAATATCCTCGGTATCCTTTGGAGTTTCGTTTATCCTTCGTCATTTTTCCGTCGGACAAAGTTCCGGAGGACAAAGAAGGTCTTGATTTTACTTTGCAATGGACAAAGTAACTGCACGAAACATATTTAGCTTGCATCAGACTTGCGTTCTACGTACGTTCAGCAGTGAAGTGGCGTGACTAAATTTGAACTGGATAACATATTCACGGCCAAATTCAACACATTAGACAATATGGAGTTTCTTTTTCGAGACGACATCGAGTAATACAATCGGACTCAACGGCATTACATTTTAATTCGGGAGGGTTACATCTCATTTAAAATATACGTTATACCATCTCCAGGAGGGATACGCGTCAAGGGTGAACCTTCCTCGGTGCATGTAAGGTACATGTACGTCGTGGTCACCGTCGGACCCTCGGCTTAGGAAAGCTAAAGAATAGCGGAATGAGGAAGGGAATGTAATATGGATGGTTAGTGTATTGTTATCATCAGGGTGCCGAGCAAACGTTTATGGCATGCGCCGTCACGTCAAATATATAGGGTGTCTCAAAATGACCTGATATATCATTTTTTTAATAAAACGTATTATTCATTTTAAAAGTACGAATATTTTTGTCTCAAGCTAAAAACATGGAGATTATGTGTCGAACACGATATCCGATAAATGGCCGCCTCGTCCCTGTTTGCACACCTTCACTCTTTCGACGAAATGTTCAATAACATTTTGGCTTAATTGCGAACTTATCCCATTCAGCGTGCGTCCAATTGTTTCCTTGAGCTCTGCAATGGTCTGTGGATCATTGACATATACTGTTCCTTTCAGATAACCCCAACGAAAGAAGTTCAATGGCGTCAAATCGTACAATCTTGGTGGTCAATTCACATCGCCGCGGCGCAAGATAACACGACCATGAAACTTCGTCTGCAGCAACTGTATTGTTGCGCCAGCAGAGTGCGCACGTTGCGCCATCTTGTTGAAAGAACATGTCTTTCAAGTTCATGCCGTTTATGCAATATAGCGGATATTATGTTCTACACATAACCTACATGTTTGTACCTGATATTAAAATTCAAATATTCATACTTTTCAAATGAATAATACGTTTTTTTAATAAATTGAAGAGTCAGGTCATTTTGGGACACCCTTTACTATATAAGCCAGTATTATAAGACAAAGAAAATAAAAACAAAAGAATGAGGAGACCCAAAGGCAAAGAGGAAGGATACACGCAAGCTTCGCATATAGTTCGTCAGACTGCGTGGAAGGAACGATCTTCTGGTATCATCCAGTCTTTGACGACTGATTCCTGCCCGCGAAACTTTTCAACCTTCTTCGTCGGCTGCATTCGAAGGGAGGATGCACAAGATAGAGAACAAAAGAGAGAGAGAGAGAGAGGGAGAGAGAGAAAGGGAGAGAAAGAGAGAGAGAGAGGGAGAGAATGAGAGAGAGAGGCGGCTAGATTAATTTTACGGTCTAGGTATTAGCTACTTTCGTGTGTCTTGACTTTGGAGTTACTCAATTGGTAACTCTTGCACGGATCTTGCTCTTATGTACTTATTGCTAGAGACAAACGCTTCCGGGTCTTGCGTCTCTAGACTGTATGTCGTGAAGTTGAGCTTTCCTTTCAGCCTCGCTTGTATCATAAAATTGTAAGCTAGCAACTCATCTACTGAAGAATTAATTAACTATAGCCTTCATGCAGAAGTGAGGATGGTCATTACAATAATGGCAAAGGAAATGAAAAGGGATCGTCCTGAAAATTACAGATGTTTGGTTTCAGATCGATTGAAGAAATCCTCCCGTCTGAGGCAATTATTTATCTAGATGATATGCCTACTGAGCAATCAGTCGTCATCTTTTCCCAGGCCAATTACTTCACCATCGAGACAAAAGAAGAATTACAGTGGTCATTGAAAATGGCAATGAGTTTAGGGTCGTATTTTATGAGAATCTTGATGACTCGAAATTATTAACTCCATTAATCCGATAAACAAATCTAATTGCAGAATGGTGAAGTAGTCTCACCACGGAGTACGGACGCATCTAAAATTGATTGAAGCGTTAGCGATATGTGATGCATATACTGCGAAATTTGTGCAACTGATGTGGCCGGAAATCCCTTCATTTACAGGCATGAAGTCCTATGAGGACAAGGCCCGCAGGCAAAAGTCTTCCGGGAATCCAGAGGGTAATGGAGATGAACAATAGAATGGATACAGTGACAATCTCCTGCCGCATCATCAACAGATAGAGAGAGAGGGAGAGAGAGAGAGAGAGAGAGAGAGAGAGAGAGAGAGAGAGAGAGAGAGAGAGAGAGAGAGAGAGAGAGAGAGAGAGAGAGAGAGAGAGAGAGAGAGAGAGAGAGAGAGAGAGAGAGAGAGAGAGAGAGAGAGAGAGAGAGAGAGAGAGAGAGAGAGAGAGACGGAGAGAGAGAGAGAGAGAGGGTGAGAGAGATAATGCAGGCGCAACAGGATTTACTCAGCATCGAGACTATCCTCGGGGAATTTATTCGAATGATCCAGCTGTATGCCCTCCCATATGAAAGCATTTAGTCTCCCCATATCCTCGGTGTATGCATTCAATATGATGTTCAGTACGATACTGTATATAATTGCGCCGAAGCAGTCTCTGTGTCTTCAATAAACCCAAACAAATTTTCATAAATAACTATCTTATATATAAAAAGGGACATTGTCATTGTGACAATAAGCATCTTCTTCGGACCTTCCACTTTTGATAATCTGCCACCAAAGACATCGATTAGTCATAATTTGTGTAATAACACACGCACGCACGCACACACACACACACACACACGCACACACACACACACACACACGCGCGCGCGCGCGCGCGCACACACACACACACACACACACCCGCGCGCGTATATATATATATACCCATGTGCGGGTCTACGACGTTCCGAGTACGGCCGACGTTTGGCTGTATCGTGGCAACACGTCGGCTGCCAACGGTCGACGGCCTATGATGAGCCAGCGTTGGCGAAACGTACTAGCCATGGTTGGCTATCAGGCGGCGATGGCTCGGCAGTCGACGATCGAAAGGCGACTATGGCGCAGAGTTGCCGAAACCGTTATTCGATCGTCGCTCCGACGGTACGCTTGATAGTTGGCGCAACGCTGGTCACCACGGTTCATCCGACGCTGGCTAGTCGTCGTCCGGGTGTAGTTGGCCATGTGTGCAGACCCAGAATACAACCCTTGGCAGTAAGACGGCGTCGAATAAACAGCCGACGGTCGGGACGCGACTATGGCTTAGAGTTGGCGAAAGTGTTGTTCGAACGTCGCGCCGACGTTACGATCAGTACTTCGCGCAACGTTGGCTACCACGTTTAATCCGACACTGGGTAATCGTCGCACGGGTGTAGGTGACCAATTTTTTGTAGACCTAGAGCTCGACCGATGCTTGACCGTAAACAAAGTCCAGTAGACCGTTGGTACCCGACCTCCACCGTTCGAATTTTCTTTTGAGCTTGCCTGAACAGTATTGTATAGCGCGCAACCTAAACGGTGTGGATATTCCACAGTGGAATTAATTTAACCAATGGCGGATAAAAATAGGTCTTCGTATAATCGCGTAAAAAAGTTTCGTCGTCTGCATAAAGAGGAAAACGAAGTTAACGCTTCTGCCCACCAATCAACTTCTAACAGCTACACGGAGAGAATTTTTAAGTAATTTTTACTGCGAAATCACAGTAACTCGGTGACAAATGTGCAATTCTTCAGGTTTTTAGGAAATAAATTATAAATTTTCATGGAAATGAATCAAAATTTACTTTTGCGCAACAGAAATTTAAAATATTTTCCAGAATGTTTACTGAAATTAATAGTAAAATTTCATGAAACGTAAAGATTACGACAATAAGTTAAAAAAGTGCTAATATAAATGACATTTTTCAGTGGAACATTGAGAAATTTTCGTGTTTTCCATAAAAATTTAAAAAAGGAAGCCGAAATTTTCCGTGCGTCCACCGGAATTTTACGTTCTTTATAGTAAAATCAGTTAGGGCTACGTCGCCTGACCGTACGCGTGAGCTCTGTGTGCGAGCGTGCGTATACGTGAACGCAAGCTGTGAGAGTGGGCTTATGTATGACGCAGTATGACGAGTACGAACGACGCCGACCCGCGTTGCTTAGCAACAGCGGTACCGCGCATGCGCATTATAGTACGAAACATGGGCCAAGAAAGCCTCGTGGTCTCGTGCAGTCTAACGTGTTCTACGCAGTTGTACGCAAGAAAACAAAGAAACGTGAAAAGAAACTTCGATAAAGGACGTCTACAATGGTACGGAAAGATGATATGCTAAAATAAGTAGCAATCAAGAACACAAATGTTCAGAAATACAGTATATAGAGTATTTATTTAATCATAGGGAATTCATTTTTCGCTAGGGATTTTAGAAATTTCAAGTTTGTCCAGGTTATTTTTACTGTAGAAACTTGGAAGTTTTGAGGCAGAACATTGTTAAAATTCTACGCGAGAATGTGTCAGAATTTTTACTGAAAGAAATGTAAAAAATTATGCTACTTGCTTAAATTTTTACATGAATGAAAGCAAAATATTAAAAGCTAGTGTCAATATTTGACTATGTGCACATTTGTCACCGGTTTCAAATTTTTAATGTAATTTTTAGGGAGATTTCACCGTAAAAAATACTTAAAAATTCTCTCCGTGTATGTTTCGGGAGCAGACACGATTGATAGTTCCTTTGGCCTTCTTCACATTTTTGTTACCATTCTACCGTTTATAACGTTGTAGGACTGAATATATTAAAAACGTTGTAAGACTGAATATATTTATGAAGTTGTAAGACTGAATATATTTATGAAGTTGTAAGACTGAATATATTGATGAAGTTATAAGACTGAATATATTTATAACCTAAGCCAGACATCAATACGTCAATCACTGACAATAAATTTCTATTAATGCTATGTCTTTTTTCTTTTAAATAGTCAATCTGCTATTCCTTTAAACACCCTCTCGTAAATGTAGTGCCATCGTCGCAAACGACGTAGGGTCGATTGCGCAAACGACGTAGGTTCGATGCCGCAATGGATGTAGGGTCGACGCGGTGATCGACGTAGGATCGATACCGCAGTCAGCGCAGGGCCGTCGCAACAATCGGCTTAGGGCCGACGTTGCAATCGACGAAGGGCCAACATCGATTAAATATTGTGGCGCAACGTTTGGGAGGATCGTCGGGCCGACGTTATCATTTGGACGTTTATTGGACCCCTAAACGACGTTGGCGAACAGAGTCGGGCCGACGTCCTAACGCCGGCAAGCGTCGTTGCGCCAACGTAGGCGCGACTTTAAAATCCTACCTGGGTATCAGGGTGATTAACGAAAATCGATTGTATCAACATAAATTCTTTGAATTCCCCTACTCAGTAGTTACAGTAAGGTGAAATGAAACTCTTGTTAAAACATACTCTTTTAATATTAACATTTAGAGGTTCCTCATCGCAATTTTCTATTTCCCATGCCATGGAGCAGCTTTGCTTCATACTTTTGAATTTTATCACTTGCCAACGGGTAAACTCACTCCAATGTTCGAGACATATTTGGCAGGGAATTGATGGCTCTAAAAGGTCCCTTACCGTTTTATGATAAATCTACTCTTACCCAAGTAATTCAAGGTCAAAGTTGAATTTAAAGTAAACTAAAAAATTTATTTACTTTTCCGGCGAAACTATTAAACTTATCACAAAATGTCATGGAACCTTTTTTGTAGGTCATCTCGTGTTCTATAAAATCGGTTTATTAAATAATTTAGAAATTCAATAGCTTAGTAATTAACGGCTTTCCACATACATTTTTTTTAGAAATGTTGCTATTTCCGTAAATTTAGTTGTTATATTAACCAAAAATATAAATGAAGATGCCAATTTCTATGAGTTACCTTTTAATGTTGACTGTTGATGAAACTTGTAAAATCCATGAGAATTTTTTTCGTTTTATTTATGATTTTTTCGAAAACAAAAGTTACAAAAATTTTAAACATAAAAGTTATGAAAAAATTGATATATATGTAAGATTTTTTCGGTACAATCCGGAAAACATCGACAATGTTCTTGTACTACTTGTAAAAGATATTGCAATTGTTCCTCGTTCCACGTTAAACAATTATTATAATCTTCTATTAACTCAATACCACGTTCTGCAACGTTACTTATAACCTTTGGATTTCATAAAAATTCCAAAATTTCCCCATAAATTTCATAACTAGACCATAGTGACATGATTCCATAGAAAATGAAATGATCTAAAAAAAGATTCCATAGCGTTTTGTGATAAGTATGATAGTTTCGCCGGGAGAGTGAAGAAAATTTGAAACTTACTATAAATTCAACTTTGACCTTAAATAGCTTTTGAAAGAGTAGATTTATCATAAAACGATGAGGGTACTCTTTTACAGAACGTTCCCTTCCCTTCAAAAATATGTCTTGACCGTTGTTGTACGTATACCCATTGTCGAATAATAAAATTCAAAAGTGGCAAGCAATGTCGTTTCATGTTATTATAGCACGGGAAATCGAAAATCGCGGTGAGGGACCTCTAAACATTAATACTAGGGGCTTATATTTTAACAGACGTCTTGATTCACTTTACTGCAAATAGTGAATGGAGGAGTTAAAAAAACATAGTCCATTTTTTTCATCACTCAAATATATACGGAGTGTTAGGAAGGTCGATGCAAAGGCCTAAGGTCACCTCGTTAGGAACATATCTAACCTAGGTTATTTTAGTCCATAGTCGAAGGATTTCGAGTTATCATGGTAAGTATGATTTTTGGAAAATTTCCCAAAATTAGGTACTAACTCGTTTATACCGTTCAAACAGACAATAATTGGTAACTCCAAACTTATTTGCGTCTTAGATCAATGTGTATTCGATCGACGAACACTAATACAATCATCTGTATCCACACAAATAACTAAATGGGACGTGTTGAATAATTAAAAACTTGTCGAAAAATAAAAATACCTCTTATGTAAAGGCAATAAAAAAAATAACATTAACATAAGAGGTACACGAGAGGTACACGAAAATTTTTTAAGATTTTCAAAAAATCGTACATGCCATGATAACTCGAAATCTTTAGACTTTGGACTAAGCTAACCTAGGCTAGATATGTACCTAACGAAGTGACCAATCGCCCCTTTAAGGTTTTGCATCTACCGTCCTAACGCCCAGTATACTAGGCAGCAGTAGGTGTGCATTCGAATCGCAAGTGAAGTACTCTCCCGAAGCGGGACCTCGAAAAATGTCTCGTTCATCAAACCGGCTCGTGTATTATCCAGACTTGCGGAAGTGTCGAGTTTCAGGGGCAAGTTCGCCTGGATTCGTGGAATATTCGCATTTCGAGCTGAGGCAAACCCTAGCATTGTGATACCTAACCAAACCGTATCACATAATTTAACGAACCGCATCTAGTTATGTCAGATATTATATGACCATACAAAGACGGGCGTTTCAGGAATCTCGTCTACCCTAACGCGCTTGATTACCCCCTTACCTTGGTACGTAAATACAGACTTAATTTTTTCCTCTCTGGGTCGGGACGTTTTTCAGAACTTGTAAAATATACCAACAAGGAACATCACTTAAGTGTCCGCCTCCGATTTTGTTGAAACTCATATATGTGATAAAGTATTAAAAACTATTTAACACGTATTTTATTTTACCGGTTTTAAAGGGAAAACGACTCCTCAAAGAAAGGCCTGTCACCGCTTAATTGAAGTTTAAAAAATTCTTCTGTAGTGGATTATTCATCGCTTTACATTGGAAGCATAATGGTTTTTGTATCATTCAGATCGGTGGACTGCTTGTGGGTAAGACTGCAAAACCACCCCTCGACACCCCCTTACTTTGAGAGGAGGGGGTTTCCCCCCTTAAAACTGTTATTCCGCGGATAAAAAAATACGCCTCTAACAGTCTTCAATGCTTCATCGCATATATGACTTTCACCTAAATCGAAGGTGGACACTTAAGATATGTTCCTTGTAAGGGTTATTTGCACTTTGAGCTCGATAATCCAACGCACTGAGAACTTGACACCAATTAGGTCACACGAACATTACCAGCACGAGCCTAGTTTATCTAATAAATAATGTAAATACTACCTGTACCACTCTGCTGTGAATATTGGCCTACACCCTTAATGGGCCACGTACTCTTAGCCACTTAGAGTGCGCCCCTGGCCGTAAACCTGTCGACCTCCGCACGTGACCACTAAAGGACATTCAGGAACCAACCCCTCGAATGTGCCACTGAAGAAAAAAAACGTAATGTATTTTGACCGATGTCGAATTCCAGCACGGGATAAGATCTACGTTTTTAAGATTTCGTAAATCGTGTGATGTCCTTGGATGCCTTACTTTTATTCTCGGTACGTCACAACGTTTTTGAGCATCTACAATAGTAGAATAACAGAAATATTATTGCCAATAAAAATTTGATAGTCGCTTAATGTGGGAATGGCTAAGCAATTTTCAATAGGGAAACCCTTTTTCCTCTACTGGGAAAGGACCATTAAGGGGTCTTCTCACTTTAGACGCTAAAAACGGCTATTTTCATGATTTTTTGATAGGTTTATGTTACAGATATTGATAGAAAAGTTGTTACACTTAATAAATACACTTTCGTAATGGATTTTAAAAAAATGTATGTTTTTATGTAACCCAATTAAACTCTGAACGCGTTTTGCTCCGAACAACGTTTTTCGACGGCTTGTTGATAAAATCTTCGAAACTACTGAATCGATCCTTATGAAATTTTAACCACATATTCTTTACAACTATAGCTATAGCGTATATCAAGGACTGTTTAAATTTTGATATTTACAATTTTTTGCCAAAAACCATTTTGTTATTTTTAACATACTGAAGCTAAAACCGTCTGATTTTTTTGTTTCGGATGGTTCATCTCCGAGATTTCATCAACAGCGCAGACCTACAATTTTCTTAGGACATTTTTTAAGTACCATTGTCGTCTATAAATAGTGACTTGAATGAATAATTTTTTTATAATGTATTTCGAAAGTGTATTTATTAAGTGTAACAACTTTTATATCAATATCTATAATATAAACCTATCAAAAAGGCGTCCTCCATACGATTAGAGTATGTCTATTGAAATAAACATGTAGCCCCCGACAGGATTACATATTTATTCACGATATCCGTTAATATATGAGGATGAAGAATTTTCAGAATAGCGATGATCATTTCCCTCTAATCCACGATACCCACTTCCATCATTTGTTAATTATTCACGAAGAAAGTATAAACACTGCCAACAGGCAGAAGTTCGCCCAATCGGCAAAACTTTTAGTACTTACTAAAATAGAGGATAGCATGGAACTATTCCAATTTGCAATCGAGAATATTATGCCGTATTATGAACTTCTATATTAAAGGCTTTCGGTCCATATTTCGCTAACGTACGTGGCCGATTATCTCGGAGTTTTGCTACTGAATATATTATAGTACGATTTTATTTTCCGACGAAGATCGTGGTAAACATTTTGCCTCGATAATTTTACTCTCATCAGGATATTGTGGTTCTGCGATGTAAGGATTTCGAGACTGAAAACTTTTTGGCTATGAGAGAAGATTCGGGTATGGAGGAGCATTTTCCCATCATTTGTGTTGAGAAAATGTTTCGTTATGAGACGCGAAAAAAAATGGTAATGTCAAAGGTGAAACATTTTTTCACTTAATAAACGAGACGTTAAAAAGACAAATATAAAAAAATGTAATGGGGATGATGCATCTCGCATACTTAAATGGCACAATCTTATCGAAGTAACACTCATGATGATAGGAGTCAAAAGTTAAAAGCACGAGTTTTGAGGTGTAGAGCAGATATGACGGAAATTAGTATACGAAGGAACAGTTATAATGAAATGATACAATCAATCGATTTTACATATTGATCAGAGTGTTCGATTGTGGGTGTAGGCAATAGAGAGAATAGGATAAAAGATTATCTTCAATCATTTCATTATTCAAGCTAAATGATTTTTCATTCCAGCCACAGTTTCCGTATTGTTTTCTAAAAATTACTACAAAAAAAACGATCTTGGATAATTGAGTTTTTCAATACCAGGCGGCTTGATCTTGATTCTTGATTCTTGATACTTGATTCTTAGGTCTTGATTCTTGATGTTTGATTGTCGATTCTCGCCTCTCGATGTATTTTCTGATACTGTCGACCTAAAAAATGCTTACCATATACCTCAGGAATCGTGATCAAAATTTCGCCCAATTGAGTCATAGAGAGGACCGCGCGATAAAGAAAAATGGACTTCCCTCGGCATAGATACGTATCGTTCTCAGCCTGAAATAATAAAGACTACAAACAGTTTAGGCTTATTTGTCAACAAGAATACGTCTTCTTAGCAAGAAGTTACCGAGGCGATACAAGCCTTGCGATCCCGAGTCAAAAGTACAATTTATTCCAGCATTTGAGCCAGTGAAGTCGTCTAGAGGGAATGGAAGCGAGAGAAAGAGAGAGCGGGCTGGGGGTAGAGAAGAGATGAAGGCAGTGAGCCTTTTCGTCGTTGTCATGGGTAACGTTGCTGGCAAGTTGTTACATATGCTAGGGTGCGGCCAATTTGCTTTCCGGTTCAGTAACAGCGAAGTTGCACAAAGTATTCATCCGAGCGAGTAGCAGTAGCAAACGGGAGTTTGCCGTTGCATGAGTATACCTAAACGGAAAGATACACTCGCATTTGAACGTCCGATTGACGCGATAACGTGATTCTTGTAGAATTTCTCCGACCGTTTGAAAATGTAGGTAAACATAATCTAAGCCGTGCACCAATGTTGGTTGACATCCGATAGCATACAACCGTCGAAATAATCATCACCACGTGATTCGATTAAGACAAAGTAATTCTTTCAATCAGGCGTTGTTTCTACTTCAAATGTTTATGGCAACTATTTTTTAAAGTTCTTGCAGTGTTGGGGAAAGGAAAGATGCCGAAGGACACAAAGTTGATGAATGCAACCAATTGGAACTTTGTTTTCTTCCATGGAAAAAGTTTCACCCAAAACTTCAAAACCGTTTCAGATCTGTACACCTCAAACACTTTTGAAAACACTTGATAACCGTTTTCGTTACTGGCAATTTGGAATTCGCCTCATTCTCACTGACGGCGTAGGCAACACAATTTATAGAACGAAAGGCAATGAGCGAATTGAAAATTCGGTTAGCAGGGTGCAAACTTTTGAAACTAGTTCAACCAGCTCAAATTGATTGGAAGACTTCACCTGCCGGGTGTGATTCCGTCTATATCTTTCGTTGATGCCTCACTTGATACGGATTTCTCTCTCTTTCTCTCTCTCTGTCTCTCTCTCTCTCTCTCTCGCTCTCTCTGCGGCTCTGTCTCTCTCTTTCTCAGCCACACTCACTGTCTGCCTTTTGCTCACTTGCGTGATCATAAGTCCGTTGAAGATCAATATATATGGAAAGAGGCACTAGAAGATTGCCAAAAAGGGTACCCAGAGGCCAGGTGGATCTGTCGCTGATGTTCGGGCCCTACCAAATTGAAAGAAGAAAAAGCACTACCCTCGTGTGGAACATACGTGGACTAAAACAAACTGGCTCAGTGCGTTTTGCTTTAACAGCATACTTTGTTATGCTGTTGAAGTTATGCGCCACGTGTTCTCAACGTTGATTGAGATTCTTATAAAGACGCCTATCACATAATAGTACTGACCCTATACCCTTGAAACGATAACGTTTTTTCAAGTTACTACCTGCATTGAACATTACTGTTTTACGTTTCCCTCTTGGGCTGTTGGCAATTTAATTAGGAGAAAGCTCCTCTGGTGAGAAGTGTGTCAATAAAAGACACCCCCGATCCTCCTGGAAGTCCTAAGTAACTCCCGAAAGTTCATTAACAATCAATCGATGAATCGCTTTCATTATTACGCTGTATCAGAAGGAATGCGAGCTGATTGCTCAAAATATTATATATTCGTACATTTATAATAGGTATAAATAGTTTTCTGCTCTAAAAGCACTGAAGTTTCAGCTCAGCTGCAACTTTAGCTCAACGATCATTTTTCAACACGAAAGATCATTATCTCCCCCATATGGCAAATATAATGTTCTGCGGCACGTGAGACGGTGCATTTGTTTAAAAATGACGAATATCAAGGAGACGCAGTTTTTTGCTTTCACATCGACTATGCATATGTCAAGTCATTTGGGCCAGCCATTTTTTTAATGGGCTCCGAGAACCTTTCATGGATTCCTTCACCGCCGGAATCGTCAGCTGTTCGCTGATGAGACAAGTCTTGATACCTCGGAAAAAATACAACATATAACTTACATTTGTCTGCTATCCGACTGCAAACTCAATTGGTAACTTGACACATTTTGTTCAGATTACGTATACATTGTTATTTTGCGGGGATGTATTCCCTAAAATTCAAGTTTGCGCACCTCAGCATTCGCGTGGGCCTTTATTTTAACTCCCAAAGAGAAGGTCACATTTTTCTGATACGTATTTGCGCATAATTGTGATTTATACGTGTATAATGGATTTTATGAAATTCAATTACGAAACGGCGAAACATTGTGGTCAAATTGAGAACACGCCAGCAGCACTTTTCTGATGTGGTGTATTCCTAAATATATGTGTACATGAATGCGCTTTCGCAGGGCTGTAGCACCCAGAATTTCCTTCCCAACGCTTGTACAAGCAATAGCATTTCCCACATAGTCGAGAGGAACGGACAGAAAATTCCCTATGCTTGCGGCCGATAAACTCGAGCCTATACCGCGTTCCAGCATTATTGCCATGTATCACCAACAGTGGTACATTGTTTGGGGGATATGGACACGTGCGAGAGTCGCTGCACGACTGTGTTGCAGCAGTCTACTCAGAGCTGCGTATAATCGTAATACGATCCATGTATTTTTTTTTAACGAAACTTCTTACGACGTTACATTATGTCTAAAAAAATCAGAAGACACATCCTAGTTGGCTAATTTGATTGCATCTAACGCGAAACAGTTATTTTGCGGTCATTACTCAGCAAAGTGTTGAGTTTTGGTCGAAATCATTGGCGTTTTGAAAATTGGCCAGTTTTTTGTTTTCAAGAAAATAATGATATTTCGAATGGCGTAAACAATTTAAAAGTATTTACGATCTTTCACGAGGCTTTTTCAAAGATTCAGAAAAAGTTGGCGGCCTCATTCCGATACTTCAATCCTTAGAGGAAAAAAAACGCCGCGAAAATCGCGGATAATCGAAACCAAGGTCTATTCGAAGTTCCCATGCACGTAAACTTGACGAAAACGTATCATCAGACTAGAATTCTCATCGAATCCAGGAAACACGATCGATTGTTAACAAAACGAGCGGAGTTTCAACCTGAAAAGCGTACAGCTGTAAGAGCAAACGAATTTCATTCAAACGACTGAACTGAATTCATAGTGCTGAGGTCTTTTCTGAACTGATTTTTCTTTTCCCGCTAAAAATTTCGTTCGCACTGACGAATGACGATTATCCTCATTATTCGTCGAACTGAGATAAACTGTCAGCGCCATCTAACGAACTCAACAACGTAAAAATTAAAAAATAGTCGACTCTATGGTAGGTTTTAATAAATTAAAGAAACACGTATTAGTCAGTTTTTTGAAATAAATAATTAGGAGGCTAATTATAAAGCAATAGAGTGTAACAGACATGTTACAATGTGTCGTGACATTTGTTATTGATGTACGGATCGCCTTGAAGCAGTTGTTTTCCTTGCTGTAGCACAAAGCCATGCCATATTTTCCACACACCGTTTTTTTTGGTTTTCGAAAACAAGCTCTCCAATCTACAATTATTTTTATTATAAGCGTTGCAAGCTCTCCAATCTACAATTATTTTCTAAGATTCACCTCTTTGCGGTTACATCTCCAGCATGGTTGGCCAATGAAACATTATTGCCCTAGGCACACAAAGTATGAATGTCCATTCAGTAAAAGCGACGTGGGCCTGGAAAAAAGTTAAATAAATTTTTATTTCGCATAAGAAATGGATTTTGAATGCTAAAACACAAAGCTCAATAGCTAGAAGAAAGTGGATAACCTTACGCGATGTACCACACTGGATGCGGGACGGTAATTAGATCCGTTGAGATATTCGCGAAGCGAAGAAGAAAAAGCGGGCGGATTTTTTTTTTAAAGTACTCGATATATGTTAAAGGTGAACGGTATAGGATACACAAAAAAATAGTACTTCGCAAGATTTATCGCTATGTTAATGGCAATGATAGCTTCGATTGAGAACCACTCAATTAATTATAAAAATGATTCCGTTCGAGGGAAAAAGACACGTTAGAGAGACGACTACACCCAGCACCGTAGTACGAATAAAAAATGCATAAAATCAGGTTTTAAAAAATAACACTCGATTTATCTGAGAATCTACCAGTTCACGAGAATATTAAAACTATGGAACCTCTTTGGTTTACGCGGAATAAAATGGCCATTCATTTTTGGAGCACTGATGTTTGGAAAGTTCACGTAGTGACTGTTTTATATAATATGTGGAAGAAAATAGATTGATATTTCGAAGTAAATCTTGAAGAGCCATAGGAAGCGGCTGAACGTATCAACGGCCCCTTTTTGGCTTGAATATCACGAACGTATTCACAAAATTGCAGCTTGGGCACAATTACGCGGAGACATGTCCTACTTTCCCCATTTTTCTCGACTTTTTTCTCTTCTTAATGAAGCGCAATTTCCTTCGACTTGGCTCGGCTTTCTGCGCAGATCTGACCACATTTACACGGTAAAGCGGTCGATGAGGAATAATTATTCAATGACAATTAAGAAGATGCGGAGCGTATTCGGTTCAATTAGACTATTCGGTACCTTTCGAAGTAAACGAGAATCGAAGACAATTAAACACTGATGTCAAGGGGTGAGCGAAGGATAAAGAAGAGAGAAATCGAGAAGTAGAATAATTCGAGAGGCTTGGGCAAAAACAGAGGCACAATTGCAGAACGAAATTGCTTGTAGAAAATGACATGTAAAGCGAAAAAAGGTATATGCAATCCCGAGCTTTGCAGTATGTCAAAACAGTGAGTAAATGAAAAATAAGAAGAAATGGGAGAAAAATAATATATTAAAAAAGCTGAAGAGACCCGAAAAACTGAGAGCACATAAACGTCAGTTCTAGTCTCGCTTTTCGAATGTGTCGAAACGTCAGTCATCATGAGTGGAACGGAAGAGTTGGAAGGAACACAATAATGAGGAAGCACCTCTGACAGGCCTAGTGAATGCATTAACGGAAGTGCTTGAATGATGGACCTAAAAAAAAAATTATTCCCACCATTGGCTTCAAATTATGTTGAGGAGTACAACAATGTTCAAGGGTTTCCACAACATGCCAAAATTACGGCTGGATCCAGTTAAGGGGCTACATCTACCTCGAGGCCCGAAAAAATTCCCAAATTCCGAAAAAAATCTGGGATACGGTTGGTGATGAAAAAAAGCATTTTTTTTTAACACGAACGTACATGTATTGAGATGTTTGAAAAAAAAATCACTAGACAATACAGAAAAACAACAAAAACATGGCCGCCGGCAGATGATGAAATTTTTCGCGACGTTTGGCCGTGGACACTCTCCAGCTCAAACGGTTCATCTGAAATCTGAAAATTAAACGGGTTATTTAAGTCAACAATAAATACGAGTCGTTGACAATCGTCGATTTTTTAACCCATTTTTTTAAACAATGTGGCGACGAATCGAAACTCGAGCATACAAAACCTATTAAAAAAGTCGTCATTTATACGTAACTATTAAAAAATAAAGATCAATTTTGAAAAAGCGAGATCGTTAACGACCTTTTAACAGTGTTTCGAGAAAAACGCGTTTAAAGTTTGAAGTATGGTGCTGCTCGCCCGGCGAGATATTTCAATGAACTTCCAGGGAATAAAGCTAAACTCCTATCGAATAAAGATATTTTTGGAAAATGCAGTTTCTCAACCCACCTAGGTAGATGTAGCCCTTCAACACACTGAGGCATTTTGACCCGAACGAATTTTAAATGAAACTTTCACTTTTCTAAAATTAATAGGTTTCAATAATTTTTAACAACAATTTATGGCTACGTTTTCCGGATTTCAATTATGTTATTTGGAATATGCAAATTCAGTTATAAAGTGTCTTTCTGATTATTAATAGTAAGTACCGATCGAAGGGTAGTTAATGGCAGGGGGTGAAGTACCATCCGGGTCAAATTATCCGGTGCGTCAATGTCGTAGCCAGAGTCACGTCAACGAAAGGTTAACCTGCACTACTGTTCAACGATAATTTTGTACGAGATAGATGCAGTCGATACAACTTTCACTCGATCCTCGGAAACTGATGATAAGGGAGACTAGTCCAAAAGCTAAGCTAGGGTTAGAGGCAAGAAAAAAACTGGTCTTTCATATATTTCGAATTTTTACTTTACAAACACATTCAAGCTAGTGTCAGAGGCGCGAAATTTAAAAACCCTTAACCGTTTTAGGCTAGTCTCCCCGACTATTTCGCGTATTCGATCTTTTTCCTTACACAAATCTTTGGTACAAATGTCCTCATCAAGACTCAAACGTGGCTCTCGTGTTATTTATTCCGTGCTAGAAAAATAAGCGACGAATAGTTAATGAACTTTCTCTTTGGACAATTTGGTTATATATATTAAACTGGCACAAAAAAAAAAATCCTGATTCGGGCTCTCACCCCTTGAAATCTTACTCGATAATGAAACAAAGAGGCCGTGAAAAGAGCAGCCTGTAGTTTAATTCTAACAGGTGACTCATGAGGTTTTTTTTCTTCATTTGATATACACGTGATCAATTAACGTTTTCTTTTCCGATGCAAACTATTTTCGATAGATACAATCAATGAGTGGTCTGGACCAATTAGTGTGATTATTATATATAGTAAACGGATTTATAGCCCCCAATTTAAGCCTTTGTAATCAGGCATCCTTTCTTTTCAATCTTTGAAACTCGTCGATTATTATTGAAAAGAAAGAATGCACGATTGCAAAGGCTGGGTTTATAAATCCGTTTACTATACATAATAATCACACGGATTGGTCCTGACCACTCATTGATGGTATTTATCGCAAATGGTTTGCATTGCAAAAGAAAACGTTAATTTATCACGTGTAAATCAAATAAAGAATAGCAAACTTCACGAGTCACCTGTTATAATTAACCTACAGACCGCTCCATTCACGAGGTGCTTTGTTTAATTATCGAGTGATGTTTCAATTAGCGAGAGCTCGAATAATAATATATATATATATATAAACGGACGTGTAATGTAGATAGCGCAACAGCTTTTCAAAATCGGCCCGTTTGGGTTGGTCCAGTGCGTCGAAGCTTGAAGACGCGAGCGATCGATAAGTTATTTGCGACGAGTTGAATCCATTTTGGTCGTCCAAACGGCGAGAAACGCTAACAGGCTGGCACACACGAAGAGGGCCCCCGAAACACAAATTTCCACAATTTATATGCAATATCGCGAAATGGACTTTGTATTAGATTATTCATACGGGTGGAACACACGGCACGAGACGAACGGATGGAGTGGGCTCTTCGAACCGTTGATGCACCATCAGGAGTCTTGATAGGAACGATGTATAAAATGTGTCTTTCCAACTTTTTTCAAACTCTCTTGCTTCATTCCGCATATTATATTGCGACTTTACAGGCTCTTCTGGCTCGACGAATGTTCCAAACTTTCTTGCCAACTGCCGTAGATAAATTTGTCGATCCGGCGCGCGACCCTCGGGGCCAACGAAAAATGAAATTTTGCGAAACTCGTGAAGGGCTTGAATGTTTTTTGTATCCTCATTCGTACTATCCGATCTGTACGTTATTCCGCGAGGAATGAATTCGCTGCTTTTTTCGAGCTTTTTGTTGACGAAAACTTTGATAATGGCCACGCATGGCAATTGACTGATTTTCGTATACAACAAAGTAAAAGAACATTCCAGTATACTGGTCAAATTCCAAGTCAAGTTACCGAACTTTTAGCAAAAAATGACAAAAAAAATCGTCCAATTTATAAGGCACTGTTTGGTGATGACATGCTGGTCACATTTCTATCTAATCATTTATACACTAAATAACTCTAGATGTCTGATATAAACTGCTCTACGCGTGTGAAAAATTTGAACGATTCCGAAACGGCAATACAAACAGGCTACAGCGAATGTTTAAAGATAATAACAATCACAAAATTTGGAAAAAAGTGTCTAGAAGTAGAATTTTTGTAGCCGCGACTTTTCAGAGAAAATGTAAAAATGTCTAAATCTACTAATTTGCGCAAAATTGTTTATTCCAGTTCAGCGGTGGATATAATAATGAATTGTAACTTATCTTTTATTAACCGCCATTGTAATCGACCGATGATTCAGAAGGTCCCGGCTTATGCCCCTACAAAATACGGCCCTCCGCGAAACCTTAAAGCCTTATATGTGTGATCGATTTTCGTAGGCACATTGACAGAAGCCGTAAAAAAATACTAAACCACAAATCGCTAAATTTTTGTTGTACAATATTTATTCAATCACTTACCTGCACAACGGAAAAACCAATTGTGGAAATATCTAAAAATGGCGGAGCTATAAATGGCTTTTCTTGACTCTCGCAGTGTGAGTCCTCGGCGTCGAACTGAGTGTAGGAAAATATGCACATCGTCATAATTACATCATAGATGTCGCTTTGGTGGTTAAAAAAAAGCATCTTAAGATGGGAGCCTTCAATCTGTTTTACTTAATTCCCTACTAATAAATAATTCATTAAAAAAATTGGGTAATTGATGTGTTTACTTTTCGAGGTCCACGGGATAAGTAATGTTAAGGACAATGTGCTGGAAAAATTTGACAGCGATCGAGACCTCGGTTCATAAGTTCAGACGTGCACCATAAACCGGAACGTAAAAAAAAAACATTTATTTATCGGCTAATAACTCCACCGTTTTTTATTATTTCCGCAATCATTTTTTTGTCATAGAGTTAAGAGATTGAATAATTTTAAAAAAAGTTTGGCGAGTTTTTTTTTCCTTTTTTCACCGCTTTTGTAAATGTACCTACGAAAATCGACAAATCGCGAATAAAAAGCCTTAACAAGTTCTATAAACCATCCACGTCGTATCGTCGGTCTACGTGCAGTATTCACATATTCTATAAATAAATTTTACATATACAGACTATTAATTTTTTTAAATTTATTATTCGATTATTCTCAATTACCAATTCACTCATTTTTAACTGACCAATTGATTTGATTTATATATAGAGATACATTTTGTAGATCGTGAAACGTTATACAAAATTGGGAAGACGCGCAATTCCTACAGAATCGAGATATATTTCTCGTCGCGTGAGACACGTATCTACGAAATTCACCTAATTGGCCAGGATACATCGATCACGTTCATTCAGTTCCGTATACGAAACTTACACGTACAGATTCGTGCGGCTCGCAAGCACAAAAGTTTTAACGTTGCATCTCTTCGTCCTTTTTGCGCGAGATAAATTTATCCAAGGTGCTTCTATGATCCGTTCTAACCTTTCGAACCTTCCTTCTCTTGTAATTTTTTCTTTCACACGAATGCGCTCGGTCATTGAAATAACTGTTACCCGTCTGGTTTTTTTTGTTGCATTTATATCCGTCGCATTCAATTCTCCAAAAAGTGACGTAATTTCAATTATTTCGGAATGACACGAAATTGGCAGTATTCGTGTGCTGCAGTCCAATTAACACGAATATCATAGGAATGGCACACGACTGAACATAATGGAATTAACGGAAAAATCGGCATAGCACATTGGTACTGCGCTCGGTTTTCCCGCCGCCGGAATAAAATGTAATTTTAATGTTTCAATCTCCGTACGATGTTCCAATGCAAATACCAGGCACTGGCGCCGTACCGTGAAATTCGATTGACTCCAGTGCCGGAAACTTGGTGAACGTAACCTACGTGAGCAGTCGCTGCAACTCTGCCTCACTTACTAGCGAGTTGTGGTAAAGTGTTGGTAACTTCGGCACGGTCGTTCCTATGTACGATATTAGAACATCCAGGCGATGGAATTTTGTGAGGTTCCGGTGTTAAAATATATTCCAACACACGCAAAACCGCACGGGAACTCGAGGCACAAGGCTGAACGGATTCATTTGTATACTAAATTACCACCGATACATTTCATTTCCATTTTCACGTATTCACTGGGCCAGAGTATTCTCATTGAAATTGATTCATCCTCCATCCGTATCGTGCAACGTTGATCGTTTTCAACTCCAGACGAGTGTACCACTAGAATTTTATTTTTCTATCCTTCTGTTTTTTTAATCAGAACGCAGATTGGAGAGCTTTTGAGATTATGGATTACAGTTAATCTTCCGCACTAATTGGATCTGCTGAAAAACAAAGGGAAACGTGGCGTACGAAAAAAAAACGATTTTTACACTACTCCGTATCAATACTGAGTTCTTGGAAGTGCTTTTTGTATCATAGATATATCGTATACGTGTATATATATGGATCGTTTGTGCGGCTGAGTAGAGAACTCAATGTGTAGTCCGACGAGATTCCGTTGATGAAATTCAGGCGGGGTCGACGGCAATTCGGCTTTCTTTAAAATTGCACAGTGTGCGTTATGGCAATCTATCGATATCAACAAATGATAGGAAATATATATATTTGTAAGATTGAACTTCTTTTTCTTAACCTGCCGCGGTCTAACGGGGTCCAAGTGACCCCACGCGTGGTTGTGAGGCAAAATTACTGTAGTACACGACCAAGGGGCTGGAGGGAGCGGGCCCCGTGTGACCACTAAGTTACACGCCGAGGGTGTGACCGCGAAGCGTTAATATAGCATTCCTTTTTAATATTCCTTAAGGGGGGATTGTCTTTTTTTTCGCAAAATTTACCGCTTTTTGGGAATTTTTTTGTGAAGAAAGTATACAACGGAAAACTTGTGAAACTTGGCATATAGTTTTATTGATCTGTTTACTACATACAAAAAAATTTTTAAACAATTTCATCAAAAAATCCGCCTCCCACCCCCCTCGACGCGCGATGGTCCTTTTTTGATGGTGTGCACGATTACAGCCTTCACGTTCATCTTGCAACAAAAACCCAAAAAGCATTTTACTTTAGACACATAAAGCTATCGTTCGATGAAGGGAAAAAAAAAAATTGACGATTTGGTGACGTTTTGAACTTGAAGTATCGATTTTTCGAAAAAAATTGATCGATTTTTTGTTATAAATAAAAAACTATTAAACGTATTGCTTTTTTGCTTCATCAAACGATAAAAGGATGTCAGCTGAGCATTCTGTCCAAATTTGCAGGCAATCGGTTGAATAGTTTTTGAGAAATCGTGCACACCATCAAAAAAGGACCATCGCGCGTCGAGGGGGGTGGGAGGCGGATTTTTTGATGAAATTCTTTAAAAAATTTTTCGTATGTAGTAAACAGATCAATAAAACTATATGCCAAGTTTCACAAGTTTTCCGTTATATACTTTCTTCACAAAAAAATACCCAAAAAGTGGTAAATTTTGCGAAAAAAGAGACAATCCCCCCTTAAAAGAGGACACCACCCCGACGCCCCGAAAGAAGTTTTTCTCATCTTTTTTGTCTAGTGGATTATTTATTTGGGATTTGGAAAACGGTATGTTATTAAACATACATTGAATTTATTTCGTATAAACTGTTATTTTTAAACAAATTTTAATTAGCATGATTATTAAGGAACAATAGAGCCGGTGTTTAAAAAATATGGTCCAACGGCCGAACTGATAACTTGACAATGATTGTTCTGAAAAATAAAAATGAACAAGTTTTATAATCTCAACAAATGTAGTTTTTGATGTACGTGGCTGTTTTTTTAGTATCACAAAAAGGTAGGTGTTCAAAAAAAATATCATTTTGGCGACATTTTGACGTACATGTCGGAGCTCAAGAAATACTGAATTAAAAAAAATGGCTGCGTACAACGATAGCTACGGCAATTACGGAAATTTTGGTCTTTTTAAATAAAAAATCGGACAATTATAGCTTGAGTTTTGATCCCGGCCAGGGCGAGAAAGTCGTTACGAGAAAAACGCAATTGAAAGTTTCAGTATACGTGAATTGTTGGGCTCGCTGCTCTCACTACTTTGTCTGTAACGTGGTCAATTTTCAATATTGAAAGTTGAAGCTTTTTTCACGTATTCTTGAGTAAGTATACCTTGAAAAAATGAAAAAAAAAAACAATCGATTCTGTTAAGCCGTCATAGTGGTGTCTTGCCCTAAGTGTATGAAAATAATGAGCTCGGGTGCGGAAAAATGATTTTCTAATGATCTGCTTTCGCATGCCTCCACGCTGTGAAGCAATCATTCTCAACGACGAACTTTAACCAACGATACGCTTTAGCAAACCTAAATAACCTTTAGTTCCTATCATCAATGATCGTAGTGTGATCATTATGGTATAATAATTATCAAAAATCTCTAATAAGGAGAAAATTTAGCATCAACTAAACATTACTACATTCTTTTGCTGCGGATCCTTTGCCTTGAACTTGTTCGAGTTAAAAATATATAGAGCAAACCCTTTCAAAACATTGAAACGCCAAGAGATTTTTCTTTGCAGGACGAACTCGACGAAGATTAAATAATGACAAATTGAATAGTATTCTCCCGATCATTGAGGGGCTACATCTACCAAGAGGCCCAAAAAAATGGCCAAATTCCGATTTTTTTCCGGGAAACGTTTGGTAAAAAAGAAACGCATTTTTTTAACACAAAAGTACACATATTGTGAGTCTTTAAAAAAATCACGAAAAAATACAGAAATACAACAAAAACGTGGCCGCCGGCAGATGATGAAATTTTGTTTGCGGCGTTCAGCGGTGGACATTGTTCACCTTAAACGCTCCATCTGAAACCTAAAACCAAACGGGTTATTAAATTTCACAATAAGTACGTGTCGGTGGCGATCGTAGATTTTTTTAATAATTTTTTTTTGTACAACGTGTCGACGAATTGGAACTCCAACATACAAAAGCTACGAAAAAGTCGTCGTTTTTACGTAACTATAAAAAAAGAATGATCGATTTTTAAAGTGAGATCATAAACGACCGTTAAATGCTTCTTATCGTATCTCCTGTGAATTTGGAAATAATCCATCAAGTAGTTCTCGAGATATCACGTCCACCGACTTTGAAAACAGTGTTTCGAGATAAATTATATCAAAGTTTTAAGTATGGTGCTGCTACAGCTCGCCAGGCCGACTGTTGGAAGTTGTTGCTCATTCAATCTTAGGAATAGTATATAAGTGATACTATCGAATAAAAATATTTTTGGAAAATCCAATTATTTGACACACCTAGGTAGATGTAGCCCGTTGACGTAAGAACTAATATTTATTCGATCCTGTTATCATTTCGGTAATTTCTAAATCTCCGTCCAGTTCGTGCTGTCACAAATGTCGAGGGAACAAAATCTCAGCGTTTCATTGTTTTAACAAGATTTACCCTAACGACGGGGACGCATGTATTTCCGATGCGAGTGCACTTTGCCATCGTGGGTAAACTGGAAAGCATTGCTGTGCAAACAACTGTGCTGCGCCGTTTTCGATCCTGTTCCTGCGGGACGTGTCCGAGAGGATGTGCGACTGGAATTTCGAGGGATTGCGAAGCATGCAGCATGAGAGGGAGGGGTCATGCGAAAAGTGATAGACAAAGCAATGCGAGTTCGCCCTGCTAGACTACCAACAGTACGTCAGACATTATTTTTCATCCGTGGAGTGAAACAAATCCATTTCCATAAATTAACCTCTTTCTGGACGTTTTGGATTTAGTCAATCATTCTTCCATATCATGGAGATGTAAAACAAATTTTATGCAATTTTTTCTTCGTGGGATCAGATCAAAGGTTGGACAGATTTTTATCTCTGAGCTTTCGAAAAAGCAGTAGGGACATCGAAAAATCTCATCAGCTTAATATAAGCTGTTTCTACGCTTCCACTCTATCTGACACTATCTTTCTACACGAAACAAATGGGATGAATCCTTCCTTGCAGGTAAAAGGGCGCATTTCCTCCGCACAGGCACATATATATTTACTGGACACATTTAACTTCTTTCCTCATAGGGATTCTGTATACTTCTCACTTAATGACTCCCGGTGTTGTTTCGAGTTCTATTCATACTTTGAACATGTATGATCATGCACCGTGTACTCGGCTGACCCCAGACTTTTACTACTGAATCTATGCGTCCACAGTCTTTCAATAGTCTACGTCTTATTTCATATGTGTATTCCACCCTGGACAAAGGAGTACGCACTGTTCTGTTCTGTTGACATTGCTGTTTGCGAACTTTATTTTGTCCAGCCCTGTACATATATATACAGTCGGTAAACAACGTATTTGTCCATCCCTCACGAAACGGTCGTTAATTTGGCTTTATCTGTTTGTTCATGTTTTCCCAAGATTTTGTAAACAGATACCATGTATGTTTAATAAAGCATTTAATTTTTTTCGTAGGATAATTTGAAAAAGACGACGTGTACAAATACTGTTTAATCTATTTTATTTATTATATTTTATATATAATGAAAAATCCTGCTTAATGCTTAATCCATGCTTAATCTGTTCCTACTGGATTTATATTTTCTATACATAATCCCAGATTTTCGTTTGGGTGAATTAAAGAAATACCCTGCATTCTTCACGAATAGAATAATATACGTGTTTCGATTTATGTATGTCGGATGGGATATTTTCACGTGAATCATTAAACCGAATGTACCTTCATGTCTACTATGATGAGTGTTACGGTTGAACCTCGTTTTCAGTTTCACCACGTTTTAAGTAGTAAAAACTAGTTCTGGCTAAACGCCTTCGTTAGAACTCGTTTTTCGTAGTGAATTCTAGTGAAAACTAGAATTTACTGATAAATGACTTTGAATGTCGGTGAAAACTAGTTTTCACTATGAAAAACTAGTTCTAACGAAATGAATCAAGTTAAAACCGTTTCCGAATGAGGTAAAAGTTCACCTCTGTAGATGTGGCGCTGGAGGACGGTTGAGTTTATTTGAGTTTTAACTAACATTGAAATTTATTCATCTGTAAATTCTAGTTTCTACTATACATATAAATTTTATATATATTTATGGATATATATATATATATATATATATATATATATATATATATATATATATATATATATATATATATATATATACATACATATATTTATTTATTCATTTATTTATTTATATGCCGTATTATTAATATGTATTACATGCATTGTGTGTCGCATCCGTAAGCAGCATTCGCGAAAGGACCGCAATGCGCAACGGGAAAGACGTTTCAGTCATCGTCCATTTAAAAGGACCATCCTCTATCCATTTGGCAGTTCGAAGTAGTGAAATTGTTGGATGATTGAGAAGTTATAATCTTATCTACGTTTAAGCCGGTCCAATTTTATTTCGAAAGAATTTTTTGGACGTTCCCGCAAGCATGTCGAGCACCATTTTCAAATAAGTCATATTTGCTCAAAATATACCGTGAAAAATATTTTCTATTTTGCGGACTAAAAGTATTACTTACTTAAAAACTTACTTTTTTTGGTGGTCATGCTGATCTTTTTAATTTTGGCGGCTATACTGGTGTAGCCTGTCGATAGAAGTATTGAGTACATTTTGGGGGCTAATGAGTGAAGTATATCCGATGCTGGATGAGAAAAGAAACTTCTATATCGCCGTTTACAAAAGCATTTTGATAAATCTAGAACAACAAACATATTGTTCCAATTTAGGAAAATTGTCTCTCCTTTCTTTAATTTTCCCTGATATTGGTATTGCTATTTTGCTAGGGAATTAGATTGGGACTATCGGATTTCTTGTCATAAGCACCAGAGACCAGAGACATGCATTGAAAGATGCCAACGCCATTCGACCATGAAACCATTCTATAAATCTCTAAAGGGCATATACATACGCACCCAGAATCGATGGAATGATTATATAAAACACGTGATTGTTTTGTGCTAGTCAAAGTTGCACATAGCACGAAAGTATAAAATGTTTATTATATTCTGAATAAAATTGAAACACGGATGTTCATTTTGTGGAAGCATCCGGGTATTATTTTCGAGAGAAAAAGTGTGCCGCCATTTAGTTACAGACGCTTTTTACGGTGGTCTATGCTTGAAGTAAAGCTGCAGCGAAGAAGAACAGCACGACCGACTAGCGAGAAAAATTGAATAAATTACGGGATATGCAAAAACGGAGATTATGAGTTCAGGTTGTGAACAAGAAAAGCAGAGAAGGGAAATGGGCAAGGGCAATTAGCATCTACTAATGGTACTTTATCATTAAAGCTTAAAGAGGTGCAAACGAAATATTACGGATTTAGATTATACATGACGTAGAGATTTGCATAATGCGACTGATTTCTTTGTTGAGAGTATTAATTGCCTTTAGCGACATCTCTTTCTCCTTCTCTCTCTTTCCCTTCCTTTCTCTTTCTTTTCGTCTCTCACCCACATACATCCTCGGTGTTTACCTCCAACATTTCCACACGCAAGCGTGACCGAAAAATTCATGGATGCATTTGGCTATTAGACCGTGGCTACTGTAAAATTCGCAACTTAAGTAGGGGACAAAATTGTAAGTCAGAAAATTTATTTATAGTTGTTCTAAAAAATGTTTAATTAAGCATTGGAATTGAAGTCAAGTTTTTAATTGAAGTAGAAAAAAAACTTAAATGTGCAATTTGAATACGCAAATTCGTATATATTTGTCTGAAGTAACTCTCAATTAAGCATTGAAATTATAGTAAAATTTTGATTTTGGGCATGAGGCAAAATCGCACTTGAAATTCGAATAAGAAAATTCATATACAGTTTTCTGAAATTTTTTTTCATCAAGCATTGGAATTGAAGTAAAATTTTGATTTTAAACAGGGAGAACATTCGAATGTGAAATTCGAATAAGAAAATTTATATATAGTGGTCAAACTAGTTTTCAATTAAGAATTTAAATTGAAGTGAAATTTCAATTTGAGTAGAGGAAAAAAGTCAAGTGTGAAATTTGAATATGCAAATTCATATATACATCGTTGTCTGAAGTAATTTTCAATTGGGTATTGGAATTGGAGTAAAATTTCCAATTAAAGAAGGGGCTGAAGTAAGATTGAATTTAAGCAGGAATATAAGTAAAAATTGTAATTTAAACAAAATTCAACGTGCCCTGGTCGAATTGGTAAACACATTATCGCGAATGCTGTTCTGACGAGAATGTGACGCTGAAAAAATGTACAACAGAAGTCCAGCGTTGTTGTTCACATAATTCTTGAAGTGAAGACTTACGATGAATTATGAAGACATACAATAGTCGATAAAATGACATTACGCACCGCATTGAATTCCCGTACAACCACTGGATAGCGCAATTATTTTGTTTCTTCCAAGACGAATGCACGTTTTCTCCTGGTTGAGTTGGGAATCAATACAAGTTTGTTTTTTCGTTATCCCGCCTCGTTGAACCCGGCGAATGGCCTCAGAGCTTTTGCTCGCTTCAGCCCACCGACGGTCCGTGCACGTGAAAAGGCCTGCACCCTGCGGAGACGGGAGAGGACAAGTTTCCACAGGGGAGGGGCTCGGCGACCACTTGACGCACGGCAAATTGAAAATTTCGTGACACGCGGCAAATTACAGTATTCATTCTCACCCTTTCCATCATTCCCACTCCATTTTTGCGTTGCCGACACATTCATGCTCAGCGGGTGAAGTGACGCTTGCGAAAATATGAACACTGTGAAATATTTCATGAGAGGAGAAAGAAAGACCTGCGACAGTGCAATAGTCGAGACTTTTATGAGTGCATAACGCGCCAGTTCCACAGACGCAAGCTCGACCTCTCAACCGTCGAAGCGTCAGTAATAACCGAATAATTTGCCATTTTTCCTCGTACCCTCCAGTCCTCCTCTCGTCATTATCCAACTCTTTCTGAACAGAACTACCAAAGTTTCCAATTAAGCAGCGCTTCTATTTTCCGTCATTTCGTCGTACCCCGTCTTTTTTTTTCATTTCCATGAAGAGAATTGTTACGTCACGTTTCACTTGGTTTTCAAGTAATCATTTAATAATTTAATAAACTCCAAACTTTGACACTTTTCACATAATTTATTTTCTTTTATATAAATGATTAATTTACTTATAATTAATATTTGGATTACTTTTCGTTGTTCATGTATCCGCTTTGGTTATGAGTGCACTAAAGTACGACGTGCGATAAGAGATGCGAGGGTCAAAAGAGCTCATTGAATTGTGCACAGAACGGATGGATAGCATGGGCAATTGCAACGTGCAATTATCTAGGACGATTGACTACACAACATTTTGCGAAGAAATATTTTCTTTTTAATTCTCAAAAACATTGAGGGTCATTTTAGACAATAAGGTCAGCAAGATTTATTCCAAATTTCATCGGAATAAGTCGATTAATTTTTTAACGATAGCTGCAATTGCGGAAATTTGAATTTTCTAAAATTGAAAGTCGTACAATTATAGCTAAAGTTATGATTCCGGCCAGGTCGAGAAAAGTCGTTTTGAGAAAAACGCGATTGAAAATGTTAGTGTACGTAAACCGTTACGCTAGCTGCTCTCACGGAATCGTCTGTCTCGGTCAACTTTCAACATTTCAACTTGAAATTTTTTTCACACATTTTTCAATATGTATACTTTGAAAAAATGCAAATAAATCGATTCTCTCAACCCGTCACAGTGACATCCAGACTTAATATGTACAACTCTTTCGCATAGTTTTTTTTTTAATGCATCGAGCATGCATCTTTACTTTTCAGAAGCATTAATTCAATCCGCAGCTTCAGTGAAAGTACATTGTTTACCGAATACTTTCATTGATGGCCGAATTTTCTATTCGTTTCTTTTCTGAGATTTTCTTTAAATTTTGCCTTCCGATTGTTTCAGAAGCTCCGTGACGAAATTTGTTCAAATTTTCGCTTCCCTGTCCAATCTCCACGTATCGCACGTTTTTGTCGTCGTATTATTTGACACGATACCTTAATTTTCTCATCTCCGAGTGTGCGAATCTCTGAAACGAGAAACTCAAAGCGCTTGGAAAATTGTGTCTCCGAAATACTGCGATGCCTGATACCACCATGGAATATTTTGTGCCATCTCGAGAGTCTTCCTAATTGAATCTCAGACGGGAATATATAGCAAGTAGGTCCATACGTATATGCAAGTGTGCGATACGGAGTATATATGTTAGACCGATTTTGCAAGTGCATAGAGCCGCATTTTCAAAACTAGAGAGTGTTCGACCGAGACGACTCTTCCACTGCTTTAATCTGAACATCCTCCATATATTGAACTAATAATGTATGCTCCCTTTTTTTATTCGAAACTCTGTCGAAACTTCATTTGCAAAGACAGTATTTCGGTTATCTTGCTGTGTATTCGAAGTGTTAAGGCAGCGCCAAATTTCACGTTTCTAAATACTTTTAGCGGTATAGGCTGGGCGATGATGAGCCAGTCAGTCAGGGCTTTATCTTTTATATATGAAGATTTAAAAATATTTTTTAGTACATGTTGAATCGTCGTTTCTTTCTCCTTACGTACATTTCCATTCCAACATAATACGTCTTTCATAACGATTTTGTATTTTCACATTTTCTTATACAACTTATTAATTATTGATAATCTCATGCAACTTATTGTCTATGCTGTCAATTAACAAGAATAATAAAAGCTTTTTCGTGGAGTGGTTCGCCTTACCATTTGAAGGCCTACAATGCATGTATTTTTATAACTTCATCCATATATTTATCGTATTCGTGGCTTTTTATATAAAGCTTTTTTATATTCTGCTTCTTCCAAAAACACCCGTTTTACTTGTTAAATAAACCATTTCCCCTCATTGCTTAAATTTGTCTTCAAGTAATTAAATTGGTTGCAGCCGGCAGTTTATTTTATCTTCGGGTCACACACCCGAATCTCGGACGTGAATGTTTACTTTATGGAGAGATGTTCCGAAGCTTTTGATGCGTTGCCAAAAATGTAAAACCCTCCGATACACCGAAAAGTTGAAGCCCCCGATCTGAATAATAACGGTAACAAGTATGTGAGCGTGTGTGTGCAATTACATCGAGCTATACTACAATTGAAGCACGTTTAGTGTTATTATCGCCCAAACCCAAAAACCTGTTATTATTCCACCCCTGAAATTCTGGATATTTATGGGTATCGGAACAAACGTGAAACCGGCGGTATGCGGATCGACCACCGCGAACACACATTAACCGCGGCAGGGCTGCACCACGAAAGGATTAACGTATTGGCCTGATTACATCATCGTCGTCTGTATACAAAAGCCACCTATCGCTCAATAAATAGCGCCCTCAACGTACATCCATTTTTCATTGGATCTGAACATTAATAAATAAAATAATGTTCATTCAAAACAATTACCGACGAAGATTCACCAGTTTGCTTGGGTTGTCGATTCGATCGTCATTGATAAAAAAAAACAGGTCGTATTTATCGACAAACATCTAAACGAAAATAATAGCCCATACGCAGCTTCCGGAAATAGAGTTGGGGACACTACTGTGGCGGGTAGGTAAGATTGTTTTTTTTTTTGCATTTTCACAAAGTATATTCAACAAATGTGAAAAAAGTGTCAACTTCAAATATTGACCAAGTTACAGAAGATTTTGTGAAAGCAGGTAGCGCAACGATTTACGTATACCAACATTGTCAATTACGTTTCGTTCGAAACGACTTTTCTCGATGTGGCTGAAATCATAACTCTAGCTATATAACCGTCCGATGTTTAATTAGAAAAACAACAACATCTCCGTTATTGCACAATTCGTTTTTTAAAATTTACTATTTTTTAAGCCCTCAAATATAAGCAAAAATTTCGCAAAAAAAAACCCATTTCTTGACGACCTCCATTTTGTGGATTTTGTTGCAAAAAACGGCTTAGTACGACGAGAACTACATTTACATAGATCATTAAACTTGTTTTTTTGATGTTTTAGACCGACCATAGTCGAGTTGTCGATCTGGCCGTTAGATCACATTTTTATCCAGAGGTTTTGTAACCTGTATACCTCAATAACGTTGTTCGTATCGAATTGAAAAAAAAAACAATGTACACGAAACAAGTTCAATGTATGCTTAATAACATCGATTTTTCGAAATAATCTGGTAAACAAAAGAAATCGAAAAAGCCACCTTTTTCGACAGGTCACATGATGGGTCAAAAATTAGTTTATCTTAATTAATTTTTTTTGCCGTTTTAAGCTTTCAAGATCTGTCAAAAGGTTTCTACGTATTCTTACTAGAAATTTACGGCCCACAATTTGCAAACAAGCCTTCGGGTAATGATAGAATTAAAGTAATAAAAAATGGAACGAAAAATATCGTTGCGTTCCAACGATGCAAACTTCAACGTCACCCCGTCACAGTAGTGTCCTCCCTTTATCGTAACGGAGCTAGTGGATCGTGGAAATGCAAGAGACACGATTTTGTCGACACGTCAAGGAAATTAGAAGGCAATCGATAGTTATCATGAACGATCGGCTCGTGGGGACGTGATTCAAATAATAAACCCAATAATGAGTTGACACTCTCCGATAGAGATTTTTCAGTTGATTCTTTCCGTCTGCTCGTACATCCTTCGCGGCCTGGAAGATAGCCTTGGTCGAGTAGTCGTCACTCCCATGTGGCCATATTCGAATTTCACATCGATTTCGCAACGATATTTTTCCACATTCTAGTGGCGCACTTTATATTTATATTCACGTGTACACATTGTGAACACGCTTTCACCAAAATCACGGGAAAACAATTTTTCACGACACCAAAGTTTCTTCTATATTGAAGCAAGCTAGAATCTATATATATATCAGTTTTTTGTTCGCCCAGGAAGCTTTGTGTTCGTGACATGCTGTTTTTCCGCCAGTCTAATGGAAATAGGTTCAAAACGTTCGAAACATCGCAAAATGACATTTTGAGGAAACGTCCGTAGGTGTATATGTGAGTTTGTATGTGTATGTACGAATCTTTTTGTTCACCTGATAATTGCTACGGTATTCAAGACGCCCAGTTCAATTTTTGCACTGCGACAGTTTATCGAAGGAGTTCTAAATGAACTTGGTGAAAACACGTGCAATACTTTTTTAAATAATCATAAGAATCAACACATCTTTTCCTCGCCTTAAGGTATCTCCCCCCCCCCCTCTAAAAGTCAAACTCGTTATATTAAGGTGGCCAAACGTCTAGCTCGAAAACCTCCGTATATACGGATATGCATAACCGACAGCTCCTCTCTCGTGAAAACGCAACGTCGATACTTACTAAGCCTCTCAATGCGAGGAGACATAATCGCATTATCCCTCCGGCAGCCACAATTGATTCAACGCTGACTTCCGACTTTGCACTAACGCAGTGCATTATCTATATACCCTGTCGCAGCTGTGGATACTCTGCTTCTCACCTTGGCACACAAAAGCTCTATCCTTGTCACACATTCGGCTTTCGGTACTAAAAGTACCGAAAGCCGAGTGAGAAGGAAGCGGTAAATATCTTTCGTTGGTCTATAGCTGTTCCGATATCTATTGTGCCATATTTGACTGTACTTTTCTAATTTTCATTTTTATCCAAACAATCCACGATACCTCTTTCATCTGGACAGCTCGGGCGAGGCGCAGATTAAAATTTAAAAATATACGGAGGGTGAGACACTGCTTTAAAAAGAGCCACGACCGCTAAACCTGGTGTTTGGTTTGGCGTTTGGAATACCGGATTTCCCTGCCTTTGTCTCATTGTGTGCACTATTGCCATCGTATTTTTTTATCACCCTTTCTTGTGCCGCGTTGGAGTTTGTTCGCAAAATATTTTTTCATACCCATATATTTCTCCTTATTAGGGCGGTATTGTTGCCCAGAAATTTGAGAAAAATGTTTTCTTCGTTATTTAATTTTATTATTCTATAGATCTTTCCGGATACGTATGTGAGAACCGTTCAATCATACCCACGAAATTAGCCGAATTATATAAATTATAGGGAGTACTGTCGGGGAGTGCGGTCGAGACCCAGCAGCTTTAAAGGGAGAGAAACCTATAGGCGAGGAAAACATCGCTGATTTTCATGATTTTTCTTTGAGGAATGATTTTTTCACCGATCTTGAGAGTTAGGGTCTGTTTTATTCCTACTTTTGGCTATTGCGTTGTATTTTTTTTACACGGAGAGAATTAAATGTTAAAAATTACCGTGCAGTAACGGTAACCAGATGACAACCCTGAAACTTCACTTATTATTGTTGGGTAGAACACAGATTTTCACGAAAATAAAATAAAATTTCTTCTTCAGATAGAAAATTTTACCAGATTTTCTAGTAAATTTCGATGTGTAACAAAATCCGCAAAACTTAAATTTGAAAAATATATAATATCAGCGAAATTTTACTGTGCATTTTAGTATTTTATGCCTTTCAGAAATGTCTATAAAAAAGTATCGTCTTTATAAAAGTTATTTTAAGATTTATTATAAAATTTAATGAATGTTACAGGAAAATGTATTGTGCTTTCGGTAAAAATTATCGTGCGCGCTTGGTTAAAATTATCGTGCGGTACGGTACGGGAATTTTGAGGCACTGCATTGTAAAAATTCCCCTTCATTCCTTTCACTTCAGAATGGTATGGTGGTGGGGGTAAGTAGGGGAGCGCGATTTCTTTATGGCACGATGGGACTTCCCAAACAAATTTCGCCTAAACTGCGTACATCGCCGGTTCAGTTTAGCCTGAAGCCTCAGTCGCATGCAGTGTCTCGCTGCGAGAAAGTGACACGTAGCGATAGTCTTAAATGATGACGAAGTAATATGTGCGCAAATTAGTCACATCACTCGAGCCTACGATGGTACAAAATGTATTACAAATAAATGTTAGTATTAAACGATAAATAAATACTGATGATTAAATTTGTCTCCTTATCCGTTTGTTGACTATACCAATTTATATGGAAGAAAAAAATGTTCCCAACAAAAAACAAACAGCATTAATTTGTACCAATTTTTCAATAGTAAATAATATTCATTATTATTATTATGGTTATTGTTATTTCGGTTATTATTATGATTATTATAGCACCAGTTTTTGAAGAAAAAATACATTTTACTAAGGATTTCTTCAATCGAAGAATTTAAATTTTACCAGCCTTATAGGGACTTGTTTTTGAGGATTCGGCTTCGATCCGGCCAGTGAAGGTTATTCCAAAGTCAACAGTGGAATTAGAAGATGTTTACGTTTCGGCCCTCTGGTTCGGGTCCTCTTCAGAAATTTTATTTTTCTGTATATAATATGATACACATTTTGTCATAATAATGTTTGTTTTGTCATAATAATGTAAACGAATAATAATGTAAACGAATAATGTAAGCCGAAACGTAAACATGTTCTAATTCCACTGTTGACTTTGGAATAACCTTCACTGGCCGGATCGAAGCCGAATCCTCAAAGACTATCTTGCCATCTACACGGCCGCACACATCTCTGACTCACTTATAGGGAATTTTTCTTCCGAGGTTGACGCAGGTAAATTTTACTGTGCAGCACCGTAAAAATAACGTACGGCGCGGTTGGTAATTTTTAACCGACAGTAGGTAAATATTCGAACATACATGCTAAATTTTACTGTCTCCAATTTTTACCCTTCTTGTATAGTAAAATTTGAACTACGTATTTGAAATTTTCTGTAACGTGAGTTAAAAAAAACTTGACGCATACGAATTATTATGTTTTTCTCACTTGTCACCACATTGAAATACATCACGGTAATTTTTACCGTGAAATTCACCACAAAAATTACTTTTTAATTCTCTCCGTGTATTAATCTTAAAAAATGGCGGATATCGTCGGACGGCGTGATACGTAGCGTCTGCAGGATTAATCCGAAAAAATCCAATGAAGGTTTTTCTTTCATTGGCACTCATACACAGAATATAAACCAAGAAAAAGCGAGAAATGTTGAAAATCGATCAAACAATACGCTTTGAAAGAAAACGATTAAATTTTACGAAAAAACATGATATTTTGCAGTAAAAGATTACTTTTTTTCAATTTTTGAAAACATTTAGCGTCATGTTTTAGTCAATAAGGTTGGAAAGATTTATACTCAATTTCATGAGAATCGGTCGATCAGATTTTCAGCCATACGTCACGCCAGTTTTGAAAATGCAGTTTAGAAGCCGTGCTATACCTCTGTCATTTTTTAAGATTAATACAAAAAATACCATGTAACAGCCAAAAATAGTATTAAAACATACCCCAAATCCAAAAATTGGTGAATAAATCTTTCCTTTTAAAAAAAAATTCTAAAAATCAACAAATGTTTTCCTCGCCTAAAGGTAGCCCCTCTTTGAACTCATTTTTCTCGAAACTATGCTTTTCAAACCGGCAACCACGATGTCTCGATAACCAATGGGCCGATAAAGTTCAGATTTCGTACACACCTTCAGTAGACTGTTGTTCAACGTTGGTATCAGAATTGCGTCGATGTTTCTTACATAACTCATAGACCGGTCAGAAGAATATAAAAAATCGATAATAAAAGTTGAGCATACCGTTATTTTGTAAAATTTGTATTTCTCTGCTGAATCTGCTACCAAACATCACAACACTCATACAGATTAAGTATATCTTCGGCTTGTCCTTTTCACATTCATGCAACGTTCACGACACTGGACGGCAATCGAGGGCGTTTTCCGTGCACCGTTGTAAACAAACGTACAAAAGTGCATGATAAAGATTGTTTAATTCGTAGTTATTCTTGAAGGTTCAATAAACACGTGTAAAAAATTTCACAAAGAAAACAGGAACATTTTGACACTTGTTCTATTCTTAAAATCACCTTCAAAACAGGGTTCTAGACAACAATAATGCTACGAAAGTGGGATAGACTTCACAGCGAAAAAAAAACTAAGATCAATGAAATTGTTCTGTCACCGGTGGTATTCGTTGGTTTGATGGAATAAATAATGCTCAAAATCACCTAATATTGCATTTTTAAATGATTTTTTTGGCATCCCCAATGACGCATTAAGTCAGCGATTCATCGTTCCTCGTTGGTATGGTCAACAGTAAGGCAATACATAAAAGGGTCGATTAACATCGCATCACATGTTTCAATTTTCCGCTCAGCAGATTATCAAATTGGTTTCCAAAGTAACTTGGGCAATAATACCCTTGTTCAATTTATCGAGTATGATTTATTCAGAGCATCGAGTTGGCTTTTTCATGTCGCATATTGCCCGTTGTCCACGACTCTCGTCTCGTTTCCAAATGTTATGTCGCTGATATTGTTGCCATAACGTGAAAATCGCGAAAATTCTTCACCCCGAGTTTTCAGACCTCGCTTTTCTTCATTAAGCGAAGTTCGGCGCTAATAAGGACTATGCTACATCAGAATTTCGCCACTTCAATCATAAAAATAATTATCCCAGGATTATAGAATCAGTACCAAATATACATAACCTCGATGAGGTGGATAATCATGCTAAAAATACGGTCAAGATTTACGCCGCAGTTTTGAAAAACCTTCCAAACTACGTTACAAATCTTAGCTGTTTAATTAATATAAAAAATAATTATATAATAATACACTTAATATAATAATTAATAATATAAGAATACAATTAATATAATAATTGAAGGACCATTACCATTCAAGCCTGTGCGACTAGCCCGAAGATTACTGACTTTTTTCTCTAAAAAAAATCTGATAGTAAGTCCGATTTTTTTCGTTTATTTAAATGACTTATGTTTGACATAAAAATATTTTTTAATGTTTTTAATGATGCCTAAAAAAATAACGCCTGAGGGTGCGAAGTCCTACTCCTCCAAAAATTGACTGACAATGAAAGAAGGATACCGAAAAGATTATTAACCAGTATGACAAATTGTAGAGGCGTACGGAGGATTTTTTTCCGACGAAAAATAACAAATTGGTGGCCATTTTCAAAATGAAATATCAATTTGGGCCTTTTACGACGGTTGTTGTTGAAAAAAATGTGAAATTTTCAAATCAAAACAAAAACGCTTCTGTACGACATTTAGGAATGGCGTGAAGAGGCAAAATTTGAGGCCGATAGCTTGAAAACTCTTCGCTTAAAATCTTCCACCGTTTTAAAAAACGACGTTTCGAGAAAAGATGCACCGTACGCGCCAGGTCTCATGTAGTGCGTCGGAATAATGCGAATTTCACAACCAAAACTTTACAGCATGTTTACGGAAGTTCATATTTTTGGACAACGCAAAGAAAAAACAATGTTAAAAAAAAATGTCCACTGGAATGTGCCCTTGAGGCCATAAGCCACAGTAACTAACGGGTATAAAATCATGTGCGAGTTTAACAATTTTTTTCGTACGAAAAAGTGATTCACTCATAAAATTAATTACACATCTATTTAGTATGAATACCAAGCTGTTAGACATTTTTTTTTTTCGATGTATAAACTGGCCGCCTACTAATATTTTCTTTTGTTATCTTCTTTCAGGCGCCCCGCGGCGTGACTTTTAGCATCCACAATTTTTTACCTAGAACAAAAAACAAAAAGTCTCGTCAAACTACATTAGAATACCCAGAGAAGTACGTACGGAATTTAAAAAATATTGTTTTATTCAAAAGTTGTAGGTATTTGAACTTAAGAAATGAATTTTCAGTGACAAATTTCGTTATAACTGCTCATAAAATGAAAAGTTTTCGATTAATCAGAAATTCCATAGGTACTTCTCTGCGAAATGCAATTAGGAACATAACCTTTAAATTTGAAGTAAATCGAGTGAAAACTGTTGAAATTATTCGTCACGCCAATTCGAAAAAAACTGTTTCGAGAAGTTTCGAGTAGTCTGCCATTTTGCACATCGAACAAAAATATATATATTTTCAAAATCTTGAATAACTACTACCGACGAAAGAAAAATCTCTCGGAATTTGTATTTCTGTTTTTGTTGCAGGTAATTTGGTGGTGATCCTAGTGGTAACATTTTCACGGCAGTTGCGAAGCATTACAAACTTTTTTCTCGCCAATCTCGCGGTTGCCGATCTCTGCGTGGGAATTTTTTGCGTTTATCAGACTTTGACGAATTATTTAATGGCGAGTTGGCCACTCGGTGATTTTCTCTGCAAAACTTACATGTTCGTGAACGCATTGTCCTATACGGCTAGCATAATGATCCTGGTGGTCGTGTGCACCGAGAGATATCTCGCGATAGTGCACCCGATAAAGTGTCGTTCGATGAGAACGCGGGGACGTTTACGGGCCATAGTCGGTATCGTGTGGGTACTCGCTGCTGTTTACGCAGCCCCGAAATTTATCTACGTCGAGACGATCGCCCACGAATTGAATTCCGGCACCGTCGACGTCATGTGCATCGCAAACATCAAAAAGCACAACAAAAATGTACTCGCAGCGGTCAACCTCATACTGCTGTATCTAATTCCGTTGATACTCATGTGCTGTCTCTACACGAAAATAGCAATTGGACTTTGGAAGAGCAGCGCTGCATTCGGGAGGCCGGGCCTCGTTGCGAGGGAGAGAAACGGCAGGGTCCATCATGTCCAGGCATCGAGTAAAAATGCCCTACGAGCGCGCCGAGGAGTCATCAGGTAATGAAGAATCGTACGGGTGTGTCGTAGGTACAATCGTAACCATACATTTTATTCTTTCACTATTCACGGGCACTGCCGTATACGAGTAAAATCTGAAAATCAACCACAACGTTGACTTTCAATGACAATAATATTACAACGTAAATATATTGAATGTTGCAATGTCAAAGTATTATATTCGAAGATAACTACTTCAGGGCTCACACCTCCTTGAAATTTTTGAAAATATCGATTATTGGTCAAAATCCAATCGACCCGGTCAAAATTGAAGGAGTTTTGGGCGTTCATAGATTCCACAAACCAGCGAATTGTCAAAGCATTTTCCTCAAAATGATTTTTTCATAATTGGTGACCACGACATCATCGAAATCACTGCACAGATCGAGTTCAAATTTCACAAGCTTCTTTTGCATAGCAAATACTTCGGACTGCAGCAATTTTCGATAATTTCATTCAAGAACTGAATGCGTTTGATTTTTCTTTCGGATGACTTGTTCCCGAGCACCATTATATCGCGAAGGACGATTTGCAAACATGTGGTCCGCACAAATCATTATATTTACCGCATTTATAAATATTTTTCGGTGTAGTTCCGAAAAGCCTCTACCACCGATTATTGTGTCTTTGTGCCATGTATCTTAACTCGCTGATCACGAATATGATAGTGTAAATACCTGCTAATTTGCTTTTTAATGTCAAAACTCACAAAAGCCGATGTGTCAAAAGTTTGTCTATTTTACTTTAACAAAGGTTGATTTTAGAAAAAAATATTTCAGACAAAAGTTGTAGCCTGTAAATAGATTGATCTTTTATGTTCTATACAGTTTTTGTCTGAAACTATTCTGTTTCGAGAAAAATGGGATAATGCTCCGATGTATACGCACTTCACCGCTGGAAGGTTGGAGGGGGAAGGATTTCGCAACTCGCGTGAAATATCAGATTCTTATTTAATGGCCTTTCGCAATATGTTTCTAATATATTACACTTCGAATTATCGCGATCTGTTGAAGGAGAAATCATAAATATGTCCTCAAACGCATTGAAGAAACCTGTAATTTCGATTCCCCGGTACCATGAACCGATCGATACTCCGCGAAGTCATTTGAAACGATAAAGATTAAGCTGCTCGTCCAATCCTGCATTTCCAACAATAAAACTGAACGTTAAAGCATCGTCGTTGAATTGATCGGAAAATTCTTGTTTTTTATTTTACAGAATGCTGATAGCAGTGGTAATAATGTTTGCCGTGTGCAACTTGCCGCAACAAGCACGAATAATTTGGCTACACTGGGATCCAAATTATGACAGTAGTTCAGATTTCAGTACGATATTCACCCTCTCGACATTCCTCATATCGTACATGAATTCCTGCCTGAATCCATTGCTGTACGCCTTTCTTTCGCGCAACTTTCGCAAAGGCATGCGCGAATTGTTCGTCTGCAATAATCGTGGACCCGGCCGAGGTCTCCGAATGGGTTGTACAGGTGGTGAAAAGGCCCTGAACGACAATGGCCAAAACACTAACGTGCCTCATAGCTCGGTAGTGAGATTGAGTTCGGCACACGACAGTCCCTCGACGACCCAAACCATCACCAGACAAAACACTATCGGGAAGCCATCGTGAACTTCGGCAAACGGCCTTAAAATGGCCGGCCTGACTCCCAGTATTCTCAGCACTGTCGCCTCACCGGAGGAAGCGAGCAATCGGCAGAAGTTCATCACGAAGACAACGAGAGTGTGAATCTTATCTTCCTCATTCGTATGCTTGATGAAGCGGGGACTATTTATTTACCGAACCACCAAAGATGCACCCGTAACGTAACGATAAATCGTTCGTAAAGATCGAATCGACCGAGCAAAGGAACATATTTCTGTATACCAGTTAATGATGGGCTCTATGTTCGCCATACTAACCGAATTACGAATAGTGATGATTCCGGAATGTCGAAGACTGTCGAGGACTATCGATGAAATAATAATTGTACACCTAATTCGTGGCATCCATATGGGATGAACTGGTGACAAAGGTGCCAAATTTGTGTGGTAAAGACTACGTGTGTAGATGATGCCTGGACGCACAACTGTCTGGTATTACTGAAGAAGATAGTTAATATTCAAACTCTATCCGACGATACTACACTTCTTCCGGAGAAAATATTCTCGTTCCTTGGAGTGCACACGTCCCAAGCAAATCCTGTGCAGAAATTATCGTAGGGACCCAATTGGATTCACATGCTTGTCCCTACTTCCCGATAGAGATCCAATGGGTCACCGCATTGTATCCCTATAGTGAAATGTCACCCGTTTGAACCCAGTGTATGAAGCCACTTCTTTTTTATGGATCCAGTCAGATTATGTACCTACGTTGAATTTTTTTTAACAAGATAAAGGGTGTATCACAGTGGCTTTTATGAATAAATTCATTTATTCATAAAACGTATTGTTTGTTCGAAAAGTACGAATATTTTTATTTTAATATGAGGTACAAACATGGAGGTTACGTGTGGACCGCAATATCCGATAATTGCATAAACGGCATGGACTTGGAAGTTGTCATGGTCGCGTTGTCACGCGCCACGGCGAGATGAATTGGCTACCAAGATCGCGCGATTTTACGCCATTGAACTTCTTTGGGATTTTCTTAAAGGAAAAGTCTATGCCAATGATTCACAGACCATTGTAGAGCTCAAGAAAGCAATTGGACGCACCGATAATGAAATTGGTCCGCAATTATGCCAACATCTTATTGAAAATTTCGTCAAAAGTGTGAGCGTTTACCAACAGGGACGAAGTGGCCATTTATCGGATATTGCGTTCCACACATAACCTCCATGTTTGGACCTTATATTAAAATAAACATTTCGTACTTTGCAAATAAATTATGTTTTATTTTAAAATTAAAATATCAGGTCGTTTTGAGAAACCCTATATGTAGATACACAAAGTAAGTGGATACTAAAAATGTACATATCTTATTTGAAAAAGTATAAACCGCTCGAAAAAAGTATATCTTAGAAATCGATGTGTATCATATCACTGAGAATCCACTTCAATTATCACTTGTTATTTAATTTGCTGCACTTTGACATAACATCACCACACACGCACGACATAACCTGTACGTTCACGAAGCGTGCAGGTTATGTTTCAACACGCAGAGATTTTTCTCGCGCATTTTGGCACATTTTTTTTCGAACGCGGTGAGAATTCTCAAACGGCGTTCATCGGGCAACAGTGCAGAATCCAATTGGATCCCAATGAGGACTTCCAATGTGCGGTGTTCATAAGAAATCCCTATAAAGATGGGGTTGCATCGTGGGACCCCCCAACGAATTTGTGCACAGGATCACGAAAGGATATTTTTTTGTGAAATCCAATAAATTTTAGGTTAGAATTTCATATAAAAATTCTCAAACGCGAATCGGGAAGTAGCGCGTAATTGACAGATTAATCCACATGAATGGAGGTGTGAGAACTCCCCACCAAATTTCTGGACGGGATCTTGGAGTGCATATAGAATCCAATTGACTATCGGACACTCAAAATCTCGCAAAAAATTATATGTACACTTTTTTATACAGAATAAAGGCCCGGTTTTCGATGTCGTTATATTTAACTTTCAGGCCGGACGGTTGAATGTTAAAAAAACATATGTAATAATAAAAAACGCATACGAAGAGAAAAAAATGGCAAAAAAAATTTGGAGTTATAATCATCTGGAGCGCACTCGAAGAGTTAATGTCGAATTGTACAGTCGATTTATAAGTTAAAACATTGGTAGTTTTTATCGAAATTCCTAGTCATTATTGCTGGATTAAATAGCTACGCCATTCCGTTAAATATTTTCACTTTTCTACGGTACTTTCACTTTTCCAGCGAACAGCCGGAGTGAACAAGAATGCTCTATATGCCTCTACCGATTAATGCTAATTAACGGATCGCGTAAAAGCTCCTGCAGGGACTAATTGGTAAATACGTTAATTATATATATGTATGTATAAGTTTCCGGAATTAGACAGATTCCGAAATTTCCGCACAATCGTTCGCAATTTTGAATATGGTAATCTTTTCCGGACTCATTTGGCCATCTCTCATAAATCATTTTTTCTCTCTCTTTCTCTCTTTCTCTTTCCCTTCCCCCCCCCCCCCCCCTTTCTCTCTCTTTCTCGGCGTTTGCTCGCGTTTATGTGCGTAATCGCGTTTTCTGTCAATGATGTAAATATGAGTGAAACGCTTGTACTACGCAGTATGTATAAGATAAAACGTACCTATAAATGATATAATCGTAATAGGGCTAACTTGAGTAGAGTAAAAATGCCAACGAGGGAACATTCGAGCTTCATGATGATTTTACCGTCACTACGATGCGCGCAAGTTGTAAATAAAGCTCAAATTTCATGTTTCATCGAAAATGTAACGAAGGAACATATTGACAACGAATATATTGGTCGGTTTTCCTTTTCCTCGTCAGGCGCGTGGCCCCATTTGACGGTTTTGACGAGGCGACAATTTCGACCACGTCTTGAAGCGCTGGGGGAAAAACCACTTATTAAAACGATAATATGAGTGCCAGCAATCGAACTTGATGCTCCATGTTCTGTTGGTTGGTTACGATCAATTTTAATATACAATACGGTTCGTTATACAAAGGCTCATTTGAAGAAAACACTTCATCCTAAGAGTACATACGATCATTGACTATTGTAAGAGGAAGTAACATTGAGCCACGCGGATTTGGAATTGTCGGAAATATTTTACAGCTAAGAGTGCAACACATTTCATGTTTATTGTTCGCTTTTGATACCATGTGATATCAAGTGATAGCAAGGATTTCGATCCGAGCTGCAGAATCCAAGGAATTAAAATACTAACTTACATTCGAATCAGGGAAAGAGGAAAATGCCTCTTTCTCCAGTTTAAGCTGAATGACGATAGCACTTTAAAGTTCGCGAGCCCTCGAAGTTGGCGAAGTATCGAGTCCGGAGTGAAAAAAATGATAACGTAATAAAACGATGGTTTATCCCCTAAAGTGTTGTGTCATTCTTTAGCAACCTAAATCTATCCTTTTCTGGTACCTAAGTTCCAATTTTCTGAAATGACGGTGCGTTTTCTTTCACGCCCTCCGGGTTTTTCGTTTCGTTCACAAACGTGGCATTCTTTCGCTCGACGCTTTTATAGAACGTTCGATGTCGCAACCGAGCTAGGGAATAAAAAAGAAATGTTTTTTTGGTCGGTTCGAATGATTGTGGTAAGGTGACGAATATTTTAAGTGGAAGATGGAGAAAAGGCAGGATATTCCGTCGCGAGAAATCGGGTATCCGGACGACTCAGTTTTTTTGCCAGAGCATCTCGAAACGATAACCTGGCACATCACGGAAGTGCAAATGAATTTGCCTGTAGATGTCCAAGGAACGAAATTTCTCTAATTCACGCTGCCATTCGTATCTTCCGTTTCTCTACAACGGACTGCGAACTTTAATCAGCACCCTGAGAACTATTTTATTTCATTTGAGAAGCCTCGCGACCAAAGAACACCTCAAATTCTTCTCTTAAGGCCTTATATCATCGTTAGATGGACGGAAAACGAGGCTTTCTGGGGATTTTTTTTTACCGATGAAGCAATCAAAAGGAGGTTTGATTGCAATCGAAATGAGAGTTTATTTCACTTATCTGTAGGTACTCTGATCAATTTTTTTTATTTTCCAAAAACATACAAAATGACGGCCCAGTCACCGGTAGAAAAAGAACACCGTTTTCGAGGCCCTCCGCATGTGGCGATACACATGAGGGCTCAGACTAACAAACATTTTTTTTGTAATCTAGATGAGTGTTGCCAGCGAAGTTCGCACGATTATTGTAATATAATGATTTTTGCCAATTTGGCATTATTTAGAGAAAAAAGTCGCATTTTCCACTACAAAAAGGCCTCAATTTGGTCATAAAAACCGTAATTGTTGATGGATCCTAAAAATCATTGATACTTCGCTAGCGAATCTATAAAAGAAGCGATAGTTTAAATTTGAAGTCAATCGGTTGAAAATTGTAGGAGCTAGGAGTCCGCGCGATTTTGAAAACAAGAAAAATGCGCTTATAGGTTTGAAACCATTTTTCTTCGAACCATATCATTCTTGGGGTGTTTATACATATCAACCATATCACTCTAGGGATGATTATACGTATTAACCATATCACGCTTGGAATGTGTATACATAAATTAAACGGCTATACCAGTGGGACACTTTTAAAAAATGATTTTTTTTTGCCTTTTTGACAGTTTCTACTTTCAAGAATATCCTGTAAACATTTGAAGGCCATATCTCTAATACTCCCCGAATGGCGGCCTTCTAAAGAGCAACCACTCGTAGGTATAAAATTTCCCAGTTAAATATTTAAACGCATTTTTCTCGAAATGAGATTCTCCAAATTTGTTGACATTGTAACTCAAAGAGCAATTAGCCGATTGACTTGAAATTTGAACTAAGTACTCTTGCATATATTTACTCCACAATGACGTAGGATATTTTTTATTAGATGAAAATTGACGATTTGGCATTAGAAAAATCGACCATTTTATAGGCAAGAAAACAGACTTTTTATAACTACGCCATTTTGTTAGATTTTGATATTTTTCGAAAATCCTACGTCATTGTACAGGAAATACCTTCCAGTTTACAGACATTTTTTCTTTTTCGGTTTCGGCTACTTAATCGGCCGGAATCGTGTCAGCAGTGGAGGAACTTTTTTTTTGGCGCCTCCGAAGGCAGCGCATAAGTCGCTTGGATCTCAATATTTTTCTATGAAAAAATTATGTAATATAGGTCAAATATAGCCAAATATATTCTTAATTTTCCGAAAGATGTAATTGAGTATCATTCTTCCAAAAAATTCCGAAAATCACCCAAATTTTCAGCGTTCACACTCGTAAAGCCCCTTAAGCCAACGAAAAAAAATTATCAATTTTTTAAAGGTATCTTTTGCCTTACATGGATCGGCACTCGAGACACTTATGATGTCTCATGCAAAAAAATTGTTAATCCAAATACCGCATGGTTTTGAAACGCCTTGAATTGTGCATCGGCAATTTGCGTGTTACAAACTTTAAATCTTCCGAAAGTCAGGAAATTGATTCTATCATCAAATCCTTCCGTAATTATGACTCTTGAATTGTTTTATTCGATGCATCATCGTTCACGCAAACACGAAGAAAGTAATTTGCAGACGATTTTCACAAATCTGTCACAATATTTTAAATCGTAGATATACGTAATTTCAAACAAGGGACACGAAACATTTATAAGAAATTTCGAACGAATAATTTTCGGTGAAACAATTCAAAAATGGTGTGGAATTTGAAGGAACAAGCTCATACCATTCGGGATGATATGTATTGTTACAGTGAGATTTTGGAGAAAAGCCAAGCCTGACTTTCGGTGAGACTGACGGTGAGACTGACTTTCCGTGTTCACTTTCGCAGCTATGGACCGGTGGGGAATTAGTACGTGACGGTTTTCTTGCGTTAAGATACTCTCAGTCCTGACGCCGGTGGAAAGATCTTCATCCTCTGTATAAAATGTCGCCCGAATATCGTGCATTCTACAAACGAGAAAGGGAATATTTGTTTACGAACGCCATAGCAAGTTTCCTAAGTTTCATGCAGAATTTATAAAATGTCTTTTTTTTCTAATTTTCATTATACCTTTTTTATATTTATACCAATAATATATTTTAATAATTTATATGGAATAAAGTCAATAGGAAGTACCCACCGTATTTAGATATGGGGAAAATCGTCTAGTTCCCAAACGGACGTTATTCGACGCTGAAGTTTATTTTTGGTGGACCAACTATTTATAGAATAGGTCGGACAATTAGTTTTTTTTCTAATACCAATGGCCAAATGAGCAACCAAAAGAACGTTGAATACATTATATCGAAATGGATTGAAATATAAGATAACAGTGTGATTCGTTCTTTGACGATTATGAGAGAAAACACAACGTAAGGGATGATGATCGATCGGGTGGGTCGGGCGCTTGTTTTTGTCAGGAGCAAGAAAAACTTGGTGACGATAATAGGTCTTCTGATCGAGGCAATAGAACACCAATTCGAATCATCAATTCCGGCGGAGTAAGCAATCCAATATTTTCAAGTGCATCTATAAGAATATTTATAAAACAATAATTAACCTGCTCAGCCCTCGATAAATACTCCACGATTTTATTGTGCCTTCTTCGCCGATCTGTTCTTTTTTTTTAATTGAGCTGAGGGGTTTAAGTAAGTAGCTTTTATTAACTGAAATGATGAAAAACATAACGACTCACGAGAAAAAGAATGTATGAACGGAGGACACCACTGTGGTAGGCCAAAAAAGGTCGTTTTTCGAATTTTTTGTCTACTAGATTATTTGTTTGGGATTCGAAAAAAAGGTATGTTATTAAGCATCCATTTAATTTATTAAGTGTGAATTTTTATTTAAAAAATAAAAAGTAGTAACGTTGGGTGGTATAATAAAGCCGATGTATGAAAAACGTAGTCCGACGGCCGGATCGACAACTTAACAATGGTTGGTCTGAAAGATAAAAAATATTATAGTCTATATAAATGTCGTTCTCGTTGTACGTAGCCATTTTTCGAAAAAAAGAATTGAAAAATTCACAAAGTGGCAGGTGTGCAAAAAAAGTGTAATTTTGGGAATCTTTTACTTATAATGGGGGCTTAAGAAAAGGAATTTCAAAAATGACCAGGTACAACGATAGCTACGGCAATTCCGGTATTTTTTTAAGATTAAAAATCGGATAAAATGGCTACAGTTATGAAATCGTTTGTAACTTGATCAATTTTCAATATTTTAACTTGCTATTTTTTTCACATATTCTTTGAGAAAATGCAGAAATAATCTATTTTTTAACCGTTACATTGGTATCCCGTCGTATTGCTTTCTTTTGTACGAATAAGGCGGGACAACGGGTCTGCACGTGAATATTATGTCTGCCCATTATTCATTAGCTAATTGGCGTTAGCCGTTCCTCTAATTGTTTTTGTACAGAGTGGAACATTTCGACAAATTATTTTTCGATCGCTTACTGGGTCAATAAGCTTCATTATGCAACCTTGCTTACAGCATCATTATTACGCAGGGTCACATTGGATTACAATTGGATCAAACGTAACGGTTTTCGCAATTTTCTTAACGTGATGATTCCCATAGCTGACTTCACTCTTCCTTTGCATTGCAAATGATGTTCCGAGGAACTTTTACCAGCCGTTGCCATAATCGTCTTAAGGGGCTATACCAGTGTGAACGCTGAAAATTTGGGGGATTTTCGGGAATTTTTTGGAAGAAAAGTGTTTCAGTAAATTCAAAATATATTTGGTTATATTTGACCTATAATACATAATTTTTTAATAGAAAAACATTGAGATCCAAGCGACTTATACGCTGCCTTCGAAGGCGTCAAAAAAAAAAGTTCCTCCACTGCTGGCATGATTCCGGCCGATTGAGTAGCTGAAAGCGAAAAAGAAAAAAATGTCGTTAAACTGGAAAGTGTTTCCGGTACAATGACATAGGATTTTTGAAAAATATCAAAATCTACAAAAATGGCGTAGTTATGAAAAAAGTCTGTTTTCTTGCCTATAAAATGGTAGCTTTTTTCAATGCCCAATCGTCAATTTTCATCCAATCAAAAATATCCTACGTCATTCTAGAGTAAATATATTCAAGAGTACTCAGTTTAAATTTCAAGTCAATCGGATAATTGCTCTTTGAGTTACAATATTAGCAAATTTGAAAAATCTCATTGCCAGAAAAACGCGTTTAAAGATTTAACTATCGATTTTATACCTACGAGCGGTTGCCCTTTAGAAGGCTGCCATTCGGGGAGTATTAGAGATACGGCCTTGACATTTTTACAGGATATTCTTAAAAGTATAAGCTGTCGAAAAAGGCAAAAAAATCGATTTTTTAAAAGTGTCGCACTGGTATAGCCCCTTAAGATACCCATTGCATAAATGTCACTCTTACGGATCGTAGCGCAACTTCAAGATTATTTCAGTGTGAATGCACAAATAAGGTAAGTAGCAAAGGACATTGATATTAACGCGACGCTATTCCGCTGGCCAAGAAATCCATGAACGGTTTCTGGTATCTTCTCAAAAACGACTGGGCCGAAAAACTTGAAATTTTCACAATCGACGCCCAATCACCGGGGGAAGCGGATCGATACCTCGCCGATATTCGTGTTTTTGAGAAAAAGAAAATTACAGATTCACTTACCACGGACAACTCTGTCCGGAACAGGTTGGCAAATTATCATTCGGTTGAGCCAATCACGAATCAAAGACAAATTGCTCCTAGCCATACTAGGAACCCCCATATTGACATTTATGATTGTATCAAGTTCAACTGCAGAATTTCCAGTGTCGCATTAAAATTCGTTTTCTCATTTCAACACATTGAAAAATAGACTCTATTTTTGTATGCAACGAATATTTAATGTCAGAAAAACTTCCACCCTCCTGCAAGCAAACCTTCTTATTTTGGACCGTACCGTCAAAATAGCCCAAGTTGATAGAATCTCGAAGCGCGTTTAGATCAAAACCTCATTTTTCTCACAATGAAAAATTCGTATGGCAAAAGTCTGCGAAACATATTGAAATATGAAATACGAAATGTATACATTTTACGTGTATGTATTTCGGGAAAAACGTGTATATATACTAATGGAATTGCCATCTGGCTTTTGACGATAAAAAAGTTCTCCTTCCTTTAAGAAGAATCGTACCGCAGACTCCGTAGGCGTAATAAAAAGGCCTTATGAAAATCTCGACGCCTCGGGAGTTTTAACGCGCCTGAGATTCGTGTTGAAATTTATGACGTCCAACAAAGGCTGTCGAGCCGAAAGGCTCATACGATCCTCGTTGAGTGGTCCACACTGTTCTTGAAATAATGAATTGTTCTTGCTGGCTGTCAAGGACGAGCAATGTGTCATCTTTATCCAACAAGGATGAATAACCGTGTGTATATCGAAGACCAGCAAAAAAAAGGGATGAAAAAGCATGACCGCTAGGGACACTCATATAGTCGCAGCAGGTATGAGACAATGGACGAGACAATGCGATGCGTCTTGACTTTCAAGAAACGAGCAGGAGAGAGGACGTAAAAATATCGTACAGAGTGCGGGCTCAAAAGCTTTCAAAGGATTTTTGCACATTTACAAGGTAGGATTGGAAATGGCGTGGAAACGGGACATTGAAACTTATTGTTATTTCAAAGCCCCGTATGATGTTGTCTCTATCACTTCATCCATTGCTCTATCGTCATTTAATATGTAATTAATGTCCGGCACATCAATCATTCGATGTGCCACCTTACCCTTTGAAATTTTGTTTGAAGTGCGCTCCGTTTTTCGGTGCTCTTGTGGATAATGACGTCAGCCTGGCTGGAGGTATATCACCTGTTACCGTATAAAAGGTTACATCAAACACACATTGATGTATACGCAATTCGATTCGAGTGCAGCTACGCCCCCACGAAAAGAATCTAGAATCGATTACCATCGTCAAGTGGGTGGATAGTAAATAAATGGTTTTTCAACGGCAAAAAAACCATCAAAATGGAAAAAAAAACTTGAAAAAGTGTTCGGCGAGTTAACAGGCTACATACACATACTATGCACTTCATGATGGATAGAATTTGGCACGAACTCACCAAGTACCTCGAGGTGCTTCTCGCCACTTTGAGGACCAGAACACTTGGCACGAAATTCTGCTGAGTCTCTCAACCATTATTCCCAATTAAAGACTTTTAAGTATTGTAATATCGTTCATTGTTTGCGCTCAATGGTTGTCTATCTATATGGAAAATGGAGTGTCATTTTTGCGTGCCTTTTTGTTGAAATTTCTGGTCGTAGGTGGACACTTTTGCAAATTGAAGAGACTAAGTGAAAAGTTTTCAAACACTTGATTGATCGTATAAAGGGAATGTGAAAACAGATTGTAGTAGCGATGAGAGACCTTAACAACTCGAAAACAGGAAAGATTAAATCGAATAATAACTAACGCGTTGGTGGTGCAGCGGAAACCAGGTTTTTAACACTACCCGACAACATTTGATTGCAATCATTGGAAAGTGTATGGGCGGTGTATGAATTAATCTGTTTGAACATTTCGCATTTCCACGGCATAAGTTGGCCCAGGACTCGCCACCTTAAGGAAACTTTCCAGTGTGACAGCCCGAAAAATCGCTGTTTTTCGCGATTTTTTTTTTAAAGAAAAAATAATCTAATCGGTCTGGTTTTTTTTTGTATATTAATTGGGTATTGAAGAATACAAAACAATTTTTTAAAGATCGATTTATTTATTAATTAATATCTATAAAAATGATGAAACAATTGTTGCAGAAAATGCACTTGGATGTGGTGTCCACGTTGGGGGTCACAATTTTGATCTGAAACAAAAAACACAAAAAGATTATTGATCGGTATATAATTGGCTTTCGTGCTGTGGAGGCTTTTTTTTTTTTTTTGCAAAAATGGCGCCGGTTTGAACAAAAAGTATCGATTTTAGCATTTTTTTTGGCAGTTTTTTTTACAAAAAAATAGGAAGATGTCGAAAAAAAAAAGCTTCCATAGCACGATAAACAATGACGTTAAGAATATTGTGTAAAAAATTCAACTCAATAGCTTTAAAACTCTGCCCTCCAAGTTGGACACCGTTTTGAAAAATGCTGTTTCGAGAAAAACGCGTTCAAAGTTTCGCTGTAGCTGTAGCGCTCCGTTGCCTTCTTCCAAGAAATGCTGTACAGTAACCGAAATAATCTGAATTTCGGCATGAAAATTTCAGGGAATATTCGGAAGAGTGTATACTATTCGATAAAGCAAAAAAAAAAAATCGATTTTTCTAAAATTTCACACTGGACAGCTCCCTTAACGGGCTACATCTACCTAAATGGGTAAAAAAATGGAGTCTTAAAAAAAAATGTATTCGATAGTATCACCTTTTATCTACATTCCCCGAAAATTTCATTGAAACATTCCTGAAATTTAATGAGCCACAGCTTCTATAACAGTCAGCCGAGCGAGTGATAACAGCATCATACTTCAAAGTTTAAACGCGTTTTTCTCGAAACACTGTTGTTAAAGTCGGTGGACATGATATCTCAAGAGCCACATCATGGATTGGTTCTAAATTTACAGGAGACACGATGAGAAACATTCAGAGTTCGTTGACGATGGCATTTAGAAAAAAATCGATCTTCATTTTTTAATAGTTACGTAAAAAATCATGACATTTTTCATAGATTTTGTATCGTAGAGTTTCAATTCGTCGTCACGTTGTTTAAAAAAATCGCTTTAATAATCGACTATCATCAACGACTTGTATTTGTTGTTAACTTGAATAACCCGTTTGGTTTTTAGATTACAGATAGACTGTTTAAGCTGAAGAGTGTCCACCGCCAAATGCCGCAAAAAAATTTCATCATCCGCCGGCGGCCATGGTCTGTTGTTTCCTGGATTTTGGCGATTTTTTTTAAAGACTCATAATTTTTTAAAGGCTTAAAGGCTCTCAAAATTAACCTTTATGTTTCAAAAAATGCGTTTCTTTTTTCCGCCATTTTTTCGGGCCTCTAGGTAGATGTAGTAGAATGCTCAATTTTGCAAATTTATACAGCTTAACTTGGAACGCGATTGAAAATTATTTGAAGTCATGCTTAATCAGTTTTTTCTTATTACGATGAAGAACGTCGTGAAATGCTCTTGCCTGGTACAGTTTTCGAAGAAATATTTCGTAAAGGTTATAAGACGCTATTGTACGGGTCATCGTGATACCACCATGAAGGTATTGGTCTAGTAATCGCCATCAGAACCTCCCACTAATCGTCACATGCTTTCAGATGGCTTTAACTGATCATGCAAAGATCCGCAGGCCTTTGTTGACTCGATTGTGTATGCATATAGGACTGCAAAATAATTTTTAGTCTCTCCCAATCAGTCACAAACGTTTTGCTTTTCGTTAAAACATATGACAAACAGTTTGAGACATGAATTTCTCTTGCATTCAACCTTATTAATTAAAAAAAAAAAATGAAACTCATTATGGATATAGCAACAGAATTATTATTTTTTTTTATTTTCAATAATTGTCAATAACTAGTTTACTATAAAATAATTTTTAATATTTTTTCGATAGCGTGGTGTTCACCTGGACTCGGTTAAGACCAGTTATCGACATGGTAACGACTCAGTAATCGACAACATTTATTTATATATATATATATATATATATATATATATATATATATATATATATATATATATATATATATATATATATATATCTGTTTACTATCGCGAATATGTGTGTGACGATTACTGGATTTTTCAGACAATGCTAATTGCGGAACCAATATATATTTTCCGGTTTTTCATAAATTAATATTTGATGCATAAGATTTTTCTTGCCAACCTTGTCCCAGTCATCGACAACCGTGGCGGTTAATCCGCAGAAGCCGTTGACATTGTTGAACCAGTAATCGTCATACATGAAAACGCGTTCAAATTGGAATAAAACTATAATTTTCTATGCTGAACGCAAAACTAAAATTCTTATTTATAACTTAGACAAACTTAGCTCACGCATGGCCCCAGGTATTCTTAAATCCCCGAGATGTGAAATGGTTCATTTTAACCTCTAAATGAAGGTTTCAGCCGAAGTCACAGATAGACACCATAGCTGAATATATTTGATATGATTATTGTTGAATAGCCGAAGGCGCTTTTCCGCGCTCGGAGAATCCCCTCAAAAATACCTCCAAAACCACATTAAAACTGTTTTTTTAGCTAAAAACGATTATGCATCAAATTTTTTAAGGCTTAAATATTTTTTTAAAAGTGTTTCCAAAAAACCGATTTTTTCAATATTTTACAGCGGTGTCCTCCCTTAATAGCATAACACCCGAATTACAACTGCCAAATTCATGAGAATTTTGCACTGAAAAAAAAAAGGTTTGCCAAATAACACAAATAACACAAAATTCCATGACAATGTCGACCTACCAGACGGTCCTTTGATGTTCAATGGGATATCCATTGAGTTCGACTAATGTAAGATAAACATAGACGAATCAGCCGTTCTGAGACTTTCATCCCCCAGACCATAATGTAAATGTACATCTCATAGACTCTTAAAAGACGGTTATAACTAATTTCACTTTGGTTTTAGAAGAGAGCTAGGGGAGAAAGCGCGAGAGAAGGCGAGGGAGTGTGCATCGAGGGTAAGTAAAAAAATATAAATATATAAACACAAGAAGGACACACCAAAAGAATTATACTCGGAACAAAAAGAAATGTTTAGAACTCATTTTCCCAAGCGTCCCTGACGGGTCTGAGACGTACGAAACAGCCAAGACGGTGAAAGTGGCAATTTGGATCCGTTTAGTCCAGTCGTTGTACAACAAATGTATAACCTATAAATGTACAACCTATGTACCTATCAACTGAAGATGCACTATCAAAATGCCTCCGTAGGTACACGCAGAGTTCAAATGAGAGCTGTAATTTCGTCGTGTGGACTATAGCTCCTAAATCAGTCTTGAACTATAAAGGCCTTTCTTTGGAAACCACATTTCTGAAATCGGGGAGACGCATAGTTCAGTTATCATCCTATTGACTTGAAATTTTCATTGTAGCTTCTTAGATAGATTTTCCAAATGCGTACACACGATCTTTGCGATTAATCAATAATTCTGGACGTTATAAACAAATTAAGAACGGTTTTTACGGGGGAAAAACCATTATTCTGTTTCTGAAGCTGCTATTTTGCAAATTCTGAAGCTCCTATTTTGCCAAAAACCATATCTTTTAATAATCGTGTGTACTATTTATAATAGCAAAACCAATGTAATTGGCCATTTTTTTTCTAGGTGCTAATCCATAAGAGAGTAATTATTCAGTTTGAGGAGTTTTCCGAAAAACAACGGGAATGGGTTTTTTCACCGTGAACTTGTTTATTCCCTAATATTGAGTGATATTCCGTAGGGGGAGACTGACACTTTCCATTAAATCCATAAGTTATGGGGTTTCGAAGTTCGCGGAAACACGTGATAAAATAGGACATTTTTAAATAATTCGACGCCTATATGGGTGGTGGGGGTAGCAGCATAAGAAAAAGCCTTCCCAAATGGAATAGCGAAAATAATTCGCCGTGGTCACGTTCACGTTATAAAATACCGTTATTTCGAACATTGTTGGATCACCTATATAGGTTGTGGGGAGTGGGGGATATGTAAAAGAAGCCTTCCTAAATACCCACTGCCCCCCCCCCCCCCGCCCCGCTGTCTTAAGGGCTATGCATGATTTTTTTATTCTTCTCTACGCATTCTTTTTCCATTCGTTATTAACAAAAATGTCATTTTTCATCGAAAAATTGAATTAAAAAATTGAATTTTTTTTACCATGAAAACACGATAAGCAGTACAATTTCGGTAATCGGTACGAACAATGTTGCAGAGAACGTGACAGAAAGCGCCCTAAGCTGGCTGCCAAAATTAACAGAATGATTTTGATTGAATCATACAACTTGACGGCTAGCACGCCACTAGACACGGCCCGATAAACTCATTCAAATATTCGAACATTAAACTTTCATATATCATTCGATGATGGAAACTAAAAGCTTAAAGATGTATGGGACATACAATCCTGGGCAAAAGGAGCCTGACATGCTTCGATATATGTTGGGGATGCATGAGATCAGTCGTTGGTGACATAACATGTAAACCGAGTCTCAAATTTTCGAGTCTCAAATTTCAGTATTGCTTCATCGGTACTTGTACATTTTGTTAATTGTAATTTTACAGTATGGCCAAACAGCTTGGTAACGATGGATGTGACAGCTAAATGAGAATGCGAATCAGCCGATACCCGGTATGTTGCAATTAATTGCAGCAAAATGATGTAGTTAAACGATTTTAAAATTCTCTAAAGAGTGTGTTTTCATAAATTACTCAAAAGAAAAATTAAAAATATTCTATGGCATTTTTGTTCTGCATCATACCGTAGAATTAAACAAACTCCCGTAAGAATTCATACAAAGCTACTCTGAATCAAAAGTACTATGATACTCGACAGACTAGTGGATCGACCGCAATTTTTTTCCTAGGGACTCAAACAAACGAAATCTTAATGCATCTAATTTTTATCGCTATGGAACCATTTCCGTACGTATCCCAGATATTCTTAAAATTAAAAATAAATAAACAGGAATATGCGATTGGAAAGAGGTGAGCTTAATTTGGAAATATTGAGAATGACATCAAAACAATTTTGGGAGAAATTTTTGTCTATTTGCCATGTGCGAAACGAGCATCAAGATTATCAGGAGGACATTGGAGCTTGAGAATTCGGGTATTGCAGAGAAATTCAGCGTTCGAAAAACGAAAAAAGGAGAAAAAAATATTTGAAACGCGACCGTTCCACAAAGCAGTGTCATTTCCAATATATATGTTTACAACAATGCAATGATTTTTTTCAATATATTAATTTGTATCAAGGATCCTCGGTACAATATATCCATAGAAATGCAACGTTTTTTTTTCTACTGCAAGCCAGCCTATTTGTTCGTTTTTTTTAATTATGCCGCTCTCGAGGTATCATTTCGCCTCACTGTTTGAGACCCACTATCAGAGTCCATCAGCACACGGAGAGAATTTTTAAGTAATTTTTACTGTGAAATCACAGTAACTCGGTGACAAATGTGCAATTCTTCAGGTTTTTAGGGAATAAATTATAAATTTTCATGAAAATGAATCAAAATTTACTTTTGCGTAACAGAAATTTAAAATATTTTCCAGAATTTTTACTGAAATTAGTAGTAAAATTTCATGAAACGTAAAGATTACGACAATAAGTTTATAAAGTGCTAATATAAATGAAATTTTTCAGTGGAACATTGAGAAATTTGCGTGTTTTCCATACAAATTTAAAAAAGGAAGCCGAAATTTTCCGTGCGTCCACCGGAATTTTACGTTCTTTATAGTAAAATCAGTTAGGTCGCCTGACCGTACGCGTGAGCTCTGTGTGCGAGCGTGCGTATACGTGAACGCAGCTGCGAGAGTGCGCTTGTGTATGACGCAGTATGACGAGCACGAACGACGCCGACCCGCGTTGCTTAGCAACAGCGGTACCGCGCATGCGCATTATAGTACGAAGCGTGGGCCAAGAAAGCCTCGTGGTCTCGTGCAGTCTAACGTGTTTTACGCGGTTCTACGCAAGAAAACAAAGAAACGTGAAAAGAAACTTCGATAAAGGACGTCTACAATCGTACGGAAAGATGATATGCTAAAATAAGTAGCAATCAAGAACACAAATGTTCAGAAATACAGTATATAGAGTATTTATTTAATCACAGGGAATTAATTTTTCGCTAGGGATTTTAGAAATTTCAAGTTTGTCCAGGTTATTTTTACTGTAGAAACTTGGAATTTTTGAGGCAGCCCATTGTTAAAATTCTACATGAGAATGTGTCAGAATTTTTACTGAAAGAAATGTAAAAAATTATGCTACTTGCTTAAATTTTTACATGAATGAAAGCAAAATATTAAAAGCTAGTGTCAATTTTTGACTATGTGCACATTTGTCACCGGTTTCAAATTTTTTATGTAATTTTTACGGAGATTTCACCGTAAAAAATACTTAAAAATTCTCTCCGTGCATGTATAGAAATATATAAAGCTAGATTTGAGTACAGCACCATAGAAATTGCCGTTGACCTTCGAGCTAACTGCGTAAAAACGACTTTATTTTCAAATGAACACAAAATAAAATTCATTTTTGACACGTAAAAAATAATTTAAAAAATTTGATCGCTCCAATCAAATAAATTTGAGAAATAAAGGGCGCAACTGTTCAATTGAAGTACCAGTCGGTAGTAATTCCTTCGTAGGATTTTCAATAATTAAGCTGAACCACATGGTTTATAGCTGCATTCCGTTTTACCGTACTTTCTCCGGTGAATGTGAATTTGCTTGAATTTACATCAACGCGAAATTGATCGAGTTTCGACGACGAAGCGTTTCGTTCTTCGTCCTGTTACAATTTACAAACATATGATTGATATTTCACAAGAATTACGACTGCCTTGAAAGTAAGCATCAGAAATGAGAACTTACTATCCTCGCAATTGGCAGTGCCCGTTTAGATCGGATCAGCACATTCGATGATTTACCAAAGGGAGCATTTATTCTTAGGATTCATTTTTGAGCCCTCCGGGCACATGAAATCCCTGGCGAATTCCGGCATGTTCGATAATGGCCCGATAATTCGGAACTCCGCGGGGGCGTGAGGGTCCAGAGTACCTAAAAGCTTCACAACTTCCGGTGTGGATATCGAGCAACGCATGTTTGCGTGGCTTATCCAGAATAGCTGCTTCGGCGTTCTGCCGACTCCGGGCAGCTTCTTTTCTTCGCCATTCCTCGCAACCCAACTGTTGTATGCGAGATACGCCTCTTTGATGCCCCCGTGGTCAGCGATATTTTCGCTCTGCGTCATAACACCGTTCAACTGGAAATAAGGCCAAGCGAAAGACAGCCCAATCAGTCGTTACGCGTACTAGCGATCCTGGATACCCTCTTGACTGGTTAAAAGTGTATTAAAAAAGTGGCACGTGTATTGGCGCAGAAAAGAACTCACCTTAAAGCCGCCTTCTTGGACTGTGTAATTGCTATACTGGTCAACTATGCACCGTGCACGTTGGAGGAATTTTTCTTTCGTGCTCGATGACCACCACTCGATACGATTGCCATTTTCGTCGAATTGGCTGCCCGGATTGTCGAAACCGTGTATTATTTCGTGACCTATAACCGATCCTATGGCACCGTAATTCATGTATTGCGGTCGATCATTGCTAAAGAACGTACCTTGTAGAATACCGGCGGGAAATTCTGTAAACATCGAGTGTTCATTCACAGACGCCGTTATTCGAAACCTCCTCGAAGATGGATTATCGCATTGAAATACAAGCTGATTGACTCACGTATACTGTTCTCAGTCGATGAATAAAACGCGTTTACTACAGCCGAGCTTCCAAGGGAGACCCAGTCAGCTTTCTTCACGGGTTTTCGTAAGCTTTGGAACCAATATTCATAAGCGAACCGCGAGAAATTCAAAGAGTTCTCCAAATAACTGTCCTCGGAAAATTCAAGGTTTTTGTAAAACTGGTCAAGCTTGTCGTCGTCCAAAAGCTCATCGGGGTGGCCTATATGACTGGTCATCGCTTCGGCTTTCACCAGTGCACTCCGCCTTGTTTTCTCGTCCATCGAATCGACCTAGATTGTTATGTGCAATACGAAAAATCATAAAACGATCATAAAATCATAAAACGTAGTGATTGATATGCAAGTTATCGTTTGTTCAAAAGTATCCCTACGCGAGAACAGAAGAATTGAAATCGGTAAAGTTCACCCAAAGTGAAATTAGTTCGTTTGTATCATTGGTGTTCTGATCATTGACAAAGTAATTTGCGTGACAGCGAAACTCAAACGACTTCTACGCGATGTCATTTCGTTGTAACCAACAACTAATTGAGCAATTACACACGAGAATCGACAAATAAATCTGTACGTACCGATTCTAATATTTTTCTTAACTCTTTCCTTATATCCATCACCATTTGGACAACATTTAGCTTGGCATCTTCAGTGAAATATTTCTTCACGTACATAGAGCCGACACTGATTGAAAGACTATCGGAAACTATGTGAACGCATTCCTGCCATCTCACTTCGCGCTCCCTGCTTCCATAAAGAACGCTCAACATCTCAATTTCCTTTTTGCGTATGGGCTCGTTCAGATACCTCACAGACGACGAAGCAGCATGCCACATTACGTAATTTGCCTGAACTCTCTTCGGCGTCTGAGACATTAATGTTTCTAGTTTCGTGAAGTAACTCGGTACGGGAATGATCACTTCTTCGTCTTCCGCGACGGTGATCGTTGGTGGCAATAATCTGGCGAAGTATTCTTTCCATGGTACGCTTGGATAATTTTTTTTCAATTCCTTGAGTGTCGTTGAACCGAACAACTGTGTTGTGTCACGGCGCTGCCTTGTCAACAGCGACATCTGCCAATTTGCGACAAGGAATTGTTTACGTTCATTCGATCATCGAAAATTTTCATCGAAATTTCACAGATTAATCATCTGTGTTCAAAAAGACGTCTCCCGAGTGAACACTTTGTAGCTTGGTCGGGTACAAAGTTTTGAATAAAACGTTATTTATTAAATCAAATTTCATGTTTTTCTTTCGAGGACAGGTTTCACTATTTTCGACACTCAGGGTGTTTTATCACTACTTTTGGCTGTCACGTGGTATTTTTTTATTAATCTTAAAAATGGCGGAGGTATGTCACGATAATATAAACGGATTGCGGTGGATGTTGTCAGACGCCGTGACATGTAGCCTCGGCAAAATTAGTCTGAAAAAAAACCGGCGAAAATGTTTCTTTCATCAACACTCACACGCAGAATATAAACCAAGAAAAAGTGAGAAATGTTGAGAATCGATGAAAGAGCACTCTTTGAAACACAACGATTGAATTTTCTGAAAAAAAAGACGACATTTTGCAATGAAAAAAATATTTTTTCACCTTAAAAAATTTCAGGGTCTTGCTTTAGACAATATGGTTAGAAAGATTTATACAAAATTTTCAGAATTTTATCATCACTTGCGATTTGGAACTCAACATCCTTAATGCAATTTGGCAAACAACTTTGTGAATGTACATACAAGTAAACGTCCAACCGATTTTTCAGTCGTCGCACTGGTTCATTCGAAATTAATTTGTTTACTAAACCCTGATTTTGGGGCATCCCTAGGGTAGTAGCCTAACCCCTCGAAAGTTACACGGAGAGAATTTTTAAGTAATTTTTACTGTGGAATCGCAGTAACTCGGTGACAAATGTGCAATTCTTCAGGTTTTTAGGAAATAAATTATAAATTTTCATGGAAATGAATCAAAATTTACTTTTGCGTAACAGAAATTTAAAATATTTTCCAGAATTTTTACTGAAATTAGTAGTAAAATTTCATGAAACGTAAAGATTACGACAATAAGTTTATAAAGTGCTAATATAAATGAAATTTTTCAGTGGAACATTGAGAAATTTGCGTGTTTTCCATACAAATTTAAAAAAGGAAGCCGAAATTTTCCGTGCGTCCACCGGAATTTTACGTTCTTTATAGTAAAATCAGTTAGGGCTAGCTCGCCTGACCGTACGCGTGAGCTCTGTGTGCAGCGTGCGTATACGTGAACGCAAGCTGTAGAGTGGGCTTGTGTATGACGCAGTATGACGAGCACGAACGACGCCGACCCGCGTTGCTTAGCAACAGCGGTACCGCGCATGCGCATTATAGTACGAAGCATGGGCCAAGAAAGCCTCGTGGGCTCGTGCAGTCTAACGTGTTCCACGCAAGAAAACAAAGAAACGTGAAAAGAAACTTCGATAAAGGACGTCTACAATGGTATGGAAAGATGATATGCTAAAATAAGTAGCAATCAAGAACACAAATGTTCAGAAATACAGTATATAGAGTATTTATTTAATCATAGGGAATTAATTTTTCGCTAGGGATTTTAGAAATTTCAAGTTTGTCCAGGTTATTTTTACTGTAGAAACTTGGAAGTTTTGAGGCAGCCCATTGTTAAAATTCTACACGAGAATGTGTCAGAATTTTTACTGAAAGAAATGTAAAAAATTATGCTTCTTGCTTAAATTTTTACATGAATGAAAGCAAAATATTAAAAGCTAGTGTCAATTTTTGACTATGTGCACATTTGTCACCGGTTTCAAATTTTTAATGTAATTTTTACGGAGATTTCACCGTAAAAAATACTTAAAAATTCTCTCCGTGTATGTTTCGGGAGCAGACACGATTGATAGTTCCTTTGGGCCTTCTTCACATTTTTGTTACCATTCTAGCGTTTATAACGTTGTAGGACTGAATATATTAATAACGTTGTAAGACTGAATATATTTATGAAGTTGTAAGACTGAATATATTTATGAAGTTGTAAGACTGAATATGTTGATGAAGTTATAAGACTGAATATATTTATAACCTAAGCCAGACATCAATACGTCAATCACTGACAATAAATTTCTATTAATGCTATGTCTTTTTTCTTTTAAATAGTCAATCTGCTATTCCTTTAAACACCCTCTCGTAAATGTAGTGCCATCGTCGCAAACGACGTAGGGTCGATTGCGCAAACGACGTAGGTTCGATGCCGCAATGGATGTAGGGTCGACGCGGTGATCGACGTAGGATCGATACCGCAGTCAGCGCAGGGCCGACGCAACAATCGGCTTAGGGCCGACGTTGCAATCGACGAAGGGCCAACATCGATTAAATATTGTGGCGCAACGTTTGGGAGGATCGTCGGGCCGACGTTATCATTTGGACGTTTATTGGACCCCAAAACGACGTTGGCGAACAGAGTCGGGCCGACGTCCTAACGCCGGCAAGCGTCGTTGCGCCAACGTAGGCGCGACTTTAAAATCCTACCTGGGATTTTACCATTTTTCCGTTATCAAAACAAGAATATTCGAACGATTTTTTTTATCGGTGGAAAAACTGTTTTAAGGGGTGCAAGAAAACCTTAGAGCGAGGTAGGTAACGAGGTGCTTTTTTCTGTTCGCCTATATAATCACGAACTACGTTATTTTTGTGTTTTTGTATCAACAGAAATAACCGTACACGTGTAAACAGCGACAAGAGAGCTCGCTATTCTTATTTTTCATCGAAACGGAAAAAAAAAGAATATTTCAGACCATTCCAAAACATTTACCAGATTTTTTTGATCGCTCTCCACACCTCACGGAGCAGTCCTATTTAAAGCGAAACTATGATATGCACTTACCTCGTTTGTATCCTAAATGCACGTGATTTCGTGTCGCGAACTGTTCTTCTTCTTGTTCTCGCTCTGCATGAGAGCTGCAGTAAAAGGTGTTCAGCCAAAGCTCCGAGCCCTATTATATGAATGGGCCACGTGATTTGGCGATGAGCAAAAATATCTAACCTTTTTCTTCTCAAAAGGGACCGAAACGCCAAGAAACTAGACGATATTAACTTCTGCTTTCCCAAATAAAGAGAATGGCTCTTCTGCGTCGATAAACCATATTTATTGGAATCAACTGAATGCCTTTTCATGTGAATTAATAAGATTTCTCGTAAAATCATTTTTTTCTACTATTCCGAAGAATTATTTTGAATATATTTATTTACTTAAATCAATATGTGTATGACACTGTTTAGATATAAAAAATGTATATGCTTGTAAGAATTTTGGTATTTGGTATTATTTACTCAAAAAAAGCTTGTCAGTCGCATAGACCCGACGGGTCTATTAAGATGTTTTATTTGAGTTAACTTGCATATTCATACATGTAAATATTAGTACGTTCTGTGCCCGGAGGGTGGCGAAGCGCTCGAGGCTTCTCCAGTCATCCATTCGTACTCTGAGCGAGTATATAACCGAGTCCATAAAACGCATCACGAATTTCGGGCATTGTCACTCGTGGTTGGCCAAGTGTATTCCGAAAGCGGTGGGAATTACTCACCTTGTGATACTCCCGCAAGAGGCATATCCTCTCGCATATCCCAAAATCGCGAAAATACAAAATATTCATTATTATTTTTCATCATTGCGGGTTGTTAACAACACAAGTAATATGTATTGTTTGTGAAAAACGATGGTGATTTTCCTGGTTGTGAATCAAAATACCAGTCATTCAAATACAATTTTTATTCGTTCGAAATAACAATATATTTCAATTTAAGACACATTCACTGCATACACATAAAAATATTGTTTATTGAAATACATCTCTGATATGCTCAAATCAACAATGTATTTCAATCAAATTCAAAAAATATTTCATACAAATAGAATCGTAGTTTTTTCTATAGAAACGGCATTGAAAACGATTAAATCCTCAAAGCTTTTCTGGCGATTTTGCGTCGAGGATATGCAAAAACAATATGCAAAAAACCAGACACCTGGATTCCTGCCTGGTCTCGTGTCTTAAAAACTCATTTCTAACTTTTCGAAATGTTTCGAAATTCGGTTTCTTCAGCTGAAATTAAGCTGGAAAGGTTAAAATACGATACTCAGACGATATTAACAATTTTTGAAAATATCGTCTGTATGTCTGTTTGAATGGAGCTGAAATGAGAACGGCGAAAGTTTTCTTACTCGCCCAAAGTATGTAAAAATAAACATTTTTAAGATTTCTCTGCATGTTGTTTCATTTAGATCTGCCAAGCAGAACCTGAGTCAGTGCGATTTTCTTTTTAAAAGGACAGTGGTGCGGGATACCCTTCAGCATTTATGAAGAAACTCATCAGTAAATACTCAAAGTAAAACTGGTTTATTCCCTTTGCTTATCATCTAACTTAATTTGTAATGCCTTTTCTCGGAGGATGTCATCATAAAAATAAATAAAACTATTTAGGAAACGCGTTCTTCTTTTAATTTATAGGACGTATGTTTTTCATAATAACATTCGGTATAAAACGGTAACCCGAAAATCCATTTCCAACATACACATGAACCATATTTCCGACACACACGCAAGCAAAGCCACGGGCAAAAACTAGGATTCCATCCGGACCCTCTCAATACATGTGAAAAAATTCGTCGTTTCGAAAAAGTTTTTGATTTCAACGTCTCGAAGATATGCAGCATGAAAGATTTGCAGATAAAAAAAATCCAAAAAAACGAGGCATGTATGAAGTTTGAGAATTTATCAGCCCAAACAAAAATTGACCACGATCAGTAAGTTATTGAAATAACCTGCCTTCCACTTTGCCCGAAACTTCATCTGCATGCGTACAGAAATTGGTGAAGTACCAAAAGTCATGCATTTTGAATAATGCAAAATTGAGTATTTTTTTTCGCGGTAATTCAAGTTGCAGACGATGGCGAAAGGGGAAGGGACGGTATAGCTGAGAGATGAGGAATTCCGGGCACACGTTGTTAGAGTGATCTCGGAAGTGGAATCTTTTGGGCTGTTTGGCGAAGATCCAGGGATCAGCCGACCCTACATCGCGGTGAGCATAGGCTCGACCGTATCGAGAGTTGCTGCAGTTTTTTTTTTCAAGCTGCAATCGTCTCTCGTATCCACACGTTTTATTCCCTCTTTTTTCCTCCTCGTCCTCGCTATACACCCGCACGTAATTTATCGTCCCTCTGCGCGGTTAGACTCGTATATCTCTGCGTGCTCGGAGGAGGAAATTCGAACGATAGTATAAACGACGTGCTCCGAACATCACTGGGGCGAGTAATGTGGGCCAGAGTTGGCAACGATCAATATAGAAACTGATAGATCGACAAATGACGATACGAGAGCACACGCTACGTCGATCAACCGTACTTAAAATTTGTGAATGATTCCACACGATTCGTATATATCGGAGAGCGGTTCGAAGAACCTCAAAATTGTGTTAACGGGTTACGCCTAGTTGTAATAATCGAAAACAGCTCATTTTTGCGATTTTATTTTAAATCGTCACGATACATTTCTACAAAAATTAGGTATATTAAGGGGCTATACTAGTGTAAACGCTGAAAATGTGGGTGATTTTCGGGAATTTTTTGGAAGAAATATACTCAATTGAATGTTTTGGAAAATTAAGAATATATTTGACTATATTTGACCTATATTACATATTTTTTTCATAGAAAAACATTGAGATCCAAGCGACTTATGCGCCGCCTTCGGAGGCGCCAAAAAAAAAGTTCTTCCACTGCTGACACGATTCCGGCCAATTAAGTAGCTGAAACTGAAAAAGGAAAAATGTCGTTAAACTGGAAGGTATTTCCTGTACAATGACGTAGAATTTTCGAAAAATATCAATATCTAACAAAATGGTGTAGTTATGAAAAAAGACGTCTGTTTTCTTGCCTCCAAAATGGTCGTTTTTTTCAATGCCAAATCGTCAATTTTCATACAATCAAAAATATCCTACGTCATTGTAGAGTATATATATCCAAGAGTACTCAGTTTAAATTTCAAGTCAATCGGATAATTGCTCTTTGAGTTACAATGTCAGCAAATTAGAAAAATCTCATTTTGAGAAAAAAGCGTTTAAAGATTTAACTATCGATTTTATACCGACGAGCGGTTGCTCTTTAGAAGGCTGCCGTTCGGGGAGTATTAGGGATACGGCCTTGAAATTTTTACAGGATATTCTTGAAAGTATAAACTGTCGAAAAAGGCAAAAAAATCGGTTTTTGAAAGCGTCACACTGGTATAGCCCGTTAAAGTTTCGAACGACGTTCCGAGCGTTCCGACGGGCGTCAACAAAACAGCCTATCAATCTGTCAATTTTGATCCGATCACCTCGAAATTTTCAGGGAACATTGGTAACATGATATACTGTCAAAATATATAGGTTTTGGGAAACGTGATTTTTCGACTTTTACAACTAGGCATAACGTCTTAAAGTCGTGATGTGCTGAAAAATATGTTCGTCCTGAAAAAAAAAATACTTCCCTGAACAGACTTATAAATCATTATTTTTTCAGATTCACATTGATAAATTAGAAGAAAATGGAACGGGTATTTATAGAGAAAGTCTCCTTTGTACGTAAAATATGTAAGCGGACAAAACAATTATTCCTAGATTGGAAAATTCTCAAAAAAATCGTCTTTAGACCTGAATATTCTACGTATTTTTTTTCAATTTTTGAACAAAATTCCCCCTTCATGCCTTCGGATTTTTTGGCCGAATTTTTGGAAATCAAATGCAGAACAATGCATGTATGGAATCAGCGAAATCTCGTAGTCTTCTATGGTGCAGCATTGTCTAGTATATGCTGTTAATCCCGGCGACTACACTGAACACTACATACACTTTTTTACCAAGCAATTCGATAATTCTTAACGTATGGAAATTCGATTACTCGACACGGGAAGTGGACTGAATACCCCCTAACAAAGTGTGCAGATGGTTTCTCACAAAGCGGACCGTATACGTGATAACGTACGACGCGGAGGATACGAAGACTCTCGTGACCGTCGTGAATACGAAATCGTACCAGTTTTCTCGTTTCTCCTCTATCTCCCCCATGCTTTATCACGGCCTGAAAACCTACAGGTACTCCGCGAAGAACTAGTTGCACAATTTAAAAAAAACTGTACATTACCTTACTTTCCTTCGACGTATTTAGAACCGCCTCGTCGTAAAGTGTTCTCTAACATGGAAATGAAATGAACAAAACAGTATTCTGAAAATTGCAACGCAGTAGCAAAATCATTTTGTTTAGAGATACGAGCAAGTTAGCACTATTCGTCCAAAGTATTCGTTCATTTTTCGTGCAAGGATTTTATTCGTACGCTAAAAAGAAAATGATACGAAAAATAAACTTGTATAAAATAAAATAATAAACTTGCATGTACCAAAAATATTGTTTTTTGATAGTACCACCTTTTAGCTATATTTCCTGAAAATTTCATTGGACTATTCCTAAAATTAAATGAGCCACAGCTCCCAACAGTAAGCCGGGCGAGCGGTAGCAGCACCACACTTCAAACTTTAAGCGCGGTTTTCTCGAAACATTGTTTTCAAAGTCGGTGGACATGATACCTCGAGAACCACTTGATGGATTGTTCCCAAATTTCAGGAGACACGATGAGAAACATTTGAAGGTCGTTGTCGATCTCATCTTTTCTTAATCGAACTTCACTTTTTAGTAGTTACGTAAAAATTACGACTTTTTTCGGAAATTTTATTAACTAGGGTTTCATTTGGTCGCCACGTTGTTAAGAAAATATATTTAAAAAATCAACGATCGTCGACGACTCATATCTATTGTTAACTTGAATAGCCCGTTTGGTTTTCTGATTTCGGATGGACCGTCTAAGCTGGAGAGTGTTCACGGCCGAAAGTCCCGAACAAAAATTTCATCATCTGCCCATGTTTTTGTTGTTTTTCTGTTTTTTTTTTTGGGATTTTTGTAAATGGCTCTCAATATGTGTCCCTTTGTGTTGAAAAGAAATATGTGTTTTTTTTTTCACCAACCGTTTCCCAGAAGAAAAAAAATCGTAATTTGGCCTTTTCCAGGCTTCGAGGTGGATGTAGCCCCTTAACGGAGAAAACGTAGTCATAAAATGACATATCGAAAATCTTCACGATGAACGAGTCCGTGGTCGTTCATTTACGAGCAAATTCGATGCGTCGGCAACGTTTTTCTAATCAAACAGATAGGAGGCGGACAAAAAGGAACTTTGACCGGCTACAACCGTTTGTGAAGTATTGATCGAGAAAATCCAGTTTGCACAGAATCGGCGCTTGCTTTGTTTCGATTAACGAGTAACGAGCCGAGTTTGCCAGGGGCAATCATCGGACTACGTATATACACGTATATATCATTGTTATTAATCTCGATCGGCTCTTAACTTACTTGTCAGGGAAAACACGACGTATACGTCAGAGAATCTGTGCTCTCCAGCCAGCCAGGACCATACGAGGCACACAATATCTTATCGATTTTTTGTCATTTTATCCATCGCAGAAAAGGCGAGAGAGGCAAAACTGGCACGTGCTATATGTAGCTTCCTACAGGGGTCCCGAGGTCGCCCTGGATGAACCAGTTTCATTCGGCTTAATCCTTTTCTTCGTTACTGGTATCGCTGTGACGCTGTGATCACAACTTCGATGATACACTTCGACCCTCACTTACACGAATCTTCATTGTGCCGATTAAACGATGGGCCGGTCATGCCCGCACGCAGCCGATTTCACCGCACGCCTTTGCGCGGGCGAGATACTCTCGCCTTTTGATTCGGCTTTCCTGATGACGCGCGCGGTGACGTAAAAGAATACATGGCTAGCCAGTCTTGGCAAATCCGTTTATTTTTTAAGTAAACTTTAAATCACTTGTTTTTCTCAGACAGTGATTTCAAAAATGAAAGTGTGTGTGTTAAAAAATTAATGATGATAAGAATGTGAAATCCCTCTTGAACGAGATCGTCGGTACCCGACGGCGCCTTAAAGTTCTCTTGCGTATAACTTTTGATTGCTCACTCTAGTCAAATTCGGGACACACTTTACGGAAAGTACCGGAGAAGCTGACAACACGTTTTGAATGTTTGTACAAAAAACGCCCGAAGCAGGTAGAAATGTTATCTCAAGCAACCTCCCGAGCAGTAATTAGTTGGGGAATTCCCAGATCCTACGACGTCCCCATAGGAATTGGATAGGGACGCCGTATGTTGGTCCACATTGGTCGAAATCTTCAACCGGAATTTGTTGGATCGCCCAAAAAAAGATATCCTTTCGTGATCCCGTTCATAAATTTATTTAAGAGTCCCAAGATGCACCCACATCGGGATCCAATTGGATTCTTCAACGTTCCTTGATGAAAGCCGTTTGAGAATATCTTACCACGTTCGAATAAGAAATATGTGAAGCGTCACGCGAAAAATCTCGGCTTTTTGAAACGCAACCTGCACGCTTCATGGGCTGGTGCGTGTGTGATGATATTATGTCAAAGTGCAGTAAAATAAATAACAAACGGTAATTACAGTGGATTTTCAGTGATCCGATTCTTTTTAAGATATACTTTTTCAGGCCATGTATACTTTTTCAAGATCCACTCATTTTATATACATATTTTATATACATAACCCGCTATTTAGTGATTTTTTCTCTCGATAAAACTGCAACACACAACGAGAACTACATTTATTTAGATTATACAATTTTTTTATTTCAATTTTTCACACCGACTATTGTCAAATGATCGATCCGGCCGTTGGAACACATTTTTACAAGCTTTTATTTATTTATACAGAGGCTCTATTATAAGTCAATAACATCGTCAATCTTTTATTTTTTTTATCGAATTTCAGACGATATAATCTCAATGTATGCTTAATAATATACCTTTTTCCAAAGCACAAATAAATAATCCAGCAGACAAAAAATCGGAAATAACGACCCTTTTTCGGCCCGTCACAGTGGTCTCCACCTTTAAAGGATGTGAACGTGTGCTGGAGTATAATGTTCAAATGCTTGATAAATTCCGACCGTGACCAACGATGAACTTAATGGTCGTGATATATACTCGAGATAATTTTATCGGTGGATCGAAGTGAAGAAAAGAGTGCGTAGAAGTTCTTTGCTACTCTCTGCTGCTATCTGCTTTTTTATATTCATGAACTTTCCAAGCCGCTGGTGGTCGAGTGATAACGAGCATACGTCGTCGTGACGTAATGTCACACCCGCGAGAAACGGCAGAAACTTGCGTCGTAACTTGTTTATCGTCAAGATTTTTCACGATAAAAAACTTACCAAACAAAGCCATAAAACGGTACACAAATATTTGACTGCATATCGGAATAGTAGCTGAACGATGACAATATGTGGCATTTTCTCTAAGTTCGTGGAAATCTCCCCTGAAGTAAATTTCTTTTTTATTTTGTATTCAGTTTAAAAAATCACGAATAACGATCGAACGCGATGTAAATGCAGTTGCTGGTTTTTTCACTGTTACATCCAAATGAAATTTAAAAATTAATATTTTCAAGGAAATGAAATGACGAAATAGTCTGAAAAATTCCGGAATTTCTTTTTTAATATCTTAAAATCTTAGATTGTATAAAATTCCATCGTTTCGAGTTTGGTTAAGGTGGTATCCCGCCCTGGAAACTGAAAGAAATCAATTTTTGCATATTGCTATAGTGTGAACTATGAAGAATATTTTAAGACCAACCGGACCCTGAAATTCTAACAATTGATGAAGTTACGCCTATTTTAGTGGAATAGTGTGCGGAGGATTTATTGCGATCAGTCGAATTTGTACACGATTATCTCGAAACTACGTATCTTGACACGGCGAGATTGATATCTTGAGTAACTTTCATACTATTGACTTGGATTTGCACAGTTAGCGTTCAAACAGTAGTCATTTTCGGTTCACGATCGCATTTTTTTATTGGACGAACCATTTCTTAATAACAATGACTTCAGCATACAGTTTTTCAAGAAAAAAATAATTGTAAAATAAATGTAGTCGAACAACCGGATTGATAACTTGACAATGGTTGGTCTGAAAAACAAAAACAAAAAAGTTTTATAATCTATATAAATGCCGTTCTCGTTATGCGTAACCGTTTTTCGAACAAGAAAAATTGACAAAATGGCAGGTGTTCATAAAACGGTGTAATTTTGGGGAAATTTTCCATTTATATTCGAAGCCTCAAAAAATAATAAATTTAGCGAAAAAATGGCTCAGTACAACGATAGCTACAACAATTACGGAAATTGTGGTTTTCAAAATTGAAAATGAACAATTATACCGAAACTTAGAGATTCCGGCCAGGTCGGCAAGAGTAATTTCGAGAAAAACACAATTCAAAATTTTTGTATACGTAAATCGTGTCGCCAGCTGCTCTCACAAAATCATCTGTAACTTGGTGAATTTTCGATATTTGAACTTGACATTGATGTCACATATTCTTGAATGTGCCGAGAAAACTTCGAGAAAATGCGAAAAATCGATTTTTCGGACCAGTCACAGTAGTATGTTGACTTAAATGAAAACCGTTTTGATCATGTCTTTCCTACCGAATACCCAACATCGTTGTCACTCGACATAAAGATACCAATGAACGAAAATAATGTAACGTCAAAAACTTAATTCAGAACTCCCTTATCAATGATCGCCAAATTTAGTATCAAATAACCTTGACCCTTAGCCGATTCGTGTAAAAAGTTTCGGTCCGATGATCGGAAATTTCCAAGAGTTCAAACGACCACCAGCATTTTTTTCTCACGATATCACGAATTGCTAAAATTTGGCAATATCAATTTATATAGTTATGCAAAATGTGTACGAAGGATATATTCTGTAAATATGATTTCACCAGAATTTAAAACATGGCTACTTGTACGGCATAAAATTTGTAAGTATATTTACTTAATCGAAGCTAAATTACGATGCAACGAGATATTTATAATAACATTGATCACACAATTATACAAGTATCAAATGCTCAATACTTGTCGGATCATTATGTATCTGGCGACGAAATGAAAAAAAATCGATTATTTTATTCAGTTTCCATGCAAAGCTCGATCACATCATATGCTTCGACGTTTTTTCCTCCTACGACACTACCCGGTCCGTTTTTATTTCGACGGTTCTATTTTAAAATTTTACGCCTGAGTGGCTACGACCACGTTTCCACTTGGAGAGTCGTCGGAAGAAATATTCCGCAAAAAACACGAGAGAAGAAAAAGACCTGTATCTCTTTTCGCGCAGAAAATCGTCGATGAGATATGCTCGGTGAATGTGATCAGGTAAGCTCGAACTGAGAGGGCATATGCTATATTATTCTTTGATCGTTTGCGAAAATAGGCTTCACCACTCGTATTCGTTGCTATGCTTCCCTGCGGAAAAAAAATCTTGGTTCTCGTATTTACCGAAATTCATTGCTCTTACGATAGGGTGAAAATCGAGCGAGGGGAAAATTGTGATGACATCATTCACTATAGCTATATTTGCGCAGGCGAGAAACGGTCGGGGGGTTTAGAAAATGTTGGGGAAGGATCTACCCAGGAACATCACGAAAATCATAAAATTTCACGAATGAAGATTACTATAAATAAGGTACTCTATTCGGGCGGAAGGTTTTTTTTATGGCATTACGGGTAACATGTAAATTAGATTGAATTTTCACGAAACGGTGCAATAGGTAATCTTCAAAATGAGATTGACATTCAATTTTTATCAAATACAAAAAATTCTTGACTTTTATTTTGCTATAGTGTATTATGCAGTAGAAATACGTCAATTGTTGGTACTTACTAGCTGATAAATTTGATCAACGAATTACGTCAAACATGTTATTTTCCACGCTTCGAAAGCACGATAAGAGATAATTCACTTCGCGGGGGAGATCTATTTTTCTTTATTCTTTTACAAACATATCATCATCCAAAGAGCACGAGTATGAAGCAAACGCTTGTGCGCCTTCGCGTTGGCGGAAGGAAAAACGGCCGGGTCATATCGAATCGAGACTTTATCAATAAACCCCAGCAAAACAGTGCTAAAAGATTAGGTATAAGCATACAGAACAGCGTGAGACCGAGTGCTAGAGAGATAAAAAAAAAGAGCTGTCTCGTCTTTTTTGCAACGATTTCTCCAATATCTTCGAATTGTTGCACCATCAAAGACCCCCAGCAGAACTTGCATCACCCAACGTTGGATGACCCCAGAGTGAATAAAAAAATGTTTCAGCATTCTATCAACTCTATAAGCAACGTAAGACTTCATTTGTATTTTATGAAATATGATTGAACCTTCTTTGAAGTTGAGCATTTTATACTTGTATATCGGCGCTCTCATTCGAATGATAGATTATTCGAATTTATTGATTGCTAATATACTGGAAACAGTGATTGTTAAAGGAATAGAATAATTAAAATTGGTTTTATTATCTTTTTTCGGTACTTCATCCAAGGCCAATCTTACCATAGCTGTTCTAAAAGTACGAGAAAATGAGCCTTGATATTCGAATATCTCGGCTTTTTTAACACGATTTTTTCCCAAAACTTTCGTAACTTTTAATGAAATGACATTATCGTACGAGTTAGGGTTGAAGGGTTAGGCTTCTGCGAGGACTTGGAAATCAGGGTTATATGAAAAAATTCATTTTGAAGGGAAAAATATGACGATTGAAAAATCTTTTGACATTTCTTTGTATGTACATTAACAAAGTCGTGTACAAAATTTCATTAAAAAGTTTAATAATTAAAGAAATGATAAATAATCTTGTGAAGAACCTTTGAACGTGAAGGGCTCAACGCTGTACTCGATTTTGGCCATCCGTTTGATCAACACAAAAACGAGTTTTTTTCTCAAACTAGATAATATTGACCAATTGTGAGACTTACCCGAATTTTTTTTTGTTATCGTGCTTCAATCATCACAAAAAAATTAGAATTTCTTTTCCTCCTTTTCGAAGAAATATGAATCATTCTTTTTAATAACTGATGAAAAAAATGTTAAGAAAAAAAAACGTTGGATCAAAACTAAATTACTATTACACGAAAAATGTTTACCAAATTTCACGTCAATCCGTTTATTAGATGTCGCGAAATCGTCTACACCTTTTAAAAAAAAATTGTTTCTCAAAAGTTGCAATTAAAGTTTGCCCTCAATCTGTGATTCCTGCACCATATGTTGGACCTTCCTCTTCAATTTGGGTTGCTTCAAGCGGAGGACGAGTGTTCGTCATTTTCAAAGTAGCTTAAGTCCTTAGCGGAAAAACTTTATTTCCAAATGGATCGACGTTTTGGTAAGAGAAAGTTTGACCCTCCATTTTTTTACTAAAGAATCGGAACTGGTTTAGGTTATTAAAAGATCCCTTTAATATATACATGTTTTTTACAATTAAAACTCTTCCGTCAAGAATGCAATATTTGATTTATGAAAAAGCGCGTTTTATATTCTCGAATTGTACATTCGGGAGAAGAAACGACAATCAAAAAGCACCAGTATTTTGGAGCCAGTTAATTTATTCAATGTACATCAGCGCATGCCATGTACGCAAAGCAAATTTATACCGAAGAATTGGCCAATCTACCTTATCATACGATGATACGAAATCACGCAAACACTCATCCAGCTCTCCAACATTTCTTCCGTTATCTATTCTCTGTGTTTCAACCAACATTTATTGAGTAAATGGAGACAATCAAAGCTCGAAAAAATGTCACTGTTCAACGACAGAAGGAGTGATTCGATTACTTGAAAACAACTACTTTGCACGCTAATATTTATTAATAGCCAAAATGTACACTATAGTAAATTATCGTTACTCTCAATCTTAATAAAAGTAGCTTGATGTATAGACTACAATGTATAGACTTTTGAGTGGAAGCAAACGATATTGAAAAAACATCATCCATTTTTTACAAAGTGCTTTCCCAATTCGCAAATTCCTAAAAAGTTGGAACATGCTGAGTACTTTGGCATTCGAAATGCAATTCTTTGATTTTTTAAAAATTCGAATAAATTTCCAGAAACAAATACTCAAGTCTACCGTAAGAGTTTCGACGTTTTGTGCTCCGAATTTTTTTTTACTTTCGCTCCGAACTACCGCTGGTAAGAAGGCCAGCGGTCGGATCACTCACTATGCCGATCTACAACGAGAGCAGTGGGATTTTTTCAAGAACATGCGAGACGATGGTACGAGTGAGAAATACCTTTCGGGCCTCAGAGTACTGTTTGCTATCTCCTACATTTCGTTATCACTCTTTCGTGAATCCTCTCTATATCGTATTATCAAAATTTCTTCCGAATAGTGGATATCATCGTAAGTAAATAGATAACGTATTGCGCGAAGGAGAGGTCTGGAAACTCGAGCCTGTTCCACACGTACATTCATAAAGCACCGCCAATATGACGTAAATTATAATTGTAGATTATAATTATAAATTATATTTGTAAATTATAATAAAAATTATACTTATTAATTATAATTGGAATTAAAATTATAAATTATAATTGTAAAATATAATTCAAATTATAATTATAAAGCACTCGATAATCTAATGTAAATGATAATTCAAATGCTCGTGTTAAAAATTACATAGCGCTCTTTCCCAAGATAGATCGACATTTTTGGTCCTATCGATTTATACGGAAATACATACCATTAATAAAATATATATAATGCAAGTTAAGAACTTCCTAACAATGCCGAAAAAAGCATGAATCCCAAAATCTCGAGCGATCATATCGATGAAGATAAGTCATCGCTTATCGTTGGTTAAAAAAAATTGTATCGTTTTCTCACGCGGAAAAATTTATATTCAGTATCAGCATCGAGCAAAAAATAACGAAGTCATATGTGTTGAATTCGCAAGTAAAGTAAAATGTTAATAAAGATTTCGATGAAAAAATAAGCAGACGTCACCGGACTGTTTTCCAATGAGCAAGTAAAACGGATAATTATTTTCATCAATAAATAAATACAGTGTACACGCCGGAGAAAATACGCGAACGATCGAGCGCCAAGCTGTGTTACCGACGGAGTGGGAGTGGGAGGGAAGCTGAACCCTATAAGAATGCCGTCCACGACGAAACGATCAGTTACAGTGAGACGTTTGCACGAGGCACATCTTTGTATCGTACGCTCGAAGAATAATCGGTTCGCCACGTACTGCGAAAATATTTATACAGCCATACAAATAAAAAACAAATAGGTAAGAATATTTTTACATCGGCGAATTCGTGAAAAAGATGCACCGTTTGCCGTTGTATCTGTGCCGATACTTAATTCCTGTATGACACGCTAATATGGAGTAATCATTGCTCTTATCGAACTATTGCCACATCATTGTAACAAAAGGGCTTATCTCACGGAAGGCCAAATTAAACAATTATCGTATCGAAATTGGCCCGCAATTTTGAAATGGTTATTTTATTCAATCATTCAGAGACGATTTACGTGAACAACGGTATTTATAAAAATGAATAATAATCGGTTTTGAAAATGATGATTAAGATCCGCCAATCGATTGCACCATTTCAATGAAAGTAATGATGACCTTATAATTCGTTATTTTTTTTCAACTTATTGAAGATGTTCAGCGTGCAAATTGAAGCAATTGTGATCGATCGACGTACAAGGTCATTGATAGACTTTTATTAGCTGTAGTGCGTAGCGAGGCACGCGAAGTAAATTGATTCGAGGTCTGATGCAAAAAAAACTCCAAACTCGAGACTGTGTTGTCTTGAAATTTCAATGTCGTCCCGACGATATCGCATTACCGTATTATTTCAGGCTTGTGGTGCAAATAACGAAGCATCCGTACGAGGTCTTTAATTCATTTGCTCCGGTATGAAAAACAAATTAAATGCGAGAGAACAAATATGGAGCTCGAAGTACGAAATTAATATGGGCAATCGTGCTGAGCAGCGTATTGCAAGCATCGCGAGAGACGCGGAAAAAACTTGTTTTCCCTGACGAGCCCTTCGACACCGGTTTACCTTGAGTATACGATTATCAGCGAAGATGATTTTGGCAGACGATTATTATCGTGTCGGCGCCCTCAAGCGCTTACAATTATCATTAATATTATCGCGAATAATTGACAAACAAATATCAGTTATACTTGAGGAGCTGACGAACAAACCAAACTTGTACATACTACCTCAATTTTTTTTATTTTCTTATTCTTTGTGCTTAAATACTGTCTTTTCGCTCGAAAAGGCAGCATTCAAACATTTTTGAGGTGTTTAGCCGGATTCGATTCGAAATATTTCTGGAGCTAATATGGACAATTTTTGGGGGCTTGATATGGACAATTTTTTTTTCTTCGTCGTAGTGTGGACAAGTCTGGTTTTGTGCGCCGGCTCGTTATTTATTAAAAATCGTCGCGACGTAAATTTAAATCGAAACAATGCCCCGATTAACATCTGGAGTGTAGTGGTATGCAGATACATGATATCAATGACATAACTGCAGGAGATTGTATAACCTCGAGGTATGCAAGAAAACAAGTATCGTTGCAGCAAGTTTTTTTTTTAGAAATTGTTCCAGACAGTACCTCCGTTAATTTGCTTCTATGCAAAATCCTTTTCCACGAATCACGAATTATTTTGCATCCTAAGTATTTTTCTTGCATGTGATCGATCTTTTTGAAATATTTGGATACGAATATGAAAAATCGAACAATCAAATGAAATAGAGATATGTATCAGCACTTTTAATAATTGTGGCTACGAAAATGGTGACAGCCACAAGTCAGATGAAATATATCCCGAGAAGCTTGCAAAAAGAATAAAAGTATTGCATCGAAAAGTCAAACGATATTATAGTATTGGTACTGTCGATAAAAGTGTTATTTTCATGAGGTTGAGGTTTGTATCGTTGGAATGCGAGACAAGTTAATATTTCTCACTTCCTTTAATTTATTTTGGCATATTTGACCCACAGAAATCCCGCAATCATTTTTTAAGATATTTATTCGGCCATCTACTATATAAATATACGACAAAAACGATCTTGTATAACAATAAAAATAAGGAAATTAAAATGTAAAAAACAACTTTCGTTGCATCCGAACAATGCAAACTGCAACGAGGTTTATTTTTGTCCTACGGTATCGGAGTTTTTTGTAGCGATCTGCGTCGTATCGCCGTTGAACCTCGAATTTTGAGACTTTGGCCATTCGATCTTTCAAACTCTAATTAATAAAATGTGATCTTCACATTCCGTTTGTCGTTCACTTGGACTTGTACTTTTAAGGATAATATGGCCGGAAAAAATCACCAAAGTCTCGAGAAAAATCAAGTGGAAAAAACGAGTATCCAATTGTCGCAACGTCCAAAATAATGATCACATATTAATATTATCACAAGCCTTCGCATTGAGAAATATCAAGAACGATTGTTCTTGATATTTATATCAAGAACAAAGAAATATCAAGAAATATTTTGATATTTCTATCAAGAACAAAGAAATATCAAGAACGATCAAGATACGATTGTCAAAAAACACAAAGAAGTAAATTAAGTGTTTTTCGTTTCCAAATATCAATCTGGTTAATCGTTCGATGATTCGCGGCTGGTTATCCGATGATCCGAAGCAGTCAGAAGCACACGAAGTGGTAATCAATCGAATGACGGTCGCGAAATCTGATGGAAATGATAGAATCACGGTTCGGGAATGTTGTTTTTGGCATTATCACGTGAATATTGATAAGTACGTACGGGTAACATATGCCCCACGGCCCCTCATCCCGATCTATCGGTTGTTTATTTATACGTGTGCGTCTGCGTGCAACAATGTGCAAGAACGATTAAAAATGTGAGTGCAGTATGGAAATGAAAGATCGCAAAATATTTGCTCGACATCATTTTTTCACTTCCGTGTATTCACTCGAAAACACCAATACTCCATATATTTAATTGATTATTGATAACGTCTTTGTACTTCTTTTCAATCTTAGCCATCATGTCAATCCAACTGAGAAACGTCTTCATCAGCGATCCGGTGGATGAGTCCTGCGCAGCTCTTTTGACCAGTCACGGTGTACCGGTCACGATGAAATACAAGATGCCAAAAGACGAATTGATCCAAAAGATTCAGGTAATTTTTTTCCAATACTTTTTTTACAAGACAAACGTCCGCTGTTCAGGTTTATCCGGGTTATTTTTTACGAGTGTTTTCAACCAAGCAAGTAGCCTGTAGTTATTTCAAACAGAATGCCACCAATCGTGAATTTAAGAGGGATTTTTTTCACAATCAGAAAACGTCTTTTTTTACAAAAGATAGGACTGTTTGTCCACCCAATGGACTTCTGCACTAGGGGAATTAAATCCGAACACCTTAAATAGAAATTGGCTTTTTTATATCTACGCAGATAATGAATTTGATATTTATAATTTAATATATTATGTTTCTACTTAATATTTCCTTTGATAAGCCTACTTTGATAAGAATATAAAATATAAGTGTTTATAAGGTAAAAACAATCAATAAATGCGAGATATTTTTGAAAACGTTACAAGTGTCCGGAATAATTTCCACTAGTGTCCATGTCTATGGCGTGTAAAAAAAATTGCTGTGAGGCGATAATACAAAAATGTTAACAAACATGGACACCGTGATGAAGGACCGTATTGAAAAAATTAAAACTCTTTTACACATAAGGATATTAAGGAAAAATGGAAGTCCATCGAAAATGGCTAAACTTTCATTGACCGAATACCTATAATTATGAAACTCAATCAACCTAACTTACGAAAATTATTCAATGTACAAGATCCTAATGTAACGAAAAATGCTCAATCATTCTTGTACATTTTTTTTCATTTCATTACGTCTGTATGGCTCACGGAAAAGAGAGACTTTTTTCGGAATTTGTCTTGACAATACTGAAAAAGCAATCAAAATGAGGTTTGGCGCGTTTGAAGGGATTCTACATGTGGTGACGTAGGCGAAAATGAATATACTGAAAAATCTACACAATGGCGGCTCTATTGTAACCACACTTAGAGTTTAGCTACAATGAATTGACACCTGTAAAAATAATCAGCTTTTCAATTAGCTTTGCCAAAGAAGTACACGCGATTATTAAAAAGTATGGTTTTTTTTCGCAAAATGGCACCATTTTGAATGAACTTTTCTTTTTTCACCAAAAACTCGGCCTTAATGTTTCTATAAAAACAAGAAGTTTTCATGACTCGTAAAAATCGGGTGTAATTCTTTAGGGAATCTCTCTAAAAAGCTACGGTTAAAACTTCAGGTCAAGAAACTTTTCGAGAAAAGGGCGTTTAGAGTTTCCAAACTGATTTAGCTATCGTCCACATGTCGTAATTAAAGCTCTCATTCGAATTCTTCGTGTATTCGTGGAGGCATTTTGATAGTAGGTCTTCAGTCAGGTCGTTGTATGTTTGTTGAACAGCGACTGGACTAAACGACTCCGAGTGGCTATTTTCGCCGTCTGTGCTGCTTCGTGAGGTTCGCAGGCGCTTCCGAAAATGAGGTCTAAAAATAAAAATAAGAATTTTTCGCCCGTAATAATTCGTTTGATATCATTCTTGTGGTCTTTATACATCATATGACCCGATATTTAAAAAAAAATCGATCAAGTTTTTTTTCTACTCAAATGTAACGTCACAAATGACGATAGGGCGAATTAATCGAGAATCCCGTCACGCTTTGTGTCAGCTATCGAAACACCGCATCTATTTGAGTATTCAGCGAGTCGCTGCAGTGTCGGCAGCTTCCCACATTTTTCCTCTCTCGTGCCATGTGTGTGCCGCGTTTGCAGAGACGCTGTGTCCGGTTATAACCAGTTCGCGAAGCGTAAATAACCAGTTACGACGGGTCGTTGTGCTGGTTCGACGACTGTACGGTTTTACACTGTATTCGGTACAATTGCGATAGCCCCCCCCCCCCCTCGCGTTTCTTCCGCGACAGACTGCAAGAAGCTTCTCTGTGCTGTTATCGAGTGCACGTGGCACACTCGCCCGCTCCGTGGACAATTTAATCGCCGCGCCGTTGGTGCACTTTCACTACCGCACGTCATTATGCACTGGACGACAACAGACGTGCGAACAAATTCTCCACTCCCTTTTTTACCAAACGGAAACTGTGCGAAGTCCCGTCGCCTCTGGTTGTGCGATTTTTAGGAATTTCTCGATTTTTCTCTCTCGAAATTACCAGCGTGTTCCCGACCACAAAATGTTTCGAAGAACGCCAGGGAGTTTTCGAAATTATACGAAAAAAGTAACTGCCCGAACAATTGAGTATTTTGCGAATGAAAAACTTATTTTAGAAAGTATTTTCTCATTGGTTTTTCAAAATATTTCTTTGATTTTTATACTTGTGGCACTACCGGCGAACCGGCAAACTTCAAAGGAGTTATTCTCGAAATTAATTTTTCGAAGTTGTTGACCACGATATTTGAAGAATTACTGCACCGATCAACTTCGAATCAACGAGCCTCTTTGACTTATAAAAAATTAGTGCTTGAACGGAGGATTTTTTTCTCGATGCATAGTTTTTTCTTTATCAACGAAAGTAAAGCGTTTCTTTTTTCACCGAAAATCGATACCTTCACACTAGACTGCGGCCATTTGTTGAAAAATCAATATTTCACCAACTCATTTCACGCAAAAACGAAATGCACGAGATTTTTTTATTTCGCCCGATTTGTAAATTAATTTAAATACAAAAATTGTAAAAATACTTAAAACGATAGTCTTCGATGTAAAAAAAATTGAAGACTTGCACGAAAGTTTCGAGAAACAATCACGAAAATTGCTTTTTTGTCCTGCCACGAACTAGGTGTAACCCGTTAAATTGGTATTTTCAGAATTACGACGCTCTGATTGTGCGCTCGGAGACAAAAGTTACCGCTGATATCATCGGAGCTGCTCCGAATCTTCGGGTGATCGGAAGAGCTGGTACCGGTGTCGATAATATCGATCTGCAGGCGGCGACACGCCGAGGAATCGTCGTTTTGAAGTAAGCCTCATCGAACGTACTTCCGGTAGAAAATACTTCCGGAATGGCTTCCGTAAAAAATACGAGTTTGAGAGTGTCTGACATTTCTCAAGAGTGCTCGACGTAGATATGGATCTTTTTGTATCTGCTTTTTGTCAACTGGGATTCAGAAATGGCTAGAAACGATTTCGATTCAGGACGAGCTCAAGCGAAAAATCATTTTTCAACCCGTTTCGAGTACAGGTTTCTGTGATAAGTGAATCTGTAATTGTTTTTTCCAAAATCACAAATATCGATGAGATGTTGCTTCTTCCTCTACCTACGAGAGGTCTGACGTGGAATTCTGAAAACCTCTATGGATTTATTCACCAGCGAAGTCTTGTGCCATCTCTCGTTGCAGGGTTGTTACGCATATGGAAAACAGGGAAAACCGGAAAAACTCAGGGAATTTCGTTCCTCCTGGAATAATCAGGGAAACGTCAGGGAATTTTGGAAATTTTCTGGAATTTTCTCACAATTCACTTTTTGAAAGAGATACGAAAAATGAAACCGACTTGACAAAAAAAACTGAACAGTTCAAAAATAAATATTTTCGTATATCTTTAATATTTATATTATTCCTCATTATACACAAAAGAAAGTTATGTCAGTGCCAAACATTGAGGATTTAAAAAACTGAAAACTAATTTACTGTAAAGCTACAGTTGTAAATTAAAGCCAATTAAAAGTAAAGCTACAAAAATACATTTGTATTCGATCTGTCGATGCACAACCACATCGTTATCATTATAGCTAAGTGTTTATATATATATTTTTTTTTCATTGGCGTACAAACTTTTGTTTATGATGAAGAACAGTTTCTGTATTTGCTTTTAATGTCTTTTTTTTAGTTTTTAATGTTTAAATTATGTTTCGAATTTCAGTTAAAAAAAATAAATATCAATTTTTACAAATTTCCATGTATTTGGTTTTCAAAAAATTATGTTATCCAGTTCAACATAATTCTTCAATAGAAGGATCGAGTTGAGAATTTCCTTTGTTTCTTCAAGTCGGTTAAAAATGTTGTTTTTTTTCACAAAAATCAGTCATTGCTATTTTTATGTATATAATTTTCCCGTATAATTTGTAACGATTACGAAGACTAATATTTCTCTAACTCAAAAAATATATGTTCGACGAAAAGAAAGTATTCTTTATTTGACCCTAATCTGGCGAGTCTGCAAAACCTGGAATTTTTTGCAAAACCTGTATGGAAAACCTGGAAAAGTCAGGGAATTTCTGAGTCAATAATGCGTAACAACCCTGCGTTGAGACGAAGTGAAAGCTGTACCAATTGAGATATGAGTGCAAAAGCGACAGCTGAAACTTCCGGACAGACATTCCTCACACATTGATAATATTTAGGGGAAAAAATCGTCAAGTTCTGCGTCAATATACATTCTACAGGGCGTGACGTTTTTTAGCTAAAAAAACGTAACCATCTATGAGGGAGCTTGGTCCAAAGAACTGTCAGATTATGTTGACTTTTTGCGTACTCTTGAGGGGATACCTTTAGGGGAGGAAAAATTGACGATTTTCGTAATTTTTGTTAAAAGTAAAGAAATATTCACCATTTTTGGGACTCAGGGTATGTTTAATCCTACTTTTGGCTGTTCCATGGAATTTTTGTATTTATTAATCTTTAAAAATGACGGAAGTATGACACGGTCTTCCAAACGCGTTATGGTGGATGTTGTTAGACGGCGTGACGCGTAGCGTCGGCGGGATTAATCGTAAAAAAAAACCACCTAAAATCTTTTTTTCATTAACACTCATACGCAGAATACGAACCAAGAAAAAGTGAGGAATGTTGAAAATCGATTAAATGGTACGCTTTGAAACAAAAAGATTGAATTTTTCCAAAAAAATGGCTACATTTTGCAATAAAAACTACTTATTAAAATTGTCGAAAACATTCAGGTTCATGTTTTAGACAATAAGGTTAGAAAGATTGATACCAGATTTAATCAGAATCGGTTACTTATTTTCTCCAGCTATAGGTCATGCCTCTTTTGAAAATGCAGTTTACAAGACCGTGCCATACCTCCGCCATTTTTAAAGATTAATTTTTAACAACGATGCAACAGCCAAACGTAGTAATAGAACATACCCGAAGTCTCAAAAATTGCGAAGAAATCTTCCCTGTAAAAAAGATGATAAAAATCACCGAGAAATTCTTGTGCAGTCAGGCACAAGCAGATTTCCATTTGACATAGCGAAGGTCACCAATATTTGGAACCGCGTTACTAAAATAAACATGAAATCGGAATTTTTTGTAAACATTACACGTCTGTTGTTTGAAAATAAAAAAAAATCTTTCAAACAAACGGAGACGGCTTTCTGCGTCATATTAAATGTTTTTTTTTTTTTTTTACCATTTTGTACCATTTTACACGTGGCACTTCGGGCGTATATTGAGCAGCGGTGCGAGCTTGAAAAAAAAAGATGGTAAAATTGTCCATTTTGTCACAGCACACCCGGAGGCAACAGCATAAGCGCCTGCGAGCTGACGTGCGCCCTGATCTCTTCGCTGGCCCGTAACGTTGCCCAAGCCGCCCAGTCCATGAAGGAAGGGCGCTGGGATCGCAAGCTATACTCCGGCTTCGAGCTGTCCGGCAAGAGCCTCGGTGTCCTCGGCTTCGGACGCATAGGACGCGAGGTTGCCCGTCGAATGCAATCTTACGGCATGAAAATCGTCGCGTTCGACCCAATGCTCGACGAGGAGTCTGCCGGACAACTCGGTGTGACCAAAGCCAGTCTCGATGAAATTTGGCCGGTCGCCGATTTCATTACCGTTCACACACCTCTCATTCCTCAGACGAAGAGTGAGTAGCACCAAATTTCTCTACGCACCGATCGATCGTTTCGAAATGTGCCGCTTTCTTTCTCCTTCTCGTTTTTATTTTGTTAATTTTCTTTTTTTAAAGTTCGTCTTTCTAGCTACGCAGAGTTGGTTGTCCGAATAAAAGTGTAACTTTCGAGGGGTTAGGCTACTACTACCCTAGGGACGCCCCAAAATCAGGGTTTAGTAAAAAAATTAATTTCGAATGGATCAGTGTGACGACTGAAAAATCGGTTGGACGTTTACTTGTACACGGAGAGAATTTTTAAGTATTTTTTACGGTGAAATCTCCGTAAAAATTACATCAAAAATTTGAAACCGGTGACAAATGTGCACATAGTCAAAAATTGACACTAGCTTTTAATATTTTGCTTTCATTCATGTAAAAATTTAAGCAAGTAGCATAATTTTTTACATTTCTTTCAGTAAAAATTCTGACACATTCTCATGTAGAATTTTAACAATGGGCTGCCCTCAAAAATTCCAAGTTTCTACAGTAAAAATAACCTGGACAAACTTGAAATTTCTAAAATCCCTAGCGAAAAATGAATTCCCTATGATTAAATAAATACTCTATATACTGTATTTCTGAACATTTGTGTTCTTGATTGCTACTTATTTTAGCATATCATCTTTCCATACCATTGTAGACGTCCTTTATCGAAGTTTCTTTTCACGTTTCTTTGTTTTCTTGCGTGGAACACGTTAGACTGCACGAGCCCACGAGGCTTTCTTGGCCCATGCTCCGTACTATAATGCGCATGCGCGGTACCGCTGTTGCTAAGCAACGCGGGTCGGCGTCGTTCGTGCTCGTCATACTGCGTCATACACAAGCCCACTCTACAGCTTGCGTTCACGTATACGCACGCTGCACACAGAGCTCACGCGTACGGTCAGGCGACCTAGCCCTAACTGATTGTACTATAAAGAACGTAAAATTCCGGTGGATGCACGGAAAATTTCGGCTTCCTTTTTTAAATTTGTATGGAAAACACGCAAATTTCTCAATGTTCCACTGAAAAATTTCATTTATATTAGCACTTTATAAACTTATTGTCGTAATCTTTACGTTTCATGAAATTTTACTACTAATTTCAGTAAAAATTCTGGAAAATATTTTAAATTTCTGTTACGCAAAAGTAAATTTTGATTCATTTCCATGAAAATTTATAATTTATTTCCTAAAAACCTGAAGAATTGCACATTTGTCACCGAGTTACTGCGATTCCACAGTAAAAATTACTTAAAAATTCTCTCCGTGTAACTTTCGAGGGGTTAGGCTACTACCCTAGGGACGCCCCAAAATCAGGGTTTAGTAAACAAATTAATTTCGAATGAATCAGTGCGACGACTGAAAAATCGGTTGGACGTTTACTTGTATGTACATTCACAAAGTTGTTTGCCAAATTGCATTAAGGATGTTGAGTTCCAAATCGCAAATGATGATAAAATTCTGAAAATTTGGTATGTTTTTGTATGAAGTATTTCAGAGGTCGTGTAAAAATTTCACCACAATTAGGAAGCTCGTTATTGAACAATTAACATTCACAAATTAAATGCTGTCTTATGGAAAGCGATGTAACTTTGCAATCAGTTGTTTTTTTGACCTCTCAATTTTGTAATATCTACAATATACTGAAAGCAACGGAAACAAAACGAAGCTTATTGATCATTTTTTTTTAATTTCTTTTAAAAATTGTTCTTAACAAAATGTTAATATTTTAATAACGAGCTTCCTAATCGTCGTGAAATTTTAACACGACCGCTTAAACACTTCATACAAAAACATACCAAATTTTCAGAATTTTCTCATCATTTTTTATTTCAACCCTTAAGGAGGTTGACGTAATGATGATAGAATTCTGAAAATGTTGTATGTTTTTACATGAAGTATTCAGGAGGTCGTGTAAAAATTTCATGACGATTAAGAAGCTATTTATTGAACAATTAACATTAACATGTTTCATAGGGACTCAACATCCTTAAAAAAGATTTATAATTGACGAAGTTATAGATATTGTAATTGATTATTTTTTTTTTTTTATTAATTGTTACATTTGTATAATAAATGAATTGCTATAACGAATAAATATATTTATATGATTAAAATAAAATATAACAATTATTATTCGTTCGTCCGCTTACAGACCTCATCAACGAGACGACTCTGTCAAAGTGCAAAAAGGGAGTGTACATAATTAACGTTGCCCGCGGTGGGATAGTGGACGAGGAGGCTCTTTTGAATTCTATCAAATCTGGACACTGCGGAGGTGCGGGTCTCGATGTCTTCGTCGAGGAGCCGCCGAAAAATCCTGTCACTATCGAGCTCATAAAGCATCCCAAAGTCATCGCGACGCCTCATCTCGGTAAGCTTACAAAATGTACTAACACACCTTACGTATTACCGAAAATCCCGAGCGATTCTTAGTCAAGGGTGGGGCAGAGAATGTTCGACTATGCTAACGCCAAACTTCGAAATAATTAATCGGAAACATCGCAAATGACATATGAAGGGCGATTGTTTTGCTTGTCGTAGCACAAAGCCACGCCACTTTTTTCACGCACCCTTTTGTCGTTTCGTTATTTTGTTTTTCTTATATTCGCAAGCTTTACGCACACTCGAATCTTGCACTCTCGGGATAAATGAACTTCGAACAATTTTGTAGGACTTGGAGATCCACCTAACGCCATCTAGTTTGCACGAATTGCACTAAAAAACCATCGAACGGTTAGTAGCCGTCGCGTGACATTGATTTGAAAAAGGATTGAATGTAAACATCGGATTTTGTAGGGACTTAGATGGTTCGTTACAGAAGTGTCACTCGGTGATATAAAGGATTAAAATTCTTTTTCAATTTAAACGCGTTTTCCCTATTAAAAACTAGCTTTTGCTGAAAGCCTTTGTTGCAACCCATTTTTTCTAGCGAAATTTCGAATTTACTCATAAATAAATTTGAATGTTAGTTGAGGCTCGTCTTAAGGAGGTACGATCATTAAGAAGAATCCAACTTCCAGATTTTCGGACACATTATTTACGGAGTTCTACAATTGATCGCGTATCGTAACATGTCCAATTACAATTCCACCCATAGTGTTAACTTCGCCGAAGTAATTCACGATTATTTAAATAAGATTCCGACAGATTGGGTGCAACCTTTTTAGTCCGTTTTTATGGTAAAACTGTTTTTGTGAGTATGGCGGAGACTAGTTCGGAGTCGTTCAGGATCTGAGTTTTCAGTTTTTATTAATAATTATGCAATAAGTAAAACATCTACCACAAATTTGACACATTGAAATCGACAATACGAATATCCAACACAAGGTAACATAAATCGGAACAACTGTCAGTAACATAAATTTGGTTTCTTTGTTGACCCTGAAGAAATAGTCGTACCTCCTCAACTAGGGAAAACTAGTTCTAACGAAATAAACCAGCGAGAACTCTCACCGAATGAGGTTAAAATTTGGGTTTGTTTGGGTTTCTAAACATAATTTCTAGTTTTCACTTGGTGAAACTAGTTGTAAGGAAGGCGTTCGGTAAAAACTAATTTTTACTGTGTAAAACGCGTTTAAACTGAAAAACGGTTTTTTATTGCTACGTATGTATATAAGTATGAATAAAAATCTATATTGCTTACGTTACTTTATATAATATAATATATTTTATATATTAATTTTTAATTATTGAAATTAAAATTTTTATTATTTTTGTTTTATTTTTTATTAATTTTATTTAAAATTGTTTAAATTATTAAATTAAAATTAAATTATTAAAATATATAATATATTTTATATAATATATATATAAATGATATAATATTAACGACACCCTCAACCTGCTAAGACGTAGCTTCTGTATTGATTAAGGTGCAAGCACTGCCGAAGCTCAGCAACGCGTAGCGGTCGAGATTGCGGAACAATTCCTCGCAATATCCGGTGTAACGGACGAGTACGCGGTGACGGGAATCGTAAACGCGCCGGTATTGGCGGCTGCGATGATCGGCAACAACGGAATTTGGATCGAGTTGGCGAAGAAATTGGGCAAACTGGGGGCGCGCTTTTTGCAGAAGGATTTGAACTTACCGATCGAGAGCCAAACGATCGGTGCCGGAAATCAGAAGAAAAAATTCATTCACACGGCCGTACTCGTCGGTATACTGTCCGGACAGACGAAGAACGGCTTGAATCTCGTGAACGCGCCGACGCTCGCCAAAGATGCCGGTATCAACATCAACGAGAGCCACGCGAACGGCGATTACGATGCGGTCCTCGTTAAAGTTGGACCTCACAGCCTCAAAGGTGAGAATACAATTTTGTCGCCATTACGAGCGAACGAATGGAATCATTGTTGAGTATCCGCAGAAATACGAAATTTAAAACTTACTTAGGGATGTTGAGTCCGAAATCGCAAATGATGATAAAATTCTGAAAATTTGGTATGTTTTTGTATGGAGTATTTCAGAGGTCGTGTAAAAATTTCACGACAATTAGGAAGCTCGTTATTGAACAATTAACATTCACAAATTAAATGTTGTTTTATGGAAACTGATGTAACTTTGCAATAAGTTGTTTTTTTGACCTCTCAATTTTATAATATCCACAATATACTGAAAGCAACGGAAACAAAACGAAGTTTATTGAAACATTTTTTTTTGTTCCTTTTAAAAATTGTTCTTAACAAAATGTTAATTTTTTAATAACGAGCTTTCTAATCGTCGTGAAATTTTAACACGACCTCTTAAATACTTCATACAAAAACATACCAAATTTTCAGAATCTTCTTATCATGTTTTATTTCAACCCTTAAGGAGGTTGAAGTAATGATGATAGAATTCTGAAAATTTTGTATGTTTTTACATGAAGTATTCAGGGGGTCGTGTAAAAATTTCATGGAGATTAAGAAGCTATTTATTGAACAATTAACATTAACATGTTTCATAGGGACTCAACATCCTTAAGTGTCCGGCTTCGATTATGTTGAATCTTATATATGTGATGAATAATTGATCATTGTTACACACGATTTTTGTTATCAGCGGGAAAACGGCTTTAAAGGGAAACCACCCCCGAAAGAAGGGCGTGTTACCCCTTAATTTAACTGTTGTTCAATAGTTATATAGTGGATTTTCCATCGCTGTACTTTAGGAGAATTTTGGTTTTGTTTCATTCAGATCGCCGCATTACTTGTGGGTGAAACTGTAAAATGACCCCTCGACTCGCCTTTCTTTGAGGGGTGCCCCCCCCCTAAAAACGTTTTTCCGCCGATCCAAAATATACGTGTCTAATAGTTTTTAATGCTGTAGGACATATATGCGTTTCAACAAAAACGAAGGTCTTTTTAGGCGCTCTGTGAGCGGAAGCAATACTTTTATGGACCAGTACGAAGAATTAAAAAAATGCCCTCATTCGTATAGGGAAGTACACACGATTACTGAAAAATATGGTTTTTGTTCGCAAAATGGCATTATTTTGAATAAAAAATGTTTTTCGCTGAAAAATTGGCCTCAATTTGTATATAAAAGCGAAAATTGTTGATGAAACGTAAAAATCGTGTGTACCTCTTTAGATAATCCTTCTAAGAAGTTAGCGTTAAAACTTTAAATCAATCGGATGAAAACTGCTGGAATTATGCTTCCTCGGGATGTAAACAGTGGTTTCGAGAAAAACGAGTTTAAAGCTTGAAAACTGTTTTTCTACATGAAATTTCTAAAATGGGAGCGTACTGATTTTGTTTACCTCTACTCGGCTATGCCAGGACCATAAAGCATCCCTTTCAGGTTCGAATTATGCTCCTCAGTATCTTTCCTGGCTGAGGTTAGGTCCCCCAAGGAGACTGTCCCCCAATAGATGGCGTCACCGTAACTGCGCGCGTGTAGTTAAAAATGCTAACGCATCTATACAGAAGTACTACGAGCGAGCTTGAAATTACTTCATGGCTACTACTTCAGGCGTTACTTCGTGAAGACTCATGTCAGACACCAGCTGAACTTGCGGAATCATTAGAAGTTGATAGCACAACAGTTTGCAAACGTTTGAAAGCATCAGTAATGATTTTTCAAAATAAAGCACAAATTTTCACGAAAAAAACAGCGAGAACTCATTCAATCTCGCAGTAATTTGTTTGGGTTTATGGGCTTCCCTATCCATAGTATCAAAGCTTATACCATATTTTAACTTATAAGAATTTAACTTATAAGAATGAATACGATTTTAACTTATAAGATATAACTTAACCATATTAACTTAACGATATAACGTAATCATATTAACTTAACTCATATATAACTTAACCATATTAACTTAACGATGTAACTTAACCATATTTAACTTATAAGAGTGAATACGAATTTAACGATTTTGTCGATTGTATTGTACCTTATCTTGTTTTATTTTGTTTCATTGTTGTTGTTTTTTTTTTTTCAGGCACCGTACGCAACGACCAGGCGCTCCTTCTTTCGATCGACGAGGCTGTTTTCAACAACGGTATTGTTCTTCGCGATTACACATCGTTCTACCGAGCGAACGGTCCCCAAGATCTCGCCACGATAGTCAGCGCCTACTCGTCGAAGGGCGTGGCCATCAAGAGTCTGAATTCGAATGGAAATTGGCTCACGATCGAGACTGATCAGGACGTGACTATACCCGTCAACGGAATCGATTGCTTTTGATTTGACCCTTGCCGTTCATTGAGAAACGAAAGTTTCACTTAACGAGAGAATTGCTCTCCTGATTCCAGTATTGCCAGGATTTTGTAATCATTGATGCGTTTATGGCAAACCATACGTCATTTTGAAGACGAATAGATCGCCACTGTGTTTTGTTTTTTCATTGTTTTCTTTTGCGTTATCGAACGATTTGCTCATTCGATGAAACTCGCGAAAATTATAACGAAGGTTTACCGAATCATTTTTCCATTGCACGCGTTTTCATCGACGTTCAGACTATTCTCGTAATTTATAAGCCACACTTCGAATGTACCACTCGAACGTGAAATTATGGATTGTAACGAAAGAGAGAACATATTTATATTTTTGTAATATTTCGTTTGTCGAAAGAATAAAAGTTCGATGCACGTTGAAAATGAGTACCAGGTGTAGAAGTATTTATGAAACCGGAATTGGCCTATAGATGGTGCTAGCCATCAGTTTAGGGACCGTAAGACTGCCTCTGCAGAGCCATCATCACCCTCTAGCAGCTAACGAAGATTTTCAACACACACCCAAGTTCCCTACGCCGGTACGTTTTCTATAACCTCAAACATGTCGAGTTTTGTGCCTACGAACTACGATTTGCGGACAGCATTGGTTTTCTGTTATCATTTGAAGAAAACTGCTGCAGAATCGCATCGAATGCTTATCGAAGCTTACGGTGAACACGCTCTTGGTAAAACACAGTGTTTCGAGTGGTTCCAAAAATTCGAGTGGTGATTTTGACGTGAGAAATGAAGAGCGTGGGAAACCATCGAAAAAGTTCGCAGCCAACGAATTGCAACCTATGTGAAGTTGGCAACTGACTTTACAGAAAGTAATTTTTTTTTTTTTTTGCATTCGTTTGTACTCGGTTTGTACCCGTTTGTACCGTCTTAAATTTCGTTTGTACCTTAAGGGAGAAAAAAGTACGAGGGTATGAAAAAATGAACCGCAACCCATTTAGAGCTAACCAATTTTAATAAACGCGACTGAAAAGAGAGCCGTTTGTACCCGTTTGTACCGTTGAACATTTTTTTTTTTTGAATTTTTTTTTCAAATTTTTTTCTGGAAAAAAAAATTTTCGATTTTTTTTTTTTTTAATTTCCGTTCGTACCGACAAGTATATCGTTTGGACCACCTAGAAATTGTTTCTATTCATTCGTATCGGTGAGTACATCGTTTCTACCACCGTGTAATCGTTTATACCCATTCGTACTGACGAGTATATCGTTTGTACCACCGAGAAAACGTTTGTACCCGTCTGTACTATCGAGCAATCGCTTGTACCCGTTCCTATCGACGAATATATCGTTTGTACCACTCAGCACACGATTGTACCCGTCTGTACTATCGAGCAATCGTTTGTACCCGTTCGTATCGACAGTATATCGTTTGTACCACCGAGAAATCGGTTGTACCCGTTGGTATCGACGAGTATTTCGTATGTACCACCGAGAAAACGTTTGTACCCGTCTGTACTATCAAGCAATCGTTTGGACCCAATCATACTGACGAGTATATCATTGGTACCAACGAGCAAATGATTGTACCCGTCTGTATTATCGAGCAATCGTTTGTACCCGTTCGTATCGACGAGTATATCGTTTGTATCACCGAGAAATCGTTTGTACCCGTCTGTACAATCGACCAATCGTTTGTACCCATTCGTATCGACGAGTATTTCGTATGTACCACCGAGAAAACGTTTGTACCCGTCTGTACTATCGAGCACTCATTTGTACCCGTTCGTATAGACGAGTATATCGTTTGTACCACCGAGCAATCGTTTGTACCCGTCTGTACTATCGATCAATCGTTTGTACCCGTTCGTATCGACGAGTGTATCGTTTGTACCACCGAGAAAACGTTTGTACCCGTCTGTACTATCGAGAAATCGTTTGTACCCGTTCGTATCGACAAGTATATCGTTTGTACCACCGAGAAATCGTTTGTACCCGTTGGTATCGACGAGTATTTCGTATGTACCACCGAGAAAACGTTTGTACCCGTCTGTACTATCAAGCAATCGTTTGGACCCATTCATACTGACGAGTATATCATTTGTACCGACGAGCAAATGATTGTACCCATCTGTATTATCGAGCAATCGTTTGTACCCGTTCGTACTGACGAGTATATCGTTTGTACCACCGAGAAAACGTTTGTACCCGTCTGTACTATCGAGCAATCGTTTGTACCCATTCGTATCGACGAGTATATCGTTTGTACCACCGAGGAATCGTTTGTACTCGTCTGTACTATCGTGCAATCGTATATACCCGTGCGTATCGACGAGTATATCGGTTGTACCACCGAGGAAACGTTTGTACCCATTCGTCCTGACGAGCAGATCGTTTGTACCGCCGAGAAATCGTTTGCTTGGGTTTCCATCATCGAGCAATCGTTTGTACCGGTTCGTACCAACGAGTAAATCATTTGTACCAGCACTTAATCTTGTGTTTCGGTCCATACTGACGAGTATGTCGTTTGTACTACTGAGCAATAATTTCTACTTTTTCGTGCCAAGGAGTATATCGTTTGTACCGCCAAGCGAAAGTTTCGTAGAGTAAGTAAGTAAGTAAGCGTACATGGGTACAAACGATTTCTCCGTGGTACAAATGATATGCTCGTCAATACGTCTGGGTAGAAACGATTGCTCGATAGTACAGACGGGTACAAACGTTTTCTCAGTAGTACAAACGCAATACTCGTCAGTACGACCGGGTACAGACGATTGCTCGATAGTACCGACGGGTACAAACAATTTCTCGTTGGTACATATGATATACTCGTCAGTACGAATGGGAACAAACGATTAATCGCCGGTACGAATGAGTACAAACGATCTCTCGGTGGTACAAACGACATACTCGTCGATACCAACGGGTACAAACGATTTCTCGGTGGTACAAACGATATACTGTCGATACGAACGGGTACAAACGATTGCTCGATAATACAGACGGGTACAAACGTTTTCTCGTTGGTACAAATGATATAATCGTCAGTACGAATGGGTACAAACGATTGCTCGATAGTACAGACGGGTACAAACGTTTTCTCGGTGGTACAAACGATATACTCGTCGATACGAACGGGTACAATCGATTGCTCGATAGTACAGACGGGTACAAACGATTTCTCGGTGGTACAAACGATATACGCGTCGATACGAACGGGTACAAACGATTGCCCGATAGTACAGACGGGTACAAACGTTTTCTCGGTGGTACATACGAAATACTTGTCGATACGAATGGGTACAAACGATTGGTCGATAGTACAGACGGGTACAAACGTTTTCTCGTTGGTACAAATGATATAATCGTCAGTACGAATGGGTACAAACGATTGCTCGATAGTACAGACGGGAACAAACGGTTTCTCGGTGGTACAAACGATATACTCGTCGATACGAACGGGTACAATCGATTGCTCGATAGGACAGACGGATACAAACGATTTCTCGGTGGTACAAACGATATACTCGTCGACACGAACGGGTAAAAACGATTGCTCGATAGTACAGACGGGTACAAACGTTTTCTCGTTGGTACAAACGATATACTCGTCAGTACGAATGGGTACAAACGATTGCCCGATAGTATAGACGGGTACAAACGTTTTATCGGTGGTACATACGAAATACTCGTTGATAAGAATGGGTACAAAGGATTGGTCGATACTACAGACGGGTACAAACAGTTTCTCGGTGGTACAAACGATATTCTCGTCAGTACGAATGGGTACAAACGATTAATCACCGGTACGAATGACTACAAACGATCTCTCAGTGGTTCAAACGACATACTCATCGATACGAACGGGTACAAACGATTGCTCGATAGTACAGACGGGTACAAACGTTTCCTCGGTGGTACAAACGATGTACTCGTCGATACGAACGGGTACAAACGATTGCTCGATAGTACAGATGGGTACAAACGATTTCTCGGTGGTACAAACGATATACTCGTCGATACGAACGGGTACAAACGATTGCTCGATAGTACAGACGGGTACAAACGTTTTCTCGTTGGTACAAACGATATACTCGTCAGTACGAATGGGTACAAACGATTGCCCGATAGTACCGACGGGGACAAACGTTTTCTCGGTGGTACATACGAAATACTCGTTGATACGAATGAGTACAAACGATTGGTCGATAGTACAGACGGGTACAAGCGATTTCTCGGTGGTACAAACGACATACTCGTCGATACGAACGGGTAAAAACGATTGCTCGATAGTTCAGACGGGTACAAACGTTTCCTCGGTGGTACAAGCGTTGTACTCGTCGATACGAACGGGTACAAACGATTGCTGGATAGTACAGATGGGTACAAACGATTTCTCGGTGGTACAAACGATATACTCGTCGATACGAACGGGTACAATCGATTGCTCGATAGTACAGACGGGTACAAACGTTTCCTCGGTGGTACAAACGATGTACTCGTCGATACGAACGGGTACAAACGATTGCTCGATAGTACAGATGGGTACAAACGTTTTTTCGGTGGTTCAAACGATATACTCGCCAGAACGAATGGGTACAAACGATTCCTCGATAGTACAGACGGGTTCAACCGTTTTTTCGGTGGTACAAACGATATACTCGTCAGAACCAATGGGTACAAACGATTCCTCGATAGTACAGACGGGTACAAACGTTTTCTCGGTGGTACAAACGATTACTCGTCGATACGAACGGGTACAATCGATTGCTCGATAGTAGAGACGGGTACAAACGATTTCGCGGTGGTACAAACGATATACTCGTCGATACGAACGGGTACAAACGATTGCTCGATAGTACAGACGGGTACAAACGTTTTCTCGTTGGTACAAACGATATACTCGTCAGGACGAATGGGTACAAACGATTGCCCGATAGTACAGACGGGGACAAACGTTTTCTCGGTGGTACATACGAAATACTCTTTGATACGAATGGGTACAATCGATTGGTCGATAGTACAGACGGGTACAACCGATTTCTCGGTGGTACAAACGACATACTCGTCGATACGAACGGGTACAAACGATTGCTCGATAGTTCAGACGGGTACCAACGTTTCCTCGGTGGTACAAACGATATACTCGTCGATACGAACGGGTACAATCGATTGCTTGATAGTACAGACGGGTACAAACGTTTCCTCGGTGGTACAAACGATGTACTCGTCGATACGAACGGGTACAGACGATTGCTCGATAGTACAGATGGGTACAAACGTTTTATCGGTGGTACAAACGATATACTCGCCAAAACGAATGGGTACAAACGATTCCTCGATAGTAGAGACGGGTACAACCGTTTTCTCGGTGGTACAAACGATATACTCGTCGATACGAACGGGTACGATCGATTGCTCGATAGTACAGACGGGTACAAACGATTTCTCGGTGGTACAAACGATATACTCGTCGATACGAACAGGTACAAACGATATACTCGTCGATACGAACAGGTACAAACGATTGCTCGATAGTACAGACGGGTACAAACGTTTTCTCGTTGGTACAAACGATATACTCGTCAGTACGAATGGGTACAAACGATTGCCCGATAGTACAGACGGGTACAAACGTTTTCTCGGTGGTACATACGAAATACTCGTCGATACGAATGGGTACAAACGATTGATCGATAGTACAGACCGGTACAAACGATTTCTCGGTGGTACAAACGATATACTCGTCGATACGAACGGGTACAATCGTTGCTCGATATACAGACCGGTACAAACGTTTTCTTGGTGGTACATACGAAATACTCGTCGATACCAACGGGTACAAATGATTTCTTGGTGGTACAAACAATATACTGTCGATACGAACGGGTACAATCGATTTCTCGATAGTACAGACGGGTACAAACGATTTCTCGGTGGTACAAACGATATACTCTTCGATACGAACGGGTACAAACGATTGCTCGATAGTTCAGACGGGTACAAACAATTTCTCGTTGGTACAAACGATATTCTCGTCAGTACGAATGGGTACAAACGATTAATCGCCGGTACGAATGAGTACAAACGATCTCTCGGTGGTACAAACGACATACGCGTCGATACGAACGGGTACAAACGATTGCTCGATAGTACAGACGGGTACAAACGTTTCCTTGACGGTACAAACGATGTACTCGTCGATACGAACGGGTACAAACGATTGCTCGATAGTACAGATGGGTACAAACGTTTTCTCGGTGGTACAAACGATATACTCGTCGATACGAACGGGTACAATCGATTGCTCGATAGTACAGATGGGTACAAACGATTTCTCGGTGGTACGAACGATATACTCGTCGATACGAACGGGCACAAACGATTGCTCGATAGTACAGACGGGTACAAACGTTTTCTCGATGGTACAAACGATATACTCGTCAGTACGAATGGGTACAAACGATTGCCCGATAGTACAGACGGGTACAAACGTTTGCTCGGTGGTACATACGAAATACTTGTCGATACCAACGGGTACAAACGATTTCTCGCTGGTACAAACGATATTCTGTGGATACGAACGGGTACAAACGATTGCTCGATATTACAGACGGGTACAAACGTTTCCTCGGTGGTACAAACGATATACTCGTCGATACGAACGGGTACAAACGATTGCTCGATAGTACAGACGGGTACAATCGTTTCCGCGGTGGTACAAACGATATATTCGTCGATACCAACGGGTACAAACGTTTTGTCGGTGGTACAAACGATATACTCGTTGATACGAATGGGTACAAACGATTGCTCGATAGCACAGACGGGTACAAACGTTTTCTCGGTGGTACAAACGATATACTCGTCAGTACGAGGGGGTACAAACGATTGCTCGATATTACAGACCGGTACAAACGATTGCTCGATAGTGCCGACGGGTACAATCGTTTTCTCGTTGGTACAAACGATATACTTGTTAGTACGAATGGGTACAAACGATTGCTCGATAGTACAGATGGGTACAAACGTTTTCTCGGTGGTACAAACGATATACTTGTCAGTGCGAATGGGTACAATCGATTCCTCAATAGTGCAGACGGATACAATCGTTTCCCAGGTGGTACAAACGATATATTCGTCGATACCAACGGGTACAAACGTTTTGTCGGTGGTACAAACGATATACTCGTTGATACGAATGGGTACAAACGATTGCTCGTTAGTACAGACGGGTACAAACGTTTTCTCGGTGGTACAAACGATATACTCGTCAGTACGAGGGGTTACAAACGATTGCTCGATATTCCAGACCGGTACAAACGATTGCTCGATAGTGCCGACGGGTACAATCGTTTTCTCGTTGGTACAAACGATATACTTGTTAGTACGAATGGGTACAAACGATTGCTCGATAGTACAGACGGGTACAAACGTGTGCTCGGTGGTACATACGAAATACTTGTCGATACCAACGGGTACAAACGATTTCTCGCTGGTACAAACGATATACTGTGGATACGAACGGGTACAAACGATTGCTCGATATTACAGACGGGTACAAACGTTTCCTCGGTGGTACAAACGATATACTCGTCGATACGAACGGGTACAAACGATTGCTCGACAGTACAGATGGGTACAAACGTTTTCTCGGTGGTGCAAACGATATACTCGTCAGGACGAATGGGTACAAACGATTCCTCGATAGTACAGACAGGTACAAACGTTTTCTCGATGGTACAAACGATATACTCGTCGATACGAACGGGTACAATCGATTGCTCGATAGTACAGACGGGTACAAACGTTTTCTCGTTGGTACAACCGATACAGTCGTCAGTACGAATGGGTTCAAACGATTGCTCGATAGTACAGACGGGTACAAACGATTTCTCGGTGGTACAAACGATATACTCGTCGATACGAACGGGTACAAACGATTGCTCGATAGTACATACGGGTACAAACGTTTTCTCGTTGGTAAAAACGATATACTCGTCAGTACAAATGGGTACAACCGATTGCCCGATAGTACAGACGGGGACAAACGTTTTCTCGGTGGAACATACGAAATACTCGTCGATACGAATGGGTACAAACGATTGGTCGATAGTACAGACGGGTACAAACGATTTCTCGGTGGTACAAACGATATACTCGTCGATACGAATGGGTACAAACGATTGCTCGATAGTACAGATGGGTACAAACGTTTTCTCGGTGGTACAAACGATATACTCGCCAGAACGAATGGGTACAAACGATTCCTCGATAGTACAGACGGGTACAACCGTTTTCTCGGTGGTACAAACGATATACTCGTCGATACGAACGGGTACAATCGATTGCTCGATAGTACAGACGGGTACAAACGATTTCTCGGTGGTACAAACGATATACTCGTCGATACGAACGGGTACAAACGATTGCTCGATAGTACAGACGTGTACAAACGTTTTCTCGTTGGTACAAATGATTTACTCGTCAGTACGAATGGGTACAAACGATTGCCCGATAGTACAGACGGGGACAAACGTTTTCTCGGTGGTACATACGAAATACTCGTTGATACGAATGGGTTCAAACGATTGGTCGATAGTACAGACGGGTACAACCGATTTCTCGGTGGTACAAACGACATACTCGTCGATACGAACGGGTAGAAACGATTGCTCGATAGTTCAGACGGGTACAAGCGTTTCCTCGGTAGTACAAACGATGTACTCGTCGATACGAACGGGTACAGACGATTGCTCGCTAGTACAGATGGGTACAAACGGTTTCTCGGTGGTACAAACGATATACTCGCCAGAACGAATGGGTACAAACGATTCCTCGATAGTAGAGACGGGTACAACCGTTTTCTCGGTGGTACAAACGATATACTCGTCGATACGAACGGGTACAATCGATTGCTCGATAGTACAGACGAGTACAAACGATTTCACGGTGGTACAAACGATATACTCGTCGATACGAACAGGTACAAACGATTGCTCGATAGTACAGACGGGTACAAACGTTTTCTCGTTGGTACAAACGATATACTCGTCAGTACGAATGGGTGCAAACGATTGCCCGATAGTACAGACGGGTACAAACGTTTTCTCGGTGGTACATACGAAATACTCGTCGATACGAATGGGTAGAAACGATTGGTCGATAGTACAGACGGGTACAAACGATTTCTCGGTGGTACAAACGATATACTCGTCGATACGAACAGGTACAATTGATTGCTCGATATACAGACGGGTACAAACGTTTTCTTGGTGGTACATACGAAATACTCGTCGATACCAACGGGTACAAATGATTTCTCGGTGGTACAAACGATATACTGTTGATACGAACGGGTACAATCGATTGCTCGATAGTACAGACGGGTACAAACGATTTCTCGGTGGTACAAACGATATACTCGTCAATACGAACGGGTACAAACGATTGCTCGATAGTTCAGACGGGTACAAACAATTTCTCGTTGGTACAAACGATATTCTCGTCAGTACGAATGGGTACAAACGATTAATCGCCGGTACGAATGAGTACAAACGATCTCTCGGTGGTACAAACGACATACTCGTCGATACGCACGGGTACAAACGATTGCTCGATAGTACAGACGGGTACAAACGTTTTCTCGGTGGTACAATCGATATACTCGTCGATACGAACGGGTACAAACGATTGCTCGATAGTACATACGGGTACAAACGTTTTCTCGTTGGTAAAACCGATACACTCGTCAGTACAAATGGGTACAACCGATTGCCCGATAGTACAGACGGGTACAAACGTTTTCTCGGTGGTACATACGAAATACTCGTCGATACGAATGGGTATAAACGATTGGTCGATAGTACAGACGGGTACAAACGATTTCTCGGTGGTACAAACGATATACTCGTAGATACGAACGGGTACAAACGATTGCTCCATAGTACAGACGGGTACAAACGTTTCCTCGGTGGTACAAACGACATACTCGTCGATACGAACGGGTACAAACGATTGCTCGATAGTACAGACGGGTACAAACGTTTCCTCGGTGGTACAAACGATGTACTCGTCGATACGAACGGGTACAAACGATTGCTCGATAGTACAGACGGGTACAAACGATTTCTCGGTGGTACAAACGATATACTCGTCGATACGAACGGGTACAAACGATTGCTCGATAGTACATACGGGTACAAACGTTTTCTCGTTGGTAAAAACGATATACTCGTCAGTACAAATGGGTACAACCGATTGCCCGATAGTACAGACGGGTACAAACGTTTTCTCGGTGGTACATACGAAATACTCGTCGATACGAATGGGTACAAACGATTGGTCGATAGTACAGACGGGTACAAACGATTTCTCGGTGGTACAAACGATATACTCGTCGATACGAATGGATAAAACCGATTGCTCGATAGTACAGACGGGTACAAACGTTTTCTTGGTGGTACAAACAATATACTCGTCAGAACGAATGGGTACAAACGATTCGTCGATAGTCCAGACGGGTACAAACGATTTCTCGGTGGTACAAACGATATACTCGTCGATACGAACGGGTACAGACGATTGCTCGATAGTACAGACGGGTACAGACGTTTTCTCGTTGGTACAAACGATATACTCGTCAGTACGAATGGGTACAAACGATTGCCCGATAGTTCAGACGGGGACAAACGTTTTCTCGGTGGTACATACGAAATACTCGTTGATTCGAATGGGTACAAACGATTGGTCGATAGTACAGACGGGTACAACCGATTTCTCGGTGGTACAAACGACATACTCGTCGATACGAACGGGTACAAACGATTGCTCGATAGTTCAGACGGGTACCAACGTTTCCTCGGTGGTACAAACGTTGTACTCGTCGATACGAACGGGTACAAACGATTGCTCGATAGTACAGATGGGTACAAACGGTTTCTCGGTGGTACAAACGATGTACTCGACGATACGAACGGGTACAGACGATTGCTCGATAGTACAGATGGGTACAAACGTTTTCTCGGTGGTACAAACGATATACTCGCCAGAACGAATGGGTACAAACGATTCCTCGATAGTCCAGACGGGTACAAACGATTTCTCGGTGGTACAAACGATATACTCGTCGATACGAATGGGTACAGACGATTGCTCGATAGTACAGACGGGTACAAACGTTTTCTCGTTGGTACAAACCATATACTCGTCAGTACGAATGGGTACAAACGATTGCCCGATAGTTCAGACGGGGACAAACGTTTTCTCGGTGGTACAAACGATATACTCGTCGATACGAATGGGTACAATCGATTGCTCGATAGTACAGACGGGTACAAACGATTTCTCGGTGGTACAAACGATATACTCGTCGATACGAACAGGTACAAACGATTGCTCGATAGTACAGACGGGTACAAACGTTTTCGCGTTGGTACAAACGATATACTCGTCAGTACGAATGGGTACAAACGATTGCCCGATAGTACAGACGGGTACAAACGTTTTCTCGGTGGTATATACGAAATACTCGTCGATACGAATGGGTACAAACGATTGGTCGATAGTACAGACGGGTACAAACGATTTCTCGGTGGTACAAACGATATACTCGTCGATACGAACGGGTACAACCGATTGCGCGATATACAGACGGGTACAAACGTTTTCTCGGTGGTACATACGAAATACTCGTCGATACCAACGGGTACAAATGATTTCTCGGCGGTACAAACGATATACTGTCGATACAAACGGGTACAATCGATTGCTCGATAGTACAGACGGGTACAAACGATTTCTCGGTGGTACAAACGATATACTCGTCGATACGAACGGGTACAAACGATTGCTCGATAGTACAGACGGGTACAAACGTTTTCTCGTTGGTACAATCGATATACTCGTCAGAACGAATGGGTACAAACGATTGCCCGATAGTACAGACGGGTACAAACGTTTCCTCGGTGGTACAAACGATGTACTCGTCGATACGAACGGGTACAAACGATTGCTCGATAGTACAGACGGGTACAAACGATTTCTCGGTGGTACAAACGATATATTCGTCGATACGAATGGGTACAATCGATTGCTCGATAGTACAGACGGGCACAAACGATTTCTCGGTGGTACAAACGATATACTCGTCGATACGAACAGGTACAAACGATTGCTCGATAGTACAGACGGGTACAAACGTTTTCGCGTTGGTACAAACGAGATACTCGTCAGTACGAATGGGTACAAACGATTGCCCGATAGTACAGACGGGTACAAACGTTTTCTCGGTGGTACATACGAAATACTCGTCGATACGAACGGGTACAAACGATTGCTCGATAGTACATACGGGTACAAACGTTTTCTCGTTGGTAAAAACGATATACTCGTCAGAACGAATGGGTACAAACGATTGCTCGATAGTACAGACGGGTACAAACGTTTTCTTGGTGGTACAAACAATATACTCGTCAGAACGAATGGGTACAAACGATTCCTCGATAGTCCAGACGGGTACAAACGATTTCTCGGTGGTACAAACGACGTACTCGTCTATACGAACGGGTACAAACGATTGCTCCATAGTACAGACGGGTACAAACGTTTCTTCGGTGGTACAAACGATGTACTCGTCGATACGAACGGGTACAAACGATTGCTCGATAGTACAGATGGGTACAAACGTTTCTCGGTGGTACAAACGATATACTCGTCAGTACGAATGGGTACAAACGATTGCCCGATAGTTCAGACGGGGACAAACGTTTTCTCGGTGGTACATACGAAATACTCGTTGATTCGAATGGGTACAAACGATTGGTCGATAGTACAGACGGGTACAACCGATTTCTCGGTGGTACAAACGACATACTCGTCGATACGAACGGGTACAAACGATTGCTCGATAGTTCAGACGGGTACCAACGTTTCCTCGGTGGTACAAACGTTGTACTCGTCGATACGAACGGGTAAAAACGATTGGTCGATAGTACAGACGGGTACAAACGATTTCTCGGTGGTACAAACGACATACTCGTCGATACGAACGAGTACAAACGATTGCTCGATAGTTCAGACGGGTAAAAACGTTTCCTCGGTGGTACAAACGTCGTACTCGTCGATACGAACGGGTACAAACGATTGCTCGATAGTACAGATGGGTACAAACGTTTTCTCGGTGGTACAAACGATATACTCGTCGATACGAACGGGTACAATCGATTGCTCGATAGTACAGACGGGTACAAACGTTTCCTCGGTGGTACAAACGATGTACTCGACGATACGAACGGGTACAGACGATTGCTCGATAGTACAGATGGGTACAAACGTTTTCTCGGTGGTACAAACGATATACTCGCCAGAACGAATGGGTACAAACGATTCCTCGATAGTAGAGACGGGTACAACCGTTTTCTCGGTGGTAGAAACGATATACTCGTCGATACGAATGGGTACAATCGATTGCTCGATAGTACAGACGGGTACAAACGATTTCTCGGTGGTACAAACGATATACTCGTCGATACGAACAGGTACAAACGATTGCTCGATAGTACAGACGGGTACAAACGTTTTCGCGTTGGTACAAACGATATACTCGTCAGTACGAATGGGTACAAACGATTGCCCGATAGTACAGACGGGTACAAATGTTTTCTCGGTGGTACATACGAAATACTCGTCGATACGAATGGGTACAAACGATTGGTCGATAGTACAGACGGGTACAAACGATTTCTCGGTGGTACAAACGATATACTCGTCGATACGAACGGGTACAATGGATTGCGCGATATACAGACGGGTACAAACGTTTTCTCGGTGGTACATACGAAATACTCGTCGATACCAACGGGTACAAATGATTTCTCGGCGGTACAAACGATATACTGTCGATACGAACGGGTACAATCGATTGCTCGATAGTACAGACGGGTACAAACGATTTCTCGGTGGTACAAACGATATACTCGTCGATACGAACGGGTACAAACGATTGCTCGATAGTACAGACGGGTACAAACGTTTTCTTGGTGGTACAAACAATATACTCGTCAGAACGAATGGGTACAAACGATTCCTCGATAGTCCAGACGGGTACAAACGATTTCTCGGTGGTACAAACGACGTACTCGTCTATACGAACGGGTACAAACGATTGCTCCATAGTACAGACGGGTACAAACGTTTCCTCGGTGGTACAAACGATGTACTCGTCGATACGAACGGGTACAAACGATTGCTCGATAGTACAGGTGGGTACAAACGTTTCTCGGTGGTACAAACGATATACTCGCCAGAACGAATGGGTACAAACGATCCCTCGATAGTACAGACGGGTACAACCGTTTTCTCGGTGGTACAAGCGATATACTCGTCAGAACGAATGGGTACAAACGATTCCTCGATAGTACAGACGGGTACAAACGTTTTCTCGGTGGTACAAACGACATACTCGTCGATACGAACGGGTACAAACGATTGTTCGATAGTACAGGCGGGTACAAACGTTTTCTCGTTGGTACAAACGATATACTCGTCAGTACGAATGGGTACAAACGATTGCCCGATAGTTCAGACGGGGACAAACGTTTTCTCGGTGGTACATACGAAATACTCGTTGATTCGAATGGGTACAAACGATTGGTCGATAGTACAGACGGGTACAACCGATTTCTCGGTGGTACAAACGACATACTCGTCGATACGAACGGGTACAAACGATTGCTCGATAGTTCAGACGGGTACCAACGTTTCCTCGGTGGTACAAACGTTGTACTCGTCGATACGAACGGGTACAAACGATTGCTCGATAGTACAGATGGGTACAAACGTTTTCTCGGTGGTACAAACAATGTACTCGTCGATACGAACGGGTACAGACGATTGCTCGATAGTACAGATGGGTACAAACGTTCTCTCGGTGGTACAAACGATATACTCGCCAGAACGAATGGGTACAAACGATTCCTCGATAGTAGAGACGGGTACAACCGTTTTCTCGGTGGTACAAACGATATACTCGTCGATACGAACGGGTACAATCGATTGCTCGATAGTACAGACGAGTACAAACGATTTCTCGGTGGTACAAACGATATACTCGTCGATACGAACAGGTACAAACGATTGCTCGATAGTACAGACGGGTACAAACGTTTTCGCGTTGGTACAAACGATATACTCCTGAGTACGAATGGGTACAAACGATTGCCCGATAGTACAGACGGGTACAAACGTTTTCTCGGTGGTACATACGAAATACTCGTCGATACGAATGGGTACAAACGATTGGTCGATAGTACAGACGGGTACAAACGATTTCTCGGTGGTACAAACGATATACTCGTCGATACGAACGGGTACAATCGATTGCGCGATATACAGACGGGTACAAACGTTTTCTTGGTGGTACATACGAAATACTCGTCGATACCAACGGGTACAAATGATTTCTCGGCGGTACAAACGATATACTGTCGATACGAACAGGTACAATCGATTGCTCGATAGTACAGACGGGTACAAACGATTTCTCGGTGGTACAAACGATATACTCGTCAATACGAACGGGTACAAACGATTGCTCGATAGTTCAGACGGGTACAAACAATTTCTCGTTGGTACAAACGATATTCTCGTCAGTACGAATGGGTACAAACGATTAATCGCCGGTACGAATGAGTACAAACGATCTCTCGGTGGTACAAACGACATACTCGTCGATACGCACGGGTACAAACGATTGCTCGATAGTACAGACGGGTACAAACGTTTTCTCGCTGGTACAAACGATAGACTCGTCAGTACGAATGGGTACAAACGATTGCTCGATAGTACAGACGGGTACAAACGATTTCTCGGTGGTACAATCGATATACTCGTCGATACAAACGGGTACAAACGATTGCTCGATAGTACATACGGGTACAAACGTTTTCTCGTTGGTAAAAACGATACACTCGTCAGTACAAATGGGTACAACCGATTGCCCGATAGTACAGACGGGTACAAACGTTTTCTCGGTGGTAAAAATGACATACTCGTCGATACGAACGGGTACAAACGATTGCTCGATAGTACAGACGGGTACAAACGTTTCCTCGGTGGTACAAACGATGTACTCGTCGATACGAACGGGTACATACGATTGCTCGATAGTACAGATGGGTACAAACGTTTTCTCGTTGGTACAAACGATATACTCGTCAGTACGAATGGCTACAAACGATTGCCCGATAGTACCGACGGGGGCAAACGTTTTCTCGGTGGTACATACGAAATACTCGTTGATACGAATGGGTACAAACGATTGGTCGATAGTACAGACGGGTACAAACGATTTCTCGGTGGTACAAACGACATACTCGTCGATACGAACGGGTACAAACGATTGCTCGATAGTTCAGACGGGTACAAACGTTTCCTCGGTGGTACAAACGTCGTACTCGTCGATACGAACGGGTACAAACGATTGCTCGATAGTACAGATGGGTACAAACGTTTTCTCGGTGGTACAAACGATATACTCGTCGATACGAACGGGTACAATCGATTGCTCGATAGTACAGACGGGTACAAACGTTTCCTCGGTGGTACAAACGATGTACTCGTCGATACGAACGGGTACAAACGATTGCTCGATAGTACAGATGGGTACAAACGTTTTCTCGGTGGTACAAACGATATACTCGCCAGAACGAATGGGTACAACGATTCCTCGATAGTACAGACGGGTACAACCGTTTTCTCGGTGGTACAAACGATTTACTCGTCAGAACCAATGGGTACAAACGTTTCCTCGATAGTACAGACGGGTACAAACGTTTTCTCGGTGGTACAAACGATATACTCGTCGATACGAACGGGTACAATCGATTGCTCGATAGTACATACGGGTACAAACGATTTCTCGGTGGTACAAACGATATACTCGTCGATATGAACGGGTACAGACGATTGCTCGATAGTACAGACGGGTACAAACGTTTTCTCGTTGGTACAAACGATATACTCGTCAGTACGAATGGGTACAAACGATTGCCCGATAGTTCAGACGGGGACAAACGTTTTCTCGGTGGTACATACGAAATACTCGTTGATTCGAATGGGTACAAACGATTGGTCGATAGTACAGACGGGTACAACCGATTTCTCGGTGGTACAAACGACATACTCGTCGATACGAACGGGTACAAACGATTGCTCGATAGTTCAGACGGGTACCAACGTTTCCTCGGTGGTACAAACGTTGTACTCGTCGATACGAACGGGTAAAAACGATTGGTCGATAGTACAGACGGGTACAAACGATTTCTCGGTGGTACAAACGACATACTCGTCGATACGAACGGGTACAAACGATTGCTCGATAGTTCAGACGGGTAAAAACGTTTCCTCGGTGGTACAAACGTCGTACTCGTCGATACGAACGGGTACAAACGATTGCTCGATAGTACAGATGGGTACAAACGTTTTCTCGGTGGTACAAACGATATACTCGTCGATACGAACGGGTACAATCGATTGCTCGATAGTACAGACGGGTACAAACGTTTCCTCGGTGGTACAAACGATGTACTCGTCGATACGAGCGGGTACAAACGATCCCTCGATAGTACAGACGGGTACAACCGTTTTCTCGGTGGTACAAACGATATACTCGTCAGAACGAATGGGTACAAACGATTCCTCGATAGTACAGACGGGTACAAACGTTTTCTCGGTGGTACAAACGACATACTCGTCGATACGAACGGGTACAAACGATTGCTCGATAGTACAGACGGGTACAAACGTTTCCTCGGTGGTACAAACTATGTACTCGTCGATACGAACGGGTACAAACGATTGCTCGATAGTACAGATGGGTACAAACGATTTCTCGGTGGTACAAACGATAAACTCGTCGATACGAACGGGTACAAACGATTGCTCGATAGTACAGACGGGTACAAATGTTTTCTCGTTGGTACAATCGATATACTCGTCAGAACGAATGGGTACAAACGATTGCCCGATAGTACCGACGGGGACAAACGGTTTCTCGGTGGTACATACGAAATACTCGTTGATACGAATGGGTACAAACGATTGGTCGATAGTACAGACGGGTACAAACGATTTCTCGGTGGTACAAACGACATACTCGTCGATACGAACGGGTACAAACGATTGCTCGATAGTTCAGACGGGTACCAACGTTTCCTCGGTGGTACAAACGTTGTACTCGTCGATACGAACGGGTACAAACGATTGCTCGATAGTACAGATGGGTACAAACGTTTTCTCGGTGGTACAAACGATATACTCGCCAGAACGAATGGGTACAAACGATTCCTCGATAGTAGAGACGGGTACAACCGTTTTCTCGGTGGTACAAACGATATACTCGTCGATACGAATGGGTACAATCGATTGCTCGATAGTACAGACGGGTACAAACGATTTCTCTGTGGTACAAACGATATACTCGTCGATACGAACAGGTACAAACGATTGCTCGATAGTACAGACGGGTACAAACGTTTTCGCGTTGGTACAAACGATATACTCGTCAGTACGAATGGGTACAAACGATTGCCCGATAGTACAGACGGGTACAAACGTTTTCTCGGTGGTACATACGAAATACTCGTCGATACGAATGGGTACAAACGATTGGTCGATAGTACAGACGGGTACAAACGATTTCTCGGTGGTACAAACGATATACTCGTCGATACGAACGGGTACAATCGATTGCGCGATATACAGACGGGTACAAACGTTTTCTTGGTGGTACATACGAAATACTCGTCGATACTAACGGGTACAAATGATTTCTCGGCGGTACAAACGATATACTGTCGATACGAACGGGTACAATCGATTGCTCGATAGTACAGACGGGTACAAACGATTTCTCGGTGGTACAAACGATATACTCGTCGATACGAACGGGTACAAACGATTGCTCGATAGTTCAGACGGGTACAAACAATTTCTCGTTGGTACAAACGATATTCTCGTCAGTACGAATGGGTACAAACGATTAATCGCTGGTACGAATGAGTACAAACGATCTCTCGGTGGTACAAACGACATACTCGTCGATACGAACGGGTACAAACGATTGCTCGATAGTACAGACGGGTACAAACGTTTCCTCGGTGGTACAAACGATGTACTCGTCGATACGAACGGGTACAAACGATTGCTCGATAGTACAGATGGGTACAAACGTTTTCTCGGTGGTACAAACGATATACTCGTCGATACGAACGGGTACAATCGATTGCTGGATAGTACAGACGGGTACAAACGATTTCTCGGTGGTACGAACGATATACTCGTCGATACGAACGGGTACAAACGATTGCTCGATAGTACAGACGGGTACAAACGTTTTCTCGTTGGTACAAACGATATACTCGTCAGTACGAATGGGTACAAACGATTGCCCGATAGTTCAGACGGGGACAAACGTTTTCTCGGTGGTACATACGAAATACTCGTTGATTCGAATGGGTACAAACGATTGCTCGATAGTACAGATGGGTACAAACGTTTTCTCGGTGGTACAAACGATGTACTCGTCGATACGAACGGGTACAGACGATTGCTCGATAGTACAGATGGGTACAAACGTTTTCTCGGTGGTACAAACGATATACTCGCCAGAACGAATGGGTACAAACGATTGGTCGATAGTACAGACGGGTACAACCGATTTCTCGGTGGTACAAACGACATACTCGTCGATACGAACGGGTACAATCGATTGCTCGATAGTACAGACGGGTACAAACGTTTTCGCGTTGGTACAAACGATATACTCGTCAGTACGAATGGGTACAAACGATTGCCCGATAGTACAGACGGGTACAAACGTTTTCTCGGTGGTACATACGAAATACTCGTCGATACGAATGGGTACAAACGATTGGTCCATAGTACAGACGGGTACAAACGATTTCTCGGTGGTACAAACGATATACTCGTCGATACGAACGGGTACAATCGATTGCGCGATATACAGACGGGTACAAACGTTTTCTTGGTGGTACATACGAAATACTCGTCGATACCAACGGGTACAAATGATTTCTCGGCGGTACAAACGATATACTGTCGATACGAACGGGTACAATCGATTGCTCGATAGTACAGACGGGTACAAACGATTTCTCGGTGGTACAAACGATATACTCGTCGATACGAACAGGTACAAACGATTGCTCGATAGTTCAGACGGGTACAAACAATTTCTCGTTGGTACAAACGATATTCTCGTCAGTACGAATGGGTACAAACGATTAATCGCCGGTACGAATGAGTACAAACGATCTCTCGGTGGTACAAACGACATACTCGTCGATACGAACGGGTACAAACGATTGCTCGATAGTACAGACGGGTACAAACGTTTCCTCGGTGGTACAAACGATGTACTCGTCGATACGAACGGGTACAAACGATTGCTCGATAGTACAGATGGGTACAAACGTTTTCTCGGTGGTACAAACGATATACTCGTCGATACGAACGGGTACAATCGATTGCTCGATAGTACAGACGGGTACAAACGATTTCTCGGTGGTACGAACGATATACTCGTCGATACGAACGGGTACAAACGATTGCTCGATAGTACAGATGGGTACAAACGTTTTCTCGTTGGTACAAACGATATACTCGTCAGTACGAATGGGTAAAAACGATTGCCCGATAGTACAGATGGGTACAAACGTTTTCTCGGTGGTACATACGAAATACTCGTTGATACGAATGGGTACAAACGATTGGTCGATAGTACAGACGGGTACAAACGATTTCTCGGTGGTACAAACGATATACTCGTCGGTACGAACGGGTACAAACGATTGCTCGATAATACAGACGGGTACAAACATTTGCTCATTGGTACAAATGATATACTCGTCAGTACGAATGGGTCCAAACGATTGCTTGATAGTACAGACGGGTACAAACGTTTTCTCGGTGGTACATACGAAATACTCGTCGATACCAACGGGTACAAACGATTTCTCGGTGGTACAATCGATATACTGTCGATACGAACGGGTACAAATGATTGCTCGATAGTACAGACGGGTACAACCGTTTGCTGAGTGGTACAAACGATATATTCGTCGATACGAACGGGTACAAACGATTGCTCGATAGTACAGACGGGTACAAACGTTTTCTCGGTGGTACAAACGATATACTCGTCAGTACGAATGGGTATAAACGATTACACGGTGGTAGAAACGATGTACTCACCGATACGAATGAATGGAAACAATTTCTAGGTGGTCCAAACGATATACTTGTCGGTACGAACGGAAATTAAAAAAAAAAAAAATCGAAAATTTTTTTTTCCAGAAAAAAATTTGAAAAAAAAATCAAAAAAAAAATTTTTAACGGTACCAACGGGTACAAACGTTTCTCTTTTCAGTCGCGTTTATTAAAATTGCTTAGCTCTAAATGGGTTGCGGTTCACTTTTTCATACCCTCGTACTTTTTTCCCCCTTAAGGTACAAACGAAATTTAAGACGGTACAAACGGGTACAAACCGAGTACAAACGAATGCAAAAAAAAAAAATTACTTTCTGTAAAGTCAGTTGCCAACTTCACATAGGTCGAATTGCATGCCTTATTGGATGAAGATGATACTCAAAGTCAACAAGAACACGCGGATCAATTGAATATGCCGCAGAAAGCTGTCTCCATTCGTTTGAAAGATTTTTTATTATTTTCAAACAACAGACGTGTAATTTTTACAAAAAAAATCCGGTTTCATACTTCTACAGCTAGTAAATTGTCTGTTACGCTGTACTCTTGGTTTTTGTTTTTCACGATGCAGCAAGCAACGATTGCATTTTTGAAGCGCGAGTGAGACTCCGTCAATCTGTGTGCATATTCAAGCCTCGTGAGTCTTGAATTCTTCAACGCAGAAGCACAAAACTTATCAAATCAGAGATTAAAAAGAAGCCACCAAAGGTGTCTCTATGTTGCTCATAGTGCTGGAACAATAGTTTAAAAAGGTTAAAATAAAACCGCAATTTAGGCACTCGGAGAGAAGAAAAAGAATACCAACATTTTAACACGAGCGTCCTATTTAGATAACGCTCGGATTGATAAAATATATAACAGTTATATACAGTCGAACATCGATATAACGAAATCCTCGATGTAACAAAGAATTGTCCATTCCCTTTCAACAGACACCCGAAACCTTGATCTAACGACATAATAATGTACATCATGCTCTAATTAGTAATTGCTTGTAAAAAATGTAATTCAAACCTCTCTTTCTTTAAAAAATATGTCTATATTTGTAGTACTAATTATTTTTCAAAACATTTTAAGGAACATGACCTCGATATAACGAAACTTCAGTATAAAGAACTTCTCTAGATGTTCGACTATAGTTACTAGTGGGTCTGGAGAAAAATCATGACGTTGAAATTTGAATCGTTGGCATGCAATGAAAATAAATTCTTACTTACTCGAATTTGTTCGACCGATTGAGGCCGTGAAAATCACTCAAACGTTTCTACACACTCTTGTTAGAATTTTACGACCTTAATTTACGAAAAATAAGGCTTCGGGTAATGATAAAAGGAAGGAATTAAAAAAAATACCGCTGCGTTTTAACGATGCAAACTTCAATATCATGAAAAATTTGAAAAAGTGAAGAAAATGTAGCCCCCCCCTGCCCATAACTTCGAATACAGCAGGCTGAAAAATTTGAACAAAATCTGGTCGAAGATAATTTCGACAAAGATTGCAAGAAAACTATAGCAAAGATCCGGATTTTCAAAGAATTTCGAACTCAGGGAAAACGATTGGCCTTCTTCCAGCGTGACAGTATCTCTGTAAGCATCAGCTTCTTTAATCGTCACTCTTTCACAAAGAAATAAACAAAGTTGTACACCCTCGAGGGACCCTCGTACAACGACCCCGATTTTATGTGCGCCAAAAGTTTAACGCGAAAAATATTATTTACCGGTCGGTATAAACATCGCGATATGAGTCTTGCTCCATGAAAACCGTGTTTTTTCGGCGCGACGGAAAAATACTAGGGATTTCCTCAATTGATGTTGGAATGTGTTTTTTTTTAATTAAGTTAAGGTTAGTCTTGACCGACGTTTTTTTCTTAACATTTTCTTCATTAGTTATTAA